>CM034243.1:27348691-28075303 GCA_019916065.1 Vitellaria paradoxa
ACAATTATGACAAGATCTGGCAAGGACAAACAAAAATATTTGTAATTTATTGTAAATAAATTGAGGGTAAGCCTTGGCGTAATGGTAAGGTTCCTCCTTTGCAACTTGGAGGTCTTGAGTTTGCTATTCGGAAACAATCTCTCCCGTTACCAAGGGCAAGGTCGTGCACATTGGCATTTCCTAGACCCCATGTACGTAGTAAGAGTCTTGTGCCCTGAATTGTCCTTTTTATTTTTATATTTAAACTATCTATTTATTTTTTATATTATAAATTAATTTATATTATTATTTATATCAAAATAGTAAGAAATCATTTTCCATTATACATAATAAAAAAGAAATTTGAGTAGAAGGCCCTAATATCAATTTTAGAAATGTCTATTCATGAACAAACTGGTTATTCTGTGTTTCAGATTTCTTTTTTTGAAAAAGATATGTAAAATTTTATTCAAAAGAATAGAAAGCTATCGAAGCATCGATGAGATGCTTATACAGAATAGCTAAACGAGGAGGAATAATACAATTGGACCCAAGCACCCTTAGTGCAGCTTATATGATCAAGGAAATTCAAGAAAGAGGGTAAATCAATCTCCCTTCCATCCTTTGTGTTTCAGATTTCTTGAAATTAACAAAGCTAATAGACTAGGTGTTAATAGGTGTAAATATTGTGAATGGACAAAGGAGTTGTGGGAGCTATCCTTATCTACCATGGGAATGAATTGGGTGTTTCCAAGAGAAGCTGAATTTGTGCTAGAATCTTGGTGGGGAGCAAAAATGTGCTGGAGGAGAAAGAGTGGTTCTCCTTTATTTTTTTATTTATTTTTTGGGTTGGCTTGTTTGAGGAGAAAGAAATGGAAGATATTTTCAAGGTTTGGATTAAAAGCAATTTTTGTTGCCATTTTGTTTTGATGGCTATATGGGGGATTGGGATGGATATGCACTTGCCTTTTTTTGGGAGCCTTGATTTATTTGCCTAGGCATTGCTTGGGGCATTTATGTATTTGGGAAAGCATCCCCTGGATGCTATTGGAATAAAAAAAGGTATAAATATTCGTGGATTGTTCGCAGGCCATGAAGCTTTGGAACCTGGCTCTGTCGTGATTCAGTATAGCGTGGATTTCTCCAAGAAGGATGAGGGTGTTAGAAACTTAGAATCACCAAGCGTAGGATGAGTGTGGGATCTAATTTATTTTTGTATTTTTTATTAGTTTTGAGAGAGAGGAGTGGAAGCAGCTTTACATATGCAGAATTTTTGTTGTGTAAGTTGAAGTGTTGTTTTTAGCTATGTTATATAGTTGGCTAAAGTGGGGGAAAAGAGCTAGAGTTTTACTCCCTTTAGAATTTTGTAGATAGTTTGGTATTGTAATCGACCTTTTTGGCATTCTTTTGATGCTTCTATAAATTTTTGTTCACTTGTCAAAAAGCGAAAATGTGTTTCATCTATACCCGAGCAATGGACACGTGTGGCCCAATTCTCCATTGAGTGTCTAGCTCTGAAAAATAAATAAATAAATAAATAAAAAGAAGAGATCACGCTTGGGCAGGTGTTGACATGTGTCCAACTTGGTTGACCTTTTTCGAAATGTCTCTGTTTCTGGGCCAGAGACCTATATCAATGTGTTTTGACTTGTATCCTTACACGGGTGTTATTCTAAATGTGATATAAGATTTTTCTAAGATATTAGGAGAAATTAAGTGTTTAAATTCAGAAAATAAATAGCATATGCATCGAATTGTAACTGATGTATTCGCCATGAAGTCTGTTAATATGTTCTTTCCCTGGGTTAATCTTATTTGAAAGGAACTGCTTTGATAATTATTTAATTTTATCGTCTTTTAGATACCATAATGTTAATATCTTTTCGAGTTTGATGATTGTTTAGGCGTTCTAGTATATCTTTATTTTTATTTTTTTATGCCAGGTACTGCATGACACTGTTTTGAAATTGCTTCATATCTGTTGTTAAAAGGATTTCTTTTTTAATCTCCTGCTGCTGTGCCATCTTCACCCCTCTTCCCTATCCTCTTCACCTTTGATTGTTTATTTTTAGAATGCTGAAATATGTGGAAAATGAAAAACAGAAAATCTTCACTTTGATCTCTATTTTAATTGATATCTTGCATCTGTGCGTATGTTTTTTATAAGATGTTTGGACATTTAATCATTGATAACCTTTACTTTTTCAGAGAGCTGGCATGACAGTTCAGGCAGAGAGGCTAAATTTTCTCCGTTTTCTTTCACATTTTCGAGCTGTTCATCGCGGGGCTTCATTTGCGGGACTTCGCACTACAAGTGTACGGAAGTTGTTACCTGAGTATGTATTTTCCTTTTTCATTTATTTTGGTATGTTATTCATTTATGCAAATTGGTGGTCTCAGTTGTCGGTTGTTTATTCTTTTCCGCCTCTTCCTTTCATCCCTTACCGATGATATGCAGATCTTGGGGTTTCCTTTGCCCCGTTCACACACCTGATGGGGAGCCGTGTGGGCTACTGAACCATATGACTTGCACTTGTCGTAAGTTCATGTCTACTTCATCATATCATATTTTGCAGCTGAAAAATTATGGCAATTGTTTGTAGTTTAATATGTGATTAGTCTGAATTGGAGTCCACTCTATGCCACAAAACGTTATGTGGGATTGTTCCTTTGTAAAATGCCACTTATATTATGTCAGTTGAGATTTTATGCAGGTTGAAATGAGTTCTTCAGCATTGTAGAAAATAAAAAAGACCTTTAGTTGTATCATTAATGACTACCTATTGGGGCTTCCATTGGAAAATTTCACTTCATAATAGAAAGAGAAAAAAAAATGATCAGATGGGTATGGGCAGTGTGATTTGGGGATTCTCTGTCACTTTATAAATGATTTCTGTACTTAAGAGCGCTGATTATATTTGGGGGCCAACACCCAAAAGACATTTGGACCTTCCCATATTCAGCAATTAGAATGGTTTGGCTGTGCATGCAAGTTAACCATGGTAAAAAGAATTTTCAGCATGATCTAAGTGCCTAATTTCTACTTGTTTGAAATCTGGTTGCATAAGTTGGTTGGCATAGTTATTAGAACGGAACCGGATTTCAAGCTAGTGTATCTGCTGGTTTATCTTTCATTGGTGCCACCATTTTTTTTTTTTTTGGGGATTAATAAAAATTTTATTGGTAGAGCCATTAAGGAAATTCCAACTGTTACAAAGACTCATTCTACCTACATCGACAAAGTCTCAACAAAATTCATGAGTATGATCATATCTGGTGCTATAACCCCCATTCCCCGACTGTACAAAGTTGACAAAAATAAATTTTTTAATTTGTACTATTCTTTGAAAAATGCTTCTATTTTTCTCATTCCAAATCAACCAATGAATGCAAAAAGGTTCTATTTGCCAAGTTTTCCTTGTTTTGGCTTGGTTAGCACGTTAAACTATCTGCTGACAATTGACATTGGCCATTGTTGTCTCCTATTGATGAAAAAAGCTCCCATAGGCCCCTCGGCCATCCACAATGTAAGAATAAGTGATCAACTGTTTCCCCCTTTCTAATCAACACATGGCTTCTCTTTTGGAGGCTCTCCATCAATTAGTTCAATCATCGTTAAAAATTTGTATATTTTGTTATCATCATATTTAATATATTGAAGGATATGTTAGACTAGACCACTGGTGCGCTGGTTCCTTCATGTTAACTCATAACTCTCGATTTTTCAAGTCCTTGGAGCTCCATTTGTTTTATAAGTTTTAAAGAGTCAATAATCAAACTCCCACCTGTTTGGTTTATCGCCCAAATGATATGTCACGTCTTGGATTCAGTAGCCCGAGGCGTGATCTAATAATCGCATATAAAGCCTGGGCCAAGGAAATATACCACCCTTAGATATTTGCATCCATCAGTACAACTAGAGAAAAGGTTATGCCACCCTTAGGCATATGCATCCCTGACACTATACCTAACAATGAAGCATGCAGCTTTTAGGCGTGTGCATTGTTTCGTGAGTTATTGGCCACTGGATACAATAACCGAACTCTGTGGAAGTTTGGAGACTCAACCTTTGGGCTTGCATACCCTCTATTTCATAATACCTCTCAACCCCAAAATCAATCATTGAAACCAACATCGATAACTATTAATTAATTTCATTTCGTCATATCATTGTATGTAAATAGCAACACATGCTTCTCATTCTTATCTCAAAACATCATTACTTTATAACCGAACAATAACCATTAATATGTGATTTGTATTCAAACTAGTCAAATTATGCAAAAGGGAGCTCAGGCGTATGCAAAGGAGTAAGGACTCCATGCGCATGAGAAGTAAAACTAGCAACTCGGGTGTAGCACATTGATGTTGGTGTGCATGGGAGGCTATGGTCAAGGACATGTACACGGAAAGGGATGTGTACACGGAAAGGGACGTGTACACGCGAGACTAAGTCTCGTGCTCATGAGAGTAGTTGTTAAGGCCGGCATACAATGAGATCAGAACAGGGTCATGTGCACAAACCTTGGACTCCACATTGAATCTTCCTTTTTACCATTTTATGAGTTATAGGTTCACCATAACTATTCATTTTTAGTACAAATGAGTATTCAAAGGTGTTCAAATCATCAATTTCTATCTTAAGCATGGATTGAATCACTTTGGAAATCACTATTTATCATAATCACTTTGAAAATCACTAGTAATCATCTTCTTCACGAACACATACATACATAAGTATGTATGCATATGTAGACCGTTACACAATTATATTTCTTGCTTTCTACCGTTATCAATATTGGCGTATGCATTGAAGCAACACAATGACAATCTAAAACCAAAGTTTCCTACCTCGAGTTGCTCGTTGGATAAGAAGAGGAAAAAGAAACGAAGGAACGCTGAAAAATCGGAATTCCAATTTGATCACAAAATCACAACTACCAAGACTGGGACACTACACAGATAACTCCCCACAAGCTCAATTTCTCAATTGAAGCAAGAACAAGCTCAATCTAAGAACAATTCTCAACTCACTCACTCTCACTTTTCTCTTGTTGCAGAAAAATTTTCCCAAAAACATACACTCACCAATATATAGACATACTATACTACAAGGCTAAGGAAGAGGGGGGAAAGGGCATGGGCGGTGGTGTAGGGAGTAGGCGACTAGGTTTGGCAGCAAGAACGAATGAAAACTGACCCAAGTTGAAAAACCAAAAGAAAAGCAAGTTCTGCTGGATCTTTCAAATCTGGATAGACCGTGTGCACGGGAATGAAAATGTTGTGTGCACAAGAACCATATTATGGTGTGCATGACTTACTGAAAAATCTGAGACTGACTCTCCAACACCAGCACAATCACGCCTAGACTAAAAACCAAGCAATCGAGTCAACACATGCATCAATTAACCATGTCAAAATAAAATAATAAACCAAACTCAATATATGATGAATAAAACTATGATAAAAATGTACAAGTCCTTACACGATCTTTGCCATTGAATTGGCCAACCTGCCGGTTCAACTGGTCTGATAACAATGCTGGCTGTGTCTTTCTCTGGAAAATGTCATTGCAAAAAATGGGGGGTGGGGACTTGGCCGGACGAGTGTGGACTTTCTGATTTGGGAGCACATCTCTCTCTCTACCTCTCTCTCTAAATGAGTTTCTACATTGAAAATACTATGGTAATATTTGGTGCTCAGCATTCATTTGAACCTTTTAAATTCTTCTTTTAGAATGATCCACCTGTGAGTAAAATCTGTTTGGTGATTAAAAGTAAAATGGTCCAGTTATTACCTGTTTATTTTTTTTTTTCTCATACTCATTGAAAACAATTGCTCCTTATTATTAATGAAAATATTGAATCTAATCAATCTATTGTTCCCAGTGACTATCAAAATAGTTGAAATGTGGATATATTTATATTGTCACATATTCTTATATGTCTTCTTGTGTATAATCATCTGTGTTGTTAAATGTCTTTCAAGGATGCAGGGCCAGTAATATTTTTTGTTTTGTCTGTTTAAGGTATCACATCATATTATGATTCACATGGACATGTGAGGGATTTCTTCAAGGTGCGGATGTCTATTCTCAGTGTTTTGGTTGGAGTTGGTATGACACCTTCATTGCCAAAGCTTGTGCAAGCTGGTCCTCCTGAAATGCTTTCTGTTCTCTTAGATGGTCGTGTTGTTGGTTCCATACCATCTGATATAGTTGAGAAAGCTGTCAGTCACTTGCGAAGATTAAAACTGTCTGCAACCTCAGGGGTCCGTTTTTGTCCAATTCCTTTTTTCCATGTTCAATTTTTATTCCATGGCTTAATGTTCATAACATCTGTAGCAGATTCCTGATGATTTGGAGGTGGGATATGTTCCTTTGAGCATGGGTGGAGCGTATCCCGGTTTGTACCTGTTCTCGTCTCCATCTAGATTTGTTCGGCCTGTTAGAAATATTTCTATTCCTCCTGAGGAAAATAATGACATCGAACTTATTGGCCCATTTGAACAGGTAGATACTAATTTTTCATATACATTTTCATACCTTATTGCAGATCTTTCTGCATATAAAAATAAATTAAACTTTTGATAGCCACTTTTGTCCCTTTTTTTGGGTAGGTTTATATGGAAATACGATGTGCAGATGGTGGGGATGGAGGAAGGGGGAATAGTTTACCAGCCACGCATGAAGAAATTCATCCAACTGGAATGCTCAGTGTTGTCGCCAATCTCACACCTTGGTCTAATCATAATCAGAGTCCACGTAACATGTACCAGTGTCAGGTATGCTTGCATGTTAACTACAGAAGTTTTTTGTTCTGTACATGCTTGTACATCAAAATTTCTATCTGATCGGTATTTTGTATTTCCAATTTTGATGGGTTGCAGATGGCAAAACAAACAATGGCTTTTTCCTCACAGGCGATTTACTGCCGTGCAGATCAAAAACTCTATCATCTTCAGGTCTCATCCAAAATTTTTGTTATTGCATTACTTGTTTTGCGAGGAATTATCATTAACTACAACTTCTGTACTTGGTCTGTTTCTTGGAATTTAATACTATTTTAGATCATGCAAATTAGGAAATTGAATGTTACTTTACTTTTCAAAGGAGGTTTGGATGGCATTAAAATCATTAAATGGTGAAAAGGCTCCAGGGCTAGATGGGTGGCCTATGGCATTTTTTTAGTTCAGTTAGGAAATGATTAAGGGGAACATAATCGCGATTTTTGTGGAATTTCTCCAAAATGCGATGTTTGGGAAAAGTTTGAATATTACATGCATAGCTTTAATCCTGAAAATGAATGGGTTGGTACATGTAAGGGATTTTCAACCCATTAGTTTGGTGAGTAGTATTTACAAGGTAATTGCGAAAGTGCTAACAAACTGGATGAAGATTATATTATCATTACTTATATTAGAACATCATAGTGCTTTTGTTGAAGGAGGCAAATCTTAGATGCAGTGTTGATGGCTGATGAGGTAATTGACTCTAGGTTAAAGAGTAAGGTTCCAAGTGTGATCTTCAGATTAGGCGTGGAGAATGCTTATGATCATGTAAAATGGGACTTCCTCATTTATTTGTTGGAGATAATGGGCTTTGGGGTTAATTGGTGGGAATGGATTTATTGATGCATTTCCACAATTAGATTTTTTGTGCTAATTAATGGAGCTTTAGAAGGATTCTTTCAATTCTTGAAGGTGTTCAAATAAGGGAAACCCCTCTCCCCTTACCTTGTTCTAGTAATGGAAGCTTTTATTAGGATGGTAAGAAGGGCAGTGAAGAGGATTTTACAGAAGGTGTTTTTTTTTTTTGGGGGGGGGGGGGGGCCGCAGATCTCAATGCTCCTTGGAGGTGTCTCATCTACTCTTTCCTAATGACTCTATTGTCTCTTGTGAGGCGAACATCTTGCAACTAGGATATTTAAGCTGTGTATTGTTCTGTTTTGAGGCTGTCAGAAGTTTTGAAACTTAACTTGGCTGAATCAGAAATTATCCAGTTGGAGCAGTGGAGAATTTGGATGATCTAGCTGCAGCATTGGGATGCAAAGTTAGTACGTTACCCTTATCCTCCTTGAGGCTTCTTTTGGGGACTTCTTTCAAGAAAAAATAGTTTTGGGATGAAATGATTGAGAGGTTTGAAAAGAGGTTATTAGAATGGAAACATAAATGTCTATCAACAGGAGCAAGGGGAACTTCAACTAAAACTATATTGTCTAGCCCGCCAACCTATTACATATCTTTGTTCACAATTCTGGCATTAGTGATGAAGAAGTTAGATAAATTAGGGACTTTCTAGGGGGTAATGGTGGTGAAAGGTTTAAGTACAATTTGGTATATTGGAGGAAGGTGTGTCTCCTTGAGAAAGGAGGTATTCGAACAAGAAATTTGAAACATTTCAATGTAGTTTTGCTGGAAAAGTGGCTATCGGGATTTGCCATTGAAAGGGAGAGATTTTGGTGGAGACTGATCTCTACTAAATATGGGGTAGGTTGGGTAGGCTGGAGATCTTATGAGTGGAATACCATCCACGAGGTTAGCTTGTGGATAGGGATTCGATAGCATTGGGATGGGATTAATGAGCATATTCTTTGGTTTGTTGATAGTGAGACAATCAAAATTTGGAGCTTCAAATGCCTTATTGAGGGAAGACTTGAGGAAATTTGTTCTGATAGTTTTAACCTAACAATTGAGTTGACCAGGTGTTGGCAGTTGAATGTCTAGAATCACCATAGGAATAGAGTTGTTTGGAACTCGATGCTTGTAAAGAACTTGTATGACTGGGAGGTGGGAAGTGTTATTGACAACCAAAGCAGAGAAGGGGTCGATAGTGTTACACGAGCTTTGTCGAAATTAGGGATGTTTGAGGTGAAAAGGGGAAAGATCTGAGATACGGAGATCAGGTGATCAGGTGTCGATAGTGTTTGAGGTGAAAACTCTGTATAACTTTTTGGTGGGTGGAAGGATTTTGGATTTCTTGTGGGGAAAGATTTGAGTACAGAGATCACTTATAAGATTGCTTTCTTTATGTGGTTTGTGGTGAGGGAGAGGATCCCAACTATTGACAACTTTCAATAGAGACGACACGCTTCAGTTAATCGGTGTTGCTGTAAAGATCGAGAGGAGTCAATTGATCACATCTTCATACATTGTTTGTGGAAGAAGGATTCGTGGGATCTGATGCTTTCTAGTTCTGGGATTCAATGAGTTCTCCAAGGATGTATAACTTTTTGGCGAGGTTACGGGGTAAGAATTGGAGGAAGACTTGGTGAATGGCCCTTTTTTTGTTTGTTTTGGTTGATTTTCAAGGAAAGAAACTGGAGAATATTTCGAGGGTGAAATGCCATTACATAGATTGAAAAGCTTCTTTTATCGATGTGTTATAGTTGGATATTGGCGGCATAGAGCTGGACTTGAAATCTTTTCTACTTTTTGTTGGAGTATGATATTTTAATGATGAATTGGTCTGTTTTTGTATGGTTGGCATTTCCTTAATGCCTTCTCTTTTTAAATTTCTATTTTTTAAAAAAAAGGTGGGGGGGGGGGGGGGTAAATTACACTTACCTTCCCTCAACAATTGGGTAATTACGCTTACCATTCACAACATTTAAAAGTTATACTTGTATCCCTAATTTTGAAATGTTATTAACATTGACCCTCTTATTATAAAATCAATCATCAAGACTTAACATAAAATGTCAAAGTAATCAAAATTTTAAGTGTTTTTCCTATTTTACTTTTCACTCTTACATTTTCGTTAGTTTTCTTTGCAAACATTCCTAAGTTTTTTTTTTTTTTTTTTAACTTAATTTTTACTTGTTTGTAGGGATTTTTGTAAAGAAAATTGACGAATATGGGAGACAGTGGCGTGTAAAATAGGGAAAAAAAAAATAAATTTTTGGTCACTTTGACATTTTCTATTAAGTTTTAACGGTTGATTTTATCATAAGGGGGTTAATGTTAACAACATTTCAAAATAAGGGAGGCAAGTGTAGTTTTTAAATTTTGTGGATGGTATGTGTAATTATCCAAATGCTAAGGGAGGTAGGTGTAATATGCTCAAAAAAATTGTCTATATTTCTTCCCTACTTTTTTTCCTTTTCCACTTTTTTTTTTTAATCACCAAAACGTACTTGGAGAAGAGGATTTCTTTCAATTCTCTTTTTTTTTTTTTTTTTTTTTGAGTAAAATTTTATGGAAAAGCATCAAGGGATGACAAATTGTCTCAATTAATGCTTTTTTTTTTTTTTTTTTTCTTATTGTCCTACTGCCCGCCATTCTTGAAAAGAATTACTTAATTTCCTTGGGAGCACCCAACACTTGCCAAAAGAATCAAGAGACAAATTTCACTATTCCTTAGCCCATGAATAGTGAACAAAGTGATACTCAATGGACTCACTTTCACTTTTATATAAACACAGTCAATTCACTATTACACCTTTTTCTCACAATGAGATTGTTAATGGTAAGAATTTTTTCATGTGCTATGCACTAAATAAAGAAAGCCACCTTCTGTGGCGTTCCATACATAGAGATACAGACCTAGATAAAACCCTCCTCCTAAATTCCCACAATATCATAGTATGATTTTGACAATTTCTATTAATTCCTGTGAGTGACTTTTCTTCTATTTCTAACATATGTCTATTATCAATGCAATTGTACCAGTGAAACTTTCAAATATTTGGGAAATCTGACTTTTTCTTTTCATTTATTATCTCTCTCTACCTTCGTCCTAGCCACCTTTTCAGAAACTATAGAAACCCTTTCTTTTCTTTTTTTTTTTTGGTGGGACTGAAGAATTGATTTTCCTTATTATGGTATCTTTATAGAAATTTTTATTGTCTAATTTGAAGGGGTCCTATACATACGACTTCTAAGGATTGAGTTGTTAATATGCTGCTCCATCTGTGCGAGTGTATGTGTGGTTTCTCTCTCATGTAATAATTGGCTTCGCAGACTCCTCAAACTCCCATCGTGCGCACTGAAACATATGACAAGTACAATATCGACGAGTACCCATCAGGGACAAATGCAATTGTTGCAGTTTTGGCATATTCTGGGTAATAGTTTTGGACGACAATGTTGGCATCACTCTATATCGTCACATTTGTATAATGTGTGTTCTTTTGCTTTTTATAGGTACGATATGGAAGATGCGATGGTTTTGAATAAATCATCTGTGGATCGTGGGCTGTGTCATGGACAAATATACCAGGTATGCTATTGCTACCTTTTTTTTGTTTTTTTGGTAACCCGGAATCCACCTGCTTATCATAATCCTCAACGGACTGTTTAGGCGATGGGTAAACCTAGGGTATGTGCACCCCCCCTGTGTTTCCCGGGTGAATGAGGAATTGAACTCGGGTGGGCACTGTGGAGAGCAAACCCACGTGCCACTTGAGCTGACCCCTTGGGGCTATGCTATTTCTACTTGAAATGGTGTTCTAGAAATATCGTAATTTCATGAAAAAAAATTTATACAATTATGTGTTAAGAATCCTTTCCTCATATGAATAAGATTGTGTGCTTCATTGTTTACTATATTGTACAGACAATCCTACTGGTTGTTAAAGCCATTCAACAAAACCTAGAACTTCTTCATGGTATCAAAGAGGATATCAGGCATGTGCTTTCTCTAGATCTAACCATAAGTTTCAATCATCAAAAAACTCACCTCCAATCGAAACCCTTGATTGGTTCCAATACTTGTTCTGGCATATTCAATTGTTGGCGACCCTCTATAGTCATTGCCCCATCACCAGTGAACTCCAAAAATTGTGGGCTTCATCATCAAAAGTGTTTGCAGCAGCGGCGAAGGTCTTTTCTACTCGTGATATCTAGTCAAAGTGAAAACAACTTCACCCGTACTCGATCTGTCAAAGTATCCAGCCAATCGTCACCTGTTGTAGCTTTGTCTTTGTTAGGTGAGCACCATCTTCCTATAGCTGCTGCCAAAAACCAAGTCACACGCCTCCATGCGCGCCTCATTTGTCAGCTCGTGAGATGAACACACATAAATCTTGCCAGCAAGTGTATGCTCGTTTGTCACTTTTCATATTTTGGATTGGTTTGATTTGGCACCCTTCGTTCAAAAGCTCATTGATCTAGAAAGGTTCAACCTATTCTGCTCATTGGTACTCTGCGTTGTTTTGTTTTAATGGAGACTAATTCTAATGAGTCTAAACCCTTTGGGTCCACTGCTACACCTACCTAGTTGACAACCTGGAAGTTAAATGGAAATAATTATTCTCGATGGTATAAAGCTATTAAAATTGCTCTAAGTGGGTATGGCAAATACAAACAACTCAATGAATCTACTCAACTAATGATAAATATTATGACATTTGAATTCAAGAAGATGCACTTATAATTAGCCTATAATGGAAATCGTGGGAAACCAATATTGCATATACATTTACTCATTTGGAGACTTGTAAGTAGATACGAGGGTATGTTCGTCTGATGTTTTCAAGTAATATCACTCGTATCTATGACTTGCCCCTAGAGTTCTTTCGACTACAACAATCTGGTTGGCCAATGATCGATTATTTTGCTTATGTGAAGCATCTAATGAATTAAATAATCTCAAACCATTGACTGCAGATGTCATTGAGATGCAAAGGCAACAAGAACAGATTATACTTTGCCAATTCCATGCTGGGCTTGATCTTGAGTTTGAGCTTTGTTAAATCTTAGATACTTGGTGGTGCTTCCCTTCATTCTTTGACTGAGGCATTTCCTAAAGTTACGTGTGTTGTCCCAAAAGTCATAATCAGTGCAAGATCCTACTCATTCTACCCTTGTGGCAACAACATATTGATAGGAGAGGTGTTGGTAGTTAGATATCTCCATCCTCTTCTGAGAGTCGCAATAGTTGTGATGGCCGTGGTAGCCATACACACGGTGATCGTTGTAGAGGCTAATGACCAAAGTGTACTCATTGTGGTAAAGATGGTCGTTACAAGGGTAAGTTTTGGGACCTGTTTAGCAAGCCATCTCACATGCCACATGTTGCAACATCTAATTCTTAAACAAACTTACATTCTCCCAGGGAGCATCCACAGACAGTTACTGTTTCTGGAGAGGAGTATTCTAGACTCCTATAGTATCAATTAGCTCATTAGGTTTTTATCCTATTCCTTCTCTTACTTGGTCGTAATTCCATTGCTCGTCTCCCCCTGGCAAGTCCTTACTCCATTCCTGTGGAATACGGACTTGAGTAGAAGAAAGCACCTTAGAGCATTCGCCTCTCCCACAGTTGAGGAAAGGTCTCCTTTCTTGAGGGCCCCATAAGAATCGAAGATTCTGAGGGGAATGAGCTTTGGCTACAACAAGGTGGACATTGATAAGGCAAGCCGGCTGGCTGCCGACACTATCTTATCGCCGGATAGTTTACGGGTGGCTATCTCCTTAATTGGAAACACTTAATAAAATTTCTGCGCCTGTATGTGTGTACGTATACATGCACACGTGAACAACAGGGGATCGCGGTGGAGGAGGAGCATACTTATCTTTTAGAAATAAGTATATTTGGATCCCCAGTATTCTGAGTGAGCATGTGACTATCGGGTAAAAGGTTTATAGTTGATATGATCGCTTCTATATCTTCCATCTCCTAGACTACTACTACTATACTGAAGTGGGTAAGCAAAGTGGAAATTGCCCAAAAGGAGAATCTGCAGCTCTGTCTTACCTTGAAAATGAGGCCACAATCTGCATTTCTCTTTTGTTTTTTTTTTTATTTTCTATGCGGGAACATCTATAATCCGTTCAAGACTCCAACAGGGGGGAACAGTCCGAAAAAATGCACAAAACCCAAGCAGAAAATGCAGCACCTCTAGCAGCGCTTTGTGCTGCAGCATTCCGCCCATTATGATTTGTAACATTGCAATTTAGGGTCTAGAGATGGGTGGAGGTGTGTTTTGGGGACTTGTGGTGTAGTACTAAAAATGGGACTTTAGATACTTATAAAATCCCTTTAGTTTTTAAAATCGGTAAAATCAACTATAAAATTCAGATTTTACTAATTTTACATCTCAAAATTGCGATTTTATCTATTTTAACCCCCATAATGATTTTTGAAGTGATTCAATAAGTTTTCTTAGCCTAACATTGTAAAATACAATTTTACGATTGAAATTGAGATTTCAATGACCTTTCTCCATGTGGTCCTGGTGGTTGATGCTGGTGGCAGGAGAAGATAGTGGCAATGGGTTTGGGTGAAAAAAACAGTATTTTGTGCCCCTTTTTTATTACTATTTTGTTTGGTTCAAAGCTCTAATACCAAGTTGATAGTAAAAAGAAGAATTAGAAGGGATTGATTTCCCTGCCTATCTTGTAATATATTTATACTTGAGAACTAAGAGAAGTAGAATACAAAAGGAAACGCAGCTAAACCTTGGCTGTCAAGAATAATAAAGGGAAAAAAATCAAGTGACAGCATATTCTACCATATTGCTAGATTGTTCTAGCAATTACCATATGGCACGGCATACAAGAAGTATAAAATAAGAGTCACTCGAGCATCACTTTGGATCGAGAAAATTGGTTTATATATATGCATATTTGGTATGCATGTCTAAACATCTGTAGTCTGACATGTAGTCTACTCTATTTGTAATCTCTCAACTTGTGCAAAATCATCATTGTTGAGTTTCTCTCTCTAAAATTTGCTTATGATGTTGGGAAAGTAACCTAACAAGAGGTATGTTTCAGCTATTTATTTAATTTTTTTTCCCTTGGAATAAGGTGAACATCATATTGAAAGGTATCCAGGGAAGGTATGTATGAAGTATGGCTAAAATATAAAATCCATGAAATTTTCTATTTGTTGTTCACAATATGCAAAATGTTGTTCCTTTACCTTCAAAACAGATGAATTACGTCTGTCTCCTAAGAAACTGAAATGAAATATTAGTGGAAATATAATCTTAATATTTTTATTGAAATGTTTTGATGAAAGGATGGCTAAAATATAAAATCCATGAAATTTTCAATTGCTTGTTCACAATGTACAAAATGTTGCTCCTTTTCCTCAAAACCATCGAAATTTGTCTATCTCCTAAGAAACTGAAATGAAATATTAGTGGAATAATAATTTTAACATTTCTATTGTAATGTTTTGATGAGAAAATAGGGTAAAACATACCAAACTGATATGGTAAATTAATAAATTATTTAATTAATTTATTGGTAGGCATTCATATATTTAGGTATATTTTACTTCTTAATATTTCTTTGTATTTTTAATATTTTTATGCCACTTTGGAAATATTTATGAAACATTTTTGAAATATTCCAGTTGCTAATTGAAACAGCATAGGGTAACGAAATTTTGATTCTTGGTTGTTGATAGTATATTAAAATCGTGTTTTTTTTGGTTATGTGATGTTAATTCTTATCTTTTTATGACCTTTTATGTTGCAGACAGAAACTATTGACTTGGTTGAACAAAGAGGCAAGGCCGATCGTGCTCAGAGAAGGTTTAGAAGGAGCAATCTTGATAAGTCGGTGCATTCTTTGATTGATTCAGATGGACTTCCATATGTTGGGCAGGTAACCCTTCCATGTTGTAGTTTATTTATGTACTTATATGAACATTTCGGACTATGGTAACAAACCCTCACTTTTGACTCTCAGAAAATAAACCCTAATGATCCATACTGTAGTATCTATGATGACGTAACAAGTGCAACAAAAACTACAAAATTAAAGGGTTCGGAACCTGCTATTGTTGATTATGTTGCTGTTGATGTGAAAAACAAAAAACATCTGCAAAAGGTAAGTGGAACTTCTTCTTCCTGTTTTGTTGCACAATTGCAAATGTCATGAACTTCTAATGTGTATATATATACACATGCATATAGTAATTGTAATTGTTATCATTGTTTTTTTACTCTGCATTGCTAAACTGAAGATAACATTTAATGTTAAATAAACAAAACAAGATGGTGTATTTATAAAAAAGATGATCAGTGGAAGAATAAACAATAAATATGAAGAATAGAAAAAGTGTGTGGACTTGAGGTGGTCTTGACATAGAGGACTTAAAGATGAGACCAGATGTTTGTTTGTTCATGCGTTCTGAGATTTTTTGTATTATTTATTTATTTCTTTTTGGTTGTGGGGTTGGAGGGAGTCATTGCACTTCTGTTTTTTTGGCTCGCTTTAAATGTCGGGACTTG
Source organism: Vitellaria paradoxa (assembly GCA_019916065.1). NCBI lineage: Eukaryota > Viridiplantae > Streptophyta > Magnoliopsida > Ericales > Sapotaceae > Vitellaria > Vitellaria paradoxa. Next base: position 27,364,858 of record CM034243.1, read on the forward strand.
GATCAGTATTGCCCCCCTGGCTGCTATTTTTCCTTGTTCAAAAATAGATTCAAAATGAATAAAATTTCTTGTGAGATAAACGGACAAAAGGGACATAAAAGAGATGATTAGTGGACAAAGATACAGTAAATATGAAAGAATAGAAAAGGTGCAGAAACTGACAGAGGTAGTCTGTGACATAGAGGACTTAAGACGAGGTGCCATGTACTTGTTTGTGCACATCTTTCTGATTTCCTGTATTATTTATTTATTTATTTTTGGTGGTGGTGGTGGTGTTGGTGGGAGTTCTTGCACATCTTCTTTTGCTTGCCTTAAATGTAAGGGTTTGGGTCAGTATTACCCCCCTCACTGGTTATCTTTCTTTCAAAAATTGAGAGGTTGGCCACTTGAAGTGCTCATTTTGTTTATATTAATGGTATCCATCTCTCTATATTGGGAATGTTTGAAATATTTACTCTAACTGAGCTCAACTACGAGTATGTCCCACACAGTCTTGACCCTCCCCACTCCCTAAAACCTCAGCCCCTACCAAAACAAATAGCGGCTGAGTGGTAGCTGAGGATGGAGGAGGAACATAGTAGAAGGACCTCCCTCTCTTGGTGTATGGCCAAATTAGCTTGTGCATACCTGTATTGAACTCTTCATTGCTAAAAGTAAAGTGCTCTACTGGTCCCCCTAAAGCTTGTTGCATCATCTTCAGGTCCATTCTATGTATCTGAGTCTCTGGCTGAGGACTTCTTTTTGCTTTGTGCTTGACGACAGCAACCCACTATCTAGTACCTCTAGTTTATCTAACTTCTTATCCTGCCCATGAACCAAAGGTCGAATTTCGGTCCAATCCAATACTTGGTCCATCCTCTGAATCTCGATCTGTTGCTGCCTTTAAAGGTCCAAATTAATTTCTAAGGCCAGACTCACCAGATTGATCCTTAGATTAGGCCCACACTCCCCTATTTTATAGTCCTTGTACATCACACTTCCTCTACCTTGACCTGACTTCGAAAATATCTTCAGTTGCACCTTCCCTTGCACGTGACCCGCTTTCTCGATGTATCTAGCTGTCTTCCTTTCTCTTTTGTTATCTCCACACACTCCTACCACCAGAACACCATGAGCTCCAATTTGCTCGCCTCAGACAAGTTATAAATCCCCAAGTTTTCTTTTCTTTCTTTGAAATTGACAAATGACTTCACCACTGCCCAATTCAGCACCACAAAATCCCAATCTTCTAATTTTACCAACACCAGAATTTGTAGCCCATTCCCACAGACTTTAATTCTTGCCCACTTGAGATTGATCCTCTACCTCGTTTCATTGTCTAAACCTGCAAATCTACCACACTAGTTTCCTATCTCTTTGAAAATCATTACTTGAGGAATGGGAGGGGTAAGTCGATAGCTCTTCCCCACATTTCCTTCTCTCAAAACAGTGGGTTCAACCCTCCTAACAATTTAACAACAGTGGACAACCCCTGAATTTTCCGCGTTGAAACCTGAAATCCTCAGCAATGTTTTCTGACAAGAATACAAACAAAAGGCACACCCTTCCTAACTCCTCCACCTCCACTTCTCCCAGAACTCGTCATGTTTGTTGCACCCAAATCTCTACCTTCCTGCTCCAAACTGCTTCCGCTTCTGCTTCCCCTAATCTTCTTACCGAACTCCTCCTTTGTGCTCTCAAATGTTCAGTGCATGATTCCTTATAAACTAGCAGTACCTGTCCCTCTTCCACCTCGTTCACAGTTGCCATCACTTCAACCTCCGGCCATCAAGGAATCCTAGCTGCTTGTAGATACGATCTCGCTCCATCTCTACTCAATCTAGCTCCTTTATGGTCTATCCTCTCAAGATGTTGATATAATCTTTCCATCCTTTGCCTGTGATGATCTCTGGTGATCTTACACAAACCTTACTCTTGGGGGTAAAGGATTTGAGCTCCACCATCCATCTCTATTCCTCCTCCACTCTGGTTGGCATAATCATTCTTCTACCTTCCTCTATATTCCCTAATAGCCTAGGACCTTTGAGCCTTCGCATCGTCCACTCTACCTCTGAACCAAGCAGCTCAAATGTCTTCGAGTAAAACTTACCTCGCTTGATGATGCAAACCCCATCTTGCTTTGGTACGAAATCAGCCATTGTCAATCCACTCTGCACTACCTTCCTCTCTGATTGATGCACTCTTTCCATTGCTCGCTTTTTTGCCTTATCTTTTAGTTCGTCTAATTTGTCTGATTTCTCCGGTGTGAAACCATGAGAAAACCCTATTGTTGGGGATCGTTTCTTGAGAGAATATCACTAACCTCATATCCACTATTTTTTTTTTTTAAACTTCTTATGGCTAATTACATTCCTAGCGGGGTTTATAAAAGCCTAGGCTGGAGTTATGAAATACATATTGTTTTTATATGTGATGTAAATACAATCATCCTTCAATTAAGGATGTTTGAATAATTCATAGTTTCCTCAATAGAATCATCCTCCAACTGTGGAAGTATGAATAATTTATATCTTCCTATAGAGGTATGTTTACCAAAACAAGTGCTATAAGCTTTATTAATTTTAAAACATTAGTTTGATATTTATAAATAATTAAAAAATAAAACATAGAAGTTAGGTTTTATGCAGAAATACAGTCATATAGTTTTGTCAGGATATCAAGTGATTGATAGAGAATATTTTTGAAGTTAGTACCAACATGGATATATTATTGGAGAGTGCTTTTATGTACATATATTAGATGAATTGCATTGTTCTTTCACCTTACGGCATATACCGCCCTCTCGGCAAATATTCTTAGTAATAGTATTACTTCTTTGTCTACGTCTCGTATTAAAACATCTTGGGACACTTAATAGTATGACTTACCCCTTCCCCCCCCCCCCCCTTTTTGTGTGTCTCGAAGCCTACATGGAAGTTCCTTAATATTCATAAGGACGTAAACCATTGAAGTATCCATATTGTTCCTCAGTGTGTTTTTTTTTTTTTTTTTTTTTTTTGGGTATGTAGAAAGGGGATTGTTCTTATTTATGCATGTCTCCCCATGTAGTTAAACCTATTTACTTGGGAAAAAGGTTTGAGTTGAGTTGAATATTCATGTTGGGTCCCGAAAGTGAATTGACCTTTTATGTCCACTTGCTTTGTTGTAGTGTGTTGAGAGTGTTCGTGACCATCTCACTTGAAAGTTTAAGTTGTTAGAGAGAGAGAGAGAGGGGGGGACTTTTTATTTTATACCCTCAAGATGGCATGTCGTTTGTGGTTGGATTTAATTTTTGACAATGCAAAATGTGTGCAACATTGACTACTGGGTTGGACTGTGACGTTTGGACTCAGGATTTTTGTCTAGTTTGATACCTTATTAAATTGTTAGCCATCATCTCACCTAAAAGCTAAAGATGTCAGTGAGAGGGCAACTTTATTACTTAATATCATTTTTTACCATCAACATAGTCAATTTCTTATCTTGGGATGAGTAAAATGCCTTGAATTTGATATTGAGGAAGAAATAATGCTAAAATTAAATTCAGGGAGATGCTTTGGTTAGTCTCGTATCTTACATTCTTGCCTCATGGGGATGCATTTTTGGTAACTAGATTGGGAATGGTCTTCTGCACATGCCGTACCTGCAAGTAAATCTACCCTTTCTTGTAGTTTTTATATTGTTGTCAATATCACTTAAAAAAAATGGTGGAATAGAATGTCTTGAATTTGATTACAAGCATATGCAAGTTAAAATTGTGTGAGATGCTTTGGCGTGGTGCCTTGATGTCATGGTCCTTGGTTTTCATATGGTAATCTGACATTATGCATCTGAATGGTCAAATTTTTTGGCACTTTTTCTTGAGCAGGTGAACATACGTTTTCGACGTTCCAGAAATCCTGTTATTGGTGACAAATTTAGCAGTAGGCATGGACAGAAAGGTGTTTGCTCTCAATTATGGCCCGATATCGATATGCCATTTTCAGGAGTCACAGGAATGCGGCCAGATCTTATTATAAATCCACATGCATTTCCTTCACGGATGACAATAGCCATGCTTTTGGAATCTATTGCTGCTAAGGTACTGCCTATAAGCATCATTCTTGATGGATCGACTCCAAATTAGTCAATTCGGTATTCATATCAGTGTATTTGGTAGATGGTCTACTTGAATTTCTTATTATGCTTCACTATTACTAGTGTGTAGATACAAAAAATATTCTGAGTTCTTAGCCTTTGTCCTGTCTTAGGGGGGTTGCTTACGTGGAAAATTTATGGATGCAACACCATTTTCTAGCTCAGCAAAGAAGGCTAGTGGGGAGTCAGAATCTGAATCGAGTTCACTTGTTGATGAACTTGGTTCCATGTTAGCCTCTTGTGGGTTTAATTACCACGGTTTGGAGGTATTGTACAGTGGAGTTTATGGGACAGAACTAACTTGTGAAATTTTTATTGGGCCTGTTTATTATCAGCGTCTACGACACATGGTTTCAGACAAATTTCAGGTATGAGCTTTCCTTGCGGACAATGACTGATTATACATTTAATTTTTCCCAGTTCAGTATTTTCCATTGAACATGAGTTATCTTCTATTTAAATTTGTTAAAACTAACATAAATTGTTTTTTTTAAGCGTATGTTCTAAGCCATGCTGGCTTCTGTGTCAATAAAATTTATGGTAAATTGAAAAGGCCAAAGAAGAAAATCCAACAGGAAGAGATTAGTATTTATTCATTTATTTATTTTTTAATCAATAACCAGAAGAGAGTAATATATCTGTTGATCAATTGATATTAACATTACTCTTGTAGCTTTAATGGCAACCATGTTATTGGCTTGCATGTCATCCTTAGGAATAAGAAGATGGGCTTTCTATTTTAAAAAGAAAATAAAAATGGGCCTTCATTTTGATATGCAGGTTCGGTCCACTGGAACTGTGGACCAGATTACCCGGCAACCTATTAAAGGAAGAAAGCGAGGAGGGGGTATCCGTTTTGGAGAAATGGAACGAGATTCCCTCCTTGCTCATGGGGCTGCATATCTACTACATGACCGACTGCATACATGTTCCGATCATCACATTGCCGATGTGTGTTCCCTTTGCGGGAGCCTCCTCACGACATCACTTATCCAACAGCAGAAGCGAGCGGTGCGGGATATTGGCGGTCTTCCACCTGGTAGGGCCCCCAAGAAGGTTATTTGTACTGCATGCCAGACGAGCAAGGGAATGGAGACTGTCGCAATGCCCTATGTCTTCAGATACTTGGCTGCAGAATTAGCTGCTATGAACATCAAAATGACCCTCCAGTTGAGTAATGGAGCAGGATCTTGATGCGCCTCTTGGGGGCATGCCTGTTCGGACAAAGGATTAACGATTCATAAGCCTCCCTTGAGCCATCATTGACACTATGGTTGACTGCATGGCCATAGATATACTTTGTTGAGTGTTGTTTTGGACGGCACCGAGTGAAGACAATGGTTTGAGGTCAAGGAGGGCGAAGACAGCAATCTTGAAGCAGCTTACGTATTTCTCTCAGTTGCCGAATTTGACAATGGGGGGAGTGTGTGTGTTGATGTAACCAAATGATATTTTTCTTTTGTATTTTTGGTTTTTACCTGATCATATGTTTATTGTGTAGTAGTGATCTATACTGTAGTCCTAAGAACAATTTTGTGCAACCCTACCATACACCTTTGGCTCTTTAGGTTTGAAGCTATATTTAAGACAATGAAATGAATAATTTTGAAGGTTTATTATTACAATGTCTATTTATCCTGCAACATAAAGATTTTGGGCAACTTGTGCTTATTCAGAGATATTCCCAACTATGATTTTGAAACCAACTGCTAAGGCATGAAGGCATATTGCTACCTAGGAAACATTCAAGCCAACATAGAAGAATTACATGGGACGGATTCCAGATGTTTATCAGAAAAGGCTATGTAAGGTTGCAAATGAGGCTTATCCGAAAACAGTGGATTGTTTAAATAACTTTGATGTCATTTGGTTTGTATTTCTATTTTTTGTTTTCTATTTTTGTTTCCTCTATTCTGTTTTGAGCTCATTTTTTGTTTTGTGCTTTTAAAAATAAGGAAAACAATTTAAAATTCATTTGCTTACTTAAGTTTTCAAATTTTGTTCTAGAAAACAAAAAATGAATTTACATATAAAATGAAAAATGACAAAAAATCGTTTTGAGAGTTTTTAAATCAAAATAAGAAAAGTCTCAAAATAAGAAAATCATGATATTTTCTGTTTAGTTATTTTGAGATTTTTAACACATAAAATAAAAATAAAAAATAGAAAAATAAACCAAGTGCGGCTTTAGTTTAAACCTTGTGTTTTGAGTTTGATTTGTTTTGATTTTTAAGTTCATCCATCCAAGCCTAACTCAAAAAGTATATAAATAAATTTTAAATTGATTTTAACTTTGCTTAGTTTTTTTTTTTTTAATTAGCCATTGAAAGAAATTATCTAGTAGCTAAGTAAAAGTTCAAAAAATGCAATTTATTTTACACTTGAGGATCTTTTTTATTAGGTTGAGGGGTGCTAAATTTGGTGCTAAATTGAATTTATCTTTTCATTTTTTATTATTAATCAATTAATTCTAAGTAAATATAAGTTATGTAATTCTATTTAACCAAATAACTGAATAAATATATTAGTTAAATAAGTTATTGTGATTTAATATGTAGGATAAATAAGTCTTGCCAGGTTAAGGAAATCAATGTCTAGATGATGAGGGGGAAAAAAAACCACCAAGCTCCAAGACATTATATTTAATTCATCATCATTGGTAGACAAGGTAATTGAATGAAATAAAATAAAAACAAGACATGTAAGACACCTATACATACTATCAAAAAAATATATTTATGATATTGAAAAAAATGCACGACATTGGTAAGATTTATGTAAAATACGTAGAATAAATGTTTATGTCAATAACAATGAAAAAATATATATATATAATACGACAAATATATCATGGCTATTGATGCCATTCCGAAAAACTTACGTCATATTTCTAATTGCTTATGTCACGAGAAAACTTTATTTAAAAAGAGGTTTTTTTTTTTTTAATATTGAATAACATATATTTCTTACTTTTTTTTTCATTGATTCATTTTGATAATTAAAGTAATTGACCACAACAATAAAGGCCCTTATAACCTTATCTGAAGAGATGGTAACTTCAGTTATTGGATGTTTAGTAAAACAAAATATCATCTATTATAAAATTTTTATTTCAAAACAAAATTGCAGACTATTTTTGATAATATTTTTTGTATTTGATGTAAAATTAAGAATCAATATTTTATCGATAGTTGGTTGTTTGCAAGTATAAAGAGTGTAATCCATTCTTTTTTATTAAACCAAATAAAATGATAACAAACTATAGTGGAAAAATGTTCATAATCAAAAAAGCACTCAAAAAGTTCGAAAGTCACAACATATCTTAATCAAAGATGACCAAACACTAAGCAACTAGAAGAAAGAACAAAAATTGGAGAATGATTACAACAACTCAAAAAATAATAATAAATAAATAAATAAATAAATCAATCAAAGTGAAGAAGGAAATCAAAGTTGAGAATAACTAGCAACTGAGTTTTTCTTTTTTAATTCAAATGGCACATTAGATAGTATGTAGTTTTACATTTACCTTTTTAAAAAATAAAAATAAAAAAGCGTAGTTATGTACTGATTATTTTTTTATTTTTCATTCTACTTCTGCTTTTAATTTATTTAGTACATGAGTTGCTCTTTGTCCCTATCACAAGTTTGAAATCCATTATTTCTCCAACATGCTATAATTGAAATCAATTATTTACTTGCAAGCTATAATTAAAATCACAACTCTAATAATTAGAATAATATATTAATATTATTTGTCAAAATTTTATCTCTCAAACTGCTAACTGTTAAATAATTTCGTTGGTGCCATTCTAATAACAAACAAATTCCTTGGCATCATTCTAATGTTATTATAATCAATTGATCTTACAATATGTACAAAAATTGATATGTCGAAATAATTGTAACAAAATTGCATCGTGCACAATAAAACTAGTATATATACACTTTAATACAATTAATGTGACATTTATATTGGGTTTGGATGGGAGCTAGAAAGATTCTAACCTTGGATTTAGTTAGTTAAGGTGTAGGAGTTAAAAAAACCAACGTAAGTTACCCCTTTTATTTAGAATGGAGAATATCCTTTATGATGGAGATTATAAATTATCATACTATGAGTAGAGAGAAAAATAAGAGATTATAGATTCTAGAAACACACACACATATATCTATATATATAATACACAAAATATACAGGATTAATTGGAGAGTTTGAACATTGGCCACAAGTGGCACATGTTAAGATCTCAACCAACTTGGATTGAATTCTACTCATATTTTTTTTGTTTCAAAAAATAAAAATTACATATATTTTTTGCAATAATATCTCTACACCTAAAAATAAAAAATAAGGTAAGTGGTGGATGACGAATTTTGAAAAAAATCTCAGCAGAAATTAAAGAAAAGATACAAATAACATGTGACAGTCACGAAAGAACTTAGTGGTCATGAAATTTAAAAAAGTCTTGAAATCATTTAAAAAGAAATTTAAAAAAAAATCAAAAGAAAAAAAAAAGATAATTAACCACATCCACAGGAAGTGCAAGAATAGAAGAGTACTAGAGTCAAAATAACCTCTTCGGATTGCGTATAAGAAGGGCTTGATAACAATAAGTAAAGGACCACTCAAAAACACCTAACACTCATGCATTTTATCTTTTCTTTTCTTTGTGGTAGTTTTAACTTAGCATTTTCTGTACTATTCTTATTACTTGTAAAATAGTGCCGCTCAACAAATTTTTGTGCGGAGATTAATAAACTTGGTCTGTTCAGCTTCAATTTATGTTTGATCTTCATTTACCTATTAGAAACTAATAAACTTATTTTATTCTACTCATGTGAAAATTAATAAATCAGGTTTGTCTACTTTAATTAGCGTCAATCTCGGTCTACTAATTGAAGATTAATAAGCTTAGTTTACTATACTTTATTCTTTTTGCTCAATATCTAATGGAATCTTGAAATACGGCATCTAAATCACACAACACAATATCGTTGATCTGTTGTTTCGAGCAAATAAAGTTTCCGAAATTGTTGTGTTGAGAAATGTAAAATTCATTCTTAGTAATATTGAGGTAACAATCTTTTAGCATGCCTGGTGAGATATCTTAATTAACTTGAATACTATTAATAGCACACATTAGAAAGTAAGATTCTCCAGTGGTATACAGGGAGCAAACCTATCATGCCCTTAGTCCGATGAATTTCTGTTACGTAACAACCTTTACTTTTGTAATGTTTTCAAAATTGAACCGTTCGTTGGACCAGAAAAGTGATCGGGTCACGGGTTAGTAGTTCAACCGTCAGTTCAACCGGAATCGAATCGGAATTGAACCGTAATGTCATAAATACAATTAAATATATAAACAAAATGTCAAAATATATATTAAAATTATATAATAATTTTAAAACTTACATTTTTTCACATATTATTTCACTATTTTTTATTTTACTAAATTTTTTAAATAAATGTAATTACAATAAAATAATTAGGGTTTTTTACAATAATAATAATATTAATTTAATTATATACAGAAATAGGCTCGCTGGGGATTATTGACAAAAATGTGCTGGGTGTCGTCAGTGCTATTGACGACACCCTGCTGACATCAGACTAACTACATAAACCGCCAAAGGTGTCGTCGATAGCACTGACGACACCATGTCGTCAGTACCACTGACGACACCCTACAACCACCCACCCCACAACAGTTTATATAATCCAGCCCCCAAACAGTAAAACATCAACACAACAACAACAACCCTGTTAAAGTCAACAACATTTTCAGATTTTAAGTATAAATTATTACAAACAATTAACAAAAAAATAAACGCTTCCTTCCTTAATTGCTAAATTAGAGAATAAAATAAAGGATGATTAAACTAAATCAAAACATAAGCAAAATAGTTTTCGATAGCATTACACCTCCAATCTAAACCTTTAATTCTAAACTTTTACAAAACATGTTTTGTGTTTACATGTTAAGAAGATAAAAATGTAATGGATCACTCCGTCCCACACGGAGGCCTCCTTCGTGCACGACGTGGTCGGTCTAGGTGTAGAGGCGCATCGTCAACCACCGGTGGCTCCTCCACACATGGCTCCTGGCCAGGTGTTGCTGTCGATGTGTCCTCCACATGTGTCTCTCCTGCTAATGGCTCATGCTCCTCCTCTGTCTGTAAAGCCATAGGAATGTGCGACGATGATGAAATGTCTATCCCCCGTGCTCTGCGTCGTCGAGTGTAATACTTAGCTGGAGCCTGGGGGGCCGCCACTGATGCCTGTGTATGAGATACGGGCAGGCGGACAGGTGAGATGTATGCTGGAGAGGCAGGGAATGGCTCTATGTGGAAAACGCCAGACCAGAAGTCATCCACATCTGCTGAGGGTGAAGCATATGCCTGTGTAGCCGGGGGTGGGGTCCGATAGTCGACGACAGGATCTGAAAATGGTATCTGCGTCTCGTCCGCAGGCAAACGCTCCCATGCTGTAGAACTGCTAGGGATGTCTGACTCAACTGGTGGGGGCAAATCGTCTGCGGGATCAGGGCCATATGTATCATGATGCCCCCGCGCTCGTCTACCGACAGGCTGAAGTCTGCTGGGACGTGATGGTCTGGACTGAGATGATGAACCTGTCTGCCTACTGTCAACAGGGGCCCGTAGCCTCTCCTCATGATCGATAGCAGTGATCACCGGTCCTGCCTGATGAATAATCTCCTGTAGTGCCCGAAGGTAACCAGCATGATCCGCACCAGTGACCGCTGCAACCGCAATGTGATACATGCTAACAATAGTATTAACCTAGAATGTTTGAAGAAACTATATTAGTCAATATCAAACAGAAAAACATAAATAAAAAGTAAATTTATTATTCAAAAACCCATAGATATAATATCATACCAAAATGGACATATCTGCTGACACTGGCTGTGAACCAACAGGCGGCACATGTAAGGGTGGTGCGATGTGAGTCCGTGTGATGTGACGAAACCACTCCATATACGGGTCATCGAATGCGATAGGTGCAGTGGAAACCTCGCCATGCACAATCGTCTGTAGTCGTCTAGCCCACTCCTCTACATATCGATGATGGTACTGTAGCCAGTTCACCTCTCCCCGGCCCCGCCTAGTCAACTCATGCAGTGCGGCATCCGTGTCAAACTCAGCCGGGATCACCTGACGGAGGCCAAACTGTCTCATCACACGTCCCGGTAGGTGGTACTCGACGATCTCGTAACAAATCAACGGACAGGTCGAGCGCCACACTACCTCACCAGCACGGCAATATGTAGGAAGTCTGCTCAAAACGGATGCTGGGTATGGACACCAGGTCATCTGATCCTCTCTCAGGAGTGTCAACTGCTCTCGGCAATCTCTCAATGGCCTGGCAAAGCTCACTGCTAAGCTTCCCTTCCATCTGCAACCCCAAGGATCTCCGGGAAGCCCAAAAACATCCAGTGCATAATCAGGTGGGGGAGGTGGTCGTGTAATGACGGGCCTAAACGGTGCTAGCCGCTCCCATGCCCAAACCTATCATTGTAAACTGTCAATTGATTCTGAAATAAGCTTAATATAAATTAGTATCATATGTAAATAAAGTTTATTTTTACCTGAAGTATGCAAATCGGTCCTGCCATCTCGGCCGTGCGGGTGGTGGAAGCCGAGCACATCTCTCTGTATAAGCATGCTAGAGCAGCAGCTCCCCACGCTAGTCGGCCGCAGGCATCTAAGTCTCGAAGCAAAGATAAGTAATGTATCTTGACCATATTACCAGAGTGGTCCGATAGTAAATGTGCTCCGATAATAATGAGAATAAGTGCCCGGGCATGGTACTGTACGTCAGCCTCCGTAGCCTCATCTGGTAATGTCAAGAAGTGCTCTGTCAGCCAGCTAATCTTCAAACGTCCCCTCTTAAAATCCCCCGCATCTGGACTCCTACCAAGTAGCTCCTGGCATAGTGCCTGTCGTGCCATGAGACCATGCAGGTCATCAATCCCACTAACAGGATCACCATCAACCCGTAAGCCAGCAATGATCTCAACATCCTGCAATGTAATAGTGGCCTCGCCGACGGGAAGGTGGAAGGTATGTGTCTCGCGTCTCCATCGCTCGACCAACGAGGTGATCAGTGGCCAGTAGAAATGGATAGCTCCCAGTCGGTATATACCGTAAAATCCGGCCCTATGCAACTGCTGGAGAACACGAGGATCCTGGGGTGGATCCAATATCTGGCGTAAGGCAGTCTGTGTGGCCCGAACTCGAATGACCTCCTCGAACTGCAGAACCAAAAACATTTAGTAAGTATTAACAAATAGCCCATGAGGGAAGATGACAACCATCATAACTAATTTTTACATACGTACCCAAACGCGAGACTCCCAAATATCAGTGGATCGATGATCAGCCTGGGAGTGGAGTACACGGGGGTCTAACGGCCCAGGATCTAACATATGTCGTCTGTCAGACATCTCACTGTACAGATAGTACAAAATGATAATTACTATCAATTGTTACATTTTGGGCAAGTAAAAAAAAAAAAAAAACAATAAATAGCATGATATAAAATGCAGGATTCACTCATAACTTTACATGCATAGAAATCAAACTACTCTTTTATTACTACAAAATATAAATGAAATTGCTCTTTCACTAGTATGAATTTTCATAAATACTCATAATTTTACAAGGCTTAAAAATCAAAATGCTCTTGAGTTACTAACAAAATGCTAAAACTGCTATATGGTTACATGAGCATCCCAACTTTAAAGCTGCTATAGTGTTCACATTTAAATACTCATAAGTTGTTTCGGTGTACAAATTTAAGACAAGAACCTACTGCTTGATGATGATGATGAAGCCCTTGCCGGACACTTGCGTCGATCATGCCCTTGTTGTTTGCAAATGCCACAATGTTGGGTAGAGCTGCGTTCTGATCTATCCATCTCATTTGTCAACCTGCTTGAACGAGGTCGACCCTGTGCACGGAGGAGAGATGGGTTTGGTATAAAGAAGGGTGTTTGAACACTGGGCCAGTAGTCTTCGTGCTCCAAGGGATGAAACTCTGGCATGTAAGTGGCGACGTACGATTGGAGCGAGTATACACTAGATACAAATTCCATCCAATCGATGCGTATTCGATCGCAAGCGGCTATAACATGCGAGCACGGTAGCTTCAAAACCTCTCACTTTCCACAACTGCACGTGCCATTCCGTAATCGAACAATCTGTCTGTTGTTACCCCTACTCAGATGGGAACCAGTCACGACTTGGCACTCTCCGGTAATGTGATTGAACTCCATTACTTGATGACCCAATGCATCCTTTTGGAAATCAGTCAAAAGCTTTTGCACGCGTGGACTGACCCTTGACCCGTTGTTGGTTGCATTGATAGCAATTAGGCGCCGCTGGTGGAAGTATGAAACAAGCTTGTAAAATGTTAGCTGAACAGCTGCAGTAATTGGGAGGCTTCGAGCACCACGCAGTACGTTGTTGAAGCACTCCGAAAGATTGGTTGTCATGATTCCGTATCTAAAAGCACCACCGCAGCAAAATGTCCACTTCTCCTTTGGCAATTTAGTAAGATATTTCCATGCTTCTAGGTTGAGGGGCTTAAGTAACTCCATCACCTCGTTGAATTTGCGAACTTGAGTAGCCCTTCCTGCTTGATTGAACAAGTCAATTAATTGCTTGGCAGGCCAATTTTTCTTGAAATTGGCCTCTATATGTCTTAAGCAGAAACAATGGTGTGCATTCGCCCAACCAGACTGGGGGGATTCAACTGCAGACTTGATCGCACTGTGCCTGTCGGAGATTAAACACAACTGTCGGTCAGGGCAAACATACCTACGAAGCATCCTTAAGAAGTATAACCAGCTGTCATTGTCCTCTTCATCAACCCATGCAAATGCTAATGGGAACACTTGGAGGTTTGCATCCTAGGCCATTGCTATCAATAGTTTACCACGGTACTTACCGTACAAGTGTGTTCCGTCGATCGAAACAACGGGCATACAGTGAGTAAACCCATCAATTGAAGGCTTGAAGCTCCAGAACACGTATTGCAGAACTCGTTGGGCCCCACCCATGTAAGGATGATGTCGATAGTGAACTATCGTGCCCGGATTGTAAGTCTGTACGGCATTCATGAACTTTGGTAGGAACAGGTACGACTGCTCCCAATCACCAAATATTTGGGCAACCGCCTTCTGCTTTGCAAGCCATGCCTTTCGGTAAGACACATGGTACTTGAATCGATCCTTCAGTTCGGCTTGCAGCGAGACAACAGAACAAGCGGGGTTAGACTTAACCAAATGGATGATGTTGCTGCAAAGAAAGTTTGAGTCAAGTTGTGCATGGTCTTCAGTCAGCCGTGCAAATATACATGTATGGGGGCCTTCATACTTAGTTATTTCGAATAAACCATGCGTACTTAGCTTGGTTGCTCAGACTCGCCACTTGCATTGTCCTTCATTCCTCTTTGGACACTCAGCTACCCAAGATTTCTGACTTGATTCCATAGTTATGTAGGGCTGATTTGTTCTAACAGCATACAACTTCATAGATTGGAGTAAGTGCTCTTTGTCCTTGAAAAGTTGTCCGACGCAAGGATCCTCATTCTCTGGGTTCCACGTTCGATGTCGAAGTGAAGGGGCCCAGTGAAGTGCACTGTCATCTAACTCAACAGCAGTGAACATTTCGGACATCGGTTCATGCAGTCGATGATCTGTACGTTCATCATGTTCGTTCATAACCAAGTCTCCAGTAACTCCCTCAGCCATCATGTCCATGTTTTGCAGTTCTATGGCTTCTTCGTCAACTGGGCCTTCAGCAATGTTCGAATCATCAGCCTGATCATTCACGTAGTCCCAAGACATATCCTGTTGCTGCACGTAGTCACGGACAGGATCACTAGTGGGTTCATGAGTGGCGTCGAACTGATTTTCTGGTTCATTGTGGGGGGAAGAAGGCGTGAATTCGTTGTAGATTCCCACCAAATGATCAGTCGGAGCATTCATTCGGAGGCTGCCTTCGGTGGCCACCGGCTCAGGATTAGTCGGCTCGAACTC
This sequence comes from Vitellaria paradoxa, assembly GCA_019916065.1. Classification (NCBI taxonomy): domain Eukaryota; kingdom Viridiplantae; phylum Streptophyta; class Magnoliopsida; order Ericales; family Sapotaceae; genus Vitellaria; species Vitellaria paradoxa. Next base: position 27,380,046 of record CM034243.1, read on the forward strand.
CAAGTACAGGTCACAGTGATTGCGGTTCAAATTATGAACGATAGCAAACATTGCCTCGACTGTATCATCGTCCACTAGTTGTAGAGGTCTGTGAAGTATCTGACCCGCACTACCAACAATTGGGTATCTACACAGTACTCGTAAAACGACCTGCCCCGGGTCCATGCCAACAGTTTCATACAGTTTTGTCAACAGCATCATGTAGGTAGACTGACTGTTAACCCTGACACAACGCTTGAATGGTCTGTCGTAACCCACATCATCATCCACATCTATAAGATTCCCTCCCCAAAAACAAAACAGTGAAATTCGTTCTTGAGACATCACGAGCAATGAACGAACGACCAATTACAGCCCTGAACGAAATAAATGTTAGGGATCATACCTTCTTAACTTTATAGATTTGCAAGAGTGAAAAAGGTTTCATTCAAGTTTTCTTATATGGGACAATGACTTGTGTAACTTATCTTAAGTTAACCAAACTTTTATTACTAACCTAAACTAACTTATATTTTAACTAACCTAAACTAACTTAACTAACTAACTTATCTTAACGTAACCAAATTTTTTCACTTTAATTTATACTTTAATCTTTTTATCAGTTGATCGAATTAAAATCAAATGTGATGTCAGCATTACTCTAACTTTACGTTTAAACTAATACATATTTATCAATGCCTAAATTTTTTTTCAAAAAAATAATTAATACAATCGATAAATAATAGTGAAAATAAACAAATAACGACAAATTATATTTACGTATAAATTTAAGGTTATTTTTTTTCTAAATAAAAGATAGATTATATTATAATCTAACCTAAACTAATTTATCTAACTTATCTTATCTTAACCACTCATAACTTATATTATAAAATTATTTACTTGAGTTTTTAAATTTAACTAATTTACTTTTTTTAATCGTACCATTACTATGATTTTTTTATCAATTGATATAATTAAATTCAAATATGTGACTAGTATAGTTGGTATAATTTAACCTATGTATTGTCCTAATCTCAGTAATTAAATTAATATAAATTATTAGGAATAAAATTAAATTAATATGTAGTTTTAATTACAAACACCCAATAAATTATATACATAAATTGAAAAAAACAAAATTAAATAAAACTAAATTTAACCAAATTAAATTTAACTAAACAGACTATAAACTTTTACACCTCTTAACATGTTCCTACCATGTTCCTACCAATCTAAACCTTCTTAATACAATCGATAAATAATAGTGAAAATAAACAAATAACGACAAATTATATTTACGTATAAATTTAAGGTTATTTTTTTTTCTAAATAAAAGATAGATTATATTATAATCTAACCTAAACTAATTTATCTAACTTATCTTATCTTAACCACTCATAACTTATATTATAAAATTATTTACTTGAGTTTTTAAATTTAACTAATTTACTTTTTTTAATCGTACCATTACTATGATTTTTTTATCAATTGATATAATTAAATTCAAATATGTGATTAGTATAGTTGGTATAATTTAACCTATGTATTGTCCTAATCTCAGTAATTAAATTAATATAAATTATTAGGAATAAAATTAAATTAATATGTAGTTTTAGTTACAAACACCCAATAAATTATATACATAAATTGAAAAAAACAAAATTAAATAAAACTAAATTTAACCAAATTAAATTTAACTAAACAGACTATAGAAATAAAGTTATCAAACAAAAACAGCCAACTTATGCTTCAATACAATACAACAAAAAAATTAACATGTTCAAAAAATTCCCAACCCAGGATCCTCTAAAGTTGAATAGAATTTAGTCAATTTGAACAAATTCAATTTACATGCAACAAATTTTATACATTCTCAAACAAACAAATAACTCACCAGTACACAAATCTGAAGTGAAGAAATGAGATCAATCCAGCCCAATAATACCCAAATTCAAAATCAAAATTGACAATACAAATGTAGATTTCAATCTCTTCAAATCAGGTACCCAAATAACTCCAATCAAGCATGAAACAAACAAAATTCACTCACTCAACAGAGATTGAAAGTAATCTGAAACTTAATGCACAACTCGCATGTACATATACGTATATATATATAAATGGTTGGGTACAATAAAACTTACATTTTTTGGACCGTTGAAGATGGAGGTGATGGAGGAGAGGAATCAGACAATGCCTGGCAATGGAAGTGACCTCGCAGCAGTCGACCGTTGAGAGAGAAATCGGAGGGAGGGAGGGAGGAAGAACGCACGAACTGAGCAGAGGTGCTGGGTTCGGGAAGTATATAAGCCGGTGTCGTCGATGGCACTGATGACATCCGGTGTCGTCGATGGCACTGACGACACCAGGGTGTCGTCGATAGCACTGACGACACCAAGGGTATTTTAGTAAAATTATGGTGTCGTCAATAGCACTGACGACACCCAGCACATTTTTGTCAATATTCATCCCCGAGCCTATTTCTGTATATAATTAAATTAATATTATTATTTACGTAAAAATCCCGGCTATTGATGCCATTCCGAAAAACTTACGTCATATTTCTAATTGCTTATGTCACGAGAAAACTTTATTTAAAAAGAGTTTTTTTTTTTTAATATTGAATAACATATATTTCTTACTTTTTTTTTTCATTGATTCATTTTGATAATTAAAGTAATTGACCACAACAATAAAGGCCCTTATAACCTTATCTGAAGAGATGGTAACTTCAGTTATTGGATGTTTAGTAAAACAAAATATCATCTATTACAAAATTTTTATTTCAAAACAAAATTGCAGACTATTTTTGATAATATTTTTTGTATTTGATGTAAAATTAAGAATCAATATTTTATCGATAGTTGGTTGTTTGCAAGTATAAAGAGTGTAATCCATTCTTTTTTATTAAACCAAATAAAATGATAACAAACTATGGTGGAAAAATGTTCATAATCAAAAAAGCACTCAAAAAGTTCGAAAGTCACAACATATCTTAATGAAAGATGACCAAACACTAAGTAACTAGAAGAAAGAACAAAAATTGGAGAATGATTACAACAACTCAAAAAATAATAATAATAATAATAATAATAATAATAAATAAATCAATCAATCAAAGTGAAGAAGGAAATCAAAGTTGAGAATAACTAGCAACTGAGTTTTTCTTTTTTTAATTCAAATGGCACATTAGATAGTATGTAGTTTTACATTTACCTTTTTAAAAAATAAAAATAAAAAAGCGTAGTTATGTATTGATTATTTTTTTATTTTTCATTCTACTTCTGCTTTTAATTTATTTAGTACATGAGTTGCTCTTTGTCCCTATCACAAGTTTGAAATCCATTATTTCTCCAACATGCTATAATTGAAATCAATTATTTACTTGCAAGCTATAATTAAAATCACAACTCTAATAATTAGAATAATATATTAATATTATTTGTCAAAATTTTATCTCTCAAACTGCTAACTGTTAAATAATTTCGTTGGTGCCATTCTAATAACAAACAAATTCCTTGGCATCATTCTAATGTTATTATAATCAATTGATCTTACAATATGTACAAAAATTGATATGTCGAAATAATTGTAACAAAATTGCATCGTGCACAATAAAACTAGTATATATACACTTTAATACAATTAATGTGACATTTATATTGGGTTTGGATGGGAGCTAGAAAGATTCTAACCTTGGATTTAGTTAGTTAAGGTGTAGGAGTTAAAAAAACCAACGTAAGTTACCCCTTTTATTTAGAATGGAGAATATCCTTTATGATGGAGATTATAAATTATCATACTATGAGTAGAGAGAAAAATAAGAGATTATAGATTCTAGAAACACACACACATATATCTATATATATAATACACAAAATATACAGGATTAATTGGAGAGTTTGAACATTGGCCACAAGTGGCACATGTTAAGATCTCAACCAACTTGGATTGAATTCTACTCATTTTTTTTTTTTGTTTCAAAAAATAAAAATTACATATATTTTTTGCAATAATATCTCTACACCTAAAAATAAAAAATAAGGTAAGTGGTGGATGACGAATTTTGAAAAAAATCTCAGCAGAAATTAAAGAAAAGATACAAATAACATGTGACAGTCACGAAAGAACTTAGTGGTCATGAAATTTAAAAAAGTCTTGAAATCATTTAAAAAGAAATTTAAAAAAAAATCAAAAGAAAAAAAAAAGATAATTAACCACATCCACAGGAAGTGCAAGAATAGAAGAGTACTAGAGTCAAAATAACCTCTTCGGATTGCGTATAAGAAGGGCTTGATAACAATAAGTAAAGGACCACTCAAAAAGACCTAACACTCATGCATTTTATCTTTTCTTTTCTTTGTGGTAGTTTTAACTTAGCATTTTCTGTACTATTCTTATTACTTGTAAAATAGTGCCGCTCAACAAATTTTTGTGCGGAGATTAATAAACTTGGTCTGTTCAGCTTCAATTTATGTTTGATCTTTATTTACCTATTAGAAACTAATAAACTTATTTTATTCTACTCATGTGAAAATTAATAAATCGGGTTTGTCTACTTTAATTAGCGTCAATCTCGGTCTACTAATTGAAGATTAATAAGCTTAGTTTACTATACTTTATTCTTTTTGCTCAATATCTAATGGAATCTTGAAATACGTCATCTAAATCACACAACATAATCTCGTTGATCTGTTGTTTCGAGCAAATAAAGTTGCCGCAATTGTTGTGTTGAGAAATGTAAAATTCATTCTTAGTAATATTGAGGTAACAATCTTTTAGCATGCCTGGTGAGATATCTTAATTAACTTGAATACTATTAATAGCACACATTAGAAAGTAAGATTCTCCAGTGGTATACAGGGAGCAAACCTATCATGCCCTTAGTCCGATGAATTTCTGTTACGTAACAACCTTTACTTTTGTAATGTTTTCAAAATTGAACCGTTCGTTGGACCAGAAAAGTGATCGGGTCACGGGTTAGTAGTTCAACCGTCAGTTCAACCGGAATCGAATCGGAATTGAACCGTAATGTCATAAATACAATTAAATATATAAACAAAATGTCAAAATATATATTAAAATTATATAATAATTTTAAAACTTACATTTTTTCACATATTATTTCACTATTTTTTATTTTACTAAATTTTTTTAAATAAATGTAATTACAATAAAATAATTTAAAAAAAAAAACATCTCAGTAATAGAATCACTCAATGTTTTGCTTCTGTACAGATGCCTAATTCGAATTCCACGACTTTCTCGATGCCAAATCCCTAAAATCTGAAATGGGTGTTATCGTTCATCAGTTTTTTCACCTTTCGCTCTCGGATCCCAGAATCTCTGAGGTTGGTCTTCTGCGGCGACTCCACAACTCGAACTCAAGTTACATCACAAATTTCATCAGAGAAATGGAAGATCTCTCCAAACTCATGAACACCGATCATTGGGGTCACTACATTGTCGATTCGACGACGACACTCATGTACGGCTTCGCCAATGCTTCACCGATGTCTTTTCCACCGAGTGCCTTTTCTGCTACGCCGCCACTCGCACCAGATTCCCCGCTATCTCTCTTTCATCTCCGCTCGCATATATCTCAACAGCTACTTCCAGCGCTACGATAGCTTCGATTTCTTCAACGAAATCATCGACCCAGTTTGAGATACGATGAAGTGCAGTGGTTCGTGGAACAAGACAGTCGTCGATGCGGCGACGAAGAACAAATTAGACCAGACGGTTCTTTAAACCCGCTACTGGTTCACCGGTTGAACCGGTGGGTTGCCGGTTTTAAGCCGGTTCAATGTTCAAACGGTTTTTAGTGGTTGACCGGACCGTTTCTTGAACCGGTTTCCAGTTCAACCGATTGAACTGTTCGGTCCGGTCTAATTTTTAAAACATATATATTATTTTATTTATAATATCCTTAATGATGGTTTAACATGACGGTTTATGTGATTGATGTGATTATATGATGCATACAGTGTCTCGGTTTTGACTCGGGTATTTTGAAAAATTTGCAATGTGGCGTTTGCACTCTGTTCGGATGGTCTACTGTGCAGACAGCTAGTCAGCTTTTCTTCTCATGAGGTTTCCTCCAACTTGCTAGTTTGCTAGCTACCAACCAATCCAGCCACCCAGTTAGCCGCTAACCACCCCTAGGACCACTGTCCACTACTGCCCTAACTTCCTTACCCATCTCTTATAGCTTGGATAATTGTTGATGTGTGATTGTGAGGAATTGTGTATACATATGTATAGCTGAAATGGGTTATTCGAGTACAATAATTTTCTTTATTTCTTTTCTTCTGATTCTTTTTTTTTTTTTTTTGGTTTTCAGAGTGTTGAGGGAAGGGTATAGAGTAAGTAATTAAGTTATTACAATTGTAAAATCAGAGAGTGATTTGGAGATTGAACAGTGGGTGTGGGTATGGTTCCTCTTTTTTCCAACTTTCAATTTAAGTATTATCATATTATTTTCATTCCACACAGGCCATCTCATAACATCATATCTCGTATCATATGCCAACACAACACATAATCCATCTCAAATCATTATTGTTTCATTTCATTTTATCAAGTCAAGTTCCACGTTTATAAATATTTCTTTTGAAATTCTTTTGAGAAACCAAATGATAATATTTGAAAACAGTTTAAAATATTTAAAAAAATTAGAGGAATATATTCTCTATTGTTCATACATGAGATAACATCTCATATAAAGAATCCATTTAGCAACCATGTGCAATGGATTAGCAGGTGGTGCGTATGAGGGGCATGAAGTGAAATCATACACACAAGAAATAGGATCTTGTAGTTGCGCACATGAGTCCATCCAAAGGAGTCGTGCGCACGAGGCTTTTTTCTCGTGCACACAAGAGTCAAAATAGAGGTCGTGCTTGCGCATGACAGACCAGGAATCAAGCAATTAAGTCTATACATACATTATATACGAATAATTCATAACTCAATGCATAATAATGTAAACAAAAACACTGGTCATTACACATAGCTTAAAAATTAACAAATTTTGTAAAAAATTAAAGTAGTAAATTATAAGTATTTTTAATTCAATATTTTGCACATTTTTTAATTTAATAATTTGATTATTATTTTACACTAAATGGCCAATTTGATAAAAAATTTAAAATTACAAAAAAATAAAGTAATAAAGATTGTAATGGAGAAATAGATAAAAAAAAACTAACTCACAATTTTACTTTTTTTTTTTAAAATATCATGAATAGATATTGACTAGGGATGTTAACGGACGGGTATGGGGTGGGTATGACCTTCCCCGTCCCCATTTAGTAATACCCTTACCCATCCCCGTCCCCGTCCTCATCCCGTTTCGGGGAAAAAAATTTTTCTCATACCCGTCCCCACAAAATAATGAATTCCCCATCCCTGTCTCCGTTTACTCGCTAAGTATATTAATTATTACAAATTATAATTATATTTATAAAATAAATATTTAAAATTATTATAAATATTATATAATTAAATAAAAAAATAATTACATATATATTAAATAAAAATTAAAAATATATAATAATATTTGACTTTGACTGATGCACTTAACCAAAGATGAAGACCTTCACTTCTTTGTGAAAAACCGATGTGGGACTTCTAAAGGAGTCACCACGCCAGCAAAATTAACAAAAAAATATTTAAACGGGTACGGGACGGGGTAGGGACTATTGTACCCGTTCCCGTCCCATACCCGTGCGGGTAACATTTCAAATCTCCATACCCGTCCCGTCCCCGCTATTAACATCCCATACCCTCTCGAACGGGGCGGGTGAAGCGGGTACCCACCGGGTACGGGTATATTTGACATGTCTAATATTGACAAACGATCCTGTGAATATTAACAAATTCAACTTGTATTGAAAATATATAAATTGAATGCCTACTCACATTAGAATTAGTATGCTAAGTACTAAGGATATATATATTATAGCTAATTTTTAAAAATATTTTTTAGCTATCTAATTTTTATTAATTATTTCATGAGGAGCAATTTAAAAAAATCATAAATATAACTATTTAATTTATTTTTTAAATAAAATTAATAAAACTTAACAAATACATTCTTGTTGCCACTTTTCAAAAAATTTGTAAACATAAATAGAAAAACAATAAACAGAAATATTACTAAACGGGACTGCAATGTCCGAATATTATATGAATTATTTTCAACTAGAAGTGTGCACACATAATGTGCGTGATTTTTTGTTAAATTCTTTATTTTAAATAAAAAAAAGTATAAAAAATCATTTGTGTAGAGGTATAAACAAAAAAAATGTAATAGTTGAAATTTTAAAATTTGAAAAATGACTTAATTTAGGATAGTTTTTAGGAGTTACTTGAGTTAATATTTGAGTTTGATGGAAGGTTAAGGATGTTTAAGGAAACTAAAAAGTTTCACTAAAATTAAAGTTTCATTTTTTTTTTTTCACCAAAAGCTCTAGTGTTTCCTTTGTAACATATTAGAAGCGTGCGAATGTACAATGTGTATGATATTATTTTATTTGTGTAATTTAATTAGTGGTATAAAAGTAAAATAATGGTGTCAAAAATTTTAAATTTATAAAATGACTTAATTAAGGGTAGTTTTTTAAAGTATTTAATTTAAATTTGAATTTAATTGGATAGGAGAGTAAAAAGTTTTATCAAAATTGAAACTTTATTGAATTTTGCCTTCACCAATATCTTTAGAGCATGTTTATTTTGGGGATTAACGGGAGGTAAATTTTGCTAGGTTGTTTTTACCCTTCATTACATTAGTTTGAAATAGAGGATGACAATTATAATGATGGTAAATATTACTCTCTTATGGGGTGAATTGTTACTAGTGGGAGGTGAGTAACAAGAAGCAATAGGAAAATTATACTATTTTTCATTATTCCATAAAACATTACTTTACACCCTTTTAAGATTTTAAATAACGTTATCTTATAAATAATAATAATAAATATTATAAATAATAATTTATTTAATCAAACTAAAATTAATTAATTATTAATTTATCTAATCAAAATAATATTTAATAAATAATAATTTACTCTTAAAATGATTTATTTTATTTTATTAAATTTATTCTATTGAAATAATAATTTATGATTAAAATAATTTTTTTTTCTCAAAACTAAAATTATTTTTAATAAATAATAATTACTTATTAAAATGGTTTATTTTATTAAAATGTTTTACTAAAGTAAAATTAGTTCTCATAAATAATAATTTATTAGATTATGTATTCTATTAATATAACTTATTGAAATTAATAATTTATTTAAATAAACTAAAATTAGTTATTTAATCAAATAATTTTATCAAAATAAAAATAAATTTTAACAAATAAAGATTTATTATTAAAATTAATTACCATTGAAATATTAATCTATCATAAAATTGTTTTGTATAATTAATATTTTTTTTAAAATTATATATTTGGATAATATATTTTTATTAAAATTAATTATTATTAAAATCACAATTATAATGATGACTTATTTTATTATGACATTTTATTATATTTAAATATTAACTTTTGTTTTTTGAATCAATTTATTCTATTCCAGACGTAATTAATTTGTTATAAATTTGTTATCTCATTAATTATTATTAACAATTATTCTTATAATTTTTTAGATTAGAAATTGCATAAAAAAATAATATCAGCTCCTTAACAACACAGCGGAGGCAAATAAATTAAAAATCTAACACCCCAAATATATCGCGTGTTTTTAAACTAACTACCCCACAGCTTTTAACCTAAAATTTTTAACCTTGTACCAATTATAAAATTTGCCTACTTGAAGACTCGAGTCTTTGCCAAAGCCGTGAACTCTCGCTCTCGAGCACGCTCACGGTCTCTCCGTCTTCATCTTTGAGCTTGAGCAATAACAATAGTAGCGTAGTAATGGCGTCTGCGGGAGGGAATGCAGCAGGAGGAGGAGTAGAATGGCACCAGAGACCTCCGAACCCAAAGAATCCAGTCGTATTCTTTGACATAACCATTGGCACTATTCCCGCTGGTCGCATCAAGATGGAACTCTTCGCCGATATTGCCCCTAAAACCGCTGAAAATTTTAGGTTACTCTACTGCCCTTCCTCCTCTGTCTATCTATCTGTCTAGTCTAGTCTAGAATAATAATATTAGTAGCTCTGGGAATCTGATATTTGTTTGTATATTTTCAATTTCGCAATCACATGTAGTCAGCAAATTTGAATGGTGATTATTGGGGAGTATTGACAAGTCTTATACAGATTGTGGGTAGCTAGAGGAATGATGAAATTTAGAATCATTTATTTTTGTAAAATTACTTGGTTGGGTTATCTTTTGAGGATGTTAAATGGATTGTCTGGGTTAATTAGTGGAGTTTTGACTTAATAATAGTAATAGGTTTAATGTATGGGCTTATATGTCGATGTATTGGATCTGCATTAAATCTAGATGCATCATTTGGAAGTAGTTTTGGCTGCAGATGTTGGCAACTGCCTTGAAACCCTAATGGGACCAAAAGGAAAAGATGTAGGTAAATGGTGGATAGTCTTCCTAATTTTGGAAAAATGCTTTGTGAACAGGATTTTTTTTTTTTTTTTGGATTTTATAATGACATGGTAGTGACATTTGAAGTTGGGAAACATATCGATGGCTGTTTACTATGACTTGAATGTCTTATGATTTTTGTTTATGGCATTACCCTTAATTGAGGTTGTCTTCATCTCCTGCAGTATTTGCTCCATTAAGATGAGAAGAAATGATAACTAGAGGCTATAGTCTATGTAACAGTAATGGTCACAATGACACAGTGCGAGTGATATGGGGTGTAATGGGATTGGAGGGACCCAAAACTGTTACGTAATGGCAACGACTGATTTTTAATACTAATAAGGCTCCTTTTTGGACCCCAAGTATTTTTAAAAAACTCCAAAAGTTTTTAACTTTTTCCAATCAAATTTCGCCACGTATTACCTTTACATCACTTCAACACTAACTTTTGTTTTTTTCTGAATTTTTTCCAAACTCCAAATGCCCCCTAAATGCCACCTATGCAGGGTCTTGAGGAGGGGCAATGTATGTTGTCTTACCCTAATACCTAGAGGCTATTTTTGAGTACCCATGTCCCTCATGTTGCAAAGAAAAAGGCTTGTGCTATGGCCCACCCTCAACTATGTAATATGAAAGCATAAAGTAGTTAGCTTTGACAATGTACTATACAAGCTTGAAATTCACTTGTATTAATAGGATTATAAATGTACAGAGACTGCTATGGCCCACCCTCAACCATGTAATATGAAAGCATAAAGTAGTTAGCTTTGACAATGTACTAACACATACAAGCTTGAAATTCACTTGTCTTAATAGGATTATAAATGTACAGAGACACTTTGTTCTCTCTTTCTAGGTATTTTTAACAAGGATTCTCTTTTGCTTTGGCTCGGCAAATCACTCACTTAGTTTTCCTGCAAGATTGAATGTGTATTTGCTTAACTTGATTTTGACACTACCACCTGTGAAGAAAGCCATTCATGTCCATTCATGTGTATTTTCTCCCTTTCAATGCTACTTGCCCGTGTTGTGTTTATCAGTTTAATAACAAATTACTGGATATTTACGTCTAAGGTGCCAACATATCTTTGCTAATGCCATAATCACTTTACCTATTAGACTAACATCTATAAACTATCATGGTTATCTAGTAATCCAGCATCTCATAGTGCTATAAAGTTCATTTTACAATGGGATGAACATCCTAAACTTGTTTAGATAAGAGACGTATATAGTGACCATATCTATTTAGTATTAGAAATTTGGTTCTTTCACCAATTTGTTGTTGCTGCTGTCATTTGCCAAAAAATTTTCTTGATCTTTCTGTACATACATCTGATAGTGCCACTAATTCACTTTTTTTTTTAAATTTTTTATATTTTTGGCAGGCAATTCTGCACAGGCGAGTACAGGTATGGAAATATTGTTGATTGGCTTGCTCTGCACGATATCTCTTTCACAAACTTCTTATTCAATTCATTAGTTTTAATGTCAAATCACCCATGCTTCTTTCTTTACTTTTTTAATAAGGTAGAGTTTTAGTATTATTGTTGTTGTTACTATTTATCAAAAAATTATTATTATTCTTGTTATTCAAAAACTAGAGAATTTTTCCCACGTTTCATTGAAAGCATTTAGTTGTACGAGTTAGTTTCTAAATGGGGACAGGAAATCTGAAAAAAAAAATTAAATTTTAATTCCTCTATAGTAGTTCCCAGATTCCGATCTTACTATTTTACTCAGTTGAAAACTAGAATAAAGGACCAGAATAATAAAAAAGGGTTAATTGATTCCTCATAATCATCACCAGTTCATTAATCCTGTGCATATATATATATATATATACACTGTTTAATGCCAACGGGCTATCTATAATTACAAAATATGGTACCAAGAATAATGGATCTTAATTGAAAGCAAGATAAGGCAAATATAGAAGCAAATCTCCTTTTCTAACTCTCTTCCTCAAGTTAGAGCATACAAATCAAGCATGCCCAGTTTAGTAGACAAATATTGGAAAGAGAATCGAGGCAAAGAGTTGGTCCATATGTCGCCTAACTGGGACTTTGAGCGAACATACGGCGTGTATAGATCACCCCGCGCCAAATGATCTCGTATAAAGTGACAATCAATTTCAATGTCTTTAGTGTGCTCATGAAAAACAAGATTGTAGGCAATGAATATAGCAGCTTCATTATTGCAAAACATAGACATTGGCCGAGAAACCTCAATACCAAATCATGAAGTGTGCTATCCCAAAGCATCTCAAATGCTATATTAGCTATGGCACGATATTCAATTTCAGCACTAAAACAAATGACAACATTTTGGTTTTTGTTTCACCAAATAATAAGTTTGTCACCAATGAAAGTATAATAACCAGAGGTAGAGCAATGATCAGTCCGACTCTTAGCCCAATTAGCATCACCATACTCAGTCACAGAACGAGATGAAGGTTGATTCATTAAACCATGACTAGGAGTGCCCTTCAAGTAACATAAGATACATCACGTTGCCTCAAAGTGTGATGAATGAGGAACATGCATAAATTGGCTAACAACACCCACAATATATGTAATGTCAAGATGAGTGATTGTAAGTTAGATCAACTTGCCAACCAAGCGTTGATAACGACTAACATCAACGAATGGTGCACTAGTATTGGCATCAAGTTTGACAAACGTGTCGAGGCGAGAACCTAGTAGACTAGTTTCAGAGAAAAGATCTAAAACATATTTTCGGTGTGAGAGTGAGTCCTGTACGGGATCGCACTACTATTTTTTTTTTTTAGTATGGTTTCGACAACATATATATTATTTATGAGATCACTGGGTATATTCGGATATATATTGTTAGAAGAAAAGAAAGGAAGGAAATTGAAAAAATTCTATATATTATTCTGTGTCAATACAATAGAATGGCAACCTTATTTATAAATGTGCTAAAGTAGAATTAAAATAGGAATAGGAAACAAATTCTACTGTTATAAGTCTACCCAAACTATACTATTAGCTATCTGACTATTACCCAAACTTTACTACTAATTATCTAATATACGTTAACATCCCCCTCAAACTCAAGGTGGGAAATTAGAGACCAAATTGAGTTTGGAGACTAAGAACAGAAAATTAGTCAACACACCCCTCTCACTTCGCATAGGTTACACGCCTAAAAGCAGCAAACTTAACTCTTGTTTTACACCTGAAGGTCGCGAACTTAGTTCTGGTTATACGCCTTGAGAGGTCAAGAACGTAGCTTTGGTTATACGCCAAAAGGTTACGAACCCAACTCTACTTACACGCCTAGAGGTCACGAACGAGGCTTGCAAGGGAAAACGCGTTGAATGACCGAAAGATGCAAAGCCAAAAGCACAAGATAGCATGTGTAGGTCTCCAATAGAGTGAGTGGGGTCTTCAATAGAGAAACTGAAGTAGTAAGAAGTATTTTCAAAAGAAAAATTTGAAATTTAAAAATATCTAAAAAACTGGACATTACACAAATAAAAATAATATGAAGTTGTGTAAAGCAGCGGCGGAGGCGACGGTTACGCTAGAAAGGGTAACATCGGCAGCCAAAGATGTGACTGCTGGGCGCCTAATCTACCCAGGATCAAAAACCATGAGTTTTGATACCATGTTAGAAGAAAAGAAAGGAAGGAAACTGGAAAAATTCAATATTAATTTGTGTCAATACAATAGAATAGCAACCTTATTTATAGATGTGCTAAAGTAGAATTAGAATAAGAATAGGAAACAAACTCTACTGTTATAAGTTTACCTAAACTATACTACTAGTTATCTGACTATTACCCAAACTCTACTACTAGTTATCTAATATACGTTAACATATATAAATACCCATAAGGATGTGATTGCGAGCATATCCCTCTAATACAGGAATGCTAGAAATAACATTGAGCAATTTAAACGTAAAAGTCATATTAAGGATTTATAGATTGATATAGATGTTATTGCCCAAGAGAGTACATCTATTGGTATTTAAAATATGACAATATTCACTGTAGTATAGCATGTAGTCACTTGCTCAAAGGGTTTTGTTGCATGTTTTTAATGACACAGATGATCTTTGGCGATTGACCCGAGAATGCTCCCCCCCCCCTCCCAAAGGAGGTTAGTCTACCCAAAGGGGACTAATCTTTTAAATATTTGGGTGTTCTCATTGATAGTTAGTTGTGAGGGATCCATAGTATGTTGCACTCTCTGCCCAAAGGAGAGACAACAAAGATGTACCGGGCTACCTCTATTATTAATTTTTTTTATGCTTGATTAAGTTTAAAGCGTATAAAAATTGTTTATTGCCCATATTAAGCTAATATTTTGCCTCTTATGTTTGCATGCATAGTTTCCTTTGCAGTTAATAATAATACCACGACGGTTATACTTTTGAATGGCTCGAATTATAAAAAAATGGTAGTAGGACATTGAGTTTGCTTTGGGGATGGTAGATGTGGATTTAGCCTTGAGAGAAACTGCATCAGTTGCACTCACTGATTCTAGTATGGCCACTGGAAAAGAGTTCCATGCAAGGTGGAGAGGTCTAATTGACTGAGTCTCATTGCCATAAAGAGGTCTATTTCTCAGTACTTCTTGAGTGGCTTACCTGAGACTGACAATGGTGAGGAGCTTTTTGATGCTGTAGGACAGAGATACCATGTATGCAATAAGGCTGAAGCTAGATCCTTATGAACAAGCTCGCGAGTTTGAGGTATGATGGCCAAATTGGAGTAAGGGAGTACATTCTTAAGCTTGTTTTCATCCAGTCGAAACTCAAAAGTTTAGATATTGCCATCCCAGATAACTTCATAGTTCACCATGCCCTTAATGCCCTACCACTAGATTTTAGTCAAATCAAGACCGCCTGTAACACCCAAATGAATCCTGGACCATCAATGACCTTATTTCCAAATGTGTCTTAGAGAAGGAGAAGTTTAAGACTGAAAAGACTGAGTTTGCTTTGTGTGTCTCCCATCATAATACCAATCTTGGGCAGGGTAAGGGAGATTGGAAGAAGAACCAAAAGAAACCTATGACTCATACTTCTTGTAAAGGTCAGGAGAACAAAAGCAAGGTAAAGGACATGTTAGACTAACAATGTTGTTGGTCCAAATGCTGATTAAAAAAGACTTTCAAGTGTTATTTTTGTAATAAGGAAGGCCACATGAAGAGGGATTGCGCCAAGTACAAGGCTTGGTTAAGCAAGAAATGGGGAGGGGGTAGCTCACTTGCTTTGGTTTGCTTTTAATCCAGTTTAGTTGCTATTCCATCAAATTGTTGGTGGTTTGATAGTGGTGCAAACCGTTCATGTTGCTATTTCCTTGTACGGCTTCAAAAGCAAACGGAGCTAAGTGAGAATGAGGCAAAGCTCCAAATAGGAGACGATATAGTAGTTAGAGTCGAGTTAATAGGAGAGGTGGTTTTGAACTTACAATCTGATTTTTTTACTTATTTTGAAAAACATTGCTTTTGTATCGTCTTTTAGATAGAATTTAATATGTATTCTTTTTTGGATAAATTTGGTTATGATTTTCATTTTCAAAATGGCATGTTAATTTGTTTACAACTCCAAAATTGTTGGCCTTGGTTTTTTGTTTGATGGATTGTATAGATTGAAATTGACTTTAGATAATAAATATGCCTCCTTCCATGTTGAAAGTAGTGTGTCCAAAAGACCTAAAATAAAAGACCAGTCTTTCATGTTATGGCATAGTGTTTGGGTCACATTTTTAAAGAATGAATTTAAAAGCTAATTAAAGAAATTCTTATACCACTTGATTTTGGAGATAGACAAGTGTGTTGACTGTATCCGTGGAAAATTGACCAAGACCAAGGAGAAAGGTGCAACATAGTGTGGTGACCTTTTAGAGATTATTCACACTGACATTAGTGGACCTTATTCCTCTACCTTTTGTGGAAATAAATATTTTCTAATCTTCATTGATGATTTATCTCATTATGGTTATGCGTATTTAATTATAGAAAAATTTGATGCACTTGAGAAGTTTAAAATTTTAAGACAGAAGTAGAAAATTAGTTGTCCAAAAGAATTAAGATTGTTAGGTGTGACCGTTGGGTGAGTGTTAGGAAGACATGATGTCATGGGACATCATCTAAAGATTGTTTGCCAAATATTTGCAAGAATGTAGAATTTAGCCCAATATACTATGCCTGGTAGTCTTGAACAGAATGTTGTGATCGAAAGGCGTAATCGTGCACTTAATGATATGATAAGGAGTATGATGAGTCATTGTAACTTATATAAGTATCTTTGGGATGATGCCATTAAGACTGCTTTATACATTCTCAATAGGATTCTGACCAAGTCTGTTCCTAAAACCCTTTTTGAATTGTGGATAGGTAGAAAACCCTTAATCATTTTCGTGTTTGGGCTTGTCTAGCAGAGGTTAGGATATATAATCCTTCTAAGAAGAAAATCTATTTCAGAACCACTCGTTGCTTTTTCATTGGGTATTCAGATCATTCTAAGAAATATAGGTTCTATTGTCCCACACCATATTTTATTGACCTTTACGAGAAGTATGAGTCATAGGTTTCTTTTGGTTCTTCTTCCAATCTATCTTACCTGCCTAGGATTGGTTTTATGATGGGAGAGAAACAAAGCAGACTCACGTTTTTCCCTCTTAAGCTTCTCCTCCTCTAAGACACATTTGGAAATGAGGTCGTTGATGGTCCAGGATTCATTTTGGGTGTTATAAGCGGTCTTGATTTGACTAAATCTGGTGGTAGGGCATTAAGGGAATGGTGGACTATGAAGTCATCTGGGATGGCAACATCTAAACTTTTGAGTTTGGACTGGATGAAAATACGCTTAAGAATGTACTCCCTTACTTCAATTTGGCTATCATACCTCAAACTCGTAAGCTCGTTCATAAAGGATCTAGCCTCAGCCTTATTGGATACATGGTATCTCTGTCCTACGGCATCAAAAAGATCCTTTCCATTGTCAGTCTCAAGTAAGCCACTCAAGAGGTGCTGAGGAATAGACCTCTTTATGGCATTGAGACTCCGCCGATTAGACCTCTCCCACCTTGCATGGAACTTTTTTTCAGTGGCCGTACTAGAATCAGTGAGTGCAACTGATGCAGTTTCTCTCAAGGCTAAATCCACATCTACCATCCCCAAAGCAAACTCAATGTCCTACTTCCATTTTTTTATAATTCGACCCATTCAAAAGTACAACCGTTGTGGTATTATTATTAACTGCAAAGGAAACTATACATGCAAACATAAGAGGCAAAAAATTAGCTTAATATGGGCAATAAATAATCTCTATCCCCATTGGGCAGAGAGTGCATGCTATAATATAGTGGATATATGTACTCGTTTGGACAGTAATATCTATATTAATCCATAAATCTTTAATATAACATTCTTTCGTTTAAATTGTTCTATGTTATTTCTAACATTCCTGTATAAGTGGGATATGCTTGCAATCGCATCCTTATGAGTATTTATATATATCTGAATATACCCAATGATCTCATAAATAGTGTTGCTGAAACCATACTCGAAAACAAATTTACATTGCATAAAATTCACATAAAATGACGAGTTAGGCTCTTTCGAGATAGTTTGTGAGAGAGTACAATTCATAAAACAGCATCCAATGAGAGTACTCAGACTAAAGGTTCATTAGGTTGAAAAATAGTCATTTATGGGAGGTCACCAAAAAAAAAAAAAAAAAAGAAGAGAAAAAAATTACAAAAATGCTTTGAAAATTCCATAAATATTTTTTTTACGCAACAACTGAGGCTTCATGTGCTCCCACGTGCCTAAGCCGCTAGCAATCGGCACTGCGGCAATGCAACTTGTCTAAATTTCAGCTACCTATTTGCTTTATATCAAATAAACTCACAGACAATTCAAATAAAATACAGAGTCACGCATCAAAAGTTGCCAATAGTTATAGAAATATATAAAAATGTATATAAATTAAAATTGAATGGATATTAACATACATGACTTAAGCCATATGATGAGTCTGGGTGTGCGTGATTTTCATATACAGAGGCTTCAAGTCCAACCTGGGAATCATTTTACTCCCACCTTAGAACGAAGTTGATGATTTAACACAAACTCTAGTGTTAAAATCCAAATAAATTCCATATTCGGAAAACTTATAAGCCGATCAGTTGAGTTCTTCACAGAAAATAGAAAATTGATTGTACAATGAAACAGTCTTTACCAGCACGTCAACTAAATGCCCAAATTTCCCAAGAACATAAATATATATTTAATTAAATTTTTATGCATGAAATAATAGGTTTTGTTCATCTTGACTAGTTCCAAAAACCCTTCTTAGCAACTATGCATCAGTAGCGTATTCCTTCAATTTATATAGGGAAGTAGTGAGGCATATTTTTACTTGGTTCATCAGCCCATTGAGGTTTGGGTAATAGTTCACATTCAGTTGCTAAATGTTCAATTTATGCATAAAACTGCTGGTCAGTGCCACTTAAATTTCTCTTTTAGAAGTTTTCATTGCTTAGCCAGTCATGTACTAGATTGGCTTTGCAGAAAAGCAGGATTACCTGTTGGTTACAAGGGATGCCAGTTCCATAGGGTGATCAAGGATTTCATGATTCAAGCTGGTGACTTTTTGAAGGTTGGTCTCTCTTACAAAAATTTTCCTTGTAGTTATTATTTAAGGTATCGCCCCAGTGTGTATGTAAAGTTGCTTGTACATAGTTGCCCATTTATCTTTGTTGGAATATATCGTACATTGTTAAAATAATACTTCCCAAACTAGTATAGAATCCTAATAGCCTCTCTACTGATTGCCAATTAGTTTTGAGTTTGATATTTTAACATGGTATTAAAGCCAGTTTTGGGGAGGACTTGTCTTCCATTCACTTCTCAATCTCTTGTTTGTGCACTTCTCATACTCGGTGCAATGTTTACCTCTTTACATGTGAGCAGGAGTCGTATGTGAGGGGGCGTATTGGAATATATTATACATCATTAAATTAGTACTTCCCAAACTAGTATGAGATGATAATGAACCTCTCAGCTCATTGCCAATATTTTGTTTTAGTTGACTGCGCTTCAGCAATCTTCACATCTACATATTATCTGGGGTGAGTTTTCTTTGTTTTCCTTCTTCAGGACTCGGTGACTTTAGTCTTTATCAGATATAATACTTTTGGCAAAAGGCAGGACTAAATTTATTTTAGGGTACATGGAATCCTTAATCCTTGTAATTCCTTCCTCAGAAAAATCATATTGTCATTTGGATCGGTCAATCCTTGACATGGATTTAGTTTATGTGCACAGTTTTCATGGTAGACAAATTTGGAAAATTATGTGGAAGACAAGATGCAGATATTAGCTTAAAGTCAAATCTTCCTACCACAACACCCCCCCCCCCCCCAAAAAAAAAAACCAAGGATCTAGTGGTGCTTGTGCTTAAAGGTTCTCCTTGTTGCTTGTGAACATACTCAAAATTCTTTAAAATTTTGGTGGCCTTCCTCTGTTGAGTTCAAATATAGGTGCTTTTTACCATGCAGATAATTGGATGAATTTTCTTGTATTTAAGTTTTACCGAGCATAAAAGAAAATTACTTTTAGTTTGTGCATTTCCAAATTGGAAAAGGAATAAACATCCTGAAAATGCTGCTTCACAGATGGCTTCTTAACCTCTTTTGACAGAGAACACTTACAATATTTTTTGGAGTACTTTCATTGCCAAAACAAGAGAGTGCTTTTATTGAAAAACCATAAAAGGGCGATCTAGTGCACAAGGCTCCTACTGTTACGGGGTCTAGGGCAATGTACATCTTCTCACCCCAAGCTTTATCAAAAGACCATAAGGAGTTGTGTTACTGACCTACCTCAAAGATATATCAAAAGACTTGGATTTAACATATGAAATCATCATCATTAAGTATGATAAAATACAGTTAGATTTGGTATCTTCCATCTCATGTTCCATGAGTTGGTTTTAATTAAATATGCTTGTATGTTTGTGCTATGCATCTCTTTTAGTCATTTAAAGGTTAGGCCTTTGCAGGGTGATGGTAGTGGATGTGTATCCATTTATGGAAGCAAGTTCGAGGATGAAAATTTTATTGCCAAGCACACTGGTCCTGGTCTATTATCAATGGTACTTCTCTTTGTGAAATTTCTCTCATCCTACTTTGTTTTGATTTTGAGCAATCATCATTGTATAAACTACCCGTTAAAATTTGCTCCCCATTAATTATTCTGTAAAAAAGGGGAAATTTTGATATTGCTCTTTACATTGATTGTTAGGTGGGATTTCATAAGTTAAAGAATTGTAAATAAGTACAAATCTAAACATGGACCTAAGTTAACAAGTCATACATTAACAACTCCACCATATACAAGTACATAATTGATTTATATGAATAATTTTTATTTTTGATAAGGGAAATTGTATTAATGCAATTTTTTTCCCTTGTCAAAAAAAAAAAAAAGAAAAAAATTCTTTTGAGAAAGGCATTGGGGGATGCCTACCCATATACAAAAAGAAGTAATTATCTGCTCAAACAATGTCCATGTTGTCAATACAATACCAAAAAATATGTAGATTGGGTCCCCCCCCCCCCGGGGGGGGGGGTGCGAAATCTGTCTGTATACAAAGTAGACAAAAAAATAAAAACTTAATCTATATAGATGGTGTACTAGATTGTTCCAAGGTTCCATAGGAATTTCTTTATTATATGATGGAAAATTTGATCTATTGAGAGCTATAAATGTCACTTTTAGGTGGATATCTGATTAGCAAACTTGGAGGGGGATTCCTCAAAAGTAAACAGTTTCCATGTTGTCTTGTTATCTATTTATCCTCTTTTCTTTGGTTTGTTCATTTTATTTTTTTTTTTTTTCTGCAAGATATTTTCTCCATTTGATTTTTCCCTGCAGCTTTGTCAACCACAAGCACTAGATGTTTACATCAAACTAGAAATATGTATGGTAGCAAGAAATTTAATTTTTTCTGCACATCCATTTGGGAATCCGATATATCATGGTTGAATTGGTTATCAATCATAAAATATTGCCAACTTGGTATCTTGGCAATGAGTTCCTTAGAAGTGAATAGCACTTTTAATTTTATTGAATGCCAGACCTAGTTTTAGGCTTATTGTTGTTTTCATTAGCTAAAGCTCTTGTGAACTTATGAGCATTTGTGTTAAACCTTGACCATAGTATTGAGACCCTCTTTTTAATATTAGGTCTAATCCATCTTCTTTATTTTGGCAGGCAAATAGTGGACCGAATACTAATGGATGCCAGGTAACATAATCAAGCTTCTTACTTTTTTATCCCTTTTGGCAATGGTTAATTTATGGATATTTTTACAACATTTTTTCCCTATGGATATGATCAAGTTTCCATTTTGGTCCCAACTGTTGGAGATATCCAATTCATTCAAGTCCATATTCATGCTTTTCTTGGGTAAAGGTTTGAAACTCTGTCAAATAAGGATCAATGTCTGATTCTATCATATACAATTTGTTTCTTGTATTTCTTTTGTGTGTGTTTCTTTCTTCAGGCAAGGTAAAAGGGTGTGTTAAAGAAAGATAATATTCTGTCTTCTTGTTATATATTGTGCGTGTGTTTTCTCCCCTTTTAGTTGGTGGAAGGGTGTGAGGAAAGAGAAAATATTTTGTTGATTATGGTGGCGGTGTTCTAGTTATTGTGTCTTTCGCAAAGTGTAAAAAAATAGACTTCTCTACTAATTACAAATGCTGATCCATCTTTTTTCTGCATTTCTCATGCCCCATGGGTTTTTTTTCCTTCACTGTGTGAAAATAATAGTAATTGATTATTCATTTAAAATAATTGGTTATGTAAGATCGTATGTTTGTTTTAACTGGAAATATTGACAATGACGAGTGATCCTCTTTCTTTGCAGTTCTTTATCACATGTGCGAAGTGCGACTGGTTGGACAATAAACATGTTGTCTTTGGGGTATGTTTAGCCTTCTGGGTTCTATTGATATCTACAGCATTTGTGGCACTCCACTTAATTAATGAGTCTTTGCACTAGGTTGGTTCAAAATCATCCAATAATGTCAATGAAAGTAATTGCACAGTGTGTAGTCTGAAAGTCTCAATTCTAGTCTCCTAGTAGCTTATTTATTATTATTATTATTATTATTTTTGGAAGAGCCTAGGCTTTTTTGGTAGTTTCTTTTGCAGAGATTTTTATTTTTATTATTATATATATATATATATATTTTGTTGGTTGGGGGGACTTGCACGTCCCCATTGTTATATGTGAGCAAAGTTCCACATGGACTTAATACGAAGGTTATGCTCTCCCTATAAGGCCTTGGGCAACTCTTACCCTGCAAGCCGATTTTCAAGGTTGAGTCAAGTCCATGGGGTGCAGTAATTTTTGCTAAAACACAATAAACTTAATGTTGATGTTTGTCATATTAGATAAAATGAGAGAAAATCGATTAGCCATGTTAGAAGGCGTCCAATGGAGGCACTTGTTAGAAGGTGCGAAAGCATGGAAATTGCCAGGAGTAGGAGAGGAAGAGGAAGACCCAAGAGATGTTGGAAAGAAATTATTAAACACGACCTTGTCTACTTGGATTTAATGGAGGACATGGCCCTAAACAAATTTGATTGGCGTTGTCAAATCTATATAGCCGACCCCATCTAGTGGGGAAAGGCTTAGTTTGGTTTGGTTGTCATATTAGATAACAACTGGAAGTTATAACTATAATAGCATGGACATAATGTGTTTCTCTCGGAAAGAGCGCCCAAGCACTAGGGTTTTCACAAGACTAATCAACATCATTGCTAGAAACATCAAACGAGAGGGAGTCTAGAGATGTAAACGGCGATGATGAAGTATCGACTAAAGTAGAAGATCGTGTTGAGCGGGTAGACCACTTTAGATTTCATCTCAAAGGAGAAGGCGGTTTGATTCATTGAACATGGTAGGAGTTACTCGAAAGCACTTGATATGCTTGGTACTGAGATTGGGTGGATGATCCAGTGACTTGGAGAAGCAGCAATCCTTGACGGTGGATTCAAAAGATTGGTGAAGTTGGAGGTGGGGAGAACAATGCTGGCTACCAGATGGAAACAAGCACAGAGGTAGGTGGTGGAGCTCAGTGTCTTCTTTTCCAAGGGTAATGCGTGTGTGAAGCTACCAAGGATAATCACAGGGAAAGGGTGGGAAGATTATGTTGACACTTTGAGAAGGTATGACCCTAGAGGACTAAGATTGAGAGAAGTTGTACCAAAGTCTTATATTTAAGCAGCTAGGATTCCGACATGGCCAAAGTTTGAAGTGACAAGAATGATGAAAGACAAGGTGAGGAAGCCGTGCTGAAGGTCCATGAGTATTAATGTGCTGAGCAAGTTGAAACATTGGGGAGGGCCAAAAAGGGAAATAGCTAGGGGGAGGGAGTTGGATATTTGGGCGATGCAAGCAAGGAGGGTGCCAATGGGGTTAGAGGTCAGGGAGTTGGTAGGGGATTGCTTTCTCTTTGTGTTTTCGTAAAAAAAATTGGCGAAGGAGTGTAACTATTAGTGATGGAATTTTAGAAGCCTACTATTGCTGCTTCATCAATGGGAAGGATGGGATAATTATGAAGCAAGGTTGGCAGGTGAAAGAGATGTGGGGGAGAGCTTTAGGCTTACCACTACATCTATGGAGTAGTTAGATGTCCAAAGAAATTGGTCCTTTATGCGGAGGCTATGTCGGGGTAGACAATAATTTGAGGAAGAGAAGCAATCTTTGGTGGGTAAGAATCAAGGTCTGTGGAAATAGTAGTGTGGTGAAGCTAGTGGTGGGGGATTGGGATTTTGTGATCCCAATTTGGGCTAAAGATGAAGCTAGGTTCACATACAAAGATAGGAAGAAAGTAGTAGGGTGTCAAAACTCGCTAGAGGTGAAAAATCTGGAGGTGTGTGGCTATACATAAGTGAAGGCACGTGAAAGTGAAGGGGGGAGCGGAGGATAGGTAGAAGCTTTTGGAAGGAGGATCACGTGCTAAGGAGGGTGTTAGGGGAAGAACAATCTAACTTACATGTTTGGTTGTGAACCATTGGCCAACAAAGAGAATTTGGGCCTCCATAATTCTTTTGGGCTTTTGGCGCAAGAGGCAACCAATTTGCTAGAAGATAGGCCAACCACTAGCCATCTGAGTTTCGAGGTAGACTGGAGATGGCCAAGAGTTTGGGAGACAGGCTGTGTAATTCAAGCTTAATGTCAAAGGGCCCTAAGGCTAATTTCCATTGACTTCAAATTTTTCGGAAGGGGTTGGTCCTAGTCATTGGGGGATCCAAAGGCATTTCCTGCCCCGGGATTGAAGACCCAAACTGGGTTTTGTTGGACCTCAGGCCCTTCGTAATAGAAGAGGGGGCATCCTTTCCACGCTGCTGCTTCATCCTCAACTCCCACTTTGTCTCACATTGCTTTTAACGAGAGTTTTTGGGGAGTAGGGAGGTTCAAGTTTCTGTGTGGGGTCATACATTGGGTTTTATTGGTGGATATTATAAGAGTAGGAGCAATGATGACACTCTGGGATGGACAGTCATAGGAGACTTCGGAGGTGGAGACTGATCCTTAAGATTGCCTTCCGATTGTAGTTACAGGTCAAGTGATGTTGATGAGGTGGAAGGAAGGAATTTGCTATTGGGAGACTGCGGTCAAGATGAAAGAAAGGTGTCAAAAATGGGTCTGGCAGAATGAAATCATTTAGGAGAACTAGGGGATGAAAGAAAGGTGTCAAAAATGGGTCTGGCAGAATGAAATCATTTAGGAGAACTAGGGGAATTTTTTTTTTTTTTGGGAGGGGGGGGGGGTTTCAGGAAGGACAGGAAAACCCGAGGGATGAGGGAACTTTGGAATTTGATAAATTTTGTTAACTATGAAGGAGGAAAGCAGTTGATGGAGAGAAGAGGATTGGGGAAGGTGAATTCTAGAATAGTTTATCAAGAAGCCAAAAATATTAAGCTGGGATAACAGTGCTTTGAATGATGATGGGAAGAGGGCAAGAGTGAAGTCACTATTAAAAAGATGGAGACTAGAGGTGGTGTGTTTGCCGGAAATGAAAATGAAGTGCTGGGAAAAAAGCGATGCCACGGGGATTTTTTTTTTTTGGCGGGGGGGGGGGGGGTTGTGAGTTGGATGGAGTTGCCAGTTGAATGGGCATTCTAGTGGAATCATTTCCTTGTGGGACAATAGAAAATTAGAGTTAAGAGAGGTGAGTTACTTCAATGCGAATGGGTGGTTTAAAAAATGCAGATGATGAAGTGGAGTGGGCTTATGTGGCTGCATTAGCAGAATAGCTAAGATTCAGTTCCTGGAGGACATGGAGGGTGCAGCCTATATAGGTGGAAGGCTCCATGGTGTGATGGTGGTGATTTCAACATAATCTGATTCACTTTGGAGAGAAGGGGCTGCCGACTCTGCAGAACTCAACAGTAATGATGAAGATATTTTCAGAGATGATTGAGGGAATGAGTCTGATTGATCTTCCTCTTTTTGGAGGGAACTTTACTTGGAGTAATGCTGGAAGCAGATTAAGAATAGATAATTTCCTTGCTTCTCAGGAAGCTTTTTGCAGAGGAGTGCAACTGTTGCTGCCAAGGATGATTTTGACCACTTCACTTTATTGTTGGACTCTGGCAAGGTAGACGGAGGTCCATGAGATGAACCCATTTCTTGGTGTTTGGATGGTGAGAAAATAACAGAAAGTAAAGAGAAAATGAAAACAGTTGGGATTGATTCGAGAGCAACATTTCTCTTCCAAAATGAGAAATTAATCCCAAAATAAATAATTCTTTTCCATAATATTTTTTTTGCAATACTCCCTATTTATAGACTATTGCTACAATACTAACTAACTAATTAATCTTAACTAACTAATTTGGAATACTAACTAATTTTAGGTTCATAACAGTCCAAAGCCCTTTAGATTTGAGAATAAGTGGTTGGGGGTGGATGGGTTTATGGAAAAGGTGAAAAACTGGTTGGATAGCTACGGGATTGATGGCTGTGCAAGCTTTGTTATGGTCAAGAAGATGCAATTGTTGAAAAATGATATTGTGAAATGGAATAAGGAAAACTTTGGGAGACTTGAGGAAAAGACGACTGAGCTCAAAAAGGAGCTAGTGGCATATGACGAGAAGGAGAATGATTTGACTCAAGGAGGGGGATAGGAATAAGTTTTTTCTTCTTCTCTCTCTCTCTCTCTCTCTCTCTCTATTTCTTCCCCTTCCCCCCCCCCCCCCCCCCCCCCGGCCGGGGGGGGGTAAGATGGCCAATGCTCAAATGAGGAATAATTTCATCACCAAGGTACAAGTAGGGGATAGGGTGGTGGACCAACAGACTCAGATTAAGGTTGTCTATTAAAATTTTTTGTGGTGGAGTTTGAGTCAATCTCCAAACAAGATAGTGTTGATATTGAAAGACCTTTATTTGGGGGAAAAAAAAAAGGAAAAAGAAAGAAAAACAAATGAAGATGCCACTGGGATCCTGCAGTGGGGAGAAGTCTCCCTAAATTGATGGACGAACAATGGCATTTCTACAAGCAAGTTGGGCAATCAAAACGGATTTGATGAACGTGTTAGAATAATGTTATCACAAAAGGAATTTGTAAAGAATATTAATGCAACCTTTATAGTGTTGATCCCTAAAAAAGTGGGGCATTGCATGTTAGGAATTTTAGATCTATCAGTTTGATGGGTAGTATATACAAACTCATTGCCAAAGTCTTGGCGAGTTGGTTGTGGAAAGTGCTACCGCCATTAATATTGGAGGCCAAAAATGCATTTCTAGAAGGATCTTAGATGTGGTACTAGTGGCAAATGGGATAATTCAAGACTGCGAAGTAAAAAGGCTGGGTTAGTTTGTAAGCTGGATATTGAGAAGGCCTGTGACTATGTTAATTGGGAATTTTTAATTTTTTCTATATGAGAGAATGGGTTTTGGTTAGAAATGAAAACAATTGATTACATGGTGCATCTCAACAGTGAAGTTTTCAGTCCTTGTGAATGGAACACTAGAAGGATTCTTTGTAACAATAAGGGGAGCTAGAGAAGAGGACCCGACTCCCCCCTTCTTGTTTATCTTGGTAACACGGCTTTTAGCAGAATGATGGGCAGAGTAGTGTAAAGAGGATTTCTATAGGCCTTTTTTTTTTGGGGGGGGGGGGGATTCCGTGATTTGGTGGAGGTGATGCACCTGCTTTTTTAAAGAGGATTTCTATAGGCCTTTTTTTTGGGGGGGGGGGGGATTCCGTGATTTGGTGGAGGTGATGCACCTGCTTTTTGCTTGACTCTATAGTGCTTTGCGGGCCAGACTTGATCAGCTGGGGCATTTGAGTTGTATCCTTTTGGACTTTGAAGCGATGTCAGGTTTGAAGGTGACTTTTAAGCAAGTTAGAAATTATCACGGTGGGTGATGAGGAAGATATGGCTACATTGGTAGTAGTGTTGGGTATTGAAGTGGGTGAGTTGCCTTATATTTGGGGTTGCCGTTAGGAGCAAAGTTTAGGGCCAAGGGTGTATGGGAATGTGTGTTAGTAAGGGTGCAGAAAAGGCTAGATAGGTGGAAGACAAAGCTCCTTTCCAAGGGAGCGTGGGTCACTTTAATCAAAAGAACTCTGTCGAGCCTGCCTGCCTATTTCCTGTCCCTTTTTAAGGCTTCCATTTTGGTACTTGATAGATTGGAACAGATCCAAATAGGCTTCCTATGCGCAGGGATGGATGAGGGTAGACATTTTTATTTGGTAGATTGGAAGACAATTTGTAGACCCATGAAGGAGGGGGTATAGGAATCAAAAACCTTAAAACATTCAACATGGCCCTTGGTGGGAAATGGTCGTGGAGATTCATGGGAGAACAAGATAACTTGTAAAGAGTCGTAGGGTCAAAGTTTGGGGAGGAGGGGGGATTGGGCCACCGAGTGCAACAACACCCATGGTGTTGCGATATGGAAAGGAATAAGGAGCGAGTAGGATTTGTTTATGAAGAGTATGAGATGGAAAGTCGGGGGGGGGGGGGGTTAACAGAACTAGATTTTCGCATAATTGATGGGTCTCAGAGGGGAGGCTGATAGAACTCTTTCCACACTTAAAACAATTCGGCAGTTGATAAAGATGAGGGATTCATGGATTGATTTTTTTTTAGGGGGGGGAGGGTGTGGGGTGGGGGGAGTAGAGCTTGGAATGTTAGATTAAGGAGGAATCTGAATGAGGGGGAAATTAGTAGTTTCGTGGCTTTGTTGAGTATCCTGCAAGCAACTGAAGTGGCGGAGGGAGAGTATTCAATGAGTTGAATCTGGACTAAAACTGAGTTCAAAGTTAACGTCACTTTATAAAGAGATAAGAGGTAGAAAGGTGGCATATTTTCGATGGCAGAAGTTATCGGAATTTGGGGTCGCTCAAAAGTGGTCTTTTTTGTTTGGTGTGTAATTAGTGAAAGCATACTAACCATTGATAGCCTGAAGAGACGGGCTGTGTTACTCGGACTCTTCATTTGGGGCAGGAGCCGACAGGACTCAGGTGCTGGTACGGGAGCCGACACGCTGGAAGCCTACAGTGATGGTTGGTCCGCCATTGTTGAGTAGAGCAAAGTTTGGAAGATGAAGGCTCTTCGGTTTCAAATGGGGAAGACGAGTTATTGATGTTTTAATTTAAAACCTACTGATTACATAAGCATTAAGTTACCTTCAACTTTTTGTTTTCTTTGTATGTGTATTCTACAGAAGTGACATATTCCAAGTAAGAAAAATTTATTATACTAACATGACTTTTGCTCTTCCATTGTGTATTAAATATAAAGAGAGTCACTCTTGTGAGACTTTTTCTCTTCAATTTGTGTTTTAGAGAGAGAGACACTAGACTAGACAAAACTAGCCTAATAAATGATTATAGCCATTTTAACATTTTTTTTATTAAAAAAATTCATTTGAATTTCACGTACCTGCATGCTTTTATGATTTATGGTTTATATATAATACATACAAGTTGTATAAATTATTTAATAATTATAATAATGAAGGTATAATTATTTTTAAAAAATAAAAGTAATCTATCAGAAAACAAAAGGATAAAAATAATTTATTTACTTTCTCTTTCATTTATTATGTAAAAATTAAATTTTTATATATTTTAATGAGAAAATAATTTATTTATCTCTATCTTGATTTAGGTACACAATCTTAGTTGTGCTTCCTAGATCAGTCTTATTCTTAGACTCTTATATTTTTACAAATACTTGAAGAGTAATATTTTTTTATATGCCGTATCTCTATACCCGTATTCACAGTTTGAACACTTTTTTATACGAGTTCTCGTATTCTAAAAGATAGATGATAGGCGAATCTGACATCTGGATGCATACCCAAGTCTAACTCCTGCACTTAAGTCCGAGTAACATAGGAGACGATGTGTCATTGCGAATTGGTGCTGTGTATGCAAGAAAGATGAAGAGTCCATAAGTCATTTCTTATTCCATTACCAATGGGCATCTAAGTGGTGGGACATTACAAATGGGAGATTTGGGGTACGATGAATCTTTCCTGTTAATTTGAAGAGCTGAATGAATAAGCGGTGGGGTCACACCTAGAATAACAAGAGTGAGGAAAGAATGGAAGTTGGCGTTGTCTGATGATTGTTGGTGGTGTGGGGAGGAACTAAAGAATTTTTTAAGACATGACTACTCCTTCGTATAGAGTGAAGAGTTTACTTTTTGCAACCTTGTATAACTGGTTGGAATGGGGAATAGATCTTGTGGCAGCGTTTGGAGTTTCGAAAAGGTTAAAAAAAAAAAAAAACAAAAGTTAGTGTTGAAATGATGTAAAAAGTGACATATGGCGAAATTTGATTGAAGGAAATTAGAAACTTTTAGTTTTTTTTTTTTTTTGGGGGGGGGGGGGGAATTTTTGAGCTCCAAACGAAGCCTAATTCCTTTTTGAATTTTGTAGAAACACGAGTTAATAGAGTTTGATCGAAGTTCTAACCCTTTTTGTATTATGGGCATGCTTTTAGTGCCTTCATAATAAAATTTGTCTGTTTATGACTATATATATATATATATATATTTGTCATATTAGTTATCGTTTTTCTGATTTTGCATTCCAAGATAAATATTTTACCTTAGTACTTTATAAAAAAAAAGAAATAATGTCCATTTTGTAATACTTGTGCAGAGGGTACTTGGAGATGGTCTTTTAGTTGTCAGGAAGATTGAGAATGTGGCCACTGGACCCAACAACCGGCCTAAATTGGCATGTGTGATTGCTGAATGCGGAGAAATGTAGAGATGAAGGGATCGTTTCTTGATCAGCCAAGCCACTAATGTGTGTCCACCTTCTTCTCGCTTCCTTCGATTGAGATTGTTCCTTGAAATATTGTTCGGTAGTCAAGTTTTCTACTACGATGATAGATGATTGACAATTTTGCTGGCCCCGGGATTAAATCTACAAAATGGTTTTAGTGGGAGATTTGGTGGTTTTATAATTCAAGGGCTCTTTATATATACATGTGTATATATATATATATATGTAATGTATGTTATGAATTGACGTATCTGCAGTTGTTTCTAATTGCAGTGACGCAATGGATCAATATTTGGCAATGGAAGAACTGTCTTAGTTGTGTTCTGGTTCTCAATTCAACTGGCTAAGCGTAGTTTGAATGGGAAGACAAACAACACTTTCTACTCCCTCTGAGTTGCTGTTAGTGAACGTGTATCTCGCCCTTGCAGATTGCAGTGTGGTTTGGATTGGTACAATTTGATAGTATGCCTAAATCAAATCGAACAGTAAGTCATTAGTTTGAAAGGTCTAGAAATCAGAACCAAAAGTTAAGGTAACTGAATCAAATTGAACCATTAGTTTTAGTTTAGCTCATTTTGATTCAACGGTTTTGACGAACAAGAAATATATGTATGCTGTACGAACAGACTAATATTCAATATTTTTCTACTGGTTATATTTTGAATGAACAGCCCGTTGAAATTAAAGCAATTTAAATTCTTTAAATAAAAAAAATTATAAAGAATTGATTCATGTATTAATTATTTTACAACTTCCAGTCCCTTCGTAGAATCTTTTTTTTTTTGTAATTTATTTAAAAAAAAACGTAAATATAACATATTATAATATATATTAATGGTATCGTTCAGGATGTATTGAATTGAATTAAATTGTGTTTATACATGTAGATAATTAATTCTTATAGAAAATAAAATTAAATTTATTATAGTGGTCACCAATTGCAATTAGAAGTGCCGATCAGCAACAGTTGAGGTGGTCGATTTTGACCTATAAGCGATGGTCGATGGCGGTCTTTAATTGACGATTTAAACTGTAATTGACATTCATTTTAAGCGGTCCCAGAATGTGAACGACCGTCTCTGAACATTCTTTTAAAGCCCCAGGGACCTTAAGTTCAGCGGATGTCGAAGAATGGTTTCTATTTCTTTTTAGGGTGAGTTTGGAGTAAGATAAATTGAGGTAAATCGAGATAAATTGAAAGTTCGTAATGCGTGCAGTGAAAGAAAAAAATTGATGTGATATAAAGTTAATAGAGATTTATAGAATTTTTTGGAGTTTATTTACAAATCAAACGGAGCCTTAGTGACCGCTTTTGATGTCCATCTAATTTTTATGAGTGTGGGCTAAAAGCCCACTAGTTTAGTGAATTTCATGGCCCGTATGTCTGTAGCTTGGTCAAATGACACAGACTTCTTGCCTGACTCTGGCCAGTTTTGTTTCATTGACAAAGAGAAACCAGTAGGGTCTCTAGATGCCAAAATGGATTCCCTCTCCTCCTCTTCTAGAAAGTCTTGTAAATATCTTAATAATTACTTTGATAGCAAGAAATATATGGATAGCCATAACTTGCCTAAACCTCATTTTCAACTCAGAAAAAGTCAAGCCATGCAATTAATAAATGGGATTTCTCTATTGTTTGTGCCATAGTTTAATTTTGATTAAAATAATAATAATAATAATAAAAAAGAAAAGAAAAAACGAAAAAAAAAAGGTGTGGTTAATTCGGTATGCCTAATACTTTTGATATATGTTACTCAGATTCGGGTAAGTATTCGGATATTAGATTTGCTTATGATTTATATTTTAAAATACGGGCACTTGGTTAAAAAAATGTTTAAAATTTGAATAGGGGCATGGAGATATGAAAATAAAATAATATTATATATAAGTGTAATTTATAATAATATATACAAATAAGGGGAAGAGAGATGTATACTTAATTTTTTTTATAATATTATATCAACATTGTATTATAATCCAATGATATTCATCATAATAAAAATGAACTTGAAAATTAAAATTAAAATTAATTCATGAAGTAATTATAAAAGCTGACTTTGTATTTTTATCTTTTTATATTACGAATGAGCAAAAGAGTATGGAGTCACATATCGCTCAAAATATTTATTAAACCTAACTTTTTATTTTTCTACAATCAGACACATCTGAACGAAATTTCACTATGTCCAACACGAATATTTCACCTTAAAATGAAGAGTGCGACTAACTAAAGTAGATTCTAATAATATTCAATATAAATAAAAAACTAGATGTTTGGTTAAAACAATTTAGGGTTTGTTTGGTACAATAAAAAATTTTGAAAAACATAAAAAATTTCTAAAAATTTTTAAAATTTTCTAACACATTTTATACTCATCGTACTTCATAAAATGTCTATAAATTTATATATATCTACAAGTCCTAACAAATTTTTACAAATTCTAATAACATTTCATAAATTTCAATAATTTTTTTATAAATTTTAAAAATTTTTTAATCGCTTTCAATAAATTTTGATATAAAACCGTTTCGACGAAACCAAAAAAATCGTTTGAACAGTTTCTCTCCCCAAAAAACTGATATAAAAATAAAAAAATTTTGCTATTCATTTTTGAAAAATGTAATTTGGTAATTGTACATCAAATTTTAAAAAATTTTTCAAACTACATTTTTTACTATTGTTCGTTATTTTTTTACGGCACCAAACGGATCCTCGATTATTTTTTCGTAACTTGTGCTAGTTACCAATAAATGAAATTAATATTTCCAGGCAATCATTATTTCGCGAAAAACGAAATGGGAACACAAATCCCAGAAGTCAAAAGTGCGTAACATGCTCCTAAGAATTCTGCTTCTTGGAGGCCAACCAACCCCAGTTGGTTGAAGTCTTGAATATGATGATTCAGTTTCGTTTCAATCTACCTTTTGGGGGGTTTTGTTAAAAATCTTTAAAAATTTTTTAAAATTATTTATTTTTTATTTTATTTTATAAATTATAAATTTATAATTTATCTTATTATATTTTATTTTATCTTTTTTTTTTATCACTTCAAACATATCCATAATAATCTAATAAGTAATTAATTAATTAATTAATTAAAGTTATAATCACCTACTTTTGACCATATCTTTTTGTTTTTGGAAAGTACCTTTGACCACATCTGAACCATTCAGTATTGTAATGAAAAAGATTCAGCTTAATTTGAAGTCAGCTTCCTTAATACTCGTGTTTATATGATTGTTCCTTGGTCATGGGAATTAATTAATTAGTTAATTAACAAAAAATTGTGGATAGAATTGCACAGAAAAGTTAGAGAAGAACAACTTGTGACAAAGTACATTTCTTGCGAGGTTGTACGAATGCGCGGTTTCTAGAAAGTGAATTAACTAATAAATTATTTGAGTTGTTTCCAAGGTGTAGCTTCTTGGCCAGCAAACTCAAAAGCCTTTTGCTTGTCTATAAAGCATTTATTGTGAGTAGATAGAGATATATATATATATATATATATATATATATATATATATATATATATAAGCCTAACTGATGTTAAAATATAATTTTAAAAGTTAAAATTTCATTTTTAATTTTAAATTTTTATAAAAATTCATTAAATAGATAAAAATATTTTAATCTTAACTGTTGGATAAAATTTTATATGAGTTTGAGGGTTGAAATTTGAAACTCAATTTCAAGTCCCTAAAATTAAAGTAAAACTTTAGGATTCCTTCATATCTAGTTTCAAGGAATTTTAGTTAATGAATATTATATTCATTAGACTTTTTTTTTTTTTTTCTCTATTCCATTTTCTTTTTTCAAGTATACGCAATATAGCGGAGCCTCGTCTTAATTAATAGTTAAAAAATGCTCCAGAGAATAAAATCAAAATAATATAAAAATAGCTATTTTTACTAAAAAAATATACTTGTAATTTATTCTTTAGTAGAAAAATCATATTTATATGTTAGTACGACAATCATATGTATTTGTTTTTTTAACTGTACTTAAAAAATCACGAATTAATGCAGTAACAGAGTTCGAACTCAGACCCAAAAAACTTGATATAGTTCCATAAAATAAGATAATCCGACCTACTAAATTTATCATTTTTATCATCTCTAGAAGGCTTCGAACCTATCATGTAAATTTATTTATTTGAAGTTACTTGAAATGTAGACACGGGTATATGTTCCATGATTCCGGTAAAATTTTCCCTAGTGGATAGCAACACTTGGTAGATAAGAACAAGTCACCTGTTTCTAGAATATGGCTAATTTTAGTTAAAAATTAAAGACTACGATAAGCAAGAACCGTTTACCTGTACATCTAGAAGGTGATTAAAATTAGTTAAAAATTAAATGCTACAAATAGATGTGCTGTGTTTGTAATTCATTTATTTTTTTTTTTAAAATAAGAAGAAAATAGCACAGAAGATGAAGGTGGACAGTAGCATGCTAGGAAGCCCATATACCGATATAAGACACGGACGGTATGCATATTGATATGACAGTTTAAAAAAAATAAGGATATAAACATGATAACGATACGGCCAAAGAATATACATGTGAATATAACGTACTAATTTAATATATAATTCGATATACATACTGTAACAAAACAAAATATAAGTTACAAAATTTTATAATTTTTAAAATTTCAACTATTCAAATCTAGATTTGTATTAATAATATATTTAAAAAACTGATAAAATAATAGTGTAAGTCATGTGACTTGTTCGATTTTGGAGTATTTATGTAGATAGTGTCGCATATAGATGTAACACTTATTTTAAAGTGTTTACATTTCTTAAATAGAATATTTATGATGAATATGTAGGAAGTAAATGTATAATACCATGCAGATAAATGCAAAGTGGTTGTCAAGTATAAATAAATGGATAACGTATGGAATTGGTAAAGGATATATAACTTCTATGACGTATATTTAATTAAAACGCAGTGTGTGGTAAGATCTCAAAGAATCAGAAAAGTTTGGATTGGCTAGGTTTTGCTGATGCATACTAGGATAGAAGCTTTCATATATTTTCTTGTTGGTTGATTCCTAGCTAAATTCAACGTCGTTTGAATTGTATCTATAGTTAATTGAACTATTTGTTTAATTATGATGGATACCGTTGGTAAATTAATTTTGTTTGCTTAGACCTCAAACTTATTTTAATAAACTATTTAGGAGTCAAGGACAAGCCTTATTTGAAACATATAATAATAATATAGGTCAAGAAATGAACCGTTATTATTAGGCATAATTGTTGTTTTATGGATTCGGATACTAATGTCAAATATGAATTCGTGTATAAGTGTTAGATTCATTATTTTTTTCTCAAGGATGAGAAAATATTAAATATTTAATATAATTATTTTATTTTATAAGATAATATGGTATTAACAAGGTTTCATTAAACTAATTCATGCACAAAATATAATATTTTTACATAATTATGAGCTAAAATTGAATTATTAAATATGTTTGTATAGATATTTAATTATATTTGTTGTGAGATATGCATTTATTTGAGTTTTTTTATTTTATTTTATTTTATTACTATGTTTACTCAGCATCGTTTAATATTATTTTAATATGAGAGGTAATTAAGTCATTTGTTTGAGCTTAGCTTTTAAACACCCTAAATTTTTCTTAAGCATATCTGAATGATGGGCCGTTTGAATGGCCATCTGAACGACATCATATTTTTTTGGGTTCCTTAACAGATTTTTACTAATTGATATATAATGTATCTATTTATATAATTTGCATTGGTGGACCATCCACTTACCAGGTAGTGTCACCACGTGTATTATA
Organism: Vitellaria paradoxa; assembly: GCA_019916065.1. Lineage (NCBI taxonomy): Eukaryota > Viridiplantae > Streptophyta > Magnoliopsida > Ericales > Sapotaceae > Vitellaria > Vitellaria paradoxa. Next base: position 27,416,723 of record CM034243.1, read on the forward strand.
ACCCTTCCCAGCTGTCCAAAACTACTTCACACCTATTCTATCACATTAAACATATATATATATATATATATATATATATATATAATGTTAGCATTTTTTTTTTTAAATTGAGCGTGCATATTAATTAATTTTTGATTTTAATAAAATAGATTGAACCCAAGTTTAAAGTTGAGACATACAAGATATACCCAATAAGGAAATGATCTATATGGACTGAGCTTTTGTACACCTTTTAAATATATTAATTATGTGGTTGGATGGTTAATAGCGTAGACCTAAGGAGCCTACTATAGGCCTTTTATGGGAGGGTCCAGTGAAGTTAATGTTTACCCTATATATATATGGCTAAGCCACCTTTTTACCCTAAACAGATAAAATACACCCATAGAAAATCCGGCATACAGACCTAAGGCATCGAGAGAAAAATTGATAGCCGCTAAAGGTCATCTTGAACTTGAAGATTTTTTTCGTTCACATTCAAGGATCATGGAAGAAATTAGTACGTTTCCTCGCTATTGAATATATATACATATATTTGATGTTCTTAAATTCATATACAAATTTATTTTAAATATTACATGTAGTATCAGAGCTATTGTATATAGATTAGGGACTTAAAATCAATTAATTAATATATTCATTCATTTTTTTCTAAACCCGAGATCTTTGATGATTTAATTCGAAAAATCACTAAATCATTAAAATCCAGAACTAGAATTCTGAAGAGTTTCTTTGGCTTGCTTTCTTTTTTTTTTTTTTTTTTTTTTTCTGGCAAAAGAAACACTATATTTTCTTTTTTAATTCCTGCAATGAATTTCTAGGAACCAACCAGAGAAACTTGTTATTTGTTTTATTATCTATTGCTACTACTAGATTCCGTTTACTTTGTGATTTCATTTGGCCAATTTGGGTTCAACCCAAATTTGATGACCTTATATTTACAAATTGATTGGCCATTGCACGTAGATTTAGGATCAAAGTGATATTCATTGATATTCATCTCTAGTAGTAGGATTGTTTATTAGATTTGTAATAAAAAAAGAGATGACAATTGAATTTTACATGGAAGTGACGTACATAGTTTAACTTCTTAAACATTACTTTGTTTGTCTTGGTTTTCACACTTTGAAGGCGTAAGGATTTTGGTTGCCTTTTCTCTGTTAGTTTTTTGACCAACTTAGATGAGACAAACAACAACTTTTTTTTATTATTTTTTAATCATTGATAAAAAAAAAAAAAAATTGCTGCACAAGTTTTTATAGAAGCACCATACATTGGCTAGGCGCATGGGACTTTGGGTTTTGTGTAAAATTTTTTTAAATTGTATTTTTTAATAGGAATTCCAAAATATTATTTCTAAAATTTTGGAACATATTTGGTCTTTTTTTTGGGACAAAGAAAATATGCATATTTTTCAATTTTTTGAAAACCGTGCACAATTTTAATGATTTTTCATGGGCGGCATTTTTTCGACATTTTGAACACCATGGAATATTGTACCCTCTCACGAACTATCCCTTAAAAAAAACCTAAAATTGTCATTTTATGTGAATTTCTGCAATAGAAAATATTTTGAGCACAAGTTTTGGCAACATATATGTTGTTTATGATATTACTAGGTATATTCGGAAATTTAAATACCCATAAAGATGTGATTGCGAGCATATTGCTTTGATATAGAAATGCTAGAAATAACATAGGGCAATTTAAATAAAAGAATGTCATATTAAGGATTTGTGGATTGATATAAGTGCTACTACCCAAAGAGGTACATCTATTGATATCTAAAATATGACAATATCCATTGTATTATTGCATGTAATCACTTGCTCAAAAGGGGTTATTGCATGTTTTAATGACACGGATGATTTTTGGTGACTGACCTGAGAATATTCATTTTTAAGAGGTTGGTTTGCTTAAAGAGGACTAATCTTTTAAATATTTGAAATATTCTCATTATAGTTAGCCGTGAGAGATCTCATAGCATATTGCACACTCTACCCAAAGGGGAGACGACAATGTTGCATCGGGCTATCTCTATTATTATTATTTTTACGCTTGATTAAGTTTAAAGCATGTAAGGATTGTTTATTACCCATATTCAGCTAATTTGTTGCCTCTTGTGTTTGCATGTATAGTTTTTTTGCAGTTAATAATAATACCACGACGGTTGTTCTATTGAATGGCTCGAATTATAAGAAGTGGAAGTAGGATATTGAGTTTGCTCTGCGAATAGTAGATGTGGATTTAGCCTTGAGGGAGGTTACACCAGTTGCACTCATTGCTTTTAGTATTACCACTGAGAAAGAGTTCTATGCCAAGTGGGAGGGGTCTAATCGGCCGAGTCTCATTGCCATGAAGAGGTATATTTCTAAGCACATCTTGAGTGGCTTACCTAAGACCAACAATACAAAAGACCTTTTCGATGCCATATGATAGAGATACCATGTATCCAATAAGGTTGAGGCTGGATCCTTTATGAATGAGCTTACGAGTTTGAGGTATGATAGCCAAATTGGGCTACGGGAGTACATCCTTAAGATTATTTTCATCCAGTCCAAACTCAAGAATCTAATTGTTTCTATTCCAGATGACTTTATAGTCCACCGTTCTCTCAATGCCTTACCACCAGATTTTAGCCAAATTAAAACTGCATATAATACCCAAAATGAATCTTGAACCATTAATGACCTTATTTCCAAATGTGTCTTAGACGAGGAGAAACTTAAGTGGGAAAAGTCTAAGTTTGTCTTGTTTGTCTCCGATCATTAGACCAATCCTGGGCAGGGTAAGAAAGATTGGAGGAAGAACCATAAGAAACCTATGACTCACACTATTTATAAAAATCAGGATAACAAAGGGCCAAATAAAAGATAGGGTTAGACCAACAATGCTTTAGGTCCGAATGTTGATATTAAAAAGACCTTGAAGTGTTACTTTTGTCACAATGAGGGTCACATGAAAAGAGATTGCACCAAATATAAGGCTTGGTTAAATAAGAAATAGGGAAGAGGTAACTTACTTCTTTTAGTTTGCTTTGAATCCAATTTAGTTGTTGTTCCATCAAATTCTTGGTGGTTTGATAGTGGTGCAAATGTTCATATTGATAGTTCCTTACAAGTGTTCAAAAGCAAACGGAAGTCAAGTGAGAACGAGGTAAAGCTCAAAGTAGGAGATGATGTAGTAGTTAGGATGGAGTTTATAGGAGAATTTGTTTTGAACTTAGCATTTGGATTTTTACTTATTTTGGAAAACAATACTTTTGTACCTTCTTTTAGATGGAATTTGATATCCATTTCTTCTTTGGACAAATTTGGTTATGGTTTTCATTTTCAAAATGGTATGGTTGATTTATTTTATAATTTTAAAATTGTTAGCTATGGTTTTTTGTCTGATAGGTTATATAGATTGAAACTAACAATGAATAATGAGTATGCCTCCTTCCAAATTGAAAGTGGTGTGTCCAAGAGACCTAGAATAAAAGTCTAGTCTTCGATGTTATGGCATAAGCATCTAGGTCACATTCTTAAAGAAAGAATTCAATGGCTAATTAAAGAAGACATTCTAATTCCACTTGATCTTGGAGACCTAGACACTTGTGTTAACTGTATTCGTGGAAAATTGACTAAGATTGAGAAGAAAAGTGCAACACGAAGTGATGACCTTTTAGAGGTTACTCACACTGATATCAGTGGACCTTATTCATCTACCTTCTGTGAAAATAAATATTTTTTGACTTTCATTGATGATTTTTCTTGCTATGGTTATGCGTACTTACTTAAAGAAAAATCTAATACACTTTAAAAGTTTAAAATTTTTAAAATAAAGGTAAAAAATCAATTGTCCAAAAGAATTAAGATTGTTAGATTTGACCGTAGGGGTGAGTATTATAGCAGACACGATGTCACTAGACAGCATATGGGACTATTTGCCAAATACTTATAAGATTGTGGAATTGTCACCTAATATACCATGTTTGGTAGCCTTAAACAGAATAGTACAGCCCAAAGGTGTAATCGCACACTTAAGGATATGATGAGGAGCATGATGAGTCGTAATAACTTGCTAATATATCTTTGGGTTGATGGTCTTATACATTCGTAATAGGGTTCCCATCAAATCTTTCCTTAAAACCCCTTTTGAATTGTGGAATGGTAGAAAACTTAGCTTTAATCATTTTTGTGTTTGGGGTTGTCTAGTAGAGAATAGGATTTATAATCCTTTTAAGAGGAAAATTGACCCAAGGACCACTCGTTGCTATTTCATTGGGTGTCCAGATCATTCTAAGGGGTATAGTTTCTACTATCTTACACCGGGTACGAGAATTGTTGAATCTCAGACAGCTAAGTTCTTGGAGCTTGATACTACTGATTTAGAGATATCACTGCACATTGATAAGGATAGACCTAGCGGGGTGATGTCTGTTCCCTTGTAAGATATCCAGCACAACGTTGCACTTATGCCTATGGAGAAAGTTGATCATAAGCGGTTAGGGATTGATGTAATGATTCCTAATATTCCTGATGCTTCTGAGCCTATTCTATCTTCTGATCATGTTGAGCTCATTCCAGCAGTACCTATAAGGAGATCTTTGAGACAAAGAAGGCTTGCCATTTTAGACGAATTCATAATGTATCTTGGTGAGAGTGATTATGATGTAGGGTAAATGGTTGATCCAGTGACCTATACTAATGCTATTTTCAGTCCCCAGTTTAGCATGTGGGTGGATGCTATGATAGATGAGATGCGATCCATGACACATAATAAAGTGTGGGAGCTCGTTGATGTTCCAGTTGGCTATAAACCCATTGGCTGCAAATGGGTGTATAAAACCAAGAAGGACTCTAAGGGGTAGGTTAATCATTTCAAAGCTAGATTAGTTGCTAGGGGATTCACTCAGAATGAATGTATTGATTATAATGAAACTTTCTCTTTTGTTTCATCTAAGGATTTATTTAGAATTATTATGGCTCTGGTATCTCATTATGACTTAGAGTTTCATTAGATAAATGTCAAAACTGCTTTTCTGAATGGTGACTTTAATGAGGAGATTTATATGGTGCAACCTGAGGGCTTCGAGGTAAAAGAAAAGGAGCAAATGGTGTGTAAAATGCAAAAATTCATTTATGGCTTGAAACAAGCCTCGCACCAATAGTACTTAAGGTTCGATGAGGTTGTTGTTTCCTTGGGTTTTGTGAAGAATAAAGTTGATCAATGCATATATCTCAAGGTCAGCGGGATGAATTTTATTTTTCTTGTTCTTTTTGTTGACGATATCCTACTTGCAAGCAGTAATTTGGGTCTTTTGCATAAGTCTAAGATGCTGTTGTCTAAGACTTTTGATATGAAAGATCTTGGAAAGGCCTTTTTTGTTTTAAGCATTGAGATTGTTCATGATAAATCTCGTGGTGTGTTGGGGCTATCTCAGAAAGGATACATTAATTGTGTATTTGAGAGATTTAATATATAGGATTGTAGACCTAGGGATGTTCTTGTAACCAAGGGAGACAAATTCAAGAGAAATCAAAGTCCTAGGAAGGACATAGAAGCAAAATCTATGCAAAACATACCATATGCTGGTGCAGTTGGCAGTTTCATGTATGTACAGGTATGTACTAGGTTGGATATAGCTTTCATTATGAGGGTTCTTGGAGGTACCTATCGAATCCTAGTATAGACCACTAAGTAGCTGTAAAGAAAGTAATCAGGTATTTGTAGAGGACAAAGGATTACATGTTCATAAACATAAGAGTTGAAGATCTTAATGTAATTGGCTATTTAGATACAGATTTTGCTGGGTGTGCGGATGACATAAAATCTATTTCAGGATATATCTTTGTGCTTGTTGGAGGAGTCATTTCTTGAAAAAGTGTTAAGTAGACTGTTACAGCTTCTTCCATTATGCATGCTGAGTTCGTAACTTATTTTGGGGCTGCTACCCAGGTTGTTTGGTTACGAAACTTTATTTTGAAACTTGAGGTGATTGATTCTATTGCCAAACCACTGAGGTTTTTTTATGATAATAATGCAGCTGTGTTTTTCTCTAAGAATAACAAACTTCTAGTGGTTCTAAGCATACTGAGATCAGGTATCTGTCAATTAGAGATTTGATAAGGAAATGTGACATCATCATTGAGTACATTGACACAGAACAAATGATGGTAGACCCCTTAACCAAGGGACTTAGACCTGTTTTTTTTAATAGTCATGTTTAAAACATAGGGTTTGTTAAGTTTTTTGAGGTACTTGGTTAGCGGGAGTCGTCTTTCTTACATCATGTGACCGTTATTATATATTGAGACTTTTCAGTTTATTTATGGTCATTAAAGTTTATAGATGGTTATCAGTTATTTTATTTTGATGCTATTTATGCATGGATATTTTTTTTTGATATTTTATATGTTATATATGGATGAATATGTATTCATGATACAGATTTAAAAGAAAGTCTCAAGTTTGATGTACTTGAGTATTCAAGAATATGTCTTATTTTGCACCGTAAAGTTTTCTTGAGATATACATGCAAGACATATTAGTTTCATTAGAAACTATTGAAATTCTCTTACTTAGTGAATAAGCAAATGGGTAAAGAGAATTTGAGGATTGATAGAAGAGTAGCACATTTATGAGATCACTTAAAGAGTGTTATTTCCCACCACACTTCCACGTATGATCCATGTTGATGAGGAGATTGGTATTTGCATCATGAGTGGTCTTACATTGTCTAATAATGTAATAACAATCATGGTTCGATATTGGTTACCTTGTTAGATAGAATTATTTTAGGTATTATCTTTTGACTTTACTTGGTTTTTTGAAAAAGTAGCTATATATAGATTTTATAGTTTTAACCCTAGAGTTGATTTTTAAAATATTTTCAAAATTGTAACTTCAATTAATGTTTGATCAAGTAGGAGAATGTTAGCATTTTCTTTAAATTGAGCGTGCATATTAATTGAATTTTGGTTTTAATAAAATGGGTTGAACCTAAGTTTAAAGTTGAGACACACAAGATAGGCTCAATAAATAAGTGATCCATATGGACTGGATTTCTGTATACCTTTCAGATATATTAATTATGTGATTAGACGGTTAATAGTATCGGTCTAAAGAGCCCACTGTAGGCTTTTTATGGAAGGGCCCGGTAAGGATAGGGTTTACTATATATATATATATGGCTAGATTCCTTTCCTATCCTAAATAGACATAATACACTCATACAAAATCTGTCATACAGACCTAGAGCATATAGAGAAAGATCCCTAATTGCCAAAGTTCATCTTGAATTTGAAGATCTTTTCCGTTCGCATTCAAGGATTATGAAACAAACGGGTATGTTTCTGCACTATTAAATATATATATATATATATTTTTGATAATCCTAAATTCATATACAGATTTATTTCTGATATTACATATATATCCGTGCATGAGTTATTTGGAGAGTTGAGTGGCACCGAGTTTGAGAAAGGTAGAGTTGAACTGAGATGGCAAATTGTTTCGGAGAATTGAGGAAATAAGCTAAGAGTGGGTGTGTGTTTTTGTATTGCTATGGGAGATAAGAAAGAGGAAAAGAGTCCAGGAAAAGGGAAAAAAAAAAAAGAAAAAAGAAGGAGGAGAGAAGAGCATCAACCTTGCATTCTTTGAAGTCTTAACATACCAAGTGATGATTATTGCTTGGTTGTGGTCTTGTGTCAAATTTTAAATTCATGTGGATTTATAAATTGGATTTCTAGAATTGTATGGGTTTTATGAGCCAAATATGAATTTGATGCCAAAGAAGTCATATATTGCTTACATAGGATGATGTAGTTGGTTTATAAGTGCATATTTCAATGATTTGAAAGTTAAAGTATTATTCTTACATATTCTATTTATTTATGTAGTACCCCATTCGTACCCCCAAGCATACAATGCCGTCGTTTGAACAACCAAAGCTTACTTAGGCATTTCCTTCTCTATTTTTTTTTTTTTGAAAAGCATTTGCTTTTTTGTTCTTAAGTTAAAAGTAATATTTAATATACTTGTTCATTAAGGATTCTACACATTAAGAATTTTAGAATTATATGTATGTCTTGTTAAGGCATTGTTTAGATTTATGACGAAGATGATGAGATATGTTTTACGATAATTTAATTATTGATTTTTTTTTGTAGTTGAGACGTACTGAAATTGAGGATATATGTACCCATAGGTTGAGAGTCTTTAGAGCTACACATAGATTGGTTATTGTTCCAGTAGGCTAGTAACATAATGACACAAATCACTATAGTGACATGTTGATATCTTGAAACTATGTATGAGGGATAGATCCTCAAATATATGTGAGAAATGTGTGAATACATCCTAGAACTATGGGTGGGGGATTATATATCATTCCTCAACTATGTGCAAGTGATTGTTTATTTTAGCTAGATACTAACGTTACGGATCACTCATGCAGAGTATCTAAACCCAAATTATTTATTTTGATTATGCTAATGAAAAGTGTATTATTGAGATGATAATGTTATGATTGTAATAGGTTGATAATGGTTATTATATTTATCATGTTTCATATTAGTAGTATCATAGGGCATGGTTATATTATGATTGTTGTTTAGAGAGTGCATCTGTGTGAGTACTCCCTCCCTTATAAACATTATTAGAACTTCTAATAGGATCATATATGATAAGCAAATCGAACCACTTGGTCATGAGGTGTAACTATCTTGGACTTGTTTTGATTATTTTATTAAATTTTGAGAACCTGTATATCTTTGGTGTGAGAAGTTTGTATATATTTTATGTTCTGTTTTTGATAGCATTGTATAAGCTATAGAGCCTTATTTTACTCTTTTGGAAACATTGCTTAATGTATGGCTAAGGTTATTTTGTATATTATTTTGGAATGGCATGTCCGGTGTTGCTCTAGTTTGTGGTTTGGCTCTAACCAGGGACGAGGTTTATGTGTTTGATTGTGATTTATATGTGATTAACCTACATCTCAATTTAAAAAAAAAAAAAAAAAATTGGAGTTGTGAGAGATTGGCATTAGAATCAAGGTTTAGAATATATAGGACAGTGGGAGTCTTTTAACTTGTGTGATTATGTGCTCAGATGCTTTGTGTTATGGATTATTTATGACTGGTTTTAGAGCTCGGGTGTTGAACCTATTATTGTTGTTTTTTGTTGTTATGTCTTTAGTTGGCAATATTGCCGCTTGCTGCTTAAGGTAATAGAGGTCGAAATAGACCTTTAGCTAGGGACAAAGGTCGAGTTAGTAGTGGAAAAGCTTAGGCCAGTCACGATTGGTTGTTCCTGTAAGAGAGGATGTTCCTACACCGCCAACTGTGAGATAGGAGCAGGGGTTGCATATCAGGTGGAGCAGAGGTTTCACCAATTGTATCACAAACAAATGAGGTGGAGTTTGCAACACTAAATGTCAAAAATCCTAAAACCTATGTCGGGGTTGGCAATGGCAAAGCCATATGGGGAAAAAGGGGCAAGTAACCCCTTTAATTTTGAAGGTAAATTTATCAAAATACCCTTAGTATTTTAATTTTTTTAAAAATTAAATTAATTCAAAAATAGAATATTTTTGCCTTATTATAAATTTAAGATTAACTCAAAATTTTTTAACATAAAAAGAGTTTACAAGAAGTAAATCTAGGTACTGTTTGTGAAATAAAGTACATTCTCCCACTACAATATTATGTACTTTTGTGCATAATATTATTAAATACATCATATAACATAATAAATTCTATAAATAATAGAACTTAATAACAATTATTTTTTTTTTTGGGTAACAAAGGACATCTCTAATAAATTTCAAATGTTTGAACCATTAAACTCTGAAAAATATATTTATTAGTTTAATGCATAAGGATAATTTTTTCTCTCTCTAAAACTAATATCGTTTCTCTTCTACCTTTAATCTCGACATAACTCGATCATTGTTATCATCTTCAGTGCTCAGTGCCCTCTTGGTAAAAATCCTAGATCCGCTCTTGGGGGTTGGTGACTCATGTCCAATAGATTAATAGCCTGCAAAGTGAGGCAAGCACTTATTAGCATGTATTTTCACTCTTGAGAGTTAGCCTAAGTGGCAAACACGGATTTGCGTGGTTTACTATATGACTAGGGTCATATGAGGTAGGCATTGAATATGCAGTTTATGTTAGCTTTTCTAGTCACAGACCCACCTAACAAGGTACCTAATCCACTTATATATATTGATTTTCAATATTATTGATGTGAGTAAGATATTGAATGTGTTATATTGATTGAATAAGATGAGATGAGAAAATTGACCTCGGTTGTGATCATTACTTATTATTTGTTAAGGTGATTTGACTAACATAATTATGCTCACGTAGTAGCATACCAGGACATACACATTATGCTTATTTGTTGATAGCTATCAGTAGTGATTTATGCTCACTCCTTTGCAAACTTTTTTGTAGGTTCGAAGCAGATTCCTAGTTTGGGACTTCCATTTGATAACACTAGGCCATCTTATATTTCTTTTATTGTTGTATCACTATTTTAAGATTCGTACTTGTATTCATTTTTGTTACCTCCATTGATAGAGGTTTATTTGGATATACATTTTATTAGGTTGTATGGGCTGAATTGAACCTAAATAATTATTTTTTAGGAGCACTATTGCCTAGTCCACAACCAAGGCTTGATATTATTTTGTCTTTCGATTATTTTATTTTAATCTGGTGGGTTGTACGGCTCTGATAAGGTAAGGTTTACAATATTATGATATGTTGTCAAGCGGTTTGAGTGATGGGCCACAAAATCCAAGGTGTGATAAATCGTGTTGGAAATGTGGCATACCATATTGCTTTGCCACCATAACTTTTTAAGGTTCATAAGATGTTCCATATATCCATACTTCAAAAGTATCATATAGATCTATCACACATGTTGGATCAGGTTGAGATTGAATTAGATTCAAATGTTTATTACGAGGCGAGACCAATAGAGATTTTGGACTCTTGTGAGCAAGTGCTACACAAGAAGACCATTCAGTTAATGAGTGTGCTGTGGAAGCACCATAGTATAGAGTAGTCGACCTAGAAGCGTTAGTCCAGATACGTATTTGGTTTCCTAGTTTGTTTGCCTGATTTGTATTTTTTTATTTTATTTCTATTTATCTTTTTTCTCAAATTTTGATGACAAAATTTTTATAGGTGGAGAGATTGTTGTGATATGTACATTTATTTGATTATTTTACTCCATTACTATCTTTTTTTAATATCATTTTAATATAAGGGGTAATTAAGTCATTTGTATGAGCTTAATTTTTAAACACCCAAAAATTTCTCAAATTCTGAAGACCCATCTTTACGTGCTTCTCAATGATGGGATGTTTAGATGGCTGTCTGGACGGCAGTGTGTTTTCTAGGTTTTATGATAGATTTTCAGCAACTAATATAATATATATATATATAATCTGTATCGGTGGACTACCCACTTGCGAGGCAATGTGAACACATAAATTAGAACCCTTCCCAACTTTCCAAAATACTTCCTACTTATTACATCACATTGAACATATATATCCATGCATGGGTTATTTAAAGAGTTTAGCTGCACTGAGCTTGAGAGAGAAAGAGTTGAGATGAGAGGGTAAGTTGTTCTAGAGAATTTAGGGGAAGGAGCTGAGAGTTATAGGAGTCTTGTGTGTTCTTGTATTATTGTGGTAGATAAGAAAATAGGAAGAGAGTCATAGAAAAGGAAATAAAAGAGAAGAATGTAAAGGAGAGGAGAACGTCAATCTTCCATTCTTTGGAGTCTCAACATATCATGTAAGAGTTCTTTACAATCTAGTTATGGCCTCGTTGTGTCAAATTTTAAGTTAATGTGGGTTTATAAATTGAATTTCTGAACTTGCATAACTTTCAATGAGCCAAAGGTGAATTTGATGTCATGCATTTTTTAAATTGTTTACATAAGATTATGTAGTTAGGTTATAGGTGCATATTTCAAAGATTTGAAAGTTAAAGTATTGAGAAATTGGATTATTATTAAGTTATAAACTAAAATGAGTCTGAAAGTTAAACAAACAAAGCATGATTTGATATAAATTTCTAACCATTACCATATGGACAACCGATCGCGTCATTCAAAATTTAATTGACCCCATTTATGATACAAAATAATTAGGTAATAAGCAGGTTAACCTCCATAACTCAGTTTAAACTATTTAAGTAGGTTCATTAAGGGTATATTTGATAGTAGTGGTTGTATTACCATTTTAATTATGTCTTTTAAATTATTTTTAACATGATATTTAGCTCTTTTATTTTACATTTAGTTGTTGGTTAACACATCAAGTATAATTAATTACATATCCTATATATTATTTATAATAACAGATAAATATGTTTGTCATGTATGAAATATAAATTTTGTCACTAATCGTACCAACTCGTGTCATATAATTTGAGCCGTTTAATTATCAAATTACATGTATTATATAATTTCACACATTTATTAAATGGATTATATGGGTAACTTGTTTAATAAATATGTCGTGTTAGGGTTTAGTATCATAACATATTTAATTAATCGAGTCGAGTTAAGATTAACCTTATTTGTATGATGACTCATTTTGATACGTGAATTCGAATTGCCACACTAGAATAATTTATGATTTTTCTTCACATTTTTTTTTTGTTTTTGTTTTTTTTTTTGAGGGGGGAGGGGGGAGGGGTAGAGGGGATATTTTTATCAATTTTTTTTATTTGAAGCCGCAATAAAATTATTTTATTGTGTTTTGAAAGCCATGAGTTCAAACCTTAGAACTAGTCTTGCTACTTGTAAACAAAAATAAAAATGAAAAATAAAAATCTACATTTAACTCTCTTCAAAACGTGCAAGACAGAAGTCTTGCACCCTGAATTACTCTTTTTTTGTAATTCAGAGTCTCACATGCTGCAGTTTTAGGTCTGCGTGATCATCATTAACATATTCTTTTGCACGGTGGATTTTCTTTGTTCAATGATGTTGATTATAGTTATTAGAGTGAAAATTGACCATGAAATTAATCACACAAATAAAAAATATAAAATTAAATGCCCTTTAATTTTGACTCCTTACATTATTCATTGTTGAAAAATAAAAAATAGAGTACATTTACACTCTGTTTTGAATGATAAATTTTATGGGGTTTGATTTCGTTTTGTGAGAATACTTACCAATTTTTATAGTTGGAATTAAAATAAAACTTTATGAGTTAGATTTCATTTCATGTTATAATTTAAATTTTGAAATTTTTATATCATTCGAAATCCATCTCAAAATAACAAAGTTTGATGAAAAATTCATTCTTTTCTTAAACCATATAAGTATACGAACAAATTTATCATCATATTTCATATTTTTTTATTTTTTATTTCCAACTAATATGGTCAAATTTAATATTTTTCTTAAATTAATTTAATTTAATTTTTAAATTTAAACATGTATTCTGAATATAAAATTTCATTTACCAATCAAATTAAATCAATTTTGAGAAATGAATGTGTATAAATAGAGTGTTCACATTTTCATGGAGGAAGGAAACTACCATTTGCAACTCTGGACACACTGCTTGTGGACCTAAGTTCAACTGAAAGACATGATGTTTGAGAGGTTCCAGAGACCAAATAATATGAAGGTTCTGTTTGTCTGAATATAAAATGTTTTTAAAAATAAATATTTTTACTCATAATTTAAGAAATATTTTTTTAAAATATGAGTAGATATATTTTCTCTGAAAGTACTTTACATACTTGAAATAATTGAAACTTTAACATAAAATGTTTTTAAACAAAATAAATGTATTTTTCTTAAAACAAATGGAGCGAAATATTTCTATTATCATTCTTTTAAATTAATATCTACATAACATGGCAATTCAAGAATTTTAACTTCACATATTTTTAACTGTTAAAGTTGTTTAATGGTCAAGATTATTTTTTTTCTCTCAGACTTTATTTAGTTATCTCACTCTTATCATATTGTTTTGAATAATTTTTTTATAAATTTTTTAAACTAATAGTTTTTTAAAATGTGATAATATTTGTGATAAATAATAAAATTTTACACATTTATTAAATACTGCATGGATAACTATTAAATAAAGTCAATTAAAATTTTATATTTAAAAAAATAATATTTAGACTTTAATTTTCTTAAAAAAAAATTTAAAATAAATATTTAAATTAAAATTTTAATTTTAATGTACATAAAACTTAAAACTTTAAATTTATGCAATTTTTACACTCTTTTATGCATCTACATAAAATTATGTTACACAATCAATTTCTAGTATTTAATATATGTTGGCAAATTTTAGAAAATTTTGAAATATTTTTACTGATTTTTAACCAACGTTAATATATCTACCTCTCTCATGGTGAGAAATCATATCTCATCATTGCAATTCTGAAGTCAAGATGGCTGCTTCGGAAGGACGAGGGGAGCGCTGGCTAATTGCCATCAATCGCGGACTTCAGAGGAATTTGAGTCAAGCTAAAAGAACTTTAAATCTAGAGACCGCACTAATTATTATTATTATTATTATTATTATTATTGTTTAAAAAAAAGGAAATTTTAAGGAAGTTAATGCACTACTGTACCAAATAAAAAAGTTGCTAAATGCAGTTCCGCCAGTGCACGTAAGTTTTACAGTGAATTCAGCATAAATCAACGCTGAGAAGGGAGCTCCCAAATTATTAGCATTATCAAGAGCGGAGCAAGAGGAGAAGGAGTGGTTAATATCACTCCTGATATTAGTCATGTGACATCGATATTATCTGATTATTTGTTATGAACCGTACAATTTTGATCAGACAACATCGATGTCATGTGACTAATATCAGAAATGATATTAATCACTCCTTCTCTTGGAATTTTTAAATTTATTTTGTTATGAACTGTATAGTTTTGATCGAATAGCTTATAAACAATCTAACGTCACATGGCTAATATAAAAAATAATGTTGACCTCCCAAGTCCAGAACATTGAATGCGAGAGGTCAAAATGCTTAGGTGGTATTTGATTTATATTTTTGTTTTTGTTTTTTATTTTCTATTTTACAGGTTTTATATTTTGAAAATTTCAAAACACAAAAAAATAAAAAATGCATTTGGTTTGATATTTTATACTTTCTGTATTTTGAGATTTTTCTCGTTTTTGGGTAAAAAAACACTTAAAATGATTTTTTGCCATTTTGTATCTTATATATAAACTCATTTTCTATTTTTTAAAATAAATTTTAAAAATATAAGTGACCAAATATATTTTGATTTGTTTTCCTTGTTTTAAAAAATATAAAATAAAAAATAAGTTCAAAACAAATATATGAAATGACACTTTAGATTTACTAATAGTACAGTGCTTATAAATTCTCCAAGTGCAAGAAATCACAAATAAGTCTAGGATTCGACCCGCAGAGACAACTTTCTCTAAACTAATAGTTGAACCAGTCTATCCTGAACTAAGGTTTGGTTTGAAAAGTTAAAAAGGTGAACTTTTTTTTTTTAACTAGTTAATAGCTAATTAAAAAAAATCACTTTTTTGTGTTTGGAAAATAAAAAAAATTAACTTGTTAGTAGATGATTTTTTAGTTTTGTTAATTTAATATTTTTACACTTGAAAGTTTAAAAGAAAATTCAAATGTAAGAAGGTAAATTGGATCATTTTACAAATAAGCCAATAAGCTAATCCCCAAACGGTGCTTAAATAAATTTGTTTGGGTTTTTAGAATACAACGTTGGACTAAGTGTTTTATTGAACACCCAGTGTGCAAAACAAAAAATGACTAGGAAAATGACTAAAAGAAAAAATAAGGGCATCAAATTAAGGATATACTAGGGCCGTGTTATTCATGAATTTGACTTGAGTTTTGATAATTAGTCAATGGTGAATTGAACCTAGAAGGTTTGATGATGAAAACAACATTTTAGAATGGATTGGTTTTAACAATTTAAAAACTATATATGTAGGGAAGTAAAGGAATTCAAAGAATACATTATGCCAAAATAATGGTTAGTCAATAATGAATCAAAAAATATATATATAATAGACCCAATAGTACTCACTAAAAGTATATAATCCGCAAGTATTCATTATGTCAAATCTAATATTGTCCATAGTAAATCAAAGTATAATTAACCAGTAGATCTAGGAAAGTTAGTGTCAATCAACTGTTCAGGTATACAAAAGATGAGAAAATATAGAAATCTCAATTGAAATCAGTCAAATATATGAATTCAAGCATCACAAAATTTTCTGCTCAAAACTTATAACGAAACATGACTTTATTGATAAAAAAATATAAGAAATAGAAGAAGAATTGAAAGGAACATTGAACTAACCTAAGATCTGCTCTTTTCCCTTTTAAATTTGATTTCTTAACTCTTAAAATTAAGGGTTTCAGGTGTTACCGAAGAAAAATCAATTACGGGGACTATAGTGAAAAATCAACGGTTTCGTTTTGATTGTATTTTAATGAGAAATACTTTTTATATTTTATATTAATTGTGATGTAATTAGATTTCTTTTAGTCTTTATTTTAATTTTGAAATTAATTTTAACTAAATTAAATTAGAACTCTTAGATCAATGCATTCAAATCAAGTCCGTTAATTTTTCTACTGCATTCTCCCGGAAACCTAGAATTAAACCCTAAGGTCTCGTTTGTTTCCCAGATGTAAACGCCTGATTGGATTGCTTATACGTGGGTCCCACCCGAATGCAGTGTTTGCTGCGTTTTTTGGCTCTGGACAATGAATCCGTGGGGCCCATGGATTTTATGTTTAATCCAGCCTTTCACCGGATGAGTTATCTCCGGGGTATGTGATATTATTAATATCCCATCTTCGAATTTATTTCCCGTCAGGATTCAAAGGTCAAAAATTATTTCCTATCATATCACATATTAAATCATACTTTTTATTCCACTTTATATCCCACCAACTAAACACTTAAAAAATAATCCCACATAAAAAATTAATCCCATCTTTTATCTAATCCCATTTGTGGATCCCACGGTATTACTTATCTCCCATCATCCAATCCCTCACACCAACATAGCCTAACTTTCTTATATAATCCTAAATTGAAGTACAAAATCAACCCCATAAAATTCTATAATTACAAGCCACACTCAGGTCAGGTTGTAATTGACATCCTGACCTTGCACAAATCCGAAATATTTCTTTTTATTTTAAGTTATAAGTCCAAACCTCAAAATACACTAGGTTCAGACTCTGTTATTTCAACACTTTTCTTGGCTAGTTAGGGTGCGTTTGATTTACTAAAATTTGTTGAAAATTTCTGAAAATCTCTAAAAACTTTTAAAATTTATTCACTTTTTATTTGACTATATGAATTACGAACCCATAAATTATCTCTCTTTATCTCATTTTATCTTAATTTTTATCACTTCAAACACACCCTTAATTAGGTTCGGACCATAAAATGCACAAGATTAGGCTTGTGTAAACTGAAGCTTTTCTCACTTATTTCAAGCCCACTTCTTGCTCCACCATCTATCCTTAATTCCCTCCTTTCGGGGGTTAACTGCATAAATTTTACCCTGAAAATATGATAAATCAATTAATGAATGAATTGAAGATTTCGACTTATAATTGAGAGAGAGAGAAAAAAAAAAAAAAAAAAAGAGAGAGAGAGAGAGAGAGACTTAATCATGCAATAAATATTCATATGTATAAATAAAAATAAGCACCGTCTAATTTTTATTATATATATAGTAGTTACTGTAACTTTTTACCTATACTTAGTTTTTTAGCTATAAAATATAATACATTTACAATAACTCTGGCAGTTGGAGGCAAGAAGAGAGGCTCCATAGTTCTATTGCTGGCCATTACCCTTGTGTCATATATTTCTAAATATTATACATAGGGGTCGAATGGGTAAAATGAGAATATTAAATATATTTCACTTTTGACTTAGACATACTTTTTGTGTGACAAAAAGTGGGATAAAATAAGATAATTTATAAATTCGTAATTCGTGTAGTAAAATAAAAAATGAATAATTTTTAAAAATTTTTAAAAATTTTTAAAATTTTTTAACAATATTTAGAAAACTAAACGCACCGTGATAAAAAGTGAAAAATAGAGTTAATTTATTGTTGTTATTATTATTTTAAATGTACTCCCATCACCTTTCCCTAATATCCGTCTCGCAACGCAACTGTGCATAAGCATGGCAAGGTCCGGGCACGTCACCTGAGGAGGTGCTAAAGTCACTTACCAAAAAAAAAAAAAAGGTGCTAAAGTCGCAACTAATCAAGAATTACCTGGAAGGACAAGAAATTAAGACATATATTGCAGGACATGTTTGGCCCACGCGATAACTTAATTGAAAGATTTAAACGGCAAAAAATTATTTTAGGAAAAGTTTAGAGGATGGTGAATAGGAATGACTTAATGATGCTTTGTATTATAGGACAATTAATGAAAATGGTAAGAACCCTTTGCATTGAATAAATATGAGGGAATTGTTTAGAGTCTGTTAGAGGAAGTTTTTGTCTTTATTATTATTTTTTTTGGTACTAGTTTTTTTAAATTTTATTTTTATTCTTTACTTTCATAATTTACTATGATAAAAATAACTATTGCTATATTATATTATTATAACTATTCACCATAATTTCTTACTGTCCACCGTTATTCTCAACTACTATCATTGTAACACCCCATATTTAAATTTGACAATTTATGTATTTTTTTGAGCAGATTAAATATTTAATTGGAGGTAGAACTTATTATTTAATTTTCCTTAGGTTAAGATTAGTTCAAAGTAACATTAGGTTGGACAAATTTGGCCAGAGGCCCAGTCTTTTCTTTCCCTTCTTTTCTTTTCTTCTCTTCCTCCGTTTCTTTTTCTATTCTTTTTTTTTTTCGGCCAGAGGCAGGGGGAGATGAAAGACGAGAGAGGGAAAGGAGAAAAGAAAGAGAGGAGAGAGAGAAATAAGAGAGGAAGTGGGTTTCGAGGAAGGAGATTAACAGATCGAGGAAGAACTTGACGTCGTGAGCATCATGATGACGTCCGTTTCTCAAAATTTGGCCCGAGGTGGGAGAAATCAAGGTTTGAAGTTTAGAACTCAACTCGATTTTCTTCTTATTTCATCTATTTTCTTCAAATTCAAGGTAGGTGGGACTTAAATATGTGTTCTAAACGTCGTAAGGATCATTTTGATATATATATATATATATATGCTTGTTTTGGTTGGATTTTTGAGATGGGTGTGTATATAAATATACATGATTGTGGTTATATATATACATATATATGTGAATAATTTGCATAAACTTGAGTTATTCTGTGATTAAACGATGAAGAAACAAGTGATTTATGTATTTTAGTGCATATACATGAGTTATTGAGGAGAATGAAACTTGAAATGAAGGATTTGGGGGTTGATTTGGGGCTAGGATTCAGTTAGAACGAACCCAGAATTTGGCCCCTGGATTCTATGGTTCGGACTGGTTAGGACCATAGGGGGTTCAGACCACAGAAAGTTATATTTTCTATTGTTGTTAAAACTTGATTCCTGGTTGTGTTTTTTATGCCCGAATTGAGTTATTAAGAATATCTAATGATGGAATGGACTCTAAATCATCCTTAAACCTAATGTGAATGTGATTATATAATAGATGATGTTTAATTACGTGATTGAGCATATCATGTACATGAGACTGGAGTGGTATTGTCTTAATTATGTTATGGCTATTGGTTGGTCAAGGACGTTATATTTATATTGATTTCTTGTTTGGGATAAGCAGATGCTTGCTTGGGATAAACGAATGCCTAACAGGGATAAGCGGATGCCTACCAAGGGGTATAACCCGAGCCCCTAACAGAAGGATCAAGGGGTGTAACACGATTCCTCTGGGTCTTATATACTTATATTGAGATAGTGGGATTGTAACATATAATGAAGAGAGGTATGGGTTATTCTATTGATGATGAGTTTGGTTATGAAATAAGAGATATGAATTAGGAAGTACAGTGACCTGATTCTCGATGTGGGATATGTAAGCAGCTTAGGGTAGAATAGCCTGAGTCCGGTCTTTACTATGGGTGAGGTTTAAGTAAATGGAGATTGGATAATTGCATTACATTACAAATACATTTTTATGTGATGTTTGCATTACATAATCTGATGTGTGCATTTTATATTATGTTTGGTTGCTATTGTTGTGAGTTATATTGTATGTTTGAGCATATTCATTAGCACACACTTGCATGGTTCTACCTAATGGGCTGGTTAACTTACTCTATCTATATTGCGGGTGATCCAGCGAGACCAGGGAATAGCCGCCCGGAGTTGAGTTGAGATTGACAAATTGATCTGTTATAGAATTTTACTTATATTTAGATGTTTGTATTCTCCTTTGTGTGATCTGGGGGTGTAGGTCCTAAAGTCAATTTGTATATGAGATTGCATTGTTGTTTATGAGACCTATGTGGCTATATCAGTCTTAAATTTAGTCACCAAGGTGTGACCTTAAATTTATCATGATTGACGATATTTTATTTATTTCATATGGGAATGAGAAACGTATTTAGTTGTTTTGATGGTTGTTATTGTATTGAAACTTGGCCTTGGCACAGGTTTTTATTTAATTTATTTTATTCCCATATTCCCATACTGTCCGTTCCGTACAATTAAGTTAGGAGCGTGACAGTTATCGTTCTTATTACTACAGTTTAGTTATTTACTACCATTACACACTGTTGTCATCATTGTTCTAATAGCATCATTACTTTTACAAGTGTCTCGTTTAATAGCATCGTCACCACTACCACCCGCTCGGTCATCATTGCTATCATCACTAGTTTCACCGTCTTCCAATACCCACCACCGCCACCGCCACAACCACCTCTTGTTATTCGTTAGCATGATGGCACATCTACAACCATTGTCATTATTTTTAACTACATCCAATGTTATTTCTCACTATTTTTACTACTATTGTTATTTCCATTCATTTATCTTATTTTATTGCCAACTAATAATCCACATCACCACTGTTATCTTTAATAGCCACTATCACTACTATTGTTATTTCTATTTATTATTCTACTTTACTACTATTTAATACTTTACGTCGTCATTAATTACCGCGGTCACTATACCCTTGTCAGGTCATACTCTTTTTTAACTTCATTTTTGTAAAATTTATAAATATTAAACATAAATGTTTTTTGTTTTTATATTTGGGTAAAATAAATAAATAAATAAAAGTAAAAATAAAAATTGAAATGGCCAAATATTGAATTGGCATCAAAGGCCCTCCCACAAATTTGAGCATACATTGCATTTAATATATATATATATATATATATCTATATGAAACAAGTGACGCAGGTTTACACAAATTAATTGAAAGTAATATATTACAGAAACTTGGTTACATTTAATTGGATAATAAGGGTGAAATTAGTGTAAATATTTCATTGTTTTGTTTAATTATATATTTTTTAAGGTAAAATATCATATCCATTTCACTATTTATTTTCTCACGGGAGAAAAGACCACTCCCCAAAACCATAACAATGTCTTATCCTCTCCCTGAGAGAACAAGGCTTGATGAAATATTTATAAAATTATACTCTTTTTTTTTTTTTTTACTACTTTCTAGACTGCTTTCTGTTTATTACAAAGATAATATTTTTAGTTATTAATATTCTTACTCTATTTTATTATCTATTTTGCCTTGTTAAACATATACTACTCCCACCTCAAAGTTCATGACTTTATCTGCGTGCCAAATATGATTATTCTTAATCATCACTTTCAAACTATAACTACAAATAAATGTGACATATAATATTTTTTGTGTTGCGTAATACTATAAAATACGATTTTTTAAATCATTCTACATAATTGTAAACTTATCATTCTAAAATTAATAAACAATCAATTGTAATGCACTTTTATCGTAATAATGTTATGGTGACACCATTCTTATTATTTTTTTTAAGGTAAAAACTAAAGTGAAATGGGTTTTAGTAATAGGTTTTAGTTATTTATTTATTTGTGGTCTGCATTGCATCTTTATTAAAATAATAAGCAGATCCAGGAATCCACGTGTGTGCAAACCAGTGATTTCAAGCCGGGTGCGGACGCGCGCCGTGGCTATCCCAAAAGACTTTTGTTCAAAAGTCACGAGAGGCTGCGCACATGCATTTATCGTAACCTTAACTTCTTCCCGCATATACATTGAACTCAGCAATCGAGTCACCACTTAACCTCCCTCCCTTCCATCATCACAAGAAAATATATATATATATATATATATACGTACACACACACAGATATATACATACAAAATAAGATTACGGGTCCTCTAAGCACCTTAATAATTTACAGAATCTTCTATTGCCATAAACTTCCCATCACCTTCCTCTTCTGTGTGAAAAACCTCCATTCCCACTCCTCTTTTTTTCCAACCTTCCCTTTCCTAGAAACCACCCCTTTGGATTTAGTTGAAAAAATCCCCCAACTCCCTTATTTCAATCCTCTTTTCATTGCTATATATATAGCGTAGCACACAACAAAAATACGTATACACACACACACATATCTACTTTTGAGATTAATTCATCTTGCTTTGTACTATGGAGATGGCTGATGTGAAGAAGAAGAACAACACTAGGAGGCCCAATTACAAGAGGAAAAGAGAGGAGGCGGGAGTTAAGGTCGTGTACATTTCCAGCCCTCTGAAGGTCCAGACCAGTGCCTCCAAGTTCAGAGCTCTCGTCCAGGAGCTCACCGGGCAGGACTCCGACGTGTCGCGGTTCATGGAAACAGATGGTGCCGCCGATTGTAATTCGCTACCGGCCGCCGGAGGGGGGTCGAGATCGCCGTCGTCGTCGTTGGCTGGTCCGGCGGATCTCGAATCGCCCACCAGCTCGGGCTCTCGGTTGGAGCCATTGGTGGATGATGTGTTTGTCGCTTGTAATGATCGTATGGGAGAGGGATTTCTAGGAGGGTTGTTTCCGTCGGGTCTCTCGTTTGTGAATTCTGGATTAGGGTTCGATGATGATGTGCTGGGAAGCTATGATGCTCTGTAAATCTTTTGTTGTGTTCTCTTCCATTCAT
Source organism: Vitellaria paradoxa (assembly GCA_019916065.1). Classification (NCBI taxonomy): domain Eukaryota; kingdom Viridiplantae; phylum Streptophyta; class Magnoliopsida; order Ericales; family Sapotaceae; genus Vitellaria; species Vitellaria paradoxa. The sequence goes on from CM034243.1 coordinate 27,439,851, forward strand.
TTCAATTTTCTATATATACTTTTATATATATAGGAATTAGTCTAGATAAATCACACTTATATATGTATATTAGAGATTTTTATATATATCTATCCTTTTTTTCTACAATCTCTTATTTGAGTAATCCCATTTTTTTTGGTAACTCGAAACCTCCAACAATTTATTACAAATCATGTAACCGATAGGTAAATCGAGGAGATATACGTTACTCCTCACACACATCTTACTGTGATAAACATATTCACGAGTCACTCGAGTTAATCTCAAAGAATAAGTAATCCCATTTTATTAAAATAATTTACTAAGAACAAATTATCTAAATGATATGCCAAAGATAATTTTGCAGTTAGAGTACATTTTTTCAAGAGTATTTTTATTTAATTTTATAAGCCCTCCAAAATAAATCACACCATATATATGCATATGGGAGATTTTTATGTATACTCATCCTTTTGTTTTTTCTTCAATCTCTTATCTTAGTAAGCCTATTTTACTAAAATAATTTACCAGGAAAAAATTGCCTAAAAGATGTGCAAAGGTAATTTTGTAGTTACATTCCAAGGGTATTTTCATTCAACTAATAAGCTCACCTCATTCTGTCAAATTTTTCGAAACAAAATATTTTCTGGAATAGTAATATTTTTTTATTTTTATTATTATTTTGGACTAATTTTCCATCTTATTATGATGATTGCTTGGTTATTTTTAGGAAATCTCTGTCTTTATTTAATTGGATATATATAGATATATACACCCTATATATACAAAGTTCATTTCAGGCCCTAGGAAAAATTTCTCACTTGTAATTATATGTGAAATATATATCAAAAGTACTAAAATTATAGAAGTAGTCACTATCATCTGATAGTTGATTAAAAAATATTTTCTCATGCTACTTAATGCCACTTATTAAGTGGCCATCTCTATTACATCCCCGGTGGCTGGCTCAAGAAAATATGAAAATAAAAAATGAATTATTATTATTATTATTATAAAAAGGGAAGGGAAATTTTGTGATTGAAGAAATCAGAATGAATTGGAAATTTTTTATTAAAACATTTTTGGCAACGACTAGGTGTAAATTAAGAAAAGTAATTAAGGACAAACATGTATACATATACATATATATATATATTATTGAACGCTACTAGTATAAGAGATCCATAGCCTGTGCAGTTGTGGACTTAAATTCAATTATAATTATTGAATCAAGTGTACTTATTATCTTGACAGTTCATTTCATTTACTTATGCGGTGGTAAAGTTTATTCAATGCACAAACAAACAATCAAAATCCATTGCAGAGCACCCTGCTCATTCTCTACAAATCGTATACAATTAATTACAATCAATAAAGTTGGAAAAATAAAAACATATAGTCCCCAGAATTAGCCAGAATAGTTTGGGGGTATGTTTCCGCAGAGACAACACGGTCAGTTAAATGGTTCATTAAGAAGTACAATAAACTAGTGAGAGTTTCGGGTTATTCAAAAAAAAAAAAAAATACACACACACACACACACATATATATATATATATATATGTACGTATGAATGTATCTTATGTATAGCTTTATTAAGCTGACAATCTTCCCCAGCTGCTAGCGTTTCAGCTAGCTATTAATAATGCATGTACAATATGTATCAATTCCCTGCCTTTTACCAAAAAATTACTACTGAGAGAACTATTTCTCAACGTCAAAATCACTTCCAACTTCATATCTAATTAACGGAGAATAATAGTTGATCTTTCCCAACATAACATGACAATCAGTTTTATGTAAAGACCTTCAAAGGGATCAAAATTATAAAAGGTTCATTTAGTTGCATCAGAGTTTGCCCTCGAATCATAGGATAACTACAAAGGATGCATCAGTTAACTACAAGGATTGAAGAAATCTCAAAGTTTACACCCCCCCCCCCCAGCAATTAAAATATGTCAGAGAGGAAATCAAAACTGAAACTAGAAAAACAGTTAACTTTGCAAGGAATTAGACCAAACATGGGGAACAACAATGTTGCTAATATTGTTCAGTAACTTTATGGGAAAAAATTATAAAAAAAAATCAAAAAAAGACCTGAAAGCAGCTCCAACTGAGATTCTAGCTGGTAGGCAGCATGAACTTTCCATGCAAAATGGTACTTGGGCACTCACCGAAATCAATCTTGACACAGGTCTTCACCCGAGCTTATTGTTTTATTTTCTTCGTGCCACTTGGTGAACTGTAAAAGAGCGTCTCTCATCCATGCATGCCTGCAGTTCTCTGATGATTCGGGTATGGTTAGCCATGTCCTGCTCCGGGTGCTTTGCTCCGGCCATGACTCGAGCTCCTCCTTCACAAGCAACGCAAACATCGAAGCTCTACATACACCTTCTGGGCTAAACTCATCTTGGAGAGTTTTGCTCTTGAAGTCATAATCCCCCAGGAACCCCTGAAATAGTGCCATATTATCATTTGTCATTTCCCTTCTATTATCTAGTAAAATTGAAGAGTAAATTACATTTTGCACCCTTGAGCTTTTTACTAATATTCCACTTTAGGGTTTGACATTTTAATAATAAAAATTAAGGGCTCGAGAATTCAAATTGATACAATATGGGGCCACTGTCATCCCCCTTAAACAATCTCACCATTACGTGCACACGTGGCCATCGTGGGATAAAATAGAAATGCACATGTGAGAGGAATTTTAACGGAGAACGGCATAGGCCTCACATTGCAAGAAAGTTAATTCTCAATTCGTTAATTGTTCCAAGTGGAATTTAATGAAAAACTCAGGGTGCAATATATAATTTACCTAAAAGTGAATGCAAATATGATGTCAACAAATAAAACCTTGACAGCAGCCCCCCCCCCCCAACAAAAAAAAAAAAAAAAAACACACACACACACACATGAAAAGACGGAGAAAGAAAATTGCAAAATTGCAGCACTAGGAATACCAGGGAGGAAAGATGTAGATCACTGGCTATTCTGCCATTTGCCGACATGATAATATCAAGGGAAAAGCAGAAGAGGAAGAACTTTTTTTTTTTTTTTTCCCTAAGAGGGGAGGGGGTAAAACTATCAGATTCAATCTTATGGACTATATGCAACCTAATACAGACAGGAGTAAAAGCTCACGGGACTACAATGATAAGATAAGAAATCAAATCATCTTCTTGTGCACATTTAAAGATGCAAAGAAGAAATGCAGTAGAAGAAATAATAACCAAATGGATTGAAACTGTAGAATCATGTTAGAACACAAAAAGATGGCCACAAATTTTACAAGGAACTATTCTCAATCTTCTTGGTCTTCTGAAGCACAAAACCCGTTACTCTGATCAATTATAAAGTACGTTGTAGACATATCTGGACTACAACATTTTGGATCTTGTTTTTCTTTGTAAAACAAATTACAATATTAGTTATTTTCGTTTCCTTCAGGTTTAACAAAATAACTGTAACTAGAAGTGGTGCAACTGGAAGAGATTGTTGTCCACATGTATTTTAATCTAAGCATGCAGCCTCTGTTGCTGTACCAAGTGTAATCAGATAAAAGAACGTAATAACAACACTGGAAGAGATTGTGTACATGGAACAAGTTTGCAATGACAGCAAATTTTGAAGCTATTGAATCGCAGTTTTCAAAATTTATTTGTTTATGGAAGAATGAATAGAATTGGCATTATAGAAACAACAAACACTGGCCCGATAAGTACCCTGAAAAGTAGAAGGAAAGCTTCTTTTTCTATAGAGCGATATATTAAAATGCATTTGGATGTCCTAAAAAGAGTTTTAAATGGCTAAAGTTCCGTATCATTAATGGACATTGCATAACCACACAACTCAATGACATTTTGAAGTACATCATCAAGTGTGCAGTAGCAGCTGTTATCCTAAGCGCACAATCATATTGATAGATTTCTAACTTAATACTATGTACAATGTGGGTGGTTCAATTAATGTCCAATTACGATTGCGCCAAAATACCTTTTATAACAAAATTTTTACAGATTTCCACTTCTCTTATAATGGGTAGCTGTTTGCCTGAATCACCTTGCTCCATTCAGAGCTACAACATTTTTTATTCACATGCTTTCAAGAAAGGGTTGAACTACTTTGGGTGATAAAACTTTGTAGGTGTTCAGAGCCACCTCTGCCATAAGAGGAGACCCTTGCACCACCCTCCTCTGTGGCAAGGTGGCGCCACTTGTGACACCCCCCTGCCACACCCTTGTCACAGGTACCTCCTACCCAAAACCCCTTTCCCATGCCAGGGGCATTCAGGGTCAGGAGACATTCAGGACCTTCACTTCCTCTCCCTCGGAAGGGGACTCCCATGGATGAACACTTGAGGACTTGTTCCATCCCTAACGGTCTAGAGTGAGGCCTAGGGATTGCCCAATCAAAGAATTCACTGACACTCACATGCACCCATAGGACTTTCCAAGGATAAGCGGTTTGGTGGTTAGAGCTAGGGGATCAATCGAGACAACTTCAACCAGCCCAAGAAGAAAGGAACACACAGTCGCCCTGCACTATATGGCCATGACCCTAGTACTAGCCAACCATTTAAGGGCGTTATCACCACTTGGTGGGGAGTACCTTCATCAACAGAGAAGTAAAACTTTGCCACCACTTGGTTGAGAGTAACTTCATCAACAGATAAGTCAAAAACTATGCAAAGTCAGCCATCTAGCTTGGGGATCATTGTCCTTAGCGTGTGTAATCCAGCCTCCTTTGTCTTGAGTCATCCCTTATAAGTGATACTCTATTATAATAGAGACACATTCTCCCTCTATATACAACCAATCAACTTTTTCTCTATCTCCCTTTATCATTTTGGGCTGCCCTAACTCTCGTCCTGACCATCTCTAGTGAGGTCCCACCATTGACGATGATCAATATTATTCTCGAATCATTTGAGTGTTCCATCTCACCCTGATCCCCCACATCATACTTCACTAGGAAAGAGTGTTAAGCATTCCCATGGCACCCTCCATGAGAGCAACCAGCACCTGGAATGCAGGGGGCAATGACAAAACCACTTCTAGAGTTATTGGAGATTGCCTATTGGCCAAACACAAAACAAACTCTTATAACATCCATGGCTGACCAACTCCGTGTCATCACCGAACAAGTATTGCTCTGTCAACAAAACCATCTAGCCGCACAACAATCAATGATGGAGGTTATAGCCGCCTTACAATGCAACCAAACAGCAACCATGCCGCCAGCTCCAAGATGATTGTACCCGCAATTGTGAATTTAGGTAATAACCCTACCCCACAAACTGCAGATGTTCATACCTCTTAGCCAAGAATCACTTATGCTTAGGATCAACCACTGCTGACACAGCGAAACATCTTCAATTGCCAAACCCATCTTCAATTACCACACCCCCGATGACCCAACCACAGTTATTAGCCATAGGACCTCCCTCCCCACGCAGTTGACCGATTGCCTCATCTTAAAATGAACTGATTCTTCATTCCTCGCAAATCAACCCACAACTAAATTTTTCTTCCCCAAGCACTACTATCGACCCAATGATTCACCCTATCCTCACATTGGATCAACTTAAGTCTTGTAAAGTCTTGTGGCAAATCCAATCAAAATATTAGTTAAATTAGGAATACTATTAAAGTTTCCAAAAGTGATGCAAATTGAAAATTTGAAGAATTCTGAACAATTAAGGAGATAAAATTAATCAAGTTGACCAAAATTTTGAAGAATTCTAATTGGTGTGAAGGATTACAAAACCTAATGGAATTCGGACGCAGCTTTCTGGAACGTGAATGAAATTCCAGTGTACCTCGCAGGCACAGCGCGGAGAGCTCGCGGGTGCGCTCCAAGCACGCAGGCAGCCCGCAGGGAGCGCGCGGGTGCACCAAGGTGTCTCAGAAATTCCAGTGAGGTCCGCAGGCAAGAGGATGGGAGACTGAGGGTGCGCCAGTGTTATTTTCTAAAGCGTAAAAATTCCAGTGCAGGTCGCAGGCTGGAGGATGGAAGCGCGAGGGATCGAGCTATGAATATTTTGTTCGGATTCAATTTCCTATTTTGCCAAACTAGGGCAACTTTGTAATCCTATATATATGTGAAACCAACTCTGTAATTGTAAGAGGTGGGAGAACATATTATAGGGACCTAGAGAAAGAGTCTTTGAGAATTGAGAGCTTTCATGTTCTTTCTCTAAATTCGTCTTGTATTTTCTTTTCACTTTCTGTGTGAGGCAGAAAGCCTGCTTGTAGGGTTTATCGAGTGATTCGAGCAAGAGTGACAAAAGGATTCGTTCGAGTGATTCGTAGAGAGTCTGAGTAGAGTTTTGTAACCCGTTGATAGTGGGATTGTAAATAGAGGTTTTTCTCCCTGTGATAGGGTTTCCTCGTTATTCTCTTGTGTGATTACTTTCACTATGTGTGTGATTGTGTGGGTTTGGAATTTTCAAGTCTCATGCCAAATATTTAGTTCACCAAGAAAAAGGGAGTAGACTTTGATCTTCACCCACCTTACACCATTGAAATAACCCAACTTCCTTACCCTAAGGGCATACTGTACCCAAATTCACAAGATTTGATGGCAAGCGCAAAGAAGCTCGAGAGCATATAGTGCAATTCATCAATTCATTAGGAATCCATGGTTCCAACAATACTCTTCATTCAAAGAAATTCTCTAAGTCCCTTACGAATGATGCTTATACATGGTACCCCAACCAGGCGACAAGCTTGTTTTCTTCATGGGAAGACTTAGTGAAAAAATTCCAAAAGAAGCTCTTCTATGTCAAAAAAAGGTTAACTACACCTTATTCAAGAGTCTTAGAAATATGGTGAAAACCTCCTGACTTACATCAAAAGGTTTCAAGAGAATGCCATGGATATACGAGACCCCCTCTCTCAGAGCTTGCATAGAAGGAATGCCAACTCAGTTTAAGGTCCATCTGGTAAATCATTAGTTCACTGATTTCACAAGTCTTTGCATGGCCACTTGTAATTTGAGTAAAACAGTAAAGAAGGCATTGTGAACAACAGGCCCCTTCACCCCCACGACTCCCAAGTCTGGTTACGATCCTTGGCGCAGTGACATGGTCCATCTCGGTCCAAGCATAATGCTCACTCAGCAGAAGCAACAGCCACGCGGTAGTCTTATGCGAGGAACAACGATCCAAAGAGAGTGCAAGGATGAAGGATCGCCACCTTTTCCACCTCACGTTTCCACCACGAACTTAAAAAGTATCATTGGATGCTTGTATTACATACAGAGTAGCATCACCACCGGAGCCAAAAACACCTCTAACCCAAGAGGGCAAAGAAAAGCCAGGTTTTTGTAGCTACCACAAGACTATGAGACGCCCAACTAAAGACTGTTGGGCATTTAGGTCTTTGTTTCACAAGATGGTAAAAGATAAGGGATTGGAGATTACACCAAGAGACATTTTGAAAGACCCCCTCCCCTGCCCTAAAGATAAAGCTTCCAACACTCTGATGATCTCTCACCATGATGAGCAAGAGGAGATTCATGTGAAATCAGCACCCGACGCCAGAAGGTTTCCCAAACTTTGAAGAAAGAATAGCTGAAACACTTAGCAAATCTACCAAATTTAAGCATTTCTTTTCTTTGACCAATTTGGTTTTTCCCCCGCTACGCAATTCCTAGCAACAAAGGCTCTTTTGAAGGTGGCAAAGGATAATCAAGAAAAGTGTACGGGAGTAATGAGCTTGGTGCGCCAGGCCTTTTGTGACAATGACTTAAGCCATTAAATTTAATGAGACCTATCATCAATGTCATTACCCCAGCAATCGGCCTTTATACATCCTCATAGTGATCAATGGAGTAGAATTCACCAGAGAATTCATGGATGGCAGGGCATCTATCAATATCATGTTGTTAAGAACATTCCAAGTCGTAGAGATCCCCGATAATCATCTGATCAAAGATCCCATCATCATTAATGGCTTTAGTAGCCAAGAAGAGAAGTCTTTGGGGTATTTAACCATGAAGATTGGAGAGATTTGATCTCCAACTAAGTTCCATGTAATCAATGCATTTCCATCCTACCATGTCCTTCCAGGACGAATATAGCTCCATCAATACGTGGCGAACCCCTCGACCTACCATCAATGCATCAAGGCTATATGGAGAAACAAGGTGGTGACCATGAATGCCACATTGAAACCCTTTCAAGCTAAAGAAGCTCATCAAGCAAATACAATCTTCTACTTAGAGACAAACGAGGATTCGTGGCACCATCCACCTAGGGGAATTCCCATTCCTAGGTTGTTAGATATTGCAAGAACCTCCACCCAATAAAATCGCATACTACGCTCCCTCCCCACTCAACAGCCATCATGGGTCACCAAACTTAAGGGGGCAGATGGAAAAATTATCTATCAATTATATGATGGTGTGAGGGGTCACCCCTGCTGAGCAAGTCAGCCCCACACACGTAAATACTAGCTTGTTGTGAGATTTGGAGGGATGCTAGGCACTATCACTGTTGTCAATTCGACGCAAGAAGAAAGAAAGGAAGAGAAAAGAGGCACAGCACAGTAAAGTCATGCTAGCAAATCCTAATTATAAACCTCAGGACTCATTGGCCGCAGAAAAAAAAAGGTCCAACCTACTCCGGAGTGTTTTCAAGATAATCACCGCCCCCCAAAAACAAGAGCTCGAAGAGGTAAATTTATCTAAAGGAGAAGAACCTGCGTGGCTAGTCTTTATATGCAAAGACCTTCCGCATGATGAAAAGAAAGCTCTTTTAACCCTCATAGTTGCCTATTCCACTGTTTTCGCTTGGCTATATTTAGAGAAGCCTGGTTTGGACCCAACAATTAAAACTCATCATCTCAATGTCACTCTTGCGTGGTAAAGCAAGAAATCCAATTTTATAAGCTAGATGTCAAATTGAGGATTAAAGAAGTAGAAAAGCTTTTGGCAACAAGGTTCATTGAGCCCATCCATCATCCCTCTTGGTTGTCAAACATTGTGCCAATTGTGGAAAAAAAAAAAAAAAGGCCAAATTCAAGTGTATGTTGATTTCCAAGATCTGAATTGAGCTTGTCCCAAGGATGAATTCCCACTCCCTAACAAAGACACACTCATTGATTTAACTGCTGGACATTAGCTGTTTCTTTCATGGATAGGTTTAGTAGAAACACTCAGATAAAGATGGCCCCTAAGAATGCAAGTAAGACTGCATTTAGGACCCCGATTGGTAATTTTTTCTACACCGTGATGCCAGCAGGGATAGAAGCACGAAAAGCCCCAGAAATTGCTCATGAATTTGAATATCAAGGGGGAGAAAACTATTTTAACACCTTGACATGGGATACTACTGGCCAACCATAGAAGAGGATGCTAAGGAAATCAGCAAGAGATGTCGCTCGTGCAAAAGTACCAGGTTAAGCAATTGGCAGCTTCTAAGGGAGAGAAGTTTCCGTGGGAAAAAATTTGGAAACGTAGAGCAAATCAAAGATGGCCTTTTCGTAAAGTGTACAATACAAGGTGAAATTTTGACAACTGACAATTTAAGGGAGAGAAGGAATGTAATTGTGAACTGGTGATGGCTTTGTACGGATGCAGCAAAGTCCATTGACCATTTGTTCGTGGAATGTTGGTGGGCTAAAAAACTTTGGAATCTTGCACTATCACACATTGACATAACCTAGGTGCCACTAAAGGGGATGAATCTGTTTTTGCAAGAATGGTGGGGGGTACCACACCTTGAATATAGGAACTGTGGGTTATTATCCCGTTTTGTATTCTTTGGTTGGTTTGGGGGAAAAGAAGTAAAAAGAATTTTACAAATATAGATATGCCTCCGTATAGACTGAAGAGTTGCTTTTTGTCTAATGTTATACAGTTGGTTAGAGGTGGGCAAAGAAATTGAGGTGCTTACAGCTTTTAATTTTGAAGATAGTGTGGAGTTGTAAACTTTTCTGCATCTTCTTCATGCTTTTATAAAAGTTTGTTTATTTATCAAAAAACTAATTACACATTCATTAACCATTTTACTTCGAAAAAGGAAGAAGAAAAAACAGAGTGATTTGCAAACAGTTTCACCTGGTTCAGGTACAATGAATTAACTCCAGGATTGTCTTAAATTCATACAATTTCAAAAATATCGGCCTTGTACTGCCATCCAACACATTTTGCTAAGCATGAACTTAAAAAATTGCTAAAACTGAGGATAATTAAACCCGTAGAATAGAAAAGTGGTACGTATATAGTTGAAATAATTACAACAAAAAACAAAATGGATGGATAATGAGGAAACTGGAAAGAAAAATAATAATAATAATAACACAAGCAATTTCTTCTTGAGCTTCATGAGTAAAAAAAAATAATAATAATAACTTTATCAATCAATATCATTTTATAAATGTGACCAAATAAATTTTACTAAAAATATTATATTTCAAGCCCTTTGGGAGGCGAAGAAAACAAACATTAAAACGGTAGCCTCAAAGTCCAATCAACAGCAAGATGAACAAGACCAGTTTATTATCATTCATCCTGGTAATTCATATAGCTCTATTATGTTGTCCAAAGTTGCCAATCGCATGATCTGTTTTGAATGAAGATTATTTTTGTTTTGGTTGGGTAGACTCATTTCATTGGTAGAAAGTTCTATGGAAATTCAATAAATAGATGAAAAGCAGAAAGTATGAAATTGTAAAGAATACAAATCGAGTATTATATTGACAGACTAGCTTCTTACCATCAAGTCCCCTCGAACTCCGGCTTCTTCAATAGCTTCTCTTACTGCTGCCTGCTCGACAGTCTCATCATTCTCCCAGCCCCCCTGGAAAGAGAAAGGAAATCACCAAATGCTACCATGATCCACCATCTATAGGTCTATTCCATAAAAATTATAACTGAATAAAAAAAAAAAACAAATAATTAATCATTCTGAAGGATTAGATCAAGATCTGAGAAATCATCCGATTCATGGCATGTGTGCCCAACTGCTTTAATGTCACGCCAAGCCAAAGCCGTGTCATTTCCAAAATCCTATGGGTCAATATTTCAAGTGGGCACTTGGTCCACTAATTTACTTCCATGTGACCTCAACCACGATACAAGGTAATTGGCCAGGTCTCTGAAACATAAAACCTCAGGAACTCCTCCTTGCGGCAGCTTCCCATTGCAGGGATGCTCTGCCATGGTCATTCTCTGTTAGAAGCCCCTTACCAAGGGCACCTCTTTAGGGGAAATTTCCATTGGATATGCTCTCCACTGAACTGGTTCCCCACTCTTCGACAATATTTAGTCTTCACCATGGGTTTCAAGCAAGGTCAAGGAGAACCGCCTAGGAGGTTGTTCACTTCTCATGGGCACCAAAAGGACCCATGGCCTTTCTATTCTGTCCAGATCATGGGGGTTTTGTATAGTGGTGGCTACTGGCTAGAAATAGAGATTCTTCAAAGTATCTTGTCTCATCTCCCCTTGAGAGACTGCAATGATTGATCTAAGAGAGAATTCCACTATGTAACAAATTCGATGAAGCGTTATTGCTTATCAAAAAAATAAATAATGAGCATAGTCAACCATATCTACCACCACAATCTCTATAGCACCTAGGCATGCAAAAGGCGACAATACCTCTGCTTGGTAAGTTGACATCGCCTATCAGATGGATCAAACAATGTAGAATGAGCCACCAGACCTTAGGAGTTAGGCCCAGAAGTTCTTGGCATGCATGGGATGGCCTACAGGGTGTGGCCTTTCTTGTAAATAGCACACTCCATACACAAGGCTAAGCATTCACTTTGTTCTCCGTAACCAAAGCTCGGCTAGAGTAAGCACCCCCCGTGGGAGATTTAAAATACCCTAGTTCTCCGCCTACCAATCCTTGATGGTGCTCCACCATGAATAGCGATCATCATTGTTCCTAGATGGCAAGAACTATCCAATTCCAGACATCTTTCCACACATACTAACAATATATCAACGAGCATTAATGAACAAAAATCATCAGTTCTTTTTTTCAGATCCTTTGGCTACAACAAATGATAAATAACCAAAAAACAGCAGAGCAATTATGTAAGTACTAAATTATATTCTCTTTGAATATCTATGAAGCACAAGCACTCTGAAATAGATCCCATATTGCATCCAACACACATCAAACGCTTATAATTTTCAGCAGCACCAAAATACACATCATTTCTTCTTTTTCGTCAAACACAGTTGGAAGACGCCCACAATTAAGCATTTGAAACTCCTAAAGTCATTTCATATTCTACCTAATCTTCTAATTCTTTTGAATGTTCAAAGATATTTAAATTATGAATTTGTTTTTCAGTATTTTGAATTTTTGACAGTTTGTGGATGTTAAATATATCCCAACAAAATTACAAAGCTTTACCAAAATTTATATACTTTTTAATGTATTCTCTACTGCCAGTGTATCATCGTTTCTCAAAATCACTATGTACTGTGTTCATACTTGTGTTCCTCCATATTCCTTATTTGTGTGTGTGTTCGTAGTCAAAAATCATAATAGGAGTTCAGACAAAACTGGCAGTGGCAGGTTATACAGAAAACACAACATACTAAAAAAAAAAAAAAAAAAATTGTGAAATTTGTGTCTTCATGTGAGGCAAGTAAAAAGCAACAAAACTCAGCTGATTATGTCCTTTCTCCATAATCTAGTACCTCTGTAATTTCATAGTTGGCCAACAACACTTCCACAAGGCACACAATGTTCTTGGAGTCACGCTAATAGCCCAATCTATTCAAAGCATATTCAGTCCATATAGCATAATCAAGAAATAAGTGTGCCCAGGTGAGAAGAGTTAACAATCAGTGACGATGATACTGCGTTCATGAATTTTTAAACTGTGCCCTGGTAATTGATGCTCCGAATTCTTCACGGATGATAAAAAAATAATTTGCTCCAAATTACCTACTGTCCATGGGAAGATAATTTGGTTCTCCTTCCACACAGGACTCCTATATCACTATGGCTGACTTTTGCCACTGTTCGATCAATCAGTGCCATGATCAGCCATGCTCATGTGTGGAACTGAATTGTCTGCAAAAGGACCTTCCGACTTTCCATAAAAAAAGAGAGTTAAAAACTATCAATGTCAAAACCAAGTGATAAACAGCAATGAACCTTAATTTAATTTGATAATATCAGAGCTTCAGAAGCTAGCATGGGCTATGTGATAATTTGTCAAAGACTAAGATAAAGACTGCAACAAGTCAAACTTTCTATTATATGACTACCTCTAGAAAGACTCAAAAATATGCACTCAAAGCTGCAGTGCACCCTGTCTCACCTGTTGTGCTGTGCCAAACTCAGGTCAAAAAGAATTCCAAAATTCAGACTCACTAATTGAAGCATCACATAAAAATATACAGGTTCATGCATTATGTTGGTGCAAATAACAACTTCATACCTTTGGAAACAAAAGACCTGGTCCACTCTGTGAGTTGATCATAAGTACTTCAACGATCCTCTCTGGCTTTGCATCACTACTTTCATCTGAATCTCTATACTTGTATGGAATGCACCTGAACAAAAAAATTACCAAGTTATACATGCATAAATAAATAAAAGAAATTTTTTAGAATGTTGATTACAGAATAGAAAAGACATATCTGAATTCATACCAAATATTTAAGCAGACAATGCCTTGTTGAGTTCACAAAGCTATTTATAACTAACAACAAAATGCTAGAAAACAAAAAGACTGACATGTAATCATGGTAGGTCTTTACAAAAATACTTTTTCAAAACTGTAGCAAGAGATAATGGAGACAACGAGAAATTCCTCATCAAACATGATGGAGATTATGCTTCCTCTAAAGCATTTTACTCACCATGCAGCTTTCGTAGATTTCTACTGGGGTGTTTAACCTAAAATTGTACTTATGATGTAGTTTTACATGCATTACCTTATATAGTTTCACATGTGGTTCAAAGCTAAGAAGCACGGACACTAGCACGTGACACGCCACCATACGGACACACAATATGCTAATTTTTAGAAAATGTAGAACATGAAATATTGGAGACACACAATACGCTAATTTTTAGAAAATGTAGGGCACGAAATGTCAGGGACACGCTAATTTTTCTCCTTCTGTTACTTCGCCTTCTCCCTTAAGGTTAGGGAGTTGTATCTTCAAACCCACTTTTCTTTCTTTCAATTGATAACTAGATTCAATGGACTTCAAAAGTCTAATATTGTTTCTGTATTTATATTTTTAAACCTTATTACCTTTGTAATATTACAAATTGACTCCTGAAATTAGTTCAATAAGATTACAAACTAACCCCAACAGTGTCCATAGCGTGTCTAGAAAAATTCAAAAACCATTTATGACCATCTGGGCAGCGTATTGCACGCGTGTCAGTGTCTAATGGGCATCCAAGACGAATACACGTGCCTTCAGAGAGTTGTCCATGCTTTTCATCTTCTCCATTAAGGTTAGGGAGTTGTATCTTCAAACCCACTTTTCTCTCTTTTAATTGATAACTAGATTCAACGGATTTTAAATGTCTAAGATTATAGTTTATATTTTTAAAACCTTATTTCCATTGTAATATTACAAAATTGACTCCTGAAATTAGTTCAGTAAATGATAAAGTAAGCCCAACAATGATCATAGCGTGTCTAGGAAAATTATAAAAACATTCAGGACACTCTGGGCACCGTGTCCACCATGTGTCGCACACATGCCGGTGTCTGAAGGGTGTCCAGGACACGTACGCGTGCCTTCAGAGGGTGTCTGTGCTTTCCGGGTTCAAAGAGGTATCAATGAACAAGTAGACTTCTCAAATGGCAAGCTGAATTAACACATATCACATCTCAAATGCTATCAAATAGTTGAAAAACAACTTTAGAAAGAAGATCTCAGGTTTGTCTAATGACATCTGTGATTTTGATTTTCCCAAGTAAATGACTAAAACACAATCTTATGCCAACAGTGCACTTTGAAAGCAAATAACTTGGAATTCCATGGGCATATCACATCTCAAATGCTATCAAATAGTTGAAAAACAACTTTAGAAAGAAGATCTCAGGTTTGTCTAATGACATCTGTGATTTTGATTTTCCCAAGTAAATGACTAAAACACAATCTTATGCCAACAGTGCACTTTGAAAGCAAATAACTTGGAATTCCATGGGCATAAAATTAAATCAGGAAGTGATTTATAATAAAATACATAGTAACAATTAACCTATCTGATAGAGTATTTATTTTATTTTCACTAGCTCATTCGATTTAAAGTTCTCTTGAATTTTCAAAAAGGCATGCTTAATCAATAATAAGTCGCCTGCTCCACATCCAAAGTTCTACAACTTTGTCCTTGCTAATTTACATCTAGAAGCCATACTGAAAAACCAAAAGAACAATAGGATAATAAATTTGGTTTAACATTGATCATGGTTACAACCCAAGCTTCAAAGCCAGCTTGTTTTGCTTGAAGAATTAGTAACAGCTCAAGTTCAGACCATCTCGCCCAATAATAAATCTCACCCAACAGCATATCTATGCTATCATTGAAGCCCTATGTGGTCTTCAACTTGTAGCTATTGAAAAAATATGCGAAGTGTAGTATCAAACAAACCAAACAAATAGGTGTGGAAAACTAGAAGAACACACGAATTAAAATGCGGCACCCAAATTAGGAAAACCACAAAATTCTTTTACTATATAAAACGGGTTACAAAGTAACAACTACAAAGTTACACAATCGAAAACCCCTTAATCCCTTGCATTGAGACTTTGCTCGTATCACGACGATAAATCCTGACTAGTGAAAGACCAATCCTCAACCTTGACGATCAAAAACCCAAGAGTGTAGTGTTTTTGGCTAAGTAATAACGTGAGAACTTCTTGATGCAACGTAAACAATGTAATTCTCATTCTCTGATCAGAAACCATAGGAGAAGGCTTTTTTAAATAGAGTAGCTTTAGAAATATTGAAAAGCTGCCAAAAAAACCGCTGGCTTCTGAAACAGCGTCAATCTCTCGCTGGGGCGAGTGTGCCAACAAGTTCCTAGCAAGCTTGCAACCGCCTTGAAGGCCAATTTATTTTAGCAAGCGAAGTGTCTAGCGAAGCCAGTGAGTCTGCTAGCAAGAAAGCTTTGTTCTTTACATCAACACTGTTTTTTAACCAGTGAGCTTTCCGGCGAGACATCTAGCGATATGTTGAACAATCATCACATTGGAACTATGCAAAAATATGCAACAAAAATCTCGTTGGCAATCTCACTGGGGTGAACTTTCCAACGACTTTCCATCAAGGTAGCTATCGAACTCCTTTTCGCTTAAAATTTTACGGGCAACATCCCTAGACCCTAACTGCTTGATTCACGTATCTTTGGCGCTAAAAAACCTTCAAACCTATACCTTCGACATCCTAGCCAAATGCCTAAAAGTACAAGTTTGAAATCAATGTTTTGCTCACTAATTTGCCAATTACAAAAACAAAACTAACAATCTCTCCCTTTGGCAATTTTGTGACAAAATAATGCTCTTATATACAATCCAAAAAAAATTACAACTTTTCCCAATATTTAAACTTAATCAAGCCAAAGTCCCCCTAAATATGTGAACTTGTGAATTCTTTTTTGATTTAATGTTCCTGTATAAACCTACATACCACTTAGACAAAACACCTTGTGAAAAGTATTAAGTTTAAAATAATATAATCAAACTCTTCTCCCCCTTTTTGTTATAAAATTTAGGGTTAATTGCCTTAAGACCTCTTGTACTTAGGTCGAAAATCACTTAGACCCCCTCAACTTCAATATTATGCACTTATACCCCCTGTACTATTTACCAAAGTGCAAACCTTAACGCTGTTACGTTAACTAATAGAATTACAAAATTACCCTCTTCTTCTTCAGTGCCCTCTTCTCTCTCCTCTGTTCTACCCTTCTCCTTTTCAGCCAATAAAACATAGATCAAACCAAACCCTAACCACACAAATCTTCACAAAAATTTTAATCAAAATCAAAAATATGAAACTAAAATTCATCGAGATGCCAAAGAATCAGCTAGAACAAAAATAAGTAACATGTGCACACACACATACATACATATATATATATATATATATGCACAAAAATCTCAAAATCTCAAAATTCCAAATCATCTGTGCATATATATATACATATATCTTGAATCAACATCACAATTGGACATGGGTTGAGAACCAGAGAGAGGAGGGAAGAGAGAGAGAGAGAGGGGTTTTAGATATATATTAATGGATGTCATGCGTGTAATCCTGCGTCATATGAAGGTAATCCAGAAGCTCTAGCGGTAAAAAAAACTCCAAGCTTCAGGCAATACCACCATTAGTCTCTAAATTTCTTCACCAAATTAAAAGGATTCACTTCCAATTTCTTAATTTTTGCAAGGAAAATCCAAAATAACTAGCTGGGTATTGAAATTTTCTTAGGTTGGTGGGGGACGTCACGAGAAGGTTCTCGATGCAGTAGAATCCGGCTTCGGATATGAAGTTGTAGAGATCAAAAGTTTTGGCTTGGAAGGACGATGACTGGTTCAGAGAAAAGAGAGGAGGATCAAGAATAGCTCAGGGTTTCTCTCAATGAAGGGCACAACACCAGTAACTCAAGAAAATAGGGTTTTTAGAAATTAATCCACAAAAAAGCCCTAATAGAAGATTTATAATTTGGGGATAAATCTTTTTAAAGAGATCTATATTTGGGGAGAGGCAATTTTTGAGGAATTTTTTTGGCTATTAAAATCTCAGGAAAGGAAAAAAATTGGAGAGAGAATATATGTATATTTGCGTCTATATATATGTGCAGGATATGAAAAGAGAAGAAGGAAGAACGACGAAGAAGAAGAAGAAGAAGGATTCCAAGGGCTTTTTTGTCCACTTAGTTCGATATATTTTTTTAGATATTGCATACTTGTACATCTGATACGCATGTATCTCATGCGCTGTTAGTTTTAACTGTTCCGTCCATTTTTGCGTTATAGTTATAAGTACATGAGATATTAGTGTATAATAATGAAGTCGAAGGGGTCTTAGTGATTTTCGACCTAAGTACAAGGGGTGTAAAAGTAATTAACCCTAAAATTTACAAACAAGAAATCAAGAAAATAAGAAATGAAAAGGATGGGACATGAATCAATTAGGTTAAGGGGAATGGGAAGAATATTCAACAATAAAAAACATGCAAACAATCCAACTAACCAACTAGATTTTCTCAATAATGGATTATCCAACTAACCAATAAAGTCTACAAATTCAACAACCCCTAAAGTCTTCCTCTTTTTGTCACCTAATGACTTACCAACTATATAGCCAAATATCCAATGACCAGTAAATTTAAAATCCTACAAAATTCACTAAATTGTGTGTCCCAAAAAAAAATTAAAATAAAAAATTAAGGAATTATATATATGAGAAGTAATTGAACCTTATTAGAGCAATTAAGTTATTAATTCATACTTTGATCTTCTCACACACTATTTAATATTATTCTTGGAGATTAAAAAATAAATAAACTGAACAAACACTAGGGCATGAACTTGAAATACTTAAATTTCCTCAGCATTACTTCATATATAATGTTCAACGCCATACAAGTGATACTCTTTAAGTACACGTGTGAATTAAAAATGATCAAACCAAATACAGTAGGACACTATGATTACAAATGCCAGGAAGGAACGCTCTCCAAAGACCATATGTTACCATTGGGCATACAAATAAGTATAAATTTAACCATTTTCAACTTACGTCTCCCCTTTTTTTTTTTTGCAATCCATTGTGCATGATGGCTTTCACACATTTATGGGTAAGTAACTTTTCCCTTAAATCGTCTTTTCCCAAAGGGTAGTTATTTTGATAACCGACATGTCATTAAGGATTTTTACACTGGTCCCACAGGTAGCCCTTTTCATGCTTTTTCTTCCTAAACCCAATATCCGCATAAAGACAAGGAGGAGAATTCAATCCAGGAAGTATAAAAATAGTGACATTGTACCGAATAAGAATCAATCTTATGTTTTTAACATATTTGAGAACAAGGAACACGCAATGTATGTTATGAGAAAGGAAGTTAAGTAAAACAAGTAACACATTAATGGTGTTCAATCCATTTATTCTAAAATCCCACAAATGAAATTAATAATAGTACATGATGGATAAAATGTAATCTCATAATTTTTCATGCTCCCCCCAGTCTAAGTTACTCCCCCCCCCCTCCTTTTTTTTTAATGAATGGAAATTAAGCAATGGCACACACACCTAGGAAAGTTTGACAAAATTCAAACCTAAGGTGTTAGAGAGGCTAAGAAAAAGATACCAAAAAGAGAATATATTTTTCAACAAAAATTACCAACAAAAACAAAAGGACGAGGGCAAGAGATAATAAACAAAACAAAGCAGCAAAAAATAAATCATTACTCCTAAAACCATGCAATAAGTAATCACAGGCTAGGAAAAAATAAACATTAAGCACACCCTAATCTATACCATACTACCAATTATTTATCAAAAAAATTTACCCTTTTTGCATGCATAGGTGTTTCACATGCATTCAAATTATTCTTTTTAACCCAAACTACACCAATTTTTATTTGTGGTTTCTCAGCTTTGGATGCCTTTTTATTAGGTGCGGTGGTTTTATTGAAAGATTTAAAATTTTTCTTTAGGTATAAAACTCCTCTCACCGCCTAGGAGTAAAAAACATAGAGTCAAAAGAAGTAGGGTAGTCTTGAAGAATTTGAAATCTATTTGACAATTTCGGATAAAAACTTTTATTATTGTCAAAATAATTTCTAAGCACACCATACAACTTAAAACAATTTAGTCAAATATGACCACGCGTTCCACAAAGGTGGAAAACTAGAACAAAAGGTGATTTATTAAACATACCTCTTGACTTACCTTTTGCCAGCTAGGATGGGACTTGATTCCTTTTTTATTCTTTCTTTAGAGGTGGAGCAGATGTGGAAGCTTGATTTGTAGGATCTAAAAGATGAGTTGAAGCTTTCACAAATGCTTTTAGATTCAAGTTTGCTTTGTAGTCCTTTGTATCTCTCATCTCAACAAATCCTAGTCCACGCTTGTCTGTAGCCCTTTAATGTGAACCCAAGATCTTATGTAATTTTTTTGAAGACTTGCTCAACTTCTCTTAGAGTTCAAACAGTTCACCTTTAACTTTGTCACATTTTCTTTCTCTTCAAGCTGGTCTCTAAATACCACATCTATGTCTTTTAGAGTCTCGTACTCCTTTTCAAGCTTGTGTAGAGCATCTTCAACTTCATTGTGTTAGGCTGCAAGAGTCTCTTTTTCCTTCTTCAAGACTCGAATATTAACCTTCAACATGTTATTTTCTTTCAACGACTTTTGATTTATTTTAATTAATTCAGAATTTTCATCTTCACTAATGTATTCTTCATTATCAGACAAGGAAGAGGAAGAATGAATTGAATTAACATTAGAACACTCACCAGCCTCAGCGGAGCTGTTTTGAGAAGATTTGGACTTACCTATGTCTCTGTGTAGAATTTCGTGACAACTAGTAAGTTCTTCTCATCTAAGTGTGCCATGAAGGCTATGAAGTTGCTAGAGGAGTCTTCGTCTTCAGATTCAGTTTTTGTAGTCTCTTTGTCAAAGTCATCCCAAGTAGTACTAAAACTCTTCTTTGAATTCTGATTTTTCTTTTGACTAGGAATTCTTGGGAGATATGACCATAGCCATGACACTTAAAGCACAAAATTCTTTTGTTCTTCAAACTCCCTTGTTTGCCTTCACTATCTCTACTGAAGTTTGAAGCTTTTCTTTTCTTTTCAGACTTGTTAAAGACGTTCTTTTGTGGAGAGTTTGACTTCCTTGCTTGTCATTTTTGAATAAGTGATTTCAATTTTTTGGCAAGGGAGGCAATCTCCTCATCCTCCATGTCAAAGTTGTCACTGTCCACAGGGCTTTCAACTTCTTCTTTGATTGCCTTGAAAGCCATCCTTTTGACTTTTTAGGTTTTATCACATTAGCTTCAAAAGTTTGAAGAGAGTCAACCAAATCTTCCAGTCTCATCTCATCTATATTTCTCATCTCTTCGATTGTTGTAACCTTTGACTCATAGGAGGAGAGAAGAGATCGAAGAATTTTTCAAATAATTTTAGAGTAGAGATGGGCTCACCAAGACTAAAGCAAGAATTCACGATATCGATAAGTTGTCCATAAAAAAGATCAAAAGTTTCTGACTCTCTCATCGTTAATTCTTCACACTCTGTGGTGAGTTGTTGTAGCTTTGATTTTTTTTACCATAGGGTTTCCCTCATGTGTCAATTCCAAAGTCAACCAAGCTTCTTTTGAACTTCAACAACTAGAGATCCTCTGGAACTCATCAGGGCTAACAGTTGTGAAAATTACATTGATAGCCTTAAAGTTGTATTCAGCATTCTCTGATTCCTCTATGGCCCAGAGATCAATGCACTTATCTTCTTCAACACCTTCAATTTTGATCATGGAAGTGCTACAACTTTTTTGAACAGCGTTCCAGACTTTAAAGTTCATAGACATCAAGTGCGCTGTCATTTAGGTCTTTCAGTAGGCATGATTGGAAGGGGGATGAGTATTTGATCCTCCTTCACGCGGTAGATCCATTGATGCTAGCTTCTCAAGATCTCACCTTCGAAAGCATGAAAAACTAACACAGGTGAACCTAGTTTGATACCAATTAAAAAAATATGCAAAGCATAGTATCAAACAAATAAGTGTGGAAAACTGAAAAAACACACGAATTAAAATGTGGCACCCAAATCAAAAAACCAAAAACTTCTTTCACTATATAAAACGGATTACAATGTAACAACCACAAAATTGCACAATCGAAAATCCCTCGATCCCTTGCATTGAGACTTTGCGCGTATCACAACGACAAACCCTAGCTAGTGAAAGACCAATCCTCAACCCCGAGGATTAAAACCCAAGTGTATAGTGTTTTTGGCTAAGTGATGACGTCAGAAATTTTTGATGCAACATAGACAATATGATTCTCATTCTCTGTATTCAAAAACTCTAGGAGAAGACTTCTTTAAATAGAGCAGCTTTGGAAATATTGGAAAGCTACCAAAGAAACCACTGGTTTCTAAAACAGCGTCAATATCTCGTTGGGGCGAGCGTGCCAGCGAATTCCCAACTAGCTTGCAACCGCCTTGAAGTCCAATAAGTTTTAGCCAGCGAAGTATCCAGCAAAGCTAGTGAGTCTGCCAACAAGAAAGCTTGGTTCTTTACATCAACACTATTTTACCCAGCGAGCTTCCCAGCGAGACATCCAGCGACATGTAGAACAATCATTACATTGGAACTATACAAAAATATGCAACAAAAATTTTGTTGGCAATCTCGCTGGGGCGAGCTTCCCAACGACTTCCCATCAAGGTAGCTATCGAACTCCTTTTCACTTGAAATTTTACAGGCAACATTCTTAGACCCTAGCTACTTGATTCATATATTTTTGACGCTAAAAAACCTTCAAACCTAAACCTTCGACACCCTAACCAAATGCCTAGAAGAACAAGTTTGAAATCATTGTTTTGCTCACTAATTTACTAATTACAAAAATAAAACTAAACAATTATTAACATAGAATCGAAGTAATACAATTATTTACTGTGCCATATTTACCCTAAATAATTATTTGTTTTATAAGAAACAAAAAAAATTTATTAACATAGAATCGAAGTAATACAATAGAGCACACGAGGTGACCAAAAAAAATAAAAATACACTATTATTTACCCTAAACAGTAATGTAACTACTATATCACTTTGGTCTTCACTGACTTAGAAAGCAAATACAAAAATACTCACCCTGTAAAATAACTACACTACTATGTAGAAACTACATTAGCTTTTTAAACCTTGTGCCCTCACTCCGTACTTTCTGCTATTTTCTTTTGAACCCACATTGTCCCAGTCACAGCCTCAACAAGACCTTCTATGTTCCCGTCTCTTTGCTGGAGAGAACTGGAGCTGTGGTGCATGGCTAATGGATAGATATCTTGGACGGCAGGAAGATGATCAATTGGAGGTGGGGGGTTGGCAATTGATGATGCCACCCTAAATTCGTTTTCACTCATAACCATCAAATCCTATCCACAAAGGACAGGATATCATCATTTGTACGCACTCTCTCTGGGTAAATTTGTACATTTTTTTCTATTTAGACTTCATTTATTTTGGTGGACATCCCTATAGTTTATTATAATTATTTTTCCTTACAGAACTGATTATGTGTGGATTTTCATTTTAAAATTTACGAACTGATGTAGCTGTTGTTGAATTCTTTAGCATGATTACTAATTTACTATCATGATTAAAGCATTTAATAATATTTTATCTCTATGCGTTGAGGCTAGACTTGAGAGAGAGATTGGACTTAATCACATAAAATAAGTTACACAGTTACTGTGATCTCATTAGGGATTTCTAATTTTTTAATTCCATTAAAGACTTCTTAGTTTTGAATGATTTAGGTCCTCTTCAGCTAGACATACTTCTGCCTGTGGAATATGGATTTACCTATCCCCAAAAAAAATGAAAAAAGAAACAGTAAAGGCAGAATATTGATTGATAGCTCCACATACATGCATTTTCTATTCTCTCACTCCCTACTAGTTCATTCTACTCCCAGGAAGCTAAATCATAAGGCAATTGACTAGAATGTTTGACTGCTATAGAATAGCCTCTAGATTCCAGCAGTTATTCCTCATCTATAATCCTCTTTGATTTTGGCCTTGTTTTGCATCCTCGAAACCACATTAATTGACAAAATTCATCATCCAAATCCCTGCAAGAAATTAACGACTATTTTTCAAATGAAGAGGAAAAATGCCTACAGAGTAAATTAAGGCGTAAGGTATTTTGAGTGGGAAACAAGAAAGGCAAGCCCAGAAATTCTCAAATCCTTGAGAAGGTATCATCTATATTAAGACACTCAAAAATCAGACACAAACCACCATTTTGATAGGAGATAATTAAAGGAATAAAAAACTTCCAATTGAGTGCCAACGGCCAACACCATACATTATCATTGTTCAAACAAACACATTGCACACATTCCGAGAAACTCATCAACGATCATTATGTAGGCCTCCTTTTTTTTTATTACGATTATCTAGATTTCATATTTGGAACCAAGAGGTCTCTCCATCTTACAAATGAGTGACACACCAACAAAAGAGAGAATAAATGGTTGATGTGTAGCCATAACATATTATTAAAATAAAAAAATAAAAAAACTAAAGTATTTAATGTGTCAAAATGATGGACATGTGTCCTCCTAGTATTATGAAAAGTGGCATGTCTAAATGAACACGTATCTTTTGAGCGTCCAAAAGGTATCTATTTTCAAAAATTAAAAAAAAAAAAAAATCACATGTTTAAATGGTTAATGTGTAGCCATAATACATTATTAAAAAGGGGAAAAAAGTAAATGTGTGTCGAACTGAAGGTCCAATTATCTGAAAAGCGTGATGGACTCATGTATAAATGAACATGTATCTTTTGAGGGCCCCAATAGCATCTACTTTGAAATATAAAAACAATGAAAAATAACAGCATACATTTAAATGTCTCTATTTTAACACAAACACAATTTTGACACAATTTTATTGATTGCTTGAGGTACATATCTTGATCACTTATTTTACTTTATCGCGTGTCACTAGTCTAGACAATGTAATGGACATCTCCATTCCAATTATTAAATGTAAAGAATCTTAATCTTATTTTCCCCTCCCCTCTTTAATGACTATTAAAATCACACACACACCATTTCTATGCCCCATCACCCACCAACGCCTTAAGGTTGTGCTTGGGGGTCAAAAGTTCATGGGTTATGAGAGGTTTTAAAGTATGAGTTTTGAGGTAATCATACGAAATCATGCTTGGGAGTTTTTAAATGATAGGCTTTGGAGTGTTCTCGTGGATTTGTTGAACATTGCAAAACCCATGAGTAGATATTCTGTCTGTTCCAATTCTTTGAACACGCTGATTTGGGGGGTTCTGGAGTTCTCATGGATTCATAAAATTACAAACAGTAATACTCTCGTGAAAATTTTAAAATTCAAATTTGACTTTCTTACCAAAACCCTATTACTCATACTCCCCATTTTGCGCTCCTGTAGCCTAAAGACTTTTTTCTTTTTCTTTTTTTTTTTAGCAATTTGGATTTAAATTGTTTTGGAGTTTTATTATTATTATTTTTTTTGGGGGGGTTACTTCAATATATATCATAATATATTGTTTTATATTTATGTGTCCAAACACCCCTAATTGTTACAGTGTTTGCTCCATAACAAATAAATGAGAGTATATGTGTTATTATATATATTAGTAAACACCTCAGAACCCATTAAAAAATAAACTATCACGCATGAGTTCATTATTTTTAAACTCATGTTCTTGAAAAACTTAGAATTCATACCATCTAAATACTTAGAACCTTTATTTTAAAAACACCTGAGCCCACACTTTAAAGGATAAATTACACATAACCCCCTAAACATTTGAATAATTACATATCAAACCCCCTCAACATTTGAAAATTACAGACACCTCCCTTATTTTGAAATGTTACTAACACTTAGACCCCTTCCATTAATTTTGCTACTAACTCCATTAAAATTTTAATGTAAAGACAATTGTGCCCCTTATTCAACAGTCAGAAGAAACCCATCCAAAGCGTAAACAAGCACTCCTTTGAGTCCAAAAACCCAAGGCCTCTCCACTATGAGCGCCACCTCCGTCTGAGTCTAACCGACGCAAAAGTGGTCGAATCTAGAACCCTCCCGAACGAGAAAAGCTACTTGACATCGGCGATGGGGCAAAGAGCAGCTTGTTGATGACAGGGTCCTTCGGCTTTGTCTCGAAATTGAGCAGAGAAATAGGGAATATGGAAGTGGGGACGACATAGTTGAGGAAATTTGTGTACACAATATAACATATATACATATATGAGCAGCGTGATGGGGAAACCCTAGTTTTCTGAAAAACCCTAATTGGGTTGTTCTGTTCGGATTTTGATTTGCTGTGCTATGAAACCCAGCATTAGTTGTTGGGGGAATTCGTATCAATTTGTACATATATATATACACAGTTGAATTTTGGGAGTGGAGGAGAGAATGGAAGCAGTACCGCATCAGATACTGAGGACTGTGGAGGAGGTGTTAAACAATTTCAAAGGAAGAAGGTCTGGTTTGATCAAGGCTCTCACCACTGGTTCGTATTGCTTATTCCCTTCTCTCAATGGTTTGATCAAGCCCCCTAATCTCCAAGCCCAATTCCCCCTTCTCTCTCCCCAACCTCCAAGCCCTCGTTCTCCGATCCAATTCCTTCTTTGGCTCTATCCCCCCTCCATTGCCAACCTCAAAACTCTACAATCTCTCTATCTAGGTCTCTGCACATATCATCCTTCGACTAGTTAACTCAGCTTGAGGTCGTCGAACACAGCAAAAACTCGCTCACTGGAACACTAGAAGGATGGTTCTTCCTCCTCCCATCGCTGCAACAAGTCAACCTCACCAACAACAACTTGAGACGTGTTGAGGTCTAGAAACCCACAAACCTCAACATCGACATCATTGTCGTTGATCTAGGTTTCAACAGACATCATCGCCAGGAGGACTTTAGTTTTCAACAGCTTGAAGCAGCTCGTCCAAGTGGCCCTCAACAAGCACAAGTTCACTACTCCGCCACCTCCACCACCGACCAAAGAGGAAGAAAAGACGACTAAACTGGCGATGCCAAAGGCGGAGAAAACCCCTACCCCAACTACCGAGGAAGAGCCAAAGGAAGAGGGGTAAACTTGGCATATTAGAAAAATTTTTTGGCTGACTTCATCATTTTAACTAAAATCCTAGCAAAATACTATTGGAAGAGGTCTAGGTGTTAGCAACATTTCAAAATAAGAAAAGTGTCTGTAATTTTCAAATGTTGAGGGGTCTATGTGTAATTATCTAACTGTTTAGGGGAATTATGTGTAATTTACCCTACTTTAAAATACCCAAGCATAGCCTAAAGAAACCAACAATAGAAAATAGGGAAAACTATTCCCATTAAGGGTGTGTTTGGAGCTTCAACAATCTCCAAAAGTTTTCAAAAGTGAAATTTGAAACTATTGTGTAATGATTGTTGAATGTTTATGTTTGATTTGATATAAAATTGTTAAAAAGTATATAAAATTTTAGTGAAGGATTTTGAAATTTTTTGGAGTTTTGTATAGTTTTTTTTATACAAATGTCAGATAACTTTTTTTGAATTCTAGCAAAATTCGTTGGAATGTACCATTTTGGTCCGTTCCAACAGCTTTTGAAATTTTTTGCAGTCTGAGAACCTGTCAACTTTTGAAGTTTTTTGAGATTGTTTGAAATTTTTTGGGGCTCCAAACAACCCCTAAATAACTAAATAAAAATAAGTCCTACCTATTAGCTATCTTCACATCCAAATAAAATAATCAACAAAAAGAGCCCGATACATGTATCAACAACTTTTGTCCAAATTCAAATAATTAACAAAAAAAGCCCGATACACGTATCAACAACTTTTGTGCAAATTCAAGCAGATCGGTTTACCTCCAAACTTCCATCAACATCAACAATGGCAACCACAACAAGCAACACCCAACAATAAATAAACACTACCTTTCAAAAAAAAAGCAATAAATAAATATAAACAATACATTAAAATATCAAGTACTCGGTCCGTTACTGCGTATATAAATATATATATCTGTATATGAAAAGGATTGCTAGAGAGAATAAAATTACCCGGCAACAAGGCGACAACCTGCCTCGTAGCGCTGCTGATGCCTACCAGTGCGGGCCACCAAATCACACATACTAACTAAATACAATCCTATTTGAATCACTATGAACAACTTCGATCATGCGCCATTGAAATCACAACCACAGCCGCAAATTCGCCGGCAATGTGCTCACTCCGACGCGCGCTGCGAAAAATTCCACCATTGTCGTCGCAGGTTCACCCATTCAAGTTCGCAGATACGCTGCCACAATGCGATTGTGCCCTGTCGTTAGCAAATGACAAGGTGAAAGAAAGGAAGAACACAGAGATTTGGTTTTTTTTCAGTTTTTGTTGAATGTTTTTCTTCTGTTTTTCTTTTTCTTTTGTTTTAGAGAGAGAGAGATCAACCCTAGAGAGAGAGAGAGAGAGAGCGGCAGAAACGGATCGGGTGGCGGAGGGGATGGTCAAACTCACGCGAGTAGGGTCAAGAAGTGGGGGCCTCATGGGAAGAAGTCAGCAGGGGTGTAAGCAATTTTGTAAGGTACGGCCCATGTGCTCTATTTTTAGGGTATCGCTTTCTGATTGGTTTATACACTTTTTTGACTAATGAAGGAGATTTGGGGCTCGTTTGGAGTCCCAAATAAAACCAAAAAATTTTAAAAATTTTCAAAAATTTTTAAATTTTTTCAATCATATTTTACCATCTATCATTTTTACATCACATCAATCTAATCCATTGATTTTTTTTATTTTATTTGGGACTCCAAACGAGCCCTTGATCTGATTAGTTTGTGTTACATACCAACTAGAATTTTCAAATTGAAAGGTTTAAAATTTTTGAAATTTTGAATCTCCCTCAAGTATTTGTGTTTTATTATTTTTTTAACCTAATAAAAATGAGTTGACTTTTTCTTTTTCGTAACTTGTGGGATTGTTTGGGTGAACTCAAATAAAAGTTTTCAGAAGGTGAGGTGTTTTTTTACTATAGTAGCTAAAATGAAAAATATCAATCATTAAATTTTTTTTAAAAGATCTAATGATCTTTATTTAATTTTAATTAAATTAATCTTTTAATAAAAATTGAATAAACACTCTTCTCTTTGTTGACTCGACTTTTTTTCTCCCCCAGTTTTCTCGACGATCCACCACTTCGGCACCAACACTATTAGCTTTGCCTTCACCATCCTTCATGGTGTTGTGGCCAAAGAAAGAAGCCTTACACTTTATGTCTCTATCACTTTTCAGGTTAATTATTTTCTCACTACATCGTTCTTCTTGAAATATTTAAACTTTTATTTCCTAAGAGAGTATTTAATTTATCAAAACCTACGAAAATTCATCAACTTTTATCAATTTTTTTTAATTTTTTTCAATCAAATTTTGTCACATATTAATTTTACATCAACTTTTTATACTTTTTTATATCTTTTACCATCCAAACACCACCTAAGTTGTTCAATAGAACAAAAAATTTATGTTCATCAATTCACGATCTTTGATGCCTTCAATGCTTGTTTTCTAATTATTCCATATCTTTTTGATGAGAGGTTTCCTATTTTTTTCCCTCGAGCTTCTATTGTAGACATATACATTCATATATATTGTTGTCAATAGAATTTCTGCAATAATTTATCAATTTAATAAACACTAGTCTTTTCATGAATTATACCCACCCAAAGTAGATATTCATATCGTCCAAATTATTTTGAAGAACAACAAACCAAAAAAGTTTCAAGAGAAAAAATGAAAGTCAAAATAGATGAAAATTTTGCTTCTCAAATTCTCTGATCAAGGTTTGAATTGAAGGTGTAATTAAAAAGAAAAATAAAGCATCGAAAAATTAGCTGAAAATCTAAAAATGAGATAAAGAAAAATAGTGAAAAGAGTAAACAACCTTCAATTTCCCAAAAAGAATCGAGTAGTGCTTCACATTATTAGAGTCGTAAAGCTCATCAATTGTCTCTCTTCAAATTACCAATTGTCTTTAGAGCTCAAAATCACTCCATAACAGAAGAAAAAAAGACAAAGCTTTCGCTCTCCAAGATCACCCTTGAAATGAATGCTTCACAAAATGGCTAGCTTTTCATTTTATTTTTTTTTTTTTTTTTTGGGCGCTGGCTTCTACCGTAAATATATACATTCATATATATATTGCTATTCATAGAATTTTTGTAACAATCTATACTTTGAATGCATGTGTAGCTTGGGATATATGTATATATATACTTGAGAAACAACAAGTAAGAATCTTTAGAACGTTGAAAAAAAAATTGATTAAAAATCTCTAAAGCTTCTCTCTCCTCGAGTCACATTCTTGTCATGGACAGTGAACCAGTCATCTTTAAATTATTGGCTCCATTAATGGTAAGTTTTTTGTCTTTATGGTTTAGAGCTTTGTTTGTATGTTAATATTGTTGAAATTTATGATTATGAGTTTCTTGTATATTTTATCAAGGTATTTGGATAATTATTTTTTGTCTGTTTATTTTTATGTGGCACTAGTGAGATTAGTAAGGAAGGAGATGATGGAAAACCTAAAGTTGGTGGGATAGAGGTTGATAATTTAGATGAAGCTTAGGAATCTTGGAAGAAGTATAGAGAATCTCTGGGGTTCAGCATGAAAAATACTATAGTAATCGAAGTAAAAAAATAATTTGATTACCGATACAGTTTATATCTGTTGCAAACAAGGTAAAAGAGAAGAAGATAAACAGACAAGTGGTTGTGTTCATAGTTGGGAATAAGATCACAATGCCAACTAAAGCTAAACTTAGTTTTTAATGGATAGAGAGGGAAATACAAGATAAAAAATTTTGTTAAGGAACACAATTATGAACTTGAGCCCACAGAGACTCATCATATGTAAAGACCATATAGAGAGATGAGTGGACCTTATGGCTTGGCAATTGAGTTGACTAGTGATTAAGGACTTACTCCTAAAGTAACACATGAGTTATTATATAAAGAAGTAAGGGGAAAGCAAAGCTTGGGTTCATTATAGGAAACCAAATGATTTACTTGCGATCAATGAGAGAAAAAACTATGGCATATAACGAGTTGGGAAATATTCTGAAATATTTTGAAGAACAAAAAGATAAAGATCCTGGATTTTTTTTATTCTATGCAATTTGATAGTGATAAATTAGTCACCAACATATTTTGGGCTAATTCAAGAATGATTGTTGATTATCTTGATTTCGGAGATGTAGTAACTTTTGACACTCCATATGAAACCAACAAAGAATTAAGACCTTTAGGTGTTTTTCTTGGTTTTAACCATCACAGAAAAATGGTGATTTTTGGGGGGTGCTCTTACGTATGATGAGATTGCAAATTCATTTACTTGGTTATTTGAAACTTTCTTAAAGCCTCATGGTGGTAAGAGGTCTCAAACAGTTTTACAGATCAAGAGTCTATTATGACAAATGCATTGCAGTGAGTGTGGCCTAATAGAAAACATGGGTTATGCACTTGGCATTTAAATTAAAATGGGATCAAACATTTGGGTTGGTGAACGAAATAAGGTTTTACATTTTTGATAGACTTTAAAATGCACCTATAAAGAAAGTCAAAAAGTGAAAGAAGATATTAGTCAATAGGTTTGGAGGATCCAATCTCAAATTTTAAGGATGACATTCTAAGTTTCCACTCACAAGGTCACATAACGTTCTATGGAGAAGATAATGAGGGAGTATTGCAAAGAAATATTTGAATTTGCAACACATAATGTGTTTGTGGATGAAAAAAATATTGTGGTTAATATTAGCGATGCCATGGGAAGCTTAAAAGGTTTGAAGAAGAAAGAATGTTTGGAACGTACAAGATAAGCAGAACCATTATGTGAATAAATTGTGGAAAGGCAAAAAGATTGTCTTTGTCAAAACGGTAATATTTTTAAACTTTTTAGCTACTTATACAAATTGCAGCATAGTCAGGTACGGTAATTATTATTATTTAGTTTTAGTTAAAAAATTATGAATAAGATCGTAATTCTTATATTTCTTTTATTTACAGCCTTTGATTGCAATCTCTCATTCATAGTCTAATGTGATATATGATTCAAAAATGTCATTGCAATTTTTAACTTATCCACATGTTCAGGTAAGCTAATAGATAACTCTATTAAGGTTAACATGATCATGTGATTATTTCCTGTTTAACTCTTTATTTTAGTAAGTCAACGAAGACAGAGGTTATACTGCTATGGTAAATGTAGAATGACTTATTAATTTTGTTTTCAACATCTTTCCATGATGACTCATCCATATACGAATATCATACGTGCAACCAGAATGCCATTGCAAAATTTGAATCTTCTACATTATGGTCTCTCCCATACCTCTCTTCATGGCAGTCCCTAAAATTTTTTTTTCTTGCATTATTGTTAGATCGATAATACTATGTGAAATCTTTTGTTTTTTCTTTCTTATGAATGTGGTATGCAAAGTATTTTGTCTTTGATTTCTTATAAATAACAAGAGGAATAAATGTAGACATCAAATATTACTATTAATTTTTGCTCAATAGTGAAAACCCATCTTTATGTTTTTCTCATTTGTTTTTGTGAAATTAAATTTTGTTCTTTTGCTCAATTTGGTTGTTTGAATGGAGATCTTTGATGAGTTAATTCTAGATTTCTAGATTATGTGTTATTTTTAATTTACAATTTTGCTTCCTACATTTTGAACTGTATGTCTTTGCCTAGACATGTACACAAAAATTTGGATGTCAAAGTTTATTTTGTTTGTATTTCATTTTTTCTGAGACAGAGAGAGAAAGACCATTACATATTTAGAAAAAAAAATGATCTCAGTGTCATAACTATCTAGAATAATATAGAGCATTAAAGTATGGAAATGTTAAAAAACATTATCATAACATTAAGGAATCATTTTCGAATTATTATAACTAGCAGGGGTACATGTGGGATGCATTTGTTTGATGGAAATCTTAGGATAAATTTGGGCAATTTGTGTACATGTCATACAAGTATAAATCATTTTCCTTTTAATCTTTTTAGAATCATTCATTCTTTAAATACGTGTCACACACGTGTCCACTAGTTAAACACAAAAAAACAAATTATACGCTCGAAGGGAAAAACTTGAATTCATAAAATAATAAAAAATTAAATTATACCTATTAATCCCTTAGTAAAATTTTTAATTCTAGGAAATCTAAACTTCCAAATTCTTTATGAACACAAACATGAACAACTTCTTTTTCTTTGTACATTTGAAAGGAAAAACTTGAATTCAAATAATTTATCAAAGACTTTGGTGTCTTTTGCTTCTCTCTCACAGAGCTCTATTTAATTTTACCTCTATTTTTAAGGTTTTGCATCTTCTTTGCCTTTCATTACTCTATACATATTCTTTTTCCCTTATTATATCTTTTTCTTTCTCTGTTTTCCACTACTTGCTATGCTCTTTTTCTTTACAATTTCTCTTCTGCTTTTCTAATTTTACTGCTATTATTCCTAAGTTTAGTTTCTTTTAATTGCTCTATTTCTTTTATTTCAGTTTCAAGTTTTCCCTCTGTTGGTGCTAAAATTTTTGCTGTGGTGCTGCTACTTTTTGCTGCAATCCTCTAATATAACAAATTTGTCTTTATCTAGTTTCTTAGTCCTTTCAATTAGTGCTACATCAGTTGATTACATGCTTTCAGCTCACATGGTAAACAATAAACTTCTTGAATTTGTTATTTTTAGTGGTTTAGTTAAGTAATTAGTTGATGCCACAATCCAATATTTGCAAGCTATTTGGTTGGTTATTACCTTAAGCATGTGTACTATATTTTTTATATTCAATGCTTATTCTCATTTAGTTTTCCAGCCTAAATGTCACAATGTATGTTCATAAACCTAAGGTTGCATTAGCTAGCTACCATGGTCTAACCTCTCTTATAAATAGCAATCTCCAAAATGAATCATCAGAAACTCCTTTTACTTTGCATGTGAAGTGAACAATGTTGATATTTGAAGAAAAAAAACCCACAAAGAATTGATTAAAACAACTAGAATTTTAAAATATAATATAAAACAAGAATTTGGGGCTTAACTTAATTTTATTTTTATAAACTATCAACCAATCTGTTGGTGTTGTCATTCAACACTAATTCCACACATTTTTATACCCGTAGTCCTCAAACCCCGTTGTCCTCAAACCCTTCTAATAGTATTATAATACAATTTATCTAGACAAAGCATATCTATTTGCCACCCACAATGGACCAAAAATATAAATATAACCCTGGAGTTTTAATTAGCTTCGTATTAAAGGACTATCTATACTAATGGGTGGGGAGTTAAGGATCTGGTGTAATAGCTATTTTGCCTATCAAAGCCTCCTAAGAGATCCTCCAAACACATAAAAAGTTCAAAGCAAAGTGTGACAAAGAAATATACAGTTAAGCAATTCAAATGATATTGGCTATAATTATTTTCTAAATTGTCAGGTTAATAATATTACTTGCATGAACCTTGAATGTTCTTACATATATATTTGTGTGTTAGCTATAGGTTTAGTTATGTGTTTATGTGTTTATGTATTTACTATCTCTTTTTATACTCACACGCATTCATGGAAATAAAGAGGCATTAACATTTTTTTTTTTGGCATATTACAAACCTTTTTTTTTTTCCAGTAACGAGATTATCTTCTCATATAGCTTGTATAGGTGAAGGCCATTGTTAGGGTAAGCCTGATGAAGTTGATGCTGTCATATCTTTAGAAGATTAATTAGTAAATATTTATCTTATCATGGATAAGAGTTGGATGTATCATTCAAGGTTAAACAATGTATACTAAAAATGGGTGGAAATGTTTCTTAATTTTGCCTCACGAACTCAAGTTATGAGGATAAGATAACATATCCATGTGTAAAGTGTGATTTTATCATGCCTATAACATAGTTAATTGCTTATGACCATTTGGTAAGTAATGGATTTACAAAGGGTTATACTAAATAAATTTTACATGGAAAAGCATCATCTTTTGCTACAATTGACATTGAAATACATTCCTTGAATGAGCAAGAATTAGACACACATACATTACTACATGAGGCATTCGAAATACCAAATAAGACTAATAAAAATATTGAAGGTAGCTCTGACGATGGAGTAAATAAACCAAATGCAGATACTGAAAAGTTTTATAAATTGATGCATGATGGACAAAATGAACTTTATCTAGGTTGTAAAAATTTTACAAAACTCTCGTTCATCCTTCAACTATTTTATATCAAGTGTTTAAGGAGATGGAGTAATCATTCATTCACTTTTTTGTTAAAGTTATTAAAGGAGGGATTCCCAGAATGTGTAACACTACTTAATACTTTTTATGAGATTAAGAACACAATTATAGAGTTGGGTCTTAGTTATGAAAAGATTGATGCATGTCTAAATGACTGCATGTCGTATACTAAGAAGCACAAGGGTAATTCTATTTGCCATGTTTGTAAGTTATCTAAGTATGTGAAAAACCAAAATGAGTTACCTAATGATGAACCATCCCTTGCAGTAGGTTGTTATAATTGAAATTTCACCCTTACTAATTATAGATTTCTAAACAATCAAATACAATCTCAAAGTATAGGAAAATAAGAGAGATTGAACACAAAGATTTTTGCGAGGAAATCTCTTTGCAATTAAGGGAGGAAAAAACCTCAGGCTATGAAAACCAAAAGTTTTACTATGCACAAATAGTTACAAGAAAGATCACAGTAGCATACACAATCTATTCTTCCAACTTTACCACACCAATCACAGTGGACGCCTTTTTCCAACACATAAAGAAGAATCTTTACTAGCACTTGAAAACCACGCTCACACCTTTAAACTCCTTCATAGTACTCGTGCACAAGAAGTTTGATAGTTAAAAACTATTGCAACAAAGTTAAGAAAGGTCAATTATCAGTTCATAAATAATTTGTTATTCTCTCTCTGGATGTGCTTTAAGACCTTAGAAGAATGTCTCTATTTATAGAGCACTCAAGCAATCCAATTTTACATAGGATTGTATAGTTTCTCATTTTCAAAATTTTTTAGGAAACTTTCCAAAATCTCTTAAGAAACTTTCTAACCTCCTTAAGAATTAAGAACATTCCAAATGTCCTTCAAGTCTAGACTTTTGACACTTTAGCTAAATGTCTAAAAATACCAGTTTGAAATCATTATTTGTTCACTAATTTACCAATTAGAAATATAAACCTAACAATAATAAGCCAGCTAAGGTTTTGCATTACTTCCTTTTGATACCAATGTTACAATGATTATTCAGATCATTTAAAACAACATCATCTATGAAGTGGCATAAAAAAGGTCAGACTAATGATGGTTGCATAAGACATTCCGTTGATTCTCCAGCTTGGATGACTTTTGATCACCTGCATTATGACTTCTCATTGGATTGTTAGACTTGGATTAGCTTATGATGGTATGAACCTTTATAGGTCATTGAGTAGCACACACAACATTTGGCTTGTGATTTTAATGCCATATAATTTGCCTCTATAGATGCGTATGAAGCAAACTAATTTCCTATTATCATTATTTATTCATGGACCTGTTACACCTAGCAATAACATTGATTTATATCTGCAACCTTTGATAGAGGAATTAAAAGAATTATGGGAGACTAAAGTACAGACATATGATACATCAAGAAAAAGTTTTGAATGTATGCAGCATTGATGTGGACAATTAGTGATTTTTTGGCATATGCTTATTTGTCTATTTGGAGTACAAAAGGAAAATATGCATGTCCTTATTGTCACAAAGACACTTATTTTGGTTGTTACAGCACGATCATAAATATATTGTTACATGGGCCGTCGTAGATTATTGGAGAAACATCAAGTACTTTGAGATGATGAGAAATCTTTTGATTGAAGTAAAGAAAAAAAGTCGCACCTAATCGTATAACTGGTTCTATGGTGTTGGATATGTTGTTTGGCTTCTAGATCACATATGGGAAGATGAGTGCTAATTCAAAATTGCCATATAATTTGAAGAAAAGAAATATATTTTTTGAATTACCATATTGTAAAGATAATTTAATATGTCATAATCTTGATGTGATGTACATTTAAAAAAATGTATGTGAGAGTGTAATTGGAACATTACTGAATTTGGATGGGAAAACAAAGGATAACTTGAAAGCACGTCTTGACTTAAAATTTAAAGTATTAGGACTTGAGCTTTATCCCAGATAAAATGTAACAAACAAAATTATCTTATCTCCAACTTGTTTCTCACTAATAAGGGAAGAGAAAGATATTTTTTATAATTTTTTGAAGACCATGAAAGTTTTTGATGGTTATGCAGTGAATATTTCTCAATGTGTTAACATAAAGCAGCATAAAATATTAGGGCTTAAAAGTCATGATTACCACATATTAATGCAACATTACTTCTCTTGGTAATAAGAGGATTGTTAAGTTCACATGTATGTTCACCTTTACTTGAGTTGATTAATTTTTTTCAAAAATTGTGTTCTAAAGTTTTTTAACCTCAAAACTTTATGTATCTCGAACATCAAATTCTAATAATCATTTTTCATTTGGAAAGAATATTTCCCTACATTTTTTGATATTATGGTGCATTTGTTTGTTCATTTAGCAACCGAGGCCAAATATGTTGGACTAGTACACTATCGTTTGATGTGTCCTACTGAGAGGTGAGACTTGTACTTTTTTTTAAGTTTTTTTTATACAACCACTTAGTTTTTGTTTTATCATATAATGACTTTATGTTATAAACTTAAAGTTATGCAAGTTCAGGTGCTTGCTTATATTGAAAACATATATGCGAAATAGGAGTCATCCAAAAGGTTTTATGGCAAAACGATACCTTGCAAATGAATGGTTGACATTTTACTTTAGGTATATTGAAGGAGTTCAGATAAGGTTTAACCGGGTGTCTTGAAATTATGATGATAAGGTTAATAAAATAGAAGGATGACGTACTTTCTCAATGCCCGGTCGACCATTAGGCAAAAGCGTGATCAAAACATTAGATGATGATTCAAAACAAAACAACACATGAGTATGTGTTATTCAATTGTGAGATAGTCAACCCATTTATTGAGTAAAGGTACTAACAATCACCTTATTTATGTATTTTTCATAAATCGTTACTAACTCACAATTAACAATTAACACATAGACCACATCATAGCATTGCTTTCACACAAAATTCTTGCCTTCGTAACATGGAAATTGATCGTATTCATAGTAGAACATTTCTAACATGGTTTGAGAGATATATAAGTATAATATAATAGAATTTTTATTTGTTCTATTAAATTTTATACAAGTTGAAAACTGATTAATATTTCGAATATGAAAACAAGTTGAACAATTGTGTATTATAGGAGATAGCCAAATAATTAAAAACTTTAAGTGTTTGGCTATAGACCTGATAAAGTTTTCAAAAAATATAATAAGTACATAATAAATGGTTTTAAGTTCCACATTAAAAAGATTGAAAGAAATTAAAAAAATCCAAAATAGTGGAATTAATGTGACTACAAAAACACAAAAATTTGCAAATGGTTCTGGAGATGTTACTTTTTATGGTGTGTTAACAGATATAATTGAGCTTAACTATTTTTTTGAGAGAAGAATTGTGTTATTTAAAAGTGATTGGGTGTTACAAGTTGGGAAAAAGCAAGATAAAGATCGTATGCTAGTTAACTTGTCTCAATTGATGAGAGATGATGACCCTTTTATATTGGCTTCAAAAGTAGAACATGTTATATACGGGAAGGATCTCAAGTGAAAAGATTGGCATGTTACAAATCAAAATAAATCCTAGAGATTTTTATGATATAATTATGCGATCTTCTGCAGACAATGTGGATGCATACTTACAAAGTATAGTGTGTAACACACAAAATAGTGACGAAGACAATTATTTTAATTTAGTAACAGATATGTTCGCTACAACTTTAGACATATCACTTGAAGAAGTAGTGAGAGAAGAAAGTTTTGATGAAGATAGATTTAGTGATGAAGATGGTAAAGAATTTGATATTCTCATATGACAATCGAATTACATTTTTGTTGATTTGTTAATAACATTTATATTTTATTTAATTTCTTTTGATGAAAGTTCCTTTTACATGCTTGCTTTACTTTCATTAAATTTTCTTTAAATATTATCATTTAGTTACATGCCTCATTTACTTGTCTTCATAAGTTGTGTTTAGATAAGTACAAATCAATTTCACAAATTAAGTCAATTATGGACCCATTTAGTTTCACTCAAGTAATGTTAGTAGGATGGGTAACTTCATTCTATCTGAAGGTGAGACGAACTCAAGTCAACTTAATGATAATTCTAGTACGAGTACTAAGTTTTGCATTTACTTAATGAATATATTAATGTTATTCATATTTGTTCATGGATTGACTTTTCTAACATTTTAATGTTTTCTCCTAAAATGATAGCAACTAAAAGAAGAAAAACGTACCATTCAAATACATAAGATATAGGGCACACATGATGGTAAGCATTTTCAAGTTAGTTTGAATAAATATGGTCAGCCTAATGATGAAATGGGCAGCAAGCTATCGTTGTTTATTAGTACAATTGTGCACGATGAAAAAAAAAAAACCACTCATTTACAGAGACTGCTGTCAAGTTTCTTCACATTATAAAGTTAACATATGGGCATTAATAAATTTTAATAAATAGCTTTGTCCCGTGAGTCATAATTGAATATTAAATTTATTTGAAGTTTTAACAATAATTAATAACATAATTAGAAAATCTATTAAGAAAGAGGCTTTAACTCTCGTAAATATTTTCACTTGGAGAAAACTATTATCTTTGGAAAACATTGTGTATTTACATGAACGTTAGTATAGGAATATGTCAAGGGTATAAATTTTATTATTTGTTTTTAATAGATCATTCTTCTTTGAAAATAATAATTTTTTAGTAATTAATTCATAGAATGATCATTAATAATTGTATTTTTTTGTGTATCATGAATTCACAAAGTTAAAATTTGACCTCCCAAATAATATTAGAACTAGGGTAATGAAACTTTCTTGCAAGAAACTAAAGGATTGGAGGGCAACTTTGAAGAGTTCATATTACAAAGAGCATTTGAGTTTTGAGGAGCAAAAACAGTACAAGGATGACAGAGCTGACAGAGTTTACGTTGATCAAGGGAAACAATTAATTTGATATTAGGGGTTTGAAGAAGTGAATGCATCTATTAACAATTTACAATTTTTGTTTCCATCACCTGTAAATAGATTATGCCTTTATGATTTGTAAATTATTAATTTTAGGCACAAAATGAGAAAAAATAAGAGAAGTCAATCATAACGCAAGTACAATCATTCTACTGGATCAAAGAGCTTTCCACGTGTTCGTAGTAAGTAAGTATGCTATTATTGTTATTTTTTATTTTATACTTTTATACTTAATGTTACCATGACATATTGTAATCATATGTGTTCAATAAATATATGCATTGCTCATTAGATGGATGTGTAAAAACTAAAATACAATGCTCTTCAACTTAAGTTATTCTAAGAATGACGAAACTCTTAATAGTAAGGCAACTGGAGAAATAATGGTTAGTAGAAAACTATTATATTTGTTATAACATTCTTTAATAGCTTATTAATTTTAACATGCATAATCAATTATAATTTTTCTTACACTACAAGCATAAAATGGATGAAAGGATAGATTTGGATTCACATCAATCAGAATAAGAAAATACTTAAAGTAATGTATTTGCACAAGTCATGGGTAAAGAAATGAATGGCAGTGTTTGTTTGTACGGATTTGGTGTCTCATCGTTTGATTTGTAGAAAGATATTTAGTGTCACAAGATGAATGATATGCAAGGAGAACTTGTAGAACTAAGATCAAAAGTTAAGAACCTGGAGTCCTTTCTTTGAATGCTCATCTTAATTCAACAAGTAGATGTAAAAAGTTTTTTTTTTTGGTTAATTAGAATAAAACAATTGTTAGATTATTTACCTGAATACATGCATATACAATTAATATATTTATTATTTGTTAGGTACATAATGCACTTAATGCTTATGATTTGACAACTCGATGTTATATGGGCTCAACTACACAAATGCAATTTGGTACTCTTACTGAGGTAACAATTGAAATTTAATTAGAGTAATTGTCTTATATCTAAAATAATGTAATTAGAAATTTAATCAAAAAAATTTACTAATTCTTGTACTGATTATCATTCAAAGGTCTGCTCATTTTATAGGTTGGTGATACAGTTGTTATCAAGAGTATTATATGTCTAAGAGAAACAGTTGCAATTGGTGTCCTTTGAAGTATAGACCCTTCTAAAGAAGTAAATGGAAAAGATTTAGGACCCAACTTCTGGGAAGTATATGTTCAAGTTTCAATAAAATCTAATGAATCATTGATGCAAACATATAGACAATGCAAGACAATTGGACTAGCTATTGGAGCTTATATTGTGTGGCCTGCTCCGTTTGTGATAAGTTTTTGTTTTTAATTTTACTATATTATCAAAAATGTTATTTATTAGTAGTCATTTATGTGGTAATTTCTAACATTTTTATATATTATTTTTTTGCACAGATTTCAAAGGTTGTGGATGGTAGCCGAGAATACTTGTATGAGTTAAGTTGAATATTAGTTTTGTGATTAGATATAGTTTTGTTTATTTTGCTATTTTGTCTTTTTAGAAGTTGAGTAACTTTTTTGTGGAAATTGGATGATTATGGCTATTGGCATATTTATGTTTATTTTGTTTGTGATGGAACATTTAACCATTGTTATAGTTTTACAGATGTGTCTTGGTCCCTACGAACCCTGTTGGGCAATGTTATGGTTAGAAACTTGTAGGCACCTTGTGGCTCGATGTGTCACTATTTTTAAACTTAAATTATTACTTTTAGAAATCAATTCGGTGATGTTATGATCGTGTCTAATTCTAACAAGTAGATGACTCAATGTATTGTTTGATTGTGAATTATTTTCTAAATGTTCAAGCATGACCTCTTTTCTAAAACCTCTCTTAATTTCATATTTGCTTAGATACTCATTATCTATGGTCCAGTGCCTAACTTTTGCTTATTAGCTTAGTTAATTTTATTTTACTTTCATTTATTCTTTTTTAATCCACTATTCTTGTCTAACCAACTATAAGCAATACCTCAAATGCAAATTTAGTTTAGATTTGTTTAGTTTAATTTTAGGTTTACCTATTAGTTTAAAGAGTGAGTTAAGTGTCTCAAAGTTTCTTTATGTAAAAAGACGATCAATACTCCATCGTTAATATAAATTTAAATTGTTATACATGTAATATCCTAGATTTTCGTATTGATATAAATTTATAGTTTTTAACACGTTTTGGGTGTGATAATATGTTATTTAAGTAATATTAGTCATTAGGGATAACTTAGGATTGTAAATTTTAGAAGTAATGGACTAAGTAACTTAAAAATTTAGATTTTAACTCGAGGGAATGCAGGTGGGCACCCAAGGTGCCCAGGGGGCTGCTCGACCTATCTAGTATATTGAAGATTGATGTGTCTTAAGCTGGTCTGGCAGGGGGCTACTCTTATGGCCGTCTGTAGCTAGAATAGGGGGTAGAAGAGAGGTTTAGAGCCTTGTAGAATGCTCGAAAACCAAGCCAAGTAAATGTATATGTGCATATGAGAGACGAGAGAGAAGAGAGGAGAGAGAGAGAGAGAGAGAGAGATTGGTGTTGGGAGAAGGAAACTAAGAGAGGAAGAGGAGCCAAAGAAAACTTATGTTGGTAAGTTCTTCTAACTATAACCAAATACCAATTAGTCTTGCAAAGATGCAATTAAGCATTCAATGAACCTTTCAATATGATTTGTTTGTCGTATAGATCAAGGGGTAAGGAGATTGAACAACTTAAAGTTAGAAACCAAAAATCGGGAGTTCACCATCCACTTGCTTCACTTATTCAAGCTTGAGGTAGGGATTTCTAGCCTCTTTTCAGCATATATGAGATGTAATGAGTTAGAAAATATTGTTATGATGATTATTTAAGAATTTGGAGGCATGAGGAGGTGAATCAAGTGTGTGATATAAGTGTATATGTGTATGTATAGATTGGACCCAAGATTTTTATTTTGATTGAATAAGTGAATTAAAACTTGTTTTGATGAATCATTAGAGTCTTTTGGGGCTTAAACAACACATAGAAACAAGGTTTTAGGTTAAACCTTTGATTTGGCAAAGTTTGAATCACAAAAACATAGGGTATAGCTCGAATTAAAACATAGCATGTATTCTACAATATAGAGGGGCACCCAGGGTCCTTATGCGGGCACCTGAGGTGCCTTACCCGACCCTAGTTTAGTGGTGAAGGTGCCCAAGTCTCTCAAGGAGGCGCTCGGACCTCTATAAAAACTTAAAATGTGGGATTCTCTTGTTTAAGTTGCTCTTTTTATTTAGTATACAAGGTTGTAAACTTGCAAATTTACTCAAGTAAGGTTTATAGTGCAAAGACCCAGTTATAGAACAAGTTTGTGGGATTGAACATGAGAAAATTTACAAAATCCAGAGTTTGCCCACAGGAGACACCGCAATGGTGCAGAGAGGTATCTCAGCCCTTGATGCGGGCGCCTGGATCCCCTACAAGGGGTGTCCTAGCTGCTCAAAAATCTTAATTTTGGTTTATTTGAAGTATTTCTTAGTTTTGGGCTTTTTATTCTTGATATATATTTCTCATTATATTATAGTAAAATTGTGAATATATTTTACGTAATGTTAGAGTTAAAAGGAGTTGAAAATATGTTAAGAAAATGAGATAATATTATAATTAAGTGATAGCATGTTGAATCAAAAATTAGATTTTTATGTGGGATAATATGATGATATTATTTATGGTCTAGTTGAATGAGATGATAATGTTAATTGTTACATGGTTGAATGAGATGATAATGTTAATTGTTACATGGTTGAATGAGATGATGATACTAATTGAATTAGATGGTGATATGAG
Source organism: Vitellaria paradoxa (assembly GCA_019916065.1). NCBI lineage: Eukaryota > Viridiplantae > Streptophyta > Magnoliopsida > Ericales > Sapotaceae > Vitellaria > Vitellaria paradoxa. The sequence continues at coordinate 27,483,600 of CM034243.1, forward strand.
CATAATTATGTAAATGAGATGGATAAGTAAATAAGAGGAAATGTAAATGTTATTGAGACACGGGGTTGGTAGATATTAAAAAAATGAAGGGTATAGAGATTACCCCAAGGTTGAAAGACTCAAAACCTACGCAGAGATTGGTGTTCATGTTAGTAGGTTAGTAGCCTACAACATGACGTGTGATGTGGCAACCCACTAACATGACATGTGACGTGGCTAATCGTGGCCCTTAACGATGACGACATGTGATGTGTAAAATCGTGGCCCTTAACGACGACATATACTAAGACTAATCGTGGTCTTTAACGATGACGTTAATTGTGCCCACCTTCGTGAATTAAATGGAAATGGAATATAAATAAGGATGATTATGATAAGAATGCTTAAGTGAATGATGGTTGAATAAAATGATGAGATTTCTGATAATGATCATGGCATGTGTTTATATAAGGTCGATTTGATAATAAAATTATGATATTTATATGAATGAGGATTTAGGTTTTGTTTAATGATGTTACATGATTATGTCGAGACATATACATTGAATAATAAATGTTGACGTTGTTTTACATTATTACTTTACATATTATATATGCTTTTGTAATACTTCGTGAGCACAAGTGGACTAGTGTTTACGTCCTTATAGATTCTATTGTAGAAGCAAATCCTAAGAACTAGGTGGGCATTTGGTGGGATTAGAAGTGCATAAACTGTTGCTGGCATTGCATCTTTATTTACTTAAGTTAAATTTTCATTTGGGATTGTAATATTATTTTTAAATTTAGAGATCTGTTTGATTGGGTTGTAAAGGGTATAAGACTTGTTTTTGTGTATTATTATTATGGGATATGTTGGAGCATAATAGCCTGACAACTGCCGAGACTTAGTCTATATTATGTTATATTATTATTTTGTGTGGATGTTGCTCTAGGGTTGTCTTATTGCTCTGATCAGGGGATGGTTACTCAAGTACATGATATGTATGTTATTCACTCACCCCTCGGGTCACGAGATCTGGGCCGCGACAATGCATAACTTGTACACTTGCGAACATCAAGCAAAAACCCTTTCACCACTGTATAGCTTTAAGCTTTAAGCCAAGAAGTTAAAGGAATTACATGCTTTGCATTGTTCAGTGTTTGATTACCATATATTTACTGATAACTTATAGATGGCTAAAAGCATAAAATGAAAGAGAACATAAACACGAGGCAAGGGAGTAGGGATTTTACATATTTTTCCCTGCATGAACTCAACTAAATAGTCTAGTTGTATAACATCTTATATGTCACAATATTCCAATCTTATTTTCTAACTAATTTTTCTTGTACTATAACGACTCATATAGTTAGAAATAATGTTATAATACTACAAAAATATATGTCAAAAAAAAAAAGTTACCAAAATACGGGACGTGAAAATTTATATGCTTACACTAATTAAAATGTACTTCAATTTCAAAAATGAAATTATCATATCATTCTGATCACTTTTTCTAATAAAATCTTCTAGCAGAGTTACATTTTCTTATAATTAGTTGCTAGCTAGCACTAATCAACTTCTTCCAATCCTCAAAGAAGAATCAATGCCTTTGCCAACACCTGCTGCAAATAGCTTTGCAATCTCCAGCTGGGTGTTGGCAATGATCTCAGTTCTTTTGAGGTCCACTTCAGCCCTCTTGGCTTCCATCTCAGCTCTAATCTTCTCCAACTCTCTCATCGTCTCCATTCTTGCTTGCTCTGATCGTACCACCACTTCTGCCAACCACCTAATGCTCTCTGCGACTTCCATTCTTCGTCTTTTCCTTTTCTCTGTTGCTCTTGTTGTTTTTAAACTTTTCCATTTAGTTGTTTTCTCTTCGTCGCTGTAAAGCGCAGCTGGAGTGCTACTATCTGTCTCCACGGAAGGATGATTTTTGTCGTTTGACAATTTGGTGCCCTCTCCATCTTCCTGTTGAAATCATCACATGGTTTATGTAGATTAGTGAAATTTGATTATTTGTTAAGACTTTATTTGGGAGGTTAATTGGGACATGTTTGAGTGGGTTCGTAAATCCACTATTAATGGTGAAGTTTAAAAATATATATATATATCCATGGATCTACAAGCCCAAGCTAGTGACGTAAATAGGCCGGGTCGGACCAGAGTTAAGAAAATTCGTCTCTGACCTGCTCTAACTACCTCGACTTATTTTTTAATATTTTTTAAAATATTTTTAAGTAAATTAGAAAGAATTAAAATAATAAATTATCTAGTTGATCTCAAAAAAATATAATTTCAATTACATTTAATCTTGTAAATTATAATAAATAATTTCTATTTATAAAAATCACATTTAAAAATTAAAAAAAAAAACTAACAATTTACAAATAAAATTAGAATCATTTAATGAATAAATTTTATTAATAATTAATTTTGAATTAATTAATTATTAATAGATAAATAATTTTAATTATTATTGTGGTTGGTTGGGTGAAACCTATCACAAGAAACAAAAAAAACCTTACAATTGTAATAGGAGAGAGAGGGGGCGGGGTGGGAATTAGGTGGGATCAGGGGGTCATAAGGGGAAAAAAAGCAAGAGAGAGAGAGAGAGAGAGAGAGAGAGAGAGAAAAGTGGGGCTGGAGAAGGGTGGAGCGAGTCTCTGGTAGGAGAAGGGTAGCCAAAACTCTAACTCAAGTGCTCAGACCGAGATTGTACACACACTAGAGCAACTCATCCCATTTTCATCACTAGCCCAAAGCAACCCTAACTCATCTCATTTGTCAAAACACTAATATAACATAACATTTTTAATTTAATTAATTTAATTTAATTTAATTTTTTCTAGCGTATGACTCAAACTATCTAATAAATACCTTCACGAAACATGAGTGAACAAATTAACATGGGTAAACAAAGTTATGAAATGATTCTAAAATTCATTTCTAGTTAGCTAACTCATAAGGCTGTGTTTGGGAAAGAAGTTTGGGGTGCATTGGGAGGAATTAAATTGTAAAATATCCATACTATCCTTTTCCTTGAAATGTTCTTGTAGTAATTGTATTTAGGGTGTATTTAGAGTGATAAAAAGTGAGATAAAATAAGATAAAGTGAAGTAAAGTGTAAATTCGTAATTCGTGTAGTGAGATAAAAAGTAAATTACTTTTAGAGTTTTCAGAGATTTTGAGTAAAAATTAGTGCGCCAAATAAACCCTTAAGGCTGTGTTTGTTTGAGACTGTGGGATCCACAGATGTGATTTGATAAAAAGATAGGATTAATTTTTTATGTGGGATTATTTTTTTGGTGTTTGGTTGGTGAGATATAAAGTGGGATAAAAAGTATGATTTGATATGTGATGTGATAAGAAATAATTTTTAACCTTTAAATTTTGGAGGGAAACAAATCCAGAAGTGGGGTATTAATAATACCACCACCCCCCTCGGATAACTCATCCGGCAAATCGCCGGATCACTCATCCCATCCCACGTTCACAGTCCATCAGTTAAATAACAAAACAAACATAACATTTGTGGGGCCCACAGATGAGGCATCCAATCTCTCCTTCTTATCCGGTAAACAAACGCAGCCTAAAAGTTAAAAGTTATTATTGATATTTCATCACTCCACTCACCGCAACTCTTCTCTCGAACCCGGCCTAGTTTGTTCGCCCGTTTGTGGGCTGAAAGGTGAAGGTGGGATTTTTGTAGCAAGAAAAATGATCACCTATATAAATCATATTTAAAAGAAAACACTATCATAGTTTCGCAAGTAAATGCAGAATATTCAAACATTATTCAGGCAGAATTTTCTGTTGACGCTTTGTAACTCTCTATATGGTATTAGTTAATGGTAATAATAATAACGATGGGGGTCGTTTGGCGTAAAAACATAATAATAACAATAAATAAATTAGTAAATTAAAAAATATATAACTTTACTCTACCGATTGGCATTGATACTTTAACAGTTAGTTGAGTATTTGATCAAAATTTGTAAAAGTTAATAAAATTAAAAAAAAATGAAGAATATTAGGCAAGATTGAAGAAATTAAAAAAAAATTGGTAAAAGTTGAAAAAAGTTGGTAAAAATTAAAAAAAATTGATAAAAATTGATTTCATGTTTGGTGAGAAAATTAGAAAAATTATAAAAAATGGATAAAAATTAATTTTTTTTGTTTTTGTTTTGGACAACAAATGGCAATAAAATAAAACTAATGGGGTTAATTTGCTCTACCAAGAGTATGTTAAAGTACTACTAGGTCTGGCAGTAGAGTAATTAATTCTTGTGGTTTCCAAGCATGCATGCATGCTATTGGAAAAGAGATTTTTTATATATTACCAAAGGCATCATCCTCTTCAATTGTTCGCCCAAAATACTTGTCTACACACGGAGGAGGAGGACGACGGAGCTACTAACAATAGTCATTTAAAAAGAGAAAATTCTTTTTAAAAAAAAAAAAAAAAGAGAGAATAAAATTTTAAAATGAAAACTGAATTTTAATAAATTAGGTGACATTAAGTTTATTTTTTTTATTTTTTATTTTTATTTTTATTTTATGTCTTAAAAATCTTAAAATAAAAAAACAAATAATGCTCTATTTTTATTATTCTAATTTTTTTTTTGAGTTAAAAATATTCAAAATAACTTTTTATCATTTTTTATTTTATGTATAAACCTATTTTCTATTTTCTTTAATAAGTTTTGAAATCAAAATTCACCAAACGTGTTTTAAACTGTTTTTCTTATTTTTAAAAGAGTAAAATAAAAAATGAGTTTAAAATAAAAATAGAAAACAAAAAAATCAAAAAACAAATCGAGCCCTTAAAATTTTAAATACATAAATTTTCATCATTATGCTTTAATCGCACCCAGCATGGAATTAAAATTTGACAATACGTTAAAATATAATTTTCAGTTTAAATTTTATTTTTTTTTAATTTTTCATTTTAAAAATAGCAAAAATAAAAACAAAAAAAGTAATTTAAGAAATAATGATCCATAAAATATACATACGCATGTTCTGATTAGGCAGTCTAACAACGGGATGAGAGTATCTAGAAGTTGAAAATTCTATTTTCAATCAGTAGATCGAAAATGTTTTAATTTTTATCACTAAGGGCCCGTTTGGTTTATAAATTTTTGCTGAAAATCTTTAAAAATCTCTATAAATCTCTATTAATTTTATATCACATCAACTTTTTTCTCTCACTGCACACATTACGAACTTTCCCCAAACCACAATTTATCTCAATTTATCTCATTTTTTCTTACTCCAAACAAACCCTAAATAAATTTTCATAAGAATTTAAATATTAAAAATATAATTTTAATTTCTAAAATTATATTTCAATATTTTAAAGTTCAAATTTTAGAATATGAAATTGGAAAGACTTAGTACAGACCTTGGCCACCCTATCAGCGCCGTTGGAACCATGGGAGTTTTGTGCTACACCAAGAGGAACCGGTGCCAGCGCCGGCGAAGCAACTGGCGGAGGCGGTGGCAGCGTTGCTGCTGTTTCAATTACCACTAAAGGAGCGCTGGTGGGCAGCGGCGGCGGCGGCGGCGGCGGCAAAGCATGGAGCGGAGGAGCGCTGCCGCGGAGCAAAAGATCGAGTCTCTGAAAGAGGGGCCAGGAGGAAGCGTCGGCGGTAGCGGATTCCGATCTGTACCTCTTCTTCATGGACTCGATCTTGTTCTTGCACTGCGTTTGCGTCTTGGGAGACTTGGTGTAGTTCGAACGAGAAGACACGTACTTCGCGACGTCTTCCCAGTCTTGTCCTTTGAGCTTTGCTCTGTTCCGAAGTATCCATTTTGCCTCGTAAGCCTCGAGGAGGCACGAAACTGCCCCTTCGCTCCACTCATCTCTTTTCAGCCTATCGCCGCCGCCGCCGGGAGTGCTCTTTCTAGGAGAGTCTTCCTTGGCGGCGGTGTTGTGGTTAGAGAGGAGAGATGGGGCTTCTTGGTTGGCTTCTTTATCCATCTCTCCTCATTCTAAACCTTAATTATTTGCCTATGTTTTTTAGCTGCTAACATGAAATGAGACCTCAAGAAGTTGAAGTAAATGGTAGTGATCACTAGGAAGGAGAGAGAGGGAGAGAGAGAGAGAGAGAGAGAGAGAGAGAGAGTGAGCAGGTACAAAGAATTTGGGAACTATTGTAAGTCCAAACGTTAGTGGATGAATTTTATATAAAAGTTTTATAATAAAAAATGTATATTGTATAAATAAAAAATTATGAATTAAAAATACTACTTTTTATTTTTTTTAAAAATTATTAATTAAATTATGTACATAAATTTTATTAATATATATTTTTGTTTTTAGTTATTGATTGCGTATTTGTATAAATATAAGTGGAATACCTAAAATTAAATTAAAAGATAGGGTGTTGCAATTATTAAGTGTGATAACGTATATCTTTTTGTAAAAATTATATTTAATTTTTAAAAATAAAACATTAATTTTATATAATTAATATATATATATATATATATATCCCATGAGAGCTTCCTCACATTTGAGGGATTGAGGTAAGTGTTACAAACGTTTTAGGCGTAGGCCGGGAGGAGAGAGAGAGACAGACAGAGACAGAAAAAGAAAGAGGGTGAGAGGTAGCCACTAGAATCTAGAGAGAGTAAAAGAGATTAGCACTAGTGGTCTACTGAGAGTAACAGTCTTTAGTGGGCAACTAGAGAGGAGATAGAGATGAACCACTAGCGTTGGAGGGCAAAAAGGGAAAAAGAACGAAGAATAGTAGTAGGGGAGGGTTTTCTTCCAGTACTTTATTTATTAGCGAGGGTTGGTTTTGGTATGCTTATTTTAAGTCCTTTTTTTAAATTTTTTGAAAATAAAAATTTAATTTAAAATATAGTCAATTAATCGTATTCTCCAAACTTATTTTTAAAAATAAAAAATAAATTTACACATAAAATATAAATAATCAAAAATCGTTTTGAGTTTTTTAATGTAAAATAAACAAAATTCTAAAATATAAAATAATAAAAAATATCGAACTAAATGTATTATTAATATTTTTCAAATATAAATCTCAAAACAAAAAATTAAAAACATAAATATAAAAAATAAAAAATACAAATACAAATCACGTAATAGATGACACATAGATTCAAACTTAAATACCAAAATGAGACAGATGGAAAATTTTCTGGTTCTAACAATGGTTTCAACAAAAATTGAAGTCGTGATTTGGAATGCGGAATTCTCGTTTCACTGGAATAGCGACTCGCAAACACTAGTTCATAGCGTTGGTGTTACAAAATAGGAATTCTACTTTTTCTTTTTCTTTTTTTTTTCATGCAAGTGTAATTAAAATTTTAAAATAATATAAAGTTGTGAGTTGAAATCAAGCTTTTAAATTTAAAATTATAAAATTTATGACTTTTATGTACTAGTAAATAAGTTTCAAATTACCTAAATATAGTTATAAATTAAACAAGATTGAGAATCATTGTACTTTACCTTTAATCTTATTTTAATTTTTATATATACTTTAAACTGTTACACCCTATCTCTTACACTTTTAAAAAATTTTACTTTGGAAGTGTTTGATTTATCAAATTCTATCAAAAGTTACAAAAAATTACCAACTTTTTCAATCAAATTTTACCACGTGTCATTTTTATACTAACTTTTTTAATTTTTTTGCCATCCAAACACTTCCTTTATTTTATTTTATCAAAGTTATTAACGAGAAATATTACGTGTCCATTATACATGAAGAATAGGTGATTTTTTTAGTTAAATTATTTTATAAAAATAAATTAGAAAGGCTTTAAAGGTACTAGGAAAAGATAAATTAAAATAATTTAAAGAGAAAGATGCTCAAGGGTACAATTATAATTTATTATTTTTATATGGCCCATTTGGTTCACCAAGTTTCATAAAAAAAGAAAAAAAAATTAATAACCTATTTAGAGTTCTATGTAACCTAACAAATCTCTATAAATCTTTATAAAATTCAAAATTTCTACTAACTGCATGAATTACAAAACTGTAACTTTTATCAGTTTATAGTAACTTTTTTAACTCTAAATATCGTTTAATTCTTACTAAATTTCTCTAATTTTTCCGAATTTTATTCGCCAAATACAAAATTAACTTTTACAAACTTTTTCCAATTTTCTATAATTTTACAACTTTCTCCAAATTTTTATAACTCTTACTAATTTTTACGAAACATTTTAATACTCAACAAAAGTTACACGTGTCAAAATTTTGTGTCAGTATTAACAACAAGTTATATTCGCTAACGGCCTATATATATACACACATACATACATATATATAAGTGTAGAAACGAGTCAAGCCGAGTCGAGTTTTAACTTATTCAAACTTGACTTGAGCTATTTATACTCGAGCTCAAGTTCGATTTGAATTTTTATATAGATTTGAGTTCAATTTAATAAAGAAGAATTTAAACTCAACATCGACTCGTCAATAATTTGATTAAGTTACAATAACGTTATTTTAGTTTAAAAATAATAAATAAAATATTGTAAAAAATATAAATATATTATAAATATATGTATTGTTTTATTGAATCAACTTATGGGGATTTCAAGCTGAGTTTTTCTAATCTCAAACTTAAACTCAGTTCTAAAAAAGTCATAAATTAAACTTAATTTGAACTCGTTTTCCTTACGAAGCAAGCTCGAATTGAACCTTTTTCGAGCCAAATTCAAATTATTTAGAAAAAAAAAAGTTCAATTTATTTTCACCCTTACATAGACACACACGCACACATATATATAGGTTCCGTTTAGAGTGATAAAAAATTTAAAAAATAATAAAAAATTTTAAAAAATTTTAAAAATTATTTACTTTTTATCTCACTACACGAATTACGAATCTACAATTTATATCATTTTATCTCATTTTTATTACTCTAAATGCACCCATTATATATATATAACAAACAAGGAGTGAGTGGCCAACCAAAGAATATGTCACTACTTCGATTGTCAAACAGGTTAATGATGAGAGTGGTAATCTTTTGGCCAGCTTTTTGATGAGCATTTGGTGGAGTTTATCTTTCGTGGGTGTATGCTGGGATTTTATTATAATTTTGTTTTGTTGGGGGGAGGGCTTATTTTGGCGGTTTGCGTTGATATGAAGCCAACCAACCAAGAGCTCCACCGACGGTCGGTGGTGGTCAGTCACGTGGGATTGTCACCCACTCCCCCCCAATTAGTATTCTCATTCGCATTCGATCGCCCACTTTCACCTCCCTCCGTCCAGCACCACCATCTCTTGCCAATGCGCGCTGCCGTCACCCTCCAACTCATCAGCATTAGGTGCTACTGGCTAGCACTTTTCTCTTCGTCTTTTTAGACCTACTTTTTGCCATTTTCTCCACCTTTTCAACCCCCTGATGGCCACATCACTGTTGGGGCATAAAGCATCACATAGGGGTGAATAATTTTGGAACATACACGATAATTTCACAATTACCCATTCGGTTAGTTCCATATGCACTTAGAGGAGGACATTTGGAAGTTAAAAAAACTCAAAAATTAGAATTGATGTGATGTAAAAATGATACGTGGTAAAATTTGATCAGAGAGATTTGAAAATTTTTAAAGTTTTTTGAATTTTTTTAAATTTTTTGAGATGTCAAACACACTTTTAGTAAGAATAATGATGTTGGTTTCCCAAAAAAAAAAAAAAAAGAAAGTTAAGAATAATGATGCTAAACGGTTGAGTATAAATCAATTCTTAAGTTCACTGTATGTCTTTTATGAAAAGTCTAATTATGGTTATGATTTTACTCTATTTATATAACGGTTAATTCCTCTCTTCATAATATACAGACAATTTTTTCTATTTATAATTATCATAGGATCTATAACAATGAGGAAAATCAAAATAATCTACCTATAGTTTGCTTGTTTCGAAAATGATTTAATCACAAATTAAAATAAGATCATGAAACAAATATATATGATTTCCACATTAATTTATTTTATTGATATGTCTATATTCACATACACAAAATATTTATTATATTTACAAAACAAGGCAAAGTAATTTTTTAACTATTATAAATACATATTTAAACAACAATAACAACGGCAACACTTATCTCATTAGTAAAATTGCACATACCCTCGTATCTTATTGCAATTATTTGAAATAATTTTTTGTGAGCAAAGTTCACAAATTTTCACAAAAATACAAGCTCATTTATTTATTTTAAAATTTAGGCCCTGTTACCAAAAGTCACCAAAAATCACTAATTTTAACTAATATTTATACTTTTTTTCCAATCAAATTTCTCATCATATCACCTTTATGTCACATCTTTCTATTTTTATTATACTTTTTGGTCAACTTTTTGTCAACCAAACACATTCTTAGATTTGCTTTTAGAATATTCAAATGAGTTTGAAAGAAAAAATTTTAAATCCAATATTTTATTTGAGGTCTGGTATAAAGATATTAAAATATATAATTTTATTATTTAAATATATTTTGTAAAATTAAAAAAATATACATGCAATATTAGATATAAAAAACACAAACAGTTAATAATAAATATTTTATTATTTGTTAAATAATGATCAAAATATTATAACTTTATTTAATTATTTTTTAAATATCTAAATTGTGAAAAAGAAATTACAGATAAATGCTAAATATATATATATATATATATGTATATATAATTTAAGTTTGGTGGGCTTGTTATTTAAGAATTAATAGAGAACTAAACTTGGAGTACAAATATTAGGCATAGTGTCTATCGCCCCATTGTTCATTCCTAGCCACGCTTAATTATTTTATTATTTTTTAAAAAACATTATTTTTATTTAAAAAATAAGCCAAGTTAATATGACAACCGCATTTTGTAATAAAAATATATTTTAGTAAACTTTCTAATTCAAAGCGATTAGCACTTATTTTCGTATCCTTCTAGTAAGCACTGCTCCTATTTTTTTTTTAAATAAAAAATACTCATCAATTAAAAGTGTGTTTGGAGTGAAAAAAATGAGATAAATTGAGAGTTTGTTATACGTGTAGTGAAAAAAAAATTGATGTGATATAAAGTTAACAGAGATTTATTGAATTTTTTGTTATTTATTTACAAATCAAACGGAACCTAAAAAGCACAATCAAAATAATGCAGTAATGATAACATCGTCATTAAAGTACAATTATATAAATTTTACTATTTAAAAATGTTGTTGTTAAGTACTTTTCTTGGTAAATTATTTTCCTATTAATTACAGCTATATCCCTTTTGGTGCAAGAATAATCATCCAATAAGCATCAACTAATTTCTTTTAAAATTGCATAATTTCACACAATCAATTATTATAATGATACGTGATTATTCCTACGTAATTAGGTATAGGGTCGTTTGGTTTATTGAATTTTTTCAAAAAAATTCTATAAATCTTTGTTAACTTTATATCACATTAACTTTTTTTCTCACTGCACGCAGTACGAACTTTCCCCAAACCACAATTTATCTCAATTTATCTCACTTTTTGTTACTCCAAACAACCCCATAGTAAGTTATTACTGTTTAATTTTGAATGGTACCTCAATTTGTAAAACTTTGAATTTGTTTCCTAGGGTTGGTTTGGCATCAAAATAAAACTTCAAAAATCACTATAAATCTCCAACAACTCCTATACCTCTAATTTTTCCGCCATCGCTAATTTTAAAAAATTTTAATATTTTACTTAAAAAAATAAAAAATCTGGAAGTAGGTTAACTAAATGTGTAATTTTTTTTTTTACAATCATATTTTTCGTGTCGAAAGCTTTCAAACGAGTACCATTGTTACTTTTTTTGTGAATTTTTTTTAATCCCTGGTAACAAATTTGAAAAACCGTTCTCACAATTTACTACTTTTCGGAAAAAACGGTGCCAAATTAATTCAAAACTACATTTTATCTCAATTTATTTTATTTTTTTCTTACTCCAAGCGAATCCTTAATAATTACTAATTCGAGTATTTAAATACGAAAAAAAGTTATGTTTGTTTAGGAGGGGAATGGTCAAAATAAATTACATTCCTTTTTTGGTTATAAAAGGAATTAATGCTGTTGTAATTGGCAATCAAATTAAAGAATAAAAATTGGCTATTGGCTATTAGGTCCGTTTGGCGTAAGAAAAAATAAGATAAATTGAGATAAAATGTGATTTGGAGTTGATTTTGGCGTCACTTTTTTCTAAAAATTCGCAAACCGTGTGGGAACGGTTTGCCAAATCTATTCCCACGGATTTAAAAAATTCATAAAAAATAGCGACAATGGTACCAGTTTGAAAGCTCTCGACACAAAAAATATGATTGTATAAAAAATTTATACATTCGGATAACCTACTTCTAGAATTTTTATTTTTTTAGTGAAATATTGAAATTTTTTAAAATTAGTGATGGTGGAAAAATTAAAGATAAAAGAATTGTTAGATCTTTATAAAAATTTTTAGTATTTTTTTTATGCCAAATGCAGCCTAGATTGAAGAGTAACACAAGGAATTGCGCTGTGGAATGGAATGGATGTTTCCTGCACCGTACAACTCGCGTGATCAATTACAACTCGGGGGCTACGGTAGAGAGCAACCGCAGCCGTTGCAATCTCTCGAAACAGTACTATTTCGTTCATTTTTATTCAAAACGACGTTATTTTGGGTTTGTTTGGAGTAAGAAAAAATGAGATAAATTGAGATAAATTGTGATTTGGGGAGAGTTCGTAATGCGTGTATTGAGAGAAAAAAGTTAATGTGATATAAAATTAACAGAGATTTATAGAGATTTTCAGATATTTTCAACAAAATACTGCACGCTAAACGTAACCTTCGTCGAATTTGAATGAAAAATAAACAAAATGGCGCCGTCCGAGCGCAATTGCACCCCACTGTAGCCCCCTTCTTCTGTCGCATTGTGAGAAGGCATTTTCTTGTTTCGTCGTTCGAAGGAAATGTAGAGGTCCGTCCGTGACCGTCAATTTCGCTTGGACCATTGTTAATTTTTGTCTTTAGTGAGTTTCATTCACAGGCAACAAGTAAGGAAATTGGAGTGATATATTCGGTGGAAAGAAGGAAACTTGGGAATTTTTTTATTTTATTTTATTTTTTTGGGGTTGTTGAAAATTTCAATGAGTAATTTTACCTTTAACATTTCGACTCAACTCATAAGTCATTGGAATGTTACAGTGATGCCAATACTTGAGCAAGACACCATGACCATGCGGTAAAAGTATAATACCATGGTGTTCTAATTTTGACCTAATTTAATTTAGGATTAATTATATTGACATCTCTTAAACTATATCTATTTTTCAATTTTCCTCTTTCATCTATTAACTCTAATATTTTGACTCTCTTATCTATTTAAAAGGGGCTTCATTTAAAACCGTTAAAAAAATCCATTAAATTTTTATTTACTATTATTTAATTATTTCAATAAGTTTTTAATGTGATTATCACGCACATATTCAATTAGCACCTATCACTAGAGGTTTACATGGGTTACATTAGATAAATCATTCGATTTTCTATTATAAATTAAATAAATCAAAATTTTTTTTATCACAGCCAAAAAATTTCGAGCTAAAAATAAAAATAAATTATATGTATATATATATATATTATTTTTGTTTTTGGTATAACGAAATAGGGTGAGCAAAATGTAATGAAAATCAAAAAATCAAACTAAACCTACATTTAATTTAGTTCTTTTTTAATTTAAATTTAACTTAAATTTTTAAACAAATTTTGAGCATGCATTTTATATTATTTATTACTAAAGTTAAATATATATATATATATATATATATAAAATAAATATAGAATAAAATATAAAATATTTATTATTAAGATCCGAGAATTGATTTGATTAGATTTTTTTTTTATCAAAATTAGGTTTAAGTCAATTTTTTGGATGGGATAAAAAATTCAATTTATTTAATTTATAACAAAAAATCGAATGATTTATTTGATCTAATTCATGCAAATATCTAGTCATGAGGTTCAAATTTGAATATACATGAATAATAATCACATTATAAACATATTGAGATAATTAAAAAATAATAAATAAATAAAAAGTTAACGGATTTTGTTAAAAGTTACTAAACGGAATCCTTTTTAAATAGATAAGGGGTCAAAGTGTCAGTATAAGTAGATGAAATGGTAAATTAAAAAATAGGTATCGTTTAAAGGGTGTCGTTTAAAGGGTGTCAGTTTAACCTTTTAATTTATTAAAATTTTAGACCACTTGGAATTTTGAAATTTTGAGTTTTAATTTTTAGGCTGAGGACCTAATTTATTTTTTGGGTTGAGTTTGTGAGGGGTGTAGTTGTACCTGAAAATCCATGGGCACTTGTTTTTTTCCTTTTCCCTTTGTTTATTTATTTATTTATTTGTTTTTCTTTCCTCTTGCCTTCCCCCCTCCTCCTCCTTAGGGATGGAAATGGGTCGGGTTAGCCCGAGACTTGATTGGCCCGACCCGATTTTGCCTTGGCCCGCCCCGACCCTACCTCGACCTTTTAACCCCCAGGTCCGGGCTTGGGTCGACATGCTTCGGCCCAAGACTGGACCCGAGGCTTGACCTGCCCCGCCCCACCGGCCCGCCCTTTCTCCCTTTCCCAAATCTCGTGCCACACTAATAGCTTTTCCCCCGCCCCTGGGGCCCCTCCCCAGTCAGTGACCGTTGCGCGGGGGGTTGGTTTTTCGGTTTCCCTTTTTTTTTTTTTTGTTTTTTACCGTTTCACATAGTAACCCCTTTTTCTTTTTACCGTTTCAAACAGCAAGACCAATGGCTACCACGGACCCTAACGGTCCAATTCAAAATTTAATTACAAAATCTCCCACAAAAAATTACAAAATCCTTCCAACCTTCCACTATAAATACCCCACACTCGTATTCATTCAAACTTACAAAAAACTAACAAATTCTCTCTCAAATTTCAACACTATTAAGCTACCAACTCTCAAGTGTGCTCTTCAATTGTGCTCAAGTGCATCTAATTCTGTCAAATTTGAAGTTAAGATTTAAAGATCAAATGCTTCAAAGTTTCAAATTATTCTAAGTTAGTATTTAATTTTTTTTAATTGGCATACATACATTTTTTTTAATTTGCATACTTTAATTCTTTTCCATTAAGTTATTTTTTACTAAATGAATCCTAAAGACACCTTTTTTTTTTACTTGGAGGGTAGAGACTCAATATCATTTTCCCCTCAAGAACAAATGGAATAATTTGCATCACTACAAATACCAACACTTGCCAGCATAAGTGGTGATGTTGGTGCATCATCTTCCCGCCACCAACAGCGTGGCTCTTCAAAAGTATGGGATTTTTTTACTAGAATTTCACGCGATGATGAAATGCACAAGGCTAAATGTAATATTTGTGGTAACTTATTAGATAATATTTGTGGTGATTTATTAGATGGTAGGACTACTTCTGGGACTAGTCTTCTAAAAAGACATTTAAATAAAAAGCACTGACACGATCCACGAATCAATTCTGTAATTGATCAATATTTTCCACATGCTACACAAACTTAATTAGGTAACGAATGGAGTAATTTAAATATTTTTTTCTTATGACCCTACGAGAATACAAAATAATTTAGTTAGATATATTGTTAAAGATGAACAACCTTTCATGATGAGTGAAAATCGACATTTTGAAGAATTTTTTCGCAATAATTTTACGCCACAATATCGCGGTTTTTCAAGAAATACTTCAAAAAATAAAGTTTTACGAGATTTTAAAACAAAAAAGGATGAATTAAAAACTTATTTTCACAATTTTGAAGGAAATATTTGCTTAACCTCTGATATGTGGAAATCCTGCCAAGATATTGAATATATTTGTATAACCGCACATTATATTGACGAAAATTGGAAATTAAATAAATGCATTCTTTCAATTAAATTAGTTGAACAACCCTACATTGAATTGAGTGTTGGAAACTTATTTGTAGTGAACTTGTATCATTGAATTTATGTAAAAAAGTATTTTCTATTACTTTAGATAATGCTTCATATAATGATATTTGTTTTAATTACGTATCTAATGATTTACCTACAAGGAGTTTATTATTTCATGGGCGTTGTTGTGCTCATATACTTAATTTAATTGTAAATGATGGATTAGATATTTATGAATCTTTTATTATTAAAATAAAAAAGCTGTAGTTTGTGCTATGAATTCTCCAAAAAAGAATTAATCTATTTGCTGGTAACTGTACTCAAATTTGTTTAAAACCTAAAAATTACCAATGAAAATTAATATAAGATGGAATTCAACATATATTATGTTAAAAGTTGCTATTAAATATCAAAAAGTAATTGATTTATTTATTTTATGTAATCAAGCTATTGGTTTAGATAGTATTGAGCCCATTAATTTGGTAAATGCAATTTTTTATAAGGATTTTTTTATATGTTTTTGATATTGCTACTAAAATATTTTGTATAATTTATTATCCCACTTCTTCTACTATTGTTTATCAATTGGGGGTTATTGATGAAATTTTTAAAAATATTTTATTTAAGAATATTATGCTGCTATGGTTCTTACAATGAAAGAAAATTTTGATAAATATTTTAACCCACTTCCCATACATTTTGGTATTGGCACTATTTTATACCTTAGATATAAAAAAGATATTTTTTTTCAATTATTCGACATGATATATAGGCCTGAAAGTGCCCAAGAACAATTAAATAATATTAAAGAGTAAATGCAAGTTCTAATTGGTCAGTCTGATACTAATCGTACAACTACCCAAACAACTACTATCATAACGTCTTCCTCTTACCATGACTTTGGTGGCAATACATCCCTATGGAGAAGAATAACATCTCCGCGGACAGATCCATTAGCAAGTGCAAGTTCATCAAGTTCATTCGACCTGCAACGTTATCACGGTACATCTCTAATAGAAAATAAAGATGATTTTAATCTTTTAGACTGGTGGAAGGGATAACAATCTAAATTTCTAGTTCTTTCTACTTTAGCTCGTGATATCCTTGCACTTTCAGCTTCTACTGTAGCATCCGAGCAAGTTTTTAGTGGAAGTGGGCATATTATCAGTCAATTCAGGAGTCGACTGGCCCCTGTAATAGTAGAAGCTTTGATGTATTTACGAGATTAGTATCTCACTGAAAATAGACAACAAGAAGTTGTCGAAAAATAGCAACTTGCCCTTGACTTTGATGCAATGTATTTAAGTGAAAGAAAAGAACACACTAGTGGATCTAGTGATAAATAATAATGATGTATTGATAGAGTAATATTTGCAAGTGATAGTTACTCTTATAGGTGACAACATAGTTGGGATGTATAAGACGTGAAGTGATGCACCTATTTATTACTCTATCATTTGTTTTTTTATAATTCTATATTTGTAAATTGTTATTTTAAATTTAATGTTAATTATGTAATTGCTTATTGTTTAATAAATTTATTTTTTGGCAATAATTATTTTAATGTGTTTGGTTGAGTTTTATTTTATATTTTATTTACTTTAAAAAAATTAAAAACATTTAAAAATATTCAAAAATTAAAAAATAAGCTGGGTCAGCTGGAGTGGGTTAGGGGCGAGGATTGGCGACCCGCCCTAACCCGACTCGAAAATGAGGAAGGGCGGCTGGTGCTAGTTAGCCACGGGTCGGTTTGGCCCTGGGTCAAGGGACGGGTCGAGCCCGATCTGACCCATTTCCATTACTACTCCTCCTCATCGTTTCTTTTTGGGTCAGCCAAGCAAAGAACAAGAGAGATGGAAAGAGAAGATCATAAAGATTTTGTTCATATTTTAGAGTTAATCATATAGTAATACAAATCATAGGAGTGATCGTGGAAATATATCTATGTTTTTAAAAGTTTGGAGTTCTAAGTGGTATACTTCGTTCTCTTCATGTTTGCTTTGGATTCAAGAGGTAGAATGTATTTAGTTATTATAGATGATCTCCTACATAATTTGTTTACTTCTCATCCTTTAAGGTGGATCTATGGAAGTATATAAATGTGTGTACATATCTAAACTATATAGAGTGCGTTTGGTGTGACGAAAATTAACGAAAAATATAGTTTAGGAAATTTTTTTGACGTTTGGTACTCAGTCACCAATTCAAGTTTTTCAAAAACGAACAGTGAAACTTTTTTATTTTTGCATCAGTTTTTTAGAGACAAAAACCATCTGAACAGTTTTTTGGATTTGTCAAAATGGTTCTATGTCAAAATTTATTGAAAGTTGTTGAAAAATTTTTAAGATTTGTAGAATAGTTATTGAGGTTTGTGGAATATTATTGGAGTTTGTAAAAAATTTATTAGGGTTTGTAAAAAGTTGTTGGGATATGTAGATATACTAGCGGATAACCTCCTCAACTAAAATTAAATAAGCATGCACGCATCTGAAATTAAAATATGTTAGCACATTTACCTTTTTCAAAAACTCAAAATAAATTCCCTTTTCATTGTATTTTTTCCTTTAGAAGAACTAAAACCCAATTTGAAAACTAACAAGTAAACACCAAATACAAACTCGAAATCCAATATCACCATCAGATTTATAATTCAACCAAAAGATCAAAAAATCATCATTAATACCGAGAAGTAAAATTTTTATCCTTTTCAATGTAACTCTTTAGATATCATCATTAAATTCAACTCAATGTTTTATCAGAATATAAAGTGACCTCCTAAAGACTGTGCCACACAAAATTAAGTAATAATTTTTTATTAATTTTATAAAAATAACTTAAATTAAAAATATTATTATTAATCATACATTGTGCTTTATAAAAAAAAAAGCCAACCTTACCAATAATTCTAAAATTAGAATTTAGAAAAAAAAAATCACTAACCCGAGACTAATTTTATTCAAATATTATATAAAAAAAAAAGTGGAATGATGAACATAAGGAGTGTCACAAAGTATTTGATAATAAATTTTAATTGGTTTTATAAAAATAACTCAAATGAAAAATATTATTATTAATCATATGTGTTTTACAAAATAAAATAAATATAGTAAATGTGACTAATTTAAATTTAAAATTAGAATTTAGAAAAATAAATACTTGGAACCTAATTAATATTCGATATTTTTTGTACTTTTAAATTTTAAAAATACTAAGAGTCGTTATTATAACAAAAATAAACTAATTATTATTTAAACTTTTTTTATTTGTGTTTTTTAGTTGTATTTTTAATTTAATTACTAATGTAATTAATAATATATAAATTTAACAATCGTATTAAATTTTTAAGCAAGTGGGTCCCATTTTGGAACTCACGTGCAAGTGAATTCTTTTTCAAAACCCAAAAAAATGGGTCTCTTTTCAAAACCCGTGAGTTTTTTTACATTTATTATTGGTTAAAATCATATGCCACAATTTTAGTGCTTTTATAAGCAAAAGAAAAGGTTAAAGTTGTTGTGTTCTAGCAATGTGGGACAAAAAAACATTATTAATGTAAAATATCTCCGCCATTTGTTAAAAAATAAAACTTAATCTTAGCCGTTGGATCTTAGTTTGTGAGAAAGATATTTTTAAAAATTATCCTATTTTATTATATAGGTTTATAAAAAAAAAAAAGAGTAGAATGACAAATATAAAGAGTGTCACAAAGGATTTGATAATAATTTTTAATTGGTTTTATAAAAATAACTCAAATAAAAAATATTATTATTATTCATATGTGCTTTATAAAATAAAACAAATATAGTAAATGTGACTAATTTAAATTTAAAATTAAAATCTAGAAAAATAACTACTCACGAGCCTAATTAATATTCGATTTTTTTGTACTTTTAAATTTTAAAAATACTAAGAGTTGTTGTTATAAGAAAAACAACCTAATTACTATTTAAGTTTTTTTTTTTTTTTGGTGTTGCATTTTTAATTTAATTACTAATGTAATTAAAATATATAAATTTAATAATTGTATTAAATTTTTAAGCAAATGGGTCTCGTTTTGGAACTCACAACAGTGAATTTCTTTCCAGAACCCAAAAAAGTAGTTTCTTTTTCAGACCCTATGAGTTTTTTACATTTGTTATTTATTAAAATCATATGTCATAATTGTGGTGCTTTTATAAGTTAAAAAAAAAAGGTGAAGTTATTATGTTTTAGCAACGTGGGACGAAGAAATATTGTGAATGTAAAAGATTTCAACCATTTGCTGAAAAATAAAACTCAATACCAGCCATTGAATCTTACTTTATGAGAGGAATATTTTCAAAAACCGTCTTATTTTATTATATAGATATCATTTACATTCAGGGTTAGTTTAAGCCATCTGATGTATGATTGTGAGACCGGTGAGTTGACATGCTAACACTGTAGGGTAATGATGATTTATTAAAAATGAGTTTAATAAATGAGTTTACAATTATCATGTATTCCCAAGTCAATATTACTAATTTATGATCGTTATGTAGAGTTAAGACATTAATGATGACAAGATTCATTATTATCAATTTGCAAGATCAATGCATGGTTACGAGTGGATGCCACCAAGAGAAATAGTAGCAGAGTCGGCGACGGACTACTATTATTATTGTTGTTGCTATTGTTATGAGTTTACAATTACGAAAGAAAATGATGTGGAAGGTAATCGTTCATGATATGCTAAGTATTACAAAATTTGTCGTGAGTAAATAAACAGTGTGGTATGTAACTCTGCGTACTATATTAAGTATCAATTATCTCAAAATAAAGATGCGATAATGTGGAAGATTTAATGATGCATAGTCATTGCATTTCAGTTAATGTTTATAAAATCAGAAGTTTTTTTATGAAAATATCTTTCAAATTATCTTTCTTTTTTTATTTAATTCCCAAACTATCAAATGCACTTATCATATACTTAAACTATCTAATTCCGTTCTGTTTGGTCCGAATACTAACTTCATCTGTTAACTTTAACGAAATTGGATAATTCGAGAATATAATAGGTGCATTTGATAGTTTGTGAATGAAATAGAAAAAAAAGGAATAATTTGAGAGATATTTTCATAAAACTCTCGTTAAATTTAAGGTTCATTTGTAACATTTATGATTTTTTTGTTTATCTTTAATAGTTTTTGTTTTTAATTTTTAATTTTTAGTTTTTATTTTTCTAACATAAAAATAGATTCGTGTTTAGAAATATAATTTTGTTTATGGTAATTAATTTTATTTTAATAAAATATTTTAATTTTATTATTTTTTTATAAAATTAACTAAAGTTAATAAAATATTTTTAAACTAATTAATTTAACATAATATATTATTTTTAATAATAATTAATTTTAATAAATTATATTAATAAATAACATAATTTACCACTAAATTAATATTTTATTTATTAAAATTAATTTGATGTAATAAAATATTTTAATAAAATAAAAAATTTTAAGAAGTAATTACTACTTATTAAAAAATTTTAATTTAATAAATAAATTTTTTTAATAATAAACTATTATTTTAACAGTAATATTAATTTAATAAATAAAATTTTTAATGTGTAATTATCATTAATTTTAATTTTGCTAAAATAAGTTATTTTAATATGTAATTATTATTTATTAAAACATAATTATAATCTAACAAAATAAATTATTTTAATTTATTATTTTATTTATAATTAATTTAATTTCAATAAAAATAAATATTTTAGCATGTAATTATTATTTTTTAAATAATAATTTTAGTTTTATAAAATAAACCATTTTAATTATAAAATGTTATTTTAATTTGAATAAAATAAATCATTATAATAGTATGTTATTTATTAAAAATAATTTTAGTTTAATAAAAAATTCAAATAAAATAATTTATTTTAATATGATGCCAACAAAATGAATAAAGTGTTAAAATTGAAAAATATTTATAAAAGAAAGAGTTTTTTTTTTTTTTTATGAAAATATCCTTTAAACTATCTCTTTTTTTTTTTTATTTGGTCCTCAAACTATCGAACGCACCTATTAAATTCTTGAACTATTGAATTCCATTCTATTTTGTTCGAACACTAATTTCTTCTATTAATTTTAATGAATGGAGTTAGTGTTCGAACTAAATAGAGGTTTAGTGTTTGGATCAAATAGAACGGAATTAGATAATTTGAGAATGTAATAAGTGTGCTTGATAGTTTAAAAATTAAATAAAAAAAAAAGGATAAATAGTTTGAGGGGATGTTTTTATAAAAACCTCTAAAATCATATACGAATTAGTGATCTTCTAAAAAATATTTTAATATTAAAATCTAATAGGGACTATAATACTCAATGCCTAAATATATCATACCCTTTGATCTAGGTTAAAAGTGTATTTTTCCCTCATTAATGAGTACAAAAAGCTTCGTTGGCTCCATTATTCTTGACAGCAGGGGAACACCAGTGGCTTTTGTCGCCAACAGATTACAAATGCCAAATCTTACGTTTCCTATAATTATACTTTCTTTTGTTCATCGTGATAGACATAATATGACATATAAATGTGTGTGAGAAATGTAATACAATGTTAGCATTTCATAGAACAACAATGACAGAGCATAATTCATTAAATTTGGCGTGACTTACGATCTAGGTCGTTAGTTTAAAAATTAATAGTTCAAATACTTTTTTTTTGAATTAAAATATTGTAAATACATCTGTATTATTAAAATTTAATATTACATTTTTATATAAAATTTTAGAATTCTTTTGTAATAATTTTCTCGCTTTTGACTCAGATTTTATCATAAAAATGTCACGCTCTTACATTTCGTGTTGTTTGTGCATTTTTAAAGATTAAACATATTAAGGCAGTGGAACAAATATTAATGCAAGAAGAAAGGAGTTAAAGTAATCAAAGACTTACTCTAGCTGAAAAAAAGTCAGAATAACAATCCAAGAAGCTATTCTAGCAAATCTAGCCAAGGCAGCCAAAGCCAATGGCTAAGTAGCGAGTTGGAAGCGACTAGACAGTAACAGATACAAATTGGGGCTTCGTCCATGTGTGTGTATAAAAATTCTAAAATTAGGGATATTTTTGTGATTTTTCAATATTTAAGTATAAATAAAGCCTAGGATTTATGAGGGGACAACTTTTATACATTTTTAGACCAATTTTCTTAGATTTTAGAGAGAAGGGGGAAGCTTTGTTCCGCTCCGCTCCCCTCCCCTTCTCGTCTAAGATTTCAATCTCCTTGTAATTTCTTCCAATTTTTAGGTAACTTCATGTTGGTAGAGTAGTTTTGTGGGCAAAGAACCTTAGGTGAGTCTGAAAACAGGTCTTGTACGGATCTAATTAATGCATAATTGAGCTTTTATCATTTTTTTATTATCTTTTTGAAAAAAAAAAAAAAGAGGAGTAGTTGATTTACTTGCAAGCATTCTTGATTTAAATGTAGTTTATGATTTTGTATGTCATGTATATAAAATGATTGAAGAAATATATCGAATTTGTTAAGTGTACTTTGGATTTTTAAAAATTCTTAAACTCTTTATTCGTAAACGTGAATTTTGAACAACGAATATTACGAATCATTGGATTTCTCAATTTCGAGCCTAACTTTTATAAAATCAACTGCTGTATTTTTCTTGGATGTTTTCGAAATTAGTTGGCAAAGTTATTATTATAAGTTCATAATTGGTAATTTCTTAATCCTATGACTTGCTTAATTGAAATCATTATATGCTTAGAAATTAATTTGGTAAATTTAAAATTATGAATTGCTAATGGGAGTAAATAATCCAACGGCTTACCTAATTACAATTGTTTTTTTTTTTTTTCAATTCTAAGTATAATCCATCTACCCTTAATTTGATTCATTGCAAGCTTGTTGAATAACTAAATCTTTGGTCCAATATCCTTTTTTCTTTTGCTGTTTAATTTTAGTCTCGACTTTTAGGTGTTGATAAAATGCCCATTAGAGTTTTCTTTGCAAAAAAAAAAAAAAAACATCAAATATTTTTGACTTGGTTTGATGACAAATATTACTAAAGAGTGAATTATGAGTTGACTGAAATTGGCTATTGCCGTTGGCTCAAGCCCCACTCTTGCCGAGATTATTATTTGACAACCCTCACGTACTTGCAAGCGTAGGTGCCTCTTGAGGTCCATGACTTAGTTTTTATTAGGAACCTTTAGATTTCGTTTGTAAATATTTTTCTCTTAGAATTGATTTCATTTTAAAATAAAGAATTGATTTGATTTGATAAATAAAATTTTATATTTAGAATACATTTTGAATTTAAGAATTAAGTTAATTAATTTAAGAGAAATATCAAATTTAATCATGTTAATAAAAAATAGAAAATATAATAAATATGATATATAGGGATAAATTTGTCCACTTATTTAAATAGTTTAAAAAAATAATGAATTCTCATCAAATTCTATTATTTTAGATTAGATGTTAAATGATATAAAAATATTAAATTTTAAGTTATGAAATGAAATCAAATTCAACTTATAAAATTATATTTTAATTTTAAACATAAGAATTAAAAAAAAAAAATACTTATCAAAACAAATCAAATTTTGTCGAATCGACTATTTAAAATGGAGTCTTAATGGCAATGTTAAGTACGATTTGAATTTGATTGGGATCACAGCGATAAACTTGGTAATGCTTCCTGAATCAATTCTGATTGATCAGATTTTGCGGCATTAGTTTTGGAGCTTTGTAATTTTGACCTGGTCAACGAGGGCTGGGGTGACTCTAATTTACGGTGAGATCTTTCATTTGAAGTAATCAAACGACTAAGGACCATGTTTTGTACACGTTGAGTCCATTTTTCTAGCTTAATCTACTGATCTGAGACTACTTCTTTTGGGTTTCAACTTTCGAGAGTTCATTTGGTAGGCCACCCTTGCTTCAATTGTAAATCGAGTAAATCGCCATATCCAACGTTTTCCATTGCATTTATGGCTTGGCCCCGTTCAGGTGCCGAGAAGGCAAGGAGTAGAAATTTTGGGTAATTTTTTTTTTTTTTTTTGGGTAAGTGTTGTAATTGTAAGGGAAAATTAAAGCAGAATAAAAATAACACACACAAATTAACGTGGTTCAGTACTCTTGGCCTACATCCACGGGTAGGGAACAAAATTCACTATATAATCACAATAGTGAATACAAAAATTTGCCTTTCCCTCTCTTTCTTTCTCTTTCTATCTGGACATGATGAATCCAAGTAGCTTTCCACACCTCTTTTTTTTTTTTCCCTTTTATCATGTACAGAACATCTCTCCCTTTTATCAACACTAGTCAAGGGAGGTAAGTAAGAAATAAATGTATTGAGCTGATAACAACGTAGCTTAATAACTAAGAGAAGACTATTTAAGAAACTTCATAACAATTAAAGGGTCATTTAATGGGTGAGGACCCTTCAAATCTCCCCCTCCGAACCCATGGAGAGAGGAGATACAATCTGACCAGCATCATCTCGTACTCATGCCGACCCTGTCTCGGCAAAATTCAAACTTCTCTTTGGTGACAACCTTGGTCAACATATCAGCAGGATTCTGATCTATGTGAATCTTCTCAAGCTTTAAGAACTGCTTTTCCATAACCTCACGTATCCAGTGATAACGGATGTCAAGGTGCTTTGTTCGAGAATGATACATGGCATTGTTGCTCAAATCTAGTGCACTCTGACTATCACAGTAAACCACATATTGATTTTGTTCTTAGCCAAATTCATGGAGAATTCTCTTCAACCAAAGCATTTTTTTACCTACTTCTGCCATAGCAATATACTCAGCCTCTGTAGTAGATAGAGCTATACATTTCTGCAACTTGGACTGCTATGAGATAGCTCCCCCTGCAAAAGTAAACACAAAGCCTGAAGTGTTCTTTCTATGATCAAGGTCTCCTGCCATATCTGCATCTGTGTAGCCTTCTAAAACTGGTTCTGCACCGCAAAGCACAAGCACAGCTTTGAAGTACTCTTAAAATACCTCAGTATCCATTTCACAGCTTCCCAGTGTAGCTTTCCTGGATTTGAAAGAAACCTGCTAACAACACCAACAGCATTAGCAATGTCTGGTCGAGTGCAAACCATAGCATACATCAAACTTCCTACTACTGAAGAATAGGGAATACGGTCCATCTCATCTCTGGTTTTCTGATCATTTGGACATGACTTCTTGCTCAATTTGAAATGGTCTACAAGAGGAGTGCTTACAAGCTTAGCACCCTTCATGTTGAACCTATCAATCACCCGTTCAACATATTTTTCTTGTGGCAACCAAATTTTTCTTTTTTTTCTATCACGGATTAACTGCAAACCCAGAATCTGCTGTGCAGGACCCAAATCTTTCATCTCAAAGAACTTTGACAACTCCAACTTTAACCTTTTAATCATCCCTGAACTCTGGCTAACTATGAGCATATCATTAACATATAGCAGCAAAATGACAAACTTGCCATCTGAAAATCTCTAGATGTAGACACATGGATCTTAATCTGTTCTTCTGAATCCATGACTCATCATAAAAGAGTCAAATTTCTTATACCACTGCCTGGGTGCCTGTTTTAAACCATACAGACTCTTTTTCAACTTGCAAACCAAATGTTCTTTACCTTTGACTTCAAAACCTTCTAGTTGCACCATATAGATTTCTTCCTCCAAGTACCATGAAGAAAGGCAGTCTTAACATCCAATTGTTCAAGCTCAACATCCATCCCAGCAGCTAAAGCAAACACCATCTTGACTAAAGTCATCTTCACAACTGGAAAAAATATCTCATCAAAGTCTATCCCTTTCTATTGACTGATTCCTTTGACAACTAAGCAAGCTTTATACCTTGTCAATTTCCCAGTTGCATCCTTCTTGAGCTTGTAAATCCATTTATTCTGTAAAGCTTTTCTTCCTGAAAGAAGTTTTACTAACTCATAAGTCTTATTCTGAAGTAATGAACGCATCTCTTCTTGCATGGCTTTCATCCAGTTATCCTTGTCATTGTGTGTTCTGGCTTCCTTATAGTTTTCAGGCTCCCCCTCATTAGTAAGCAAAACATACTCAGATTTTGAATATCGAACATTTGGCATGCGTTCCCTGGTTGGTCTTTCAAATTCTATTTTTGGTGGAGTAGAAGTCTCTCCCTGATCAACATTCTCAGTATCCTGCTCATTCACAGTATCATCAGAGTCTGGAAATTAAGATTCTTGAACCTTTTCTGCTGTTTCTTCCTCATTTGAACCCAAGGAAGAAGGATCTGACACTAAATTTGGAACACTAAATGACTTGCGCTGTGGAGCCTTTTCAACAACTTGATTTTTATAGAAGATCACATCCCTACTCCTAATGACTTTCTTTTTCACTAGATCCCATAGTCTACACCCAAACTGCTCATCTCTATAGCCAATGAAGACACAAGGCTGAGATTTATCATCGAGTTTGGCTCTTTGTTCCTTAGGCACATGTACAAAGGCCTTGTAACCAAATACTTGCAAATTTAAGTATGACACCTTCTTTCTTGTCCACAACATTTCTGGAATATCAAATCCAAGTGGTGCTGAAAGTGATCTGTTAATTACATAGCAAGTAGTACGAACAGCTTCACCCCAAAATGACTTAGGCAATTTAGACATCCTAAGCATACATCTATCTCTTTCCACAACGATTCTGTTCATCCTTTCAGCTATACCATTGTGTTGTGGAGTTCCTAGTACTGTAGTTTCATGTAGAATTCCATGTCTGGAGCAATACTCCTCAAACTCACAAGAAGTATAGTCTCCACCATTATCTGTTCGAAGACATTTCAACATTTTACTGGTCTCCCTTTCAACCATAGCATGAAACAACTGAAAATAATGAAAAACTTCATCCTTAGATTTCAGAAAATACACCTAAACTTTCCTAGACCTATCATAAATGAAGGTCAGGAAATATTTATTGCTACCAATGGACTCAACCTCAATTGGACCACAGACTTCCGAGTACACCATGTCTAACACATTAGACTTTTTTCTAGAAGAAGAACTGAAGGACACCCTATGTTGCTTACCAAACAAATAGTGCTCACAAGGAATCAGGCCTATAGAGCTATCAAGAGGTATAAGAGACCTCTTAGCCAACATATGCAAACCTTTCTCACTCATGTGAGCAAGCCTTTTATGCCATAAGTTAGGGGAAGACTCTCCCTCAGCAGCATTCTTACTATTTGGGCAAACTTTTACTTGGGTCTCGTACAAATTTTCTAAAATCAGTCCTCGAGCAACAACTAAAGCTCCCTTAGTCAACTTCCATTTTCCATCTCCAAAATAGCTAGTGAACCCCTTGCGATCCAGAGCAACTCCAAAAATTAGATTGAGACGCAAGTCTAGAACATGCCTCACGTCTTTCAGTAGTACTGAACAACCTGCACTGGTGCGAATAAGAACATTCGTTATTCCAACAATCTTGGAATAGCTGGTGTTACCATTTTCACAACATCAAAGTCTCCATCTTTATAAGAGATAAAGAAGTTCTTGTCAGGAGTTGTATGAAAAGAAGCAGTAGTATCAACAATCTATTCGACTGCTGAATCTGTCACTTGAAGGCACCGATCTTCTTCAAGTGATAACAAAACAATATCTTCAGCTGGCACTGCAGTATTGTTGTCCTCTTTCTTCTCCAAATTGCCCCTTGTCCCTGTTCACTCTTCAATTTCCAGTAATTTCTCTTCATGTGACCCTCCTCACCACAATGGTAGCATCTATACTTGGGTCTGGACTGGCCGCGGTTTCTGCACTGGTCACGTTTTCTGGATTTGCTTCGGTCAAAATTATTTCTGCGGTGCCTACTCTTACTCCTGCCTTGCCCTTGATTTCTGTTCTTTGTGATAAGGGCTTGAGATGACTGAGAGCACATCTCATTTCTTCTTGCCTCTTCATTCAACAAGGCATCTTGAATCATTTCCATGGTCATTAATTCCCCAGGAGTTGAATTACTAAGAGACACAACTAGGGTCTCCCAGCTATCAGGTAAAGTACCGATCAAAAGTAGAGCTTGCATTTCATCATCCAAAACCTTGTTTACAAAAGCAGGCTGGTTCACCAAACTCTAGAAATTGCTCATATGTTCTGACATAAAGTTACCATCTTGGTATTTTTGATTTGTGAATCTCTGCATTAACAATGCTTTGTTTCTGCCAGTTTTACGTTCATACATATTTTCTAACTTATTCCAAATTTCATAAGCATCAGTTTCTTTAGCCATATGATGAAAAATGCTTATATCGATTTGTTGTCTTATCATCCCCAGTGCTTTTCTATTTATCTTAACCCATTCTTCATATTTTCTGTCAGTCGGTTTAACCCTCTTAGTTTCAATGGGGTCAGCCAAATCCTTGCAATAGAGCAAATCCTCCATCAATGGCTTCCAGATTGGATAATTAGATGAGTTTAATTTAGGCATTCCGTTGTGAGAGTCTTCCATTTCACCAATCTGGAATTTACTGAAAAAATTTTCACAATAGTGTTTGGGAAAAAAAAAACTTTTAGAGGGCTTAAACGACAAGTTTTAAGGAAAAAGGGGCAAATCTGTAATTTTTTAGGGGTGTTTTTAAAACTTTTCAAATTTTTCTGGGACTTTCTGTAATTTCAAAAACTTTTTCCAGAAGAGTAAGGAACAACCAGACACACAATCAAAGAGGACACGTGTCAGTCATTGAATGGCTGACTCAGAAAAATTGTATTGGTGTGTGCCACGTGTCCTTTTCTTATTGGGTGATTACAATTTCAATCATATACTACGTGTCAAAATACAACTAGCCATTACAAGTCAATACATCAATATTCCCACGTGGCGAAATCTAATTGAGCCAAGCAGTGAGCCCCAGATAATGTAGTAATGCAAACTGGACACTGATGTGGCCTCGTACGAATGATGTGGCAATCTGATCTGGTTGCTGACGTGGCTGTTGTTATGAGGCTGATGTGGCAGTGAGCCCTAGATGGAACTTTTGTGGCCGCTGAGGTTGCAGTGATATGGTTCTGGTGGATGACGTGGCTGATGTAGTTTATTTTTTTTTTCTTTTCTCACCCAAAAAGAATGTTGTAGTGCACAAAACTTGAATACCCAACCTCGTGGATAAAATGAGAAGCGCTGGACCAACTAGACTGGAGAACTTCTTGTGATGGAATGTCCCCAAAAATACCTATAAGGTATGTATGTATTTTCTTCTCCACAAATCAAAATTTCAGATCGTCTTCTTCGGCCACGACCAAAAAAGTTCAGGAAACTTCGGCGAGCAATTATGGGCACGTCTGGGTTCTGATTTTAACACCATTTGAACTGTTGAATTCGTTTTCACGAACTCTACAACTAAATGACCTCCAAACTAAAATCGAAACAAATTTAATTTAAAAAAAAAAAGAAAATAAGATTATTTTACACCAAACATCCCGATCCTGCTCTAATACCACTTGTAAGGGAAAATTAAAGTAGAATAAAACTAACACACACAAATTAACGTGGTTCGGCACTCTTGGCCTACATCCACAGGCAAGGAACAAAATCCACTATATAATCACAATAGTGAATATAAAAAATTGCCTTTCCCCCCTCTTTTTTTCTCTTTCTATCTGGACATGATGAATCCAGGCAGCTCTCTTCACCTTTTTTTTTTCTTTTTACCATGTACAGAACATCTCTTCCTTTTATCAATAATATTCAAGGGAGGTAGGTAAGAAATAAATGTATTGAGCTGATAACAACATAGCTTAATAAATAAGAGAAGACTATTTAGGAAACTTCATAACAATTAAAGGGTCATTTAATGGGTAAGGACCCTTCAGTAATTTAAATTAATGGGAGAAAAATTTACATGATCTGGATGGCATGCCCTCGATATACAAAAAAATTATTATCTATAGTCTATACAAAAGTTAGGAATCCCTCAGTTTTTACATATTTCTACATTTACATTAGTAAGATTGATCTTAGTAATTTAAGAAATTTTAACTCTTACTTTATGCTTTATCTTTACTATTATGCCTTGGGTCAATTTTGACACTCCTTTAAATACTCTTATATTTATCTTTATCTATATGTTATATACCATAGCAACCCATGCTAATTTGTTCATAGTATTAGGAAAACACTTGTTGTTGAATTTTTCAACTACCCAAATTTTGTTCAACCATAGCGTAGGCGAAACCTGGCAGCCTTGATTTCATTCATCCATGTTTGTTTAGTTTTTGATGGCTTGTGTCATGCCTCTAACCTCGTAATCCAGGACGGACAGCATGAGAAAACGAGAATCAAATAAAACCAATTGAAATCTAGTCCAAGTTAGATCTTTATCATAAACATCAATTAAAGTACTAGCAAATGTCCCTCATTCTTGTATAAAATAATATTTGAGCACATTACCATAAATCAAACAATAATATAATCTACTTTGGCACCATTCTCAATGACAGCTGCTTGTCATTCCACAATGTGGATTTACACCCCAAGTGCAAGGTGGTCCGATGTAGCAATTTAAATTTAAACGGTGAAGTACCGGTCGTACCCATAGGGAGAGGCGTAGTAAACTCACAATTCTTCTTCTTTTGATTAGTAGGTGTCACACAAGAAAAATTCAAGAAAATTGGTTTGAGTTTGAAAATCTAGGCATTTTGTCAAACACCTAGGAAGTGGCATTAAATCTAAATTGAAATTATCAAAGAAAATTTGATTAAACTAAAACAACTATAAAAATGACTTGGATCAAACCGATTCAAGTAGCGATTTCTATGGATTTTCAAGGAGAACAATGACTAATTAATTTGGTTAAACATCAAGTTCACTTGGTTGTTGTTCTAGATCAAACACTTAAGAGTGCAATAATCCATATGGATTACATGAGAGTTCTCGGTGGCAATCCACATACAAAATCCTTAAGATCGGGCATGAAAATTCCACCAAGCCACTTACATATAATGAATATAGAATATACAATCAAGAGTTAATCTAGTAACATCAACTAGTGGTTTCAAAAAATCCAAACAAACTAATCATCATTCAATAAATCCAATTGAAATTGAAAATTAAAGCACAATTAAGAACAATGATTGAAAGATTTGGTAACGATACTTAGTTCATGTAATTGAAAACCTAAATCAAACACTTAGAATGCATAACCTATAAAGAGTACATATAAGTTCTATATTAGCAATCCACATACAATTTCTCAAAGAAGTGCATGAGAATTCTAATTAGCAACTCACATATAATCTATATAAGCTATACAAACAAGGCTAGATCTAGAGTTAACAACTAACAATTTCAATAGATTCAAACATTTCAACCATCATTCATAGAGAATTTCAAGAAGATGTAAACATTGAAAAGCAAAATACCTTGAAAATCCACATATATCATCTACTATCCTTGATTTGGATCCAAGTAAGAGAGCTACTCACACATAATGAAAGTGGAAATACATGAAAATGAAACAATTCTATTCATAAGCTTAGAGTTCTGATACAAAAATTCAAAGAAAATAAAGCTTGATCCACTTTCTCTCTCTAAAATTCTCTCTCTACAAAACGAAATCTGAAAAACTGAACTATATGTAATTCCCCCCTCTCTAGACAACCTCACTCGTATATATATAGAATATAAAATAAGAAAGTACATATTTGCCCCTTTTCCAAAAGCTGAATTTCAGGATCCTCGAATTGCAGGTTGGTTCGAACAAAGGTTCGAACAGACTGATTGGTTCGAACCAGTGTTTGAACCAAGGTTGGTTCGAACAAAGGTTCGAACCAAAGTCTGGGACTTAGAAAATTTTCTTCCAGTTGAACCTTGCATAGCTTCTGTTGATCGAACCAATGTTTGAACAAGGGTTGGTTCGAACCAAGGTTCGAACCAAAGTCTTGGACTTAGAAATTTTTGAGCTCTGAAGCTTTTCACCCTTCTATTGATCGAACCAAGGTTCAAACCACATGTGGTTTGAACAAAGGTTCGAACCACTTTGCCTTAGTCAAATTCAGCACTTGTTGGTCTGCACTTGGCTTCTGTTGTTCTAACCAAGGTTCAAACAACCTATGGTTTGAACATTGGTTCGAACCACTTTTTCCAATGCTTAGCCAAAATCTGCTGCATCTTTTTCTGGTTTGCCTTCTATGGTTAGAACATTGGTTTGAACAACAGTTGGTTCAAACATGTGTTCGAACCAACTTCTTGATTTCATCCAATTTAGCCCAACTTCATCCATTTTAGTCCCAAACACCTGCAAATCACAAGAAATCCTCATGAATGCATTTAAAAACAATTTATCATCTTTTTAGAATATAAATCTACCCAACAAATCACTAATTAAGGTTAATGATTGTACTTTTCATAGTACAATCACACCCCCCAACTTAAACATTGCTAGTCCCTAGCAATGCTCACAATAAGCACAAGGGAAAAGAGCAATAAGCAAAATAGGATCACAAAAAATGAGTGTAATATGAGAGATTATTAAACTAAAAAAGAAACAAATAAAGCAAATCCACTTTCGTAGGAACTCACGACTACACTTAGCACGTATAGCAAGCCTTTTAAACCCCTAGGTTCCCCCTAGTGGACGAGTGAAGTCTCGTGAGGGTTTGCAGTGATGCTACCCACAAACATCTAAATTGATCTCATGAATGACATAATCCAATCAAGTAACTAATGGTTCAATTTCAATATCAAACAAGTTACACAATCCAAGAATTGCATATATCATCCCAATGCATATTGAATAAATCCAAAAAATCACAAAAATTAAAGTATGCCAATTCTTATTATTCATTCAATTTGATCATCAAGCATACCTATGATGTGGCCTCGACTTCAAATCTCATTAAGTCATCCACTCACAAATGAAGTCACTTACAAACAGTTTCTCTCATGGTTCTTGCAAGAATGCAAAGACAAAGAAGTGCAATGAACCCAATTGAGACGTGAATGAAAGAATTGAAACTTAACGAGTGGCATAGCTCTATGAATGGATATCTCAATGCATTATTAAATGAAACACCACAATAACCCACATGAAATGGATCAATGCGTCCATAAGTGTCACTTCCCTAAGGTCAATTAGGACTTCACTAGGTTGTAGCTTGGCCTTTGGGAATTGGTTAGACAATAACGGATAGGAAATTTCAAAGTGCATGTCTAGGGATATTCTGAAAGTGCAATAAAACTCAATTCATTCCAACTCCTCCTTTCATACACCTTGAATACCAAAGATGAAGTTTTATTGAATTGTAACTCTTTTACTCTCTCTCTCTCTCTTTTTTTTTTTTTTTTTCATGGGACTAAAAATAAATGATACTCAAGAAATGCTATGTCCCATACTTATTTTCTTTTTTTTTCATTTTTTTTATTTATTCTTTTTTTTTTGTCTTTTTCTTTTTCTTCTTCTTCTTCTTCTTCTTCTTTTTTTTAAATAAAAATTCTCTTCATTCCTAGCACATTTCTTTCCAACTTAAGTCTTCATCCTTATAACACCCATCTATATTAAACCATGATGCACTCAACATCCCATGACATGCAAAGGTTGGCTAAAATATAAATGGGGCTGAAAGGTCATAGATGTGGCTAGAAATTCAAAGAAAATCTCTCAGTTTTTTTTTTTTTTTTTTTTTTGGGCATACGCTTCAACATGGTTCCAAAGGTAATTTAATCAAAAGAAAGGACTAAGGCTCCAAAGATTTGAAAGATGGCCTAACATCACTCCTTAAGGTCACAACAACTCATAAGATGCATTGATACACTCATACAAGTCAATGTAGTGCCTTGTGTGCATTGAGACCAAAACAAGTAAGTGTGATGAAGCTATTCAAGGACTAAAGAAATGAATAATTGATAGAACATTAAATATATAACCCTCAAAAACAAAGATAAGGCCCAAAAGCTCACAAAAAGGGTTCAAGTCTCCACCTATGTCATAGCATACTCAAGTAATTAAATCTTATGAACAACAATCCTTAACACACTATCATCTAGTGATCTTAAAGGATATGTTCTTAAGGCATTGAGAAATTACATACTCAACTTGAATCATGCACCTTATTCGGTATTGAAACCAAATCACTAATTACTCTTATAGAAAAATATCAACATGAAACCGATCAAGAGAGACATGTAAGGTCCAACTCATGCTAAGTCGACTCAATTAAGCTAAAAATGCTCAAATTTTGAAAAATTTTGACAATTTTTGGAATAAAAGCACAAATCTCATCATGCAAACCCTACCCCCCAACCTAAATTGTACATTGTCCTCAATGTAACAACCATAAAGCAAATGTGGGTTGGTAGTATGAAAGTGAGCATGATGAAGAGCATATAACCATAGCCATTTGAGGCAGAAATCAATCAACTGAGCATAAGTAGAAGTCAAGCATGGCCCCATTATTTAAACTACTTAAGGCATCACCTAATCCACCCCCAACCTAGATTCTACAGCACTCCCAACACCAAGCATATATAATCATTAAATACCAAAATATAAGTACGAGATCAAGGAAAGAGAGAGGAAAAATATTACCTCAAGAGCTTTCTTATTTGAAGGAAATAAGAACTACAAAAAGAAATTGTTAGAAATAAAAGAAAATAAAATAAAAGAAAACAAAACAAGAAAAAAAATTAGTAAGTAAAAGAAAATAAAAACAAAATAAAATAAGTAAAGAAGTAAAATTCTAAACTAACAAGAAATAGGAAAATAAGAAAAAATAAAAACCTACCTACTATGTACAAGGAAAATGAGACAGAAGGGTCATCCAACACCTACCCTATCCCAAGCCTTACCAAATGGCTCCATTGACAAAATGTTCTTTTTGAACCTATGAAAGATCGAAGATGGGTAAGCTCCAGGTGCACGTGACACTGGAGACAATGTGGCCAAGTGGGGTCCATAACACCCTGGATGAGGCCTACAATGAAGATTAAATGTGAACATGGGATGCTCTAATAAACACTCGACACCAACAAAGTCGATATAAGCTACCTCCTCAGGATAATCCACTATCCCTACCCAAGTGTGGTTTGTCTCAGACAAGTCACTCACTAAACCCCAAGTAGGACTCTTAATTGGGACTAAATCAAGAGATGAGACGTGTGTATCACTCTCACTCTCAAGTACATAAGTGAGTGATATGGGTGAGACTAACTCCATGCAAAACTCTTCAGGCCAAGTGACATTTTTGCTCTTAGAATGAGTCTTAAGACTTTGAAGAATAGCCTGAGTGATCAGGGTAAGTCGAGCATCATGCTCGGGGGTGGTGATAGGTGAGGAACATGCATTGGTGATAGACTCCACACATACTGGACTAATGTCTTCCGAACTCTCAGTGTGAGTAAAGAAAGGTACATGATCAAGAGGGTCCAAAACAATTGGAGTCGTGGACTCCACTCTCACACTATCCCCTAAATCGATGGTAACGTCAGGCAATGTTTCCTCAACAACCTCACAATTTACCTCAAGACCCATGATAGGAATGTAATTCGATGAATGCTCAAGGTCGTGGGGACAAGTTTCTAGAAAAACCTTAAGAAGTGTGTCTAAGTCAGAGTAAGACTCTATGGTAGACTCTAAAGGTAAGGCATCTGTAAGTGAAGTCTCCATGAGTGGTGTGCGATGTGAGCATGTGGAGGTAGCATGTGGTATGGTGTCGCAAGTGGTGGATGCAATAATATGCTTAAAATCTCCCCTAGGTCTCATGTTCTCATAAAGGGACTCAAGATAGTGCCATGCCATGTCCGGTGTAAGATCCAAAATTTCATCTAGAGTGTGGCGCGTGTCTGGACACAAACCATTAAAGAAGTAACTCAAAATGCACACCAACTCTAAATGATGGCTTGGGTAGGATTGTAAAATATTGTTGAACCTTTCCCAACATTCATAGAACATCTCACCCTCTTTTTGATAAAAAGATTTTAATTGAAATTGGAGGATGTATGTCTGATGTATGCTGAAAAAGTGAAAGTAAAATGCATTTGACAAATCCTCCCAAGACCGAATAGGTGAATTAATAGCATAGTACCAATCCAAAGCAACATCACATAAAGACATAGGAAAAAAATCAAACATAAAAGCATAATCTAAGCAACCATTAGTTCTATGCATGCAAGCCAACTCAAAATTTTCAAGATGGACACAAGGGTCCTCATGCTCATGCCCAAAATAGGAAGGTAGCATATGTGTGGTTTCTAGAACAAAGTGTGTGCCATAAATTTCTTCTAGATAACCAATATATGGGTGGGTGGTGTTGGGTGAACTATATGCACATGCATTAAAATCCATGTTCATCATTAAAATGTAAAAAGTAAAGAAAATGAATAAAAATAGAAAAACTAAGCTAAATATGCAAACTAAACTAAATGCAATGCAAACTAACTAAATGGCAAGCAAATGCAATATGATACAATGCAAAAATAAAGAAAAACTACTAACTAAGAGAATAGAGATAGGAAAGAATATTCTCAAGTGCTTGAGATGATTCAATCCTAGCTCCGAATTGTGCGCGAACAATTGCTCTCCCCGGCAACGGCGCCAAAATTGCTTGTCATTCCACAATGTGGATTTACACCCCAAGTGCAAGGTGGTCCGATGTAGCAATTTAAATTTAAACGGTGAAGTACCGGTCGTACCCATAGGGAGAGGCGTAGTAAACTCACAATTCTTCTTCTTTTGATTAGTAGGTGTCACACAAGAAAAATTCAAGAAAATTGGTTTGAGTTTGAAAATCTAGGCATTTTGTCAAACACCTAGGAAGTGGCATTAAATCTAAATTGAAATTATCAAAGAAAATTTGATTAAACTAAAACAACTATAAAAATGACTTGGATCAAACCGATTCAAGTAGCGATTTCTATGGATTTTCAAGGAGAACAATGACTAATTAATTTGGTTAAACATCAAGTTCACTTGGTTGTTGTTCTAGATCAAACACTTAAGAGTGCAATAATCCATATGGATTACATGAGAGTTCTCGGTGGCAATCCACATACAAAATCCTTAAGATCGGGCATGAAAATTCCACCAAGCCACTTACATATAATGAATATAGAATATACAATCAAGAGTTAATCTAGTAACATCAACTAGTGGTTTCAAAAAATCCAAACAAACTAATCATCATTCAATAAATCCAATTGAAATTGAAAATTAAAGCACAATTAAGAACAATGATTGAAAGATTTGGTAACGATACTTAGTTCATGTAATTGAAAACCTAAATCAAACACTTAGAATGCATAACCTATAAAGAGTACATATAAGTTCTATATTAGCAATC
Organism: Vitellaria paradoxa; assembly: GCA_019916065.1. Lineage (NCBI taxonomy): Eukaryota > Viridiplantae > Streptophyta > Magnoliopsida > Ericales > Sapotaceae > Vitellaria > Vitellaria paradoxa. The sequence continues at coordinate 27,521,781 of CM034243.1, forward strand.
CACATACAATTTCTCAAAGAAGTGCATGAGAATTCTAATTAGCAACTCACATATAATCTATATAAGCTATACAAACAAGGCTAGATCTAGAGTTAACAACTAACAATTTCAATAGATTCAAACATTTCAACCATCATTCATAGAGAATTTCAAGAAGATGTAAACATTGAAAAGCAAAATACCTTGAAAATCCACATATATCATCTACTATCCTTGATTTGGATCCAAGTAAGAGAGCTACTCACACATAATGAAAGTGGAAATACATGAAAATGAAACAATTCTATTCATAAGCTTAGAGTTCTGATACAAAAATTCAAAGAAAATAAAGCTTGATCCACTTTCTCTCTCTAAAATTCTCTCTCTACAAAACGAAATCTGAAAAACTGAACTATATGTAATTCCCCCCTCTCTAGACGACCTCACTCGTATATATATAGAATATAAAATAAGAAAGTACATATTTGCCCCTTTTCCAAAAGCTGAATTTCAGGATCCTCGAATTGCAGGTTGGTTCGAACAAAGGTTCGAACAGACTGATTGGTTCGAACCAGTGTTTGAACCAAGGTTGGTTCGAACAAAGGTTCGAACCAAAGTCTGGGACTTAGAAAATTTTCTTCCAGTTGAACCTTGCATAGCTTCTGTTGATCGAACCAATGTTTGAACAAGGGTTGGTTCGAACCAAGGTTCGAACCAAAGTCTTGGACTTAGAAATTTTTGAGCTCTGAAGCTTTTCACCCTTCTATTGATCGAACCAAGGTTCAAACCACATGTGGTTTGAACAAAGGTTCGAACCACTTTGCCTTAGTCAAATTCAGCACTTGTTGGTCTGCACTTGGCTTCTGTTGTTCTAACCAAGGTTCAAACAACCTATGGTTTGAACATTGGTTCGAACCACTTTTTCCAATGCTTAGCCAAAATCTGCTGCATCTTTTTCTGGTTTGCCTTCTATGGTTAGAACATTGGTTTGAACAATAGTTGGTTCAAACATGTGTTCGAACCAACTTCTTGATTTCATCCAATTTAGCCCAACTTCATCCATTTTAGTCCCAAACACCTGCAAATCACAAGAAATCCTCATGAATGCATTTAAAAACAATTTATCATCTTTTTAGAATATAAATCTACCCAACAAATCACTAATTAAGGTTAATGATTGTACTTTTCATAGTACAATCAACAGCATCAAGATATGCATGGCCAAAATATATACTATAATTTTTTTTGTTAGTTAAGCGGGGGAGGGGGAGGCTAGAACCTGAGCTGGGTGAGCGGGCAAGGATGATCTCAACCAACCAAGCTAAAGCTATGTTCAAATATATACTATAATGATGTTTATAGCTCTCAAAATAATGACATCATAAATGTAAATAGCAGACCCACACAATTTATACTATTAATAATTCAATTCTCTATTAAGAAAAATAAACACAATTATTATTATCCATAATTAAGATTACATTTATGCTATTCAAGGCTAAGCTGCCTACGTATCTTACTTTAGGAATCAGACCACCATAATTCCTAATTTATATCTCTTATTTTATAACCAAACTTGTGATCAACCAGATAAACTATACGTTTCATCAATCAATGTCACAGTCATATTATATCAATCTCTCAATATAAAAGAATGTAAATGCAATCGCATGCAATGGGATGTGATGGAATGTAATATCAATGCATACTCTAATCTCCAACTACCCCCAACTTTATCTTAGGCAGGATGACGCTTAGTAAAGCATGCGGGATTACCAATCGTACCGTTTACGCTTACAGCGAATGTATATTTCAATACATATATAAATCAAGTGGAGAACCGTGTTGCACCCCCATTGATATAAGACTCAGGGGAACCGTATTACACTTTCTACCCCTTCTGTTAGGAACCATGTTATACCCTTAATTAGGCATTTGCTAAGGTCAAGTAGGGTCCGGCTACCGTCTGGAGAAAACTCATAATATATTCTCTCAATATTAATATCCCAACTCTAATAACTAAGCCCTTGTCATATATATCGACTGAGGATTATCTAGTATTTTAAAATCTGATTTTATCATTTTCTTAAAATCATATATCTCGTCCATATATATGACTCGTGCGTTGACACGTCAATAATATAAATATAGTACTCTCGACCAATCAATAATCACATATCCAATCGAACAATGCAACCCCAATTCCATGCATATGATATACTCAATCATACAAATAAATATCATTTTAATATAAACATTATTTCCATTGGGTTTGATGATGATTTGGGATTCCTTTTATTTTTAAAAATCCTTAATAAATAGGTTTAGGCACAAAACATGCTTTTAGAAATCAAATTATAATATTTTTAAAATTCTATCAAACTTGGTGTCTTGACACCAAAAGTTGCGATCCGGACATCCAATTCGGCCGGTCTAGACACCAGAGACTAGTGCCCAGTTCTTGATTTCATTTTCAACGAAACCCAACTCTAAATCTTCCCCAAGTCACCCATCCAACCCTCAATCTCAACAATAACTCATATATAAATATTTAAACACTTAAATCACATATTTCTACAACATTTAATCGAACAATAACTCAAATGTATGTAAGATCTTCACATTTATATGCATGTATATATACACACATTCATATATGCATATATATACACAAATCTTATAATATTCAAACAAATCAAGCATACATATACATCAAAACCATCCTAACAACATCTAGAAACACGAACATAAATCCCACCTACCTCGAATCCGAATAGACAAAAAGAAAAGAAAAGATTTTAGTTTTGGCCTCTAAATTTTCGGTATCAATTTCTCCCGCTTCAAGTAAAACCACGCAAAGCGGACACTACCATAATGTTGATGGCATCGAATACTACCTCAATCTGCTGATCTTCCTTCCTAAAACGCACTTTTTCTCTCTCCTCGCTTTTCTCTCTCTTTTGTCTTTCTCTCTGTCTCGGTTCTCCGATGGCTAAGAGCTAAAAAAAAAAAAAAAAGAAGTAGGAAAGAAAAAGGCTGGGCCTTTAGCCTAGATTTCCAACCAATACCACTTCAAGCCAAATCCGGCTTAAGAAAAATAAAATAAATTAACTCAATCTCATTTTAAATATTTTATTAGCTCAAAATAATACATAAATAGTCAAAAATAAATACCGAGTCTTAAAGCGTGCACATTCTGTTTATTACTTCCCAAACTTCATGTGAGAATGGACATTCAAAATATAGGTGCTCAATAGTTTCTCCATCTTGTTTACATAGTCACATGTAGCATCATCTATAATCCCCCAGCAAAGTAGTTTGTCTTTTGTGCTGTGCTTTCCTTTGATTGCCATTCAAAGGATGAAACTATGCCTTGGGATGTTCTTGGAAACTTTTACTGCCACAAGTTGTTAAAATTTATCTAACTTTTACCAAATAGACAAAAGTTTCTAAAAGTTATTAAATTTTCTCTAATTTTTTACCAAACAATGTTACTAAAAGTTCTTAGAAATTTAAAATTTTTATCAAATACATCAAAAGTTTTAATTATTAAGAATTGCTAAAATTTTTTAAAAGTTTATTTTTTTTTTCTGGTGTAACCAAGCGCCACCATTTTGTTTCAATATACTTGCATTACCTTAAAAAAAATGTCTTTGAATCAAGAAAAAAAATAAAAATATATATTTCAAAATACATGTTCTGATGATTAAAAAATATAAAAGAACAAAAAAATAAATAAATAAAAGATGCTTCTTAATAGATGTTTTTTTATTTCTCAAAATTTTTATTTTTCTCTTTTATTTTCTATCCCAATTAAGCAAGAGAAATAGTTTTAAATTCCTATTATGTTTTCTTTTCCTTATGCATCAATAAATCCATGCTACCAAACACCACTTTTTCCATGCGATCAAGCCTGGTTTTGCTTGCTCTTGAAAGCTCGTAAACCATTCCCCTCCTAAAGATTCTATTCTTAAGTGGATGCTAATCCTCATCTTCAATCTTCCACTTGGGTGTACAACCGAATAATCTAAACCGTCAAACCGAATTAAACCAACTCCTTTTTGTTAGATTTGGTTCAATTTTTTGAATTAATGATACAATTATGGTTTGAAATATTAAAAAGTTGAGCAATTCAATTCAACTTGTAATATGAGGAGTCAGTTAATTAAACTTTGATGTACTAAAAAATGCTATAAAATTTTGAAAATATCTAAAATTTATTTATTTTTTATCTCACTGCACGAATTACGAATTTATAAATTATTTTATTTTATTTCACTTTTTTGTCATTCCAAACGCTCCCCAAGTATAATATATATTAGCTATAGTATTTTAAATACATAATTTTTTTCTTAAAAAATAAGATAAAAAAAGAATTCCTTTGCTCAATATAATATATTATTTTAACTATATAAGTTTTTTTCTTTAAAAAAAAGAGAAGATAAAAGAGAACTTCGTTACTCATTCTTTTAAACTAAATTGTGAGTGAGGATTATCAATTATGGTTGCTTGAATGTCATTTACGGGCATATATATTATTTTTTATTGCAAAACTAATTTTTACAATTTTGATTTAACCCCTTTTTGCAAAATTTTATAATAAATAATTACCCAGCATTGAGTTTGTATTAAAATTATCTAGACAAAGCTTTAAATAACTAGTTAACATAAAACCATCAAACTAAACCGAACTTGTCGTTCAATTTGATTCGATTTTCTTAATCAAAAAATTTTTGCGGTTTAAAATATTTCAAATAATTAAATTATATAAAAAGGTTTAAAACATTCAGAAATGTTTGAAATTGCAAAAGTTATTATAAATTTATAAAAATTATAGTATGATAATTTGTATAATCAATAAAAATTTTAATTTTATAAATATTTATAAAAAAAATTTTAAAATTTTATATACTTCCAAATACACCGCCAGTGTTCGGAATTCATGATTCATATAGATATGGCATCAATCTAACTATTTGTGCAAGGACGCGCGCTATTACTTTCAGAAGTCCCATCATGGCATTTTTCAAAAGTCAAGCAAATTGCGTTCGAACTTAAAGGTTTCTATCGAACAATCCTTTTAACATTTAGGGTCACTGATTCAGAGATGTATCAGCTCTATTACATCTTTAGATCATTGATTTTTAATTTAATAAATCGAACATATTCAACTTTATTTTGAATTAAAATAATATATATATATATATTAAGATTGTTAAATTAAAATTTAACGATTTTACGTACACCAGTCTCCCATCAACAAATAATGAAATCTTTCAATCGATCCAACTTTCAGAAAAGTATATCCATCTTGACATCACAGCTTAAAAATATCAAGCCCTTGTCAATAAATTGGATCCTTTCAATGTTAATACTTGTGAAAGAAAGAGAGAGTATATAAATGAAAATAAATAAATCCAAGAAAGTAAATGTGGGAGTATTTGGAGTTCAATAAATTGTGATAAGATGTTACTTAATAAACTTTTTTAATGTTTGGAGTGTATTCAACACATCACAATTTAATAGAGACGAACATTAGAAAATTTATTTGAACTGTTTGTTCGAATGGAATTGTACAGTACTCTTTAGAATTTTGTGTAGAACTTTTTAAGAATTTATAACAATTTATAGCGATTTGTAAAATTTTACAGAAATTTATAAAAATTTATAGAAATTTTCATGGTTTGAAATTTATAAAAAATTTTAAAATTTTATAAAGCTCCAAACACTCGGTATAATAGCATATCCGGGAAGAGTTCAGTCAAGGAAAAATCTTGAAACAAACCTTCTGAACAAAACCAGATGACAACACTGTTGAGCGTGGCCTTTAGCTCAAGTGGTTAAGAGCCTTTCCTGCCTGCTCATGACTCGAGTTCGAGTCTTCCCCCTCCCCTTAAAAAAAAAAAAAAAAAAAAAATTCACCTTTCAAAAAAAAAAAAAAAAAAAAGATGACAACACTGTTATATTTCACATTGCAACTTCACCACTAAGGCTTCGTTTGATCAAGAAGAAGCTAGTTTTTTTATTTTTTGTAGTTTTATTCCATCTTATATGACTTTTTTTTATCAAAATTTGATTTTCTATTTAAAAGTTCTAGTTTTTAAGTGTGTTAATCGCATGAGTAAAAAAAAAATATGTCCATGTGGGGTAAAAGCAATCTGTTTGAGTAAAAAAGTAACAAAATATATCTGTTTAAGTAAAAAGTAACAAAAAATTTAATTTTTTTTATTTTTTCTAACTTTTACCCAAATAGACCTGAATTTTTTGGAGTTTTTTTTTATGAATGTAATTAACACATTTAAAAGTTATAATTTTTTTAAAAATAATTAAATTTTGATAAAAAAATCCACAAAAGAAGAAAAACTACAATAATAATAATAATAATAATACTAATAATACACTTTTTGTAGGCAAACGACGCCTAAAGATGAAATCCATTAAAAATTTCCCTTGTAGGAATATTTAATACATTCATCAAATACTATGTTTAGAACATGAATTTTTTTGGGAAGAGAAAAAAAATGAAGAAAAAATAAAATTTATAATTTGTACAATTTTTGTAAACTTAGTTTTACTTTTTATTTTTGATAAATATTTATTCATTTTAATTTTATTTTTCTAACTCAATAAAAAAATAAAATAAATTTAAATTTTTTTACTTCATTTTATATTTTTACCATTTTCTTCTCTTTTTATTTACCTCCACATATCCATTTTGCATATAACAAATTTATATGAAATTGGAAACCATGTGGATGTCCAGTTACTCAATAGGGATGGGAACGGAGCAGATCGAAGGCGGATATGATATTATCTAAATCCAAACTCTAAATCTTCTACCTACTTCCAAATTTGCCCTAAACTCCAAACAGATATTTTTTTGAACCTTCATCCCAGCTTCAAATGGAGAACGGATATATTCACGGATATCCAAAACTCCAAACCATTTGTTCACCTCTAAATCTACCCTTAAATTGTATGTAACATATTATTACCAAACAATTCATCTCCAAAATCAAAATAATACATAATAACATATTTTGTAAATAATGTAATATATTTCAATAATCTAGTAATATATTTAAAAATATTGTAATAATTAAAATATAAGAAAAAACATGAGTTAGTAAATTTTAAAATAAATAAATTTTAAAAGAATTGTAAAAAATAAATAAATATCAAAATGCTAAAAAACATGACAAAAGTTTGTAAATAAATTTTAATTTATTTTATATCTTAATCAAATAAATTTAAATTTTTTTTTATGATTGCTAAAAATATAAATATAAATAAAATTTATTTTAGCTTTTTAAATTTTTTTCTTATATAAAACCTACAAACATAAAAATAAAAGTTATAAATTTAAATTTCTAATTCTTTTTGGTCCCTATTAACTTTTTACATCAACCTAATTTCAAAATAGAATAACTTATTTTTTTTTCTCACCATTCACATATAGAAAAAAATAATACTACAAAAAAATTTTAATTTTTTTATAATAACAAATAATTTTTTAGAATAACATAGAACTATAAATTTTTATCATAATAAGATAACTCATCTGCACAAGTAAATTTTTTCAAAAAATTTAAAATGTAATTATCTGCATATATCAAACTATCTAAGAAAAAAATTAATAAGTTACCTTCTCTATATATTTTTTAAAAAATAATTTCCACTATAAAAAAAATATTGAATGTTTCATGAAAAATCTATTTTCTAGAGAATTATTTTGAATATCAATATTGAAAAGTTTAAAAATATATTTTAGCTGAAAATGTTAAAAATACGGGGAAAACAATAAACTATTCAAAGTTCAAGAAAGAAATTACTTAATGAGCAGTAATTTTTTTTACTAAGAATAAAATAAAATAGCAAATAAAATATTTTAATTATTTTTTAAAATTTGTATCTAGATATTTTTCTGAAAACAATTGAGTTTACAAGTCATAATGGGGTTTGAAATTGTATAAACTAATATAAATTTGTAAAATTTATTATTTCATAATTCGTGCAGTAAGTAAAAATTTAAAATTTAAAGGGATTTATATAATTTTGTAGAGTCCCAAATGATATACCTTATAAAATTTTAAATTTACCTCTTTAAATTTTCTTTATTTTTGCGTATGAAAAAAGTAAATTGAACTTTTAAAACTTCAATTTGCACAAAAGTAAGAAAAAATTTAAATTTATAACACACACCCTAATTAATACAAAACAATGACAATTTTTGTTTTAAATTTATTTATTAATATTCATTTTAATGATAATAATAGTGAAATTCAATAAGTCTAGAGTATTATGAATGTGAATATTGTTGCCATAGTATAGTGACGATATTGTCATCGTGTTTTCAAATGATTTGGGGTTATTTAAATATTTTTCGGGACAAATCGGGACAGATTCGGATAGATTCGGATTAGATATCGAATTCGGAACAAATTAGGGCAGAGGCAATGCCATCCCCATTTTCGATCCAATATCCAATTTTTTTTAAAAAATCAAATCCAAATCCGATCCAATCTCCAAAAAAAAAAAAATTCAAATTTCACATTCATTTAGATCGAATAACGAATCGGATTCGAATGGGTCGGTCGAGATGTCGATCCCTATTACCCGAATGAACTCTCATCCCATGATACCAAAGGATTTCCTTGGAGATCAAAAATAATGTTAACTCTTTAATAACAGGTTAGGGGAAATTGAAAACTACGTTGATGTTCAGTCACACGAATGAACTCTCATCCCATGATACCAAAGGATTTCCCCACTGATCAAAAATAATGTTAACTTTTTAATAACAGGTTAGGGATCGGAGATAGTTTAAATACATTCACGTATTTTTTTAAGTTAAAAAATATAAATGTATCTTAATCATTGAATTTAATCTAGAGAGGGTCAAATGTAGACAACATTTCCTGTACAAACAGAAAAACTTATTCTAGGATTTTATTTATAATAATATGAAATAAAATTAAATTTGCATTTGCGAACTAAAACAATTGTTATAAAAAATGACACATTGAAATATCTATTAATTAATACTACTACGAAAAAAAATTTATTGTATTCAAAGATTAAGTTATTATTCAACAATAAATAAATAAAACTGATAAAAGTCCATATGAGAAACAGTGGCTTAGATATGTGCCAAAGTTTCAAACAAAGAGGAAATAGGACATTTATACCAACTATGCCCTAAAAAGATCATTAAGTACGTATCAAATAATTTAAACATGACAATAGTATGATAATTAAACTGAAATTGACTAAGCTTAAAAAACTCGTAATCGGAGAGACTTGAAAACAAGGTATCTAGAGTCAAGGGCCAGGGAAAAGACAAGAAAGCAATCTAGAAGGGCCACACTAGACTCATTATCAAATCTTCAAAGTATTAGGTTCATAGATTTATTCCTCGAATTAGTCCTCATTAAGGGTAAATTACAACTATTCTTCTTAACATTTAAGTAATTATACTTAACACTCATAACATTTAAAAATTAAACTTGACTCCCATATTTTTAATTGCTGTTAACATTGATCTCTTTTTGATAAAATCAATCATTAAAACTTAAAAAAAATGTTAAAATAATTAAAATTTTAAGTTTTTTTTTTTCTATTTTATCCCTCATTCTCTTACATTTTTGTCAATTTTTTTTTGTTAAGAAAAATCCTTAAAAATAAGCAAAAAAAAAGTAAAAATAAAAATTTTTGAGGATTATTGTTAAAAAAAAAAAAAAAAAACTGACAAGATATAAGAGGGGGAAGGTTAAAATAAGAAAAATATTTAAAATTTTAATTAGTTTGACATTTTATATTAAGTTCTAATTACTGATTTTATCGAAAAAATGTTAATGTTAATAACATTTCAAACTAAGACAAGCAAGTATAATTTTTAAATGTTGTAGGTGTCAAGTGTAATTATCCAAATATTAAGGTGAGGTGGGTATAATTTACCCCCTCATCAATTGCTTCCACATTTTCCCTAAGAATTAGGGTTTTCTTGGGCCATTTGGCAAATATGAGACCAAATTCCTGACAATTAAAATATTGTACACAGTAATAATCCCTAAAATCATCAGATTATGTTTTCTGATTTCGAGTACCAAAAACAAGTGAGATGTTAGAGGGAGGGGGTCCTAACACAGACTTAGGCTTGAAAGATGAAGCCTAATTAGAAGATGGGCTATTATGGTCGTTCGAGCTGTTAGGACTCTTAGTGACCATCTCATAATCCTAAATAAGGGTGTAAGTAAGATGTAAAATAGTGACACCCCCAAGGACTATTTCTCTTCGAAGGTTAGCCCGAAGGCCTTACCTAAATCTACTTAAAGTCATGGCTTCATCTTCTATTACATTGCGTTTCATACGAAACTCGTTAAAACGAGTTACGTATTCAACTGCAAGTTGGTTGCCCTACCTAAGGTCAATATATTGATCTAACAGATTGATCTTGTAAGATGGGGGCATGTATTTTTTCTTAAAAGACAATACTTTATTTCATCCTAAGTCCTATGCATTAGAGGAGAAGATCCTCTACACCTCCCAATGAAGTTCCAACATTTCCAATTAATTTCACACTAGCAAACTCAACTTTCCCCCCATTAGACATGCCATGTTAGTTAAAGAATTGATCCATATCTTGAAGCTACTAATTAAAGATAGATGCATCAAGGCAACCATAAAAAGTGGGAAAATCTAACTTAACGCTCCTGAAAAGTCTTTTCTTATGGTGATTAGGAGCTTCAAAATTATTGTGGTAATGACAAGGATTTATATCATGGGCCTTAAATTCATGGTTTTGTCTATGATGTAACTGATCACCTTTCCTATTCCAATGATTGTTAGAGACATCAAACTTTTCGACATCCCATGGGTAGTGGGTTCTTTCAAGGGTTGCTACCCTAGCAACCAAGTCCTCGCTTGTCTATTAACGTGACCTCGATTTGAAAAGCCGCTAATTGATTTTGAAGGCTAATAAGAGCTTGGGCAAGTTGTTTATCAACTGACAATGGGGGATCCATGTTACTATTCGACATACTAGGTGTGATACGACAACCACTATGCAAATATATGCAACACTCAACAGGTACAAATTCTGAATCAAAGAAGAGCAAGCACAAGCAAATACCTTTTTTTTTGTTGGGGGGGGGGGGGAGGGGTTAATAACAATTCGAATTAGTGCAACAATCAAAGGCAAGATTTTAGAATCTCAAAGCAAGGTCTAAATAGTTGATCACCAAATCTTCCTTTGTTCAATTAAGCTCAATAGTTAATAATGAAGACAAAATGGACAGGATTATAAGGATGAATGAAGGAGATTCAATTATGATTCAAAAATATTTTCTGGATCAAACTAGCAACTGAGGATTCACATATGGGAACAATACAACTAAAATTGACAACTATCAAGATGTAGAAAATCTAAGAGAGAGGGAAAGAACAAGTGCACCTTGGTTGCAAGATTTAGCAGAAAAATGACTAACGGAGTGTCTTGAAGTTGCTCAGATCCTACCCTGCATGTCCTAAAGTGTCCTAGTAAATTACTGGACGTTGTTGGGGTCACCGGTAAGATCCCCTGAATAAGGTAATGGTAGTGGAGATTTCACCGAAGCATAACTTGAGTGAATATGCATGTATGTTCACTGGAGGGGCCTTCTGAGTGTAGATCTTACCTCCGAATAGTTGAGGGCACGTGGAGGTGCATGGAGGGTTTCCACAGTGGTTGCCAGAGATGAACGGAGGTCAATGATGGTATCTAATGTTGACATTGGTGACTAGTGATGGTTCCCTTAGTCAATCAAGGGCGGCAAACATGAAGGTGCTTAACAGCAATCGTTATTTTTGTCATCGACAAAGGTGTATGGAGCTTCTGATGGGCTCGTTGGAGCTTGCCGGCAACCGACAAAGGTCCTGGTAGCTTTGGGTGGTCTGTCTGGGTGTTGCCTATGCCCGATAAGTTCATCAAAATGGTTTCAAAGTCAAAATGATGCAGACTAAAGATTGTAATAATATTTTATTAAGGAGGTTTCTTATTTGATTTAGGTGTTCATAAAAAAAATGATATTTAGATATCAATTTTATTTGGGATTAATTTTAGAATAATTATTTATATTTATAAATATCTTCTTAGAATATATTATTTAGTTTAATGTTAAAGTTAGAAACTTTTTTTAGTAAATAGTTATATTGTTTCCTTATTTACATTATTTTATTATCTAATTTTCATTATATTTTATTAGGATTTTTCTCTCCAAAGCTATTGAGTGATTTTTTATTAATAAAATTATTATTAGAGAATTGTTCTCTACAAGAAATCAGTGTTAATTTTTGGGCATTCTTAGACTAAACAAAAATTTACGGTCCATCTGTTCAACCTTTCACTTTCATCAGCTTCCACCCCTACATCTCGAAGGTATGATGTTTGACTGCGTGGTCTGGAACAGTGAACTGAGGTTGGATTTTATTTTTTGAGGAACCAGGTTCAGCTCTTATAGAAATTTGATGTTTAAACAAACAAGCAATTGAGCAAAGAAGAATAGAAATATAGCCAAGTAGAGAGAAATAAGCATAGGGCAAGAAACTCAAAGAGAGGAGACAGCAAGCATTCAGCTACATATTCATTATCAATATCATCAATTCAAACATGTCTGCTCAGGGAACAAGACAGCCTTATATAGGCCAATACAAAGATAGACAAAAGGTCACCTAGGGTAAGCCAACAGCCATGAACCTCTAGAACAGCTACAATTCAGCCAAAACCAAAGCAAAAGCACAAATGAAAACAAATCCCAATATAAAATAAGACCAAATACATCTGATGTTTCATCAAAAAGGTTCTACCATCCACATCTAGAAATCAAAGGTGCTTGCATTTTACATTTGGCCAAAAGCCTCGAAAAGATTATGCCACTATATAGTCATTTTGGGCTTGCTGTTGTGGCATCAGAGCCACTGACCATTACAACAACTTCGCTAGCAGGATATGATTCACTATAAGCAGAGATTTCATCACACACAAGTTTGACAGTTGCCAAACTGAAAACTTCCCTGCATGCAACCTACAAGTATTTCTTGAACTATCGTGATGTATTCCCGTGTAAGTCTGAGCTCCAGGGTGTGCATCGGATTAGTAGCATGCATAATTTTTTCGAGAAGGGGGAGGCAGACATAGGAAACTATGTCGGCGCGGTGACATTGAGATATAGATGCATTCACACTTTCTAAATTAAAAAAAAAAAAAATGTGAATGAATTCGAACCATTGGTTTTTAATCCACACGGCCCCCGGCCTCTTGTTCCCAAGCTGAGAAATCCAATTTTTTTAAGCATTCATAAGGTTGTCAACTTGGAACTGCAGGTACTAGAAAGGGATCTTACTCCAATCAATATCATTATGTTATGCACAGACAAAAAAAAAAAAAAGCTTCTTGCAACGTAAGAAATATATCTCCTCCAAAAACTCTAGCAATTACAAGGTTAGGAGATTCTGTATCCATCTATATTCGGTGCATATTCTTGCTGGAGATGCAGTGGTCCAAACACCATCAGCTAAATTAAAATCATTTAACATTATCAAGTAAAGCAATAGAAATTCCATCTTCACAATTGCATCATTGGCATAACTTCTGTCCTATAATTCTCAACAAGACATCTGCTTGCCAGATAACAAGATCATTCCCTTGTCAAATGAAAAAAAATACTACTTTCCCTATTTGTATTACCATTTGCCATATGAACCCTATAATAGTCTTGCAAGAATAATTTGTCAGGAACTAATACTTTGTCACTATGATTTCAAGTATGCTCCTGAATCTATGAAAGCAACAGTCTCAAACATCAATTTTTTTATAATGACAATAGCAATGAATGCATCCCAAATATGCACATCACAAATTCCAGAACATTAATGAATTGCATATCAATTTTCTGATTAGGTTCACGTATTGGTTCTTATAAATGGTTACTAGGACTTAATAATATTATCCTCGATTCATTAGACTCTTTTTCTTAGCAGGTATTGTGTAACCAATTTGTGATCTGCAAAGGATTGTGAGTTCAACCTTCACATCACAGAATGCACACTACTTCAGCATGGACTTAAAGGACATGCCTGAGCAAGAAGGAAGATTATATGTAAAACCAGCAGCTTCATACTTATTATTGCTAATCAAAAGCATCCAGAATTGTTGAAATAGACCTGGATATTTTTTTTCCCCTGAAATAGACCTAGATATTGCCCATGCCAAGGTCCCTTAGAAAGGAGAAGGAAAGGTCAACCCTGTTCCCTTCCTCTCATTACTTACACTTCCCTGCTATGCAACCAAACATAGCATAGGAGAACTAATGGAAAGGTTATAACTAAAGCAACTGCAAATAAAAATAAAAAATAAAAAATAAAAAAATGACTAGGTGGCATGAGAAAGAGTTGCCGAAGTCACTCAATCTAACATAAATTGATATGGCCAATTTGGACACCAAATGCACAGATAAATGTAATCCATAATTTCCTATCTCATAGGTAAGTTAGGTGGTTACACTTATCTTTATAAGGATGCATGAAATGTATTTGTTATAAATGCCTAGAAATATAAATGGTCATCTAGGAATGTGAAATACATTTCCTAGAAACTTCTTTGTAGTCATATAAACAGAACATCAGCATTAATGGCATCTGAAGTATCAACAGAAACCAAGTATTGGCATATTCAAGTCTCTTGACCTGGTTGTTCTCAAAATTTATATCAAGGATCCCTTTTTATGGCTCATATAGCCGTACATATCTCTGTTCTCAATTTTAATTGAAATTCAAGGGGGGGAAATCCAACTAGACTGAAATTTAAAAAAAAAAGAAAAAAACAAAAACAAAACAAAACGAATTCACCAAAGAACTAAACCAAGCGAGCCAAACTTATTTGGTTCGGTTTTACTCACCCCTACTCGCATATATTATATATCTTGTATATTTTAAACTTCTGCAGCACCCAAACAGAATGTAGGAGCCCACAAATGCAGAAATAGGAATCAAGATAACAGCTATGAGAAAATTGCCATAGCAAGTTAGCAACCATCTATATTGCATGAATTCTCTAATATCTCTCCTTTAAACTTATTTATCCTCCTATCTTCTGCACTGAAAGAACAAAACCTCTACAATAAAAAATTATCAAAACAAAATAGGTCACCAGTTGGCAGGGGCGGAACCGAGGAATTATGCGTGGATGGGCACTAATTTTAAGACACATAAATGGTTGGTGGGGTTTCAGAGGAAGAATAAAGAAAAAGTTTGACTGTTGTTGGACACAGAAGGAGAAAGAGAGAGAGGGTTCAAAATGGGATTAAATATTTTTTAGTTGTATTGGGTAGACTGGGTACAATTACATTGGTCTGTATTAGGTTAAATTTTTTTCCTTTTCTTGGGTGGGCATACTTAAGCACAGAAAACAATATCAACAGGAAAAAAAATAGTACATACATACATATATATATATTTCAGGGTGGGCAAGTGCCCCCTTTGGACTAATGCTAGATCTGCCCTAGCCAGTTGGTGGTTGATCACCAGGGAATGATTAGCCTTTCACATGGTGGGGGGGGCTCATTTTTTCTTTAAATTTCATTTAATTTTGAAATATATTTCTAAATAATAATTGAATCTTATGCCAATATACTACATAAAATATTTAAATATTTGTTATGTGTCCACGTATCCACACCCAACTTTTGGGTACGTAATCCAATATATTAAATTTAAAATTTTGATAGGTCTCACCCAACACTCACAAGTCACAATTGTGTCCACGTAACATAGATCAGACCCACAAAATCTTTTCTGCTGAATGCACAATTGCTGATAAATAACATAATTTGATTTTCACATAATTCTAAACTTCAAGTTTTGCTCAATAATCTAATTTTGAATTAATAGAAGTAGTAGCAATGTTGATAATTTTCTTACATTTTCAAGTAAAAATCTATCAAAGCATCAATCTCAAAGTCAACTGGTAAGGAGTGGAGAGTACACTAAGATCTTATACCTGTTTGAGATGCATGATTTTATCGATGTGGGATAAATCTCAATACACCTCCTCACATGTGATTCCCGCTCGCATGTAGAGAGACAGACCTAGTACGAGAAGTGCACAAGCGAGAGATTGAAAGATTAACAAGCGAAAAGGGATGACTTCCTCCAAACCTAGATCTTCTATATACCATGTTACAGCATCCAACTCAAAAACTAATTGGCAAGAAGTGGAAAGACCCACTAGGCTCTTATACCGGCTTGGAAGGCACTATTCTATAGATGTAGGATAAATCACAACAATCAATTAAATAATAGTTTTATTTTCGTAAACATAAGTGAATGGTCAAAATTTAATAAGAAATGATTGATGTTTATCCTCCAAATTAGTACATATGGGGCAAGTAGAAAGAATAGGTCCTTGAGTTGATTTCGGAATCTTGTAAATTCAGACCTTGCCAAGAAAACAGTCCACCATGTGCCAAGTTGTAGTGAGATAAGTATGAAGAACAAGACTAGAGAAAACTGATTGCATAGTAACAAAGAAAACCTAACTCAGTAAAACATAAGAAAGTTCAGTGAATGGTGACCCTTCACTATGTGAGGGGACGAGATGGAAGCAGACGAACTTATGATCACTTTCACTGAAACTGTCCATTATAATGTCTGAAAACAAACATTAAGGTGAAAAATTTAATAAAATGAAGAAATGAATAAGAACATCCATGCTTTATGTTTATCCAAATGAGAACAAGGTTGAATAATAGAAATTGAAAATCATCGGAACGATGATTTGGTCTATCATACAATAAGCATTAGCAGCATTGACCGTAAACACAATATAAAATACAGCATATATTAATAATGAACATAACATTATTATCAAATCAATCTAAACATCAATAGAATTCAATACTCTAATATGTACACTACCTCGAAGCACAAGATTCAACAACTAAATTTGGCATCAGATTAATGCAAATGTTGCCAAAAAAAATCATATTCTAAGAACATCATGTAATTACGAAGGTTCACTAAGTAAATCATCAAACCGAGGGTGGTCTTCCGAGGCAGAGCTCCCAGCATCAAGAGCCTTCAAGAGGGCAATGGCTTTGCTCTTCCCTTTGGAGCTTCCATTCTCTGCAACTTCAGCTATTGCAACGAACAACCCAAGACCCGTTTCTCGAACATTGTTGGCAACTTGCTCCCCTCCACATTGCACCAAATTCAACAAAGCAGAGACTGCATTCTCCTTTGTCCTGCCACTCGATCCCGTAGACGAGTCTAACAAATCCACCAAAACCCCAATACCAGAAACCGTTCTAAAAGCGTCCTTGGCCTCCTCACAGCCCGCAATTTGGGCAATAACGGCGGTAGCGTCCTCCACCACGCCGACTCGGCCGTCCTTCACCACCAACGAGAAGAGAGCAGGGGCTGCCCCTAGTTCAATCATGGTAGCGCGATTGAGGGGGTAAAGAGCGATCCCGAAGAGGGCTTTGAGGGCGTCTTTGATCGACCTCGGGTGCGATCTGGGGCTCCTCACAATGTCGATTAGGGCGTAGACGATGTCTCGCTTGGAACCAATGATGGATCGGTACTCCTCGACGATGAGGAGGCTGTAGAGGGTCGCGGCGGCGGATTGGGCGGCGGATTGGGAGGTTGGGTTGCGGAGCACGTGGGAAAGAGCGTCGAGGAGGCCCCGGGTGGACATGAGGCTCTCGCGGCTGGAGATCGAGAGGTTGAGCAGCATCGCCGTCGCGTTCTCTTGCGCGATCAACGACGACGTGTAGAGGGTCTCCGCCAGGTACGGAATGGCGCCGGCGTCGGTCATGAGGGGTCGGCTGTCGGGGTCTTCCTTGGTGATGAGTCGGAGCGAACGGAGGGCCTCCGTTCGCGTCTGTTCCGACACCGAGCCCAGCTTCGCCACCAGGGTCTTCACCGTTCGACGTTTCCCTTCCATTTTCAAGTCTCTCTCTCTCTCTCAACTTCTGAATCTCTACTCTCTTATCTCTTCTCTTCGATTACTTCAGCTGTTAAAAACCCCATAGATTCAAAGAAGCGTACGTGCTCGTTTCTCTCCAACTCTGTCTCAATCCTTCTCGCCACGTGTTTCCTAAATCATACTCTTTCATTCACACATGACAACTGATTTGAGTTCTTTTTTTTTAACATTTTCTCGCCCTTTTTCTCTCTTACCAAACACAAACAAACGGTTGTTCTACGGGCATCAAGTTGAAGAGTCAATAAGGTACGGTGGCGGCCTGAAAAATTGAAAATGACGGAAGAGCAACGCGTCGAACCAGTTAGGTCAAACGGTTGACCCAGCACCAGATTTGGATCTATAGACCCCCATGAGTTTTGGTTTGATAGAAAAGGAAAAATGTTAATCTACCGTAATTAATTGCCAAAATAGCGTAAAAAAGAGTCTACTTAAATTAATAATTAAACAAATCATCTAACTCGGTTTGAAGCTATTGAGTTTTTTCAAAAAAAAAAAAAAACTCAAAAAAAAAAATTTCTAAAAGTTTCTAACTTTTTTTAATTAAATTTTATTATGTGCCATTTTTACACTAACTTTTAAATTTTTATTTTAACTTTTTCGAAATTCCAAATGACCCCCAATTTATTAAAGTGAATCTTTATGATAAAATTTTCTAATAATTTATTTTTTATTTTCTTTCATCCTTTTGATATATTAATTTCTTATTTTTATATATATTTTTCCTCAAAACCAAACTAAATCAAGTCTTTTCCCACTAGGTAAGGTCGGTTATATGGATTTGACGACGTCAATCAAATCTGTTTAGGGGCATGTCCTCCGTTAGATCCAGGTAGGTAATGTCATGTTTAATAGTTTCTTTCTAATTTCTCTTGGGTTTCTTCTTCCTCTCTTACTCCTGACAATCTACATACTTTCACATCTTCTAACAGGTGCATCCGTTAGATGCCTTCTAACATGGCCGAATCATTTTAATTGATTTTCTTCCTCAACTAAATAAAAAATTATTTTTTGCTCTTGCAATTTATTGATTCTAAAAAACTTAAAAAAATTAATTTATCTATATTCATTATTTTTTATTTATGTTTAAAAATTTGTAAAAACTGACAACAAAAATATGTTTGATAAATTTGTTTATGTTGTTTTATTTTCAAAAAATAAAAATTTAAAAAGAAAAATCATAATTTTCCCTCATATTTTTTTATTATATAAATATTTTATCAATTTTAACACTTTGTTCATTCCTATTGCATGATATTAAAGTGAATTGTTTTATCTAAATATTTTGTTAAACGAAAATTATTTTTAATAAATAATGTATTATAATAATATATATTAATAAGATAATAATAATAATAATAATAATAATTTCTGGTTAAAATGATTAATTTTATTAAATTAAAAATTTTTTAATTGATAATATTTACCTATTAAAAGATATATTTTAATAAAATTAAAATTATTATGATTAAAATAATATTTGAATAAAATTATTTTTAATAAATAATAATTTGATATTAAATTATTGTTTCTAGTAAAATGAAGTAAAAATTACCTCTTAAAATTTATTTGATTAAATTAATTTAATTTTTATAAATAAAATAATAATTTACTATTAAGCTATGTTATTTATTAATATACTTTATTAAAATTAATTGCTATTAAAATATAGATATTTTACAAAATTAAATTAACTAATTTAAATATTTTTTAATTCAATTAATTTTATAAAAATTAGTAAAATATTTAATTTTATTAGAATAAAATGAATTATCATAAACAAAATTGCATTACCAAATATATTTTTATTTTAGAAAAAACTGAAAATAAAAAATTAAGAACAAAAAAATAATTAGAGATAATTGTTATCAAATGGATACTAAGTTTTACATTTTTTTCTTATTATCATTTTGTCTACTTTAATAACCATTTATCTGCCCTCCTAAGGTTCTAAAATAACTTTTTAAAAAATTAATCATTTATCTGACTATGCTCTCTCTCAAAAATAATTTTTTATATGATACTCTTGTGCCAAGTATTTAATTATTCTTTTAAAATAATTCTTTGTCTCGTTATCTTTCTCAAAATTAATCCTTACTATAATATTATTTTTGTCACATATATAGAATCAATTACATTAAGCACACATCATATTTGATGATTCCCCAACAGACCTGAAAAAAGTAGGCATTGAATCTATCCAGACTCGGGGCTTTATCCGGGTTAAAACTCGGCACAACCTTCTCAATTTTATCCGACGTGACCTGTCGAATTAATCCTAGCTACTGATCCTCAGTAAAGACTCTCTCAAACTTCAAATTGCTGTAAAGAAAAACTTAATTTCATATTACATCACAAAAAAAAAATAATAATAACCCTAAATGAAAATGAATAGAAGAAGATGAAGCAAATAGCTAATTTCAACTATTTTTTGGACTAAATTTCTGTTGAATTTAGTTGATTTATGTGCAACAAAGATAAAAAAAATAAAAAAATTGCAATTTCAAAATGTAGTATTTTCTAATTCTCACTACAATATTATTTTTTATCACATGTTTAGTTACGACTCAAGCTAATGGTTGTGAAAAGACAACATTAGAATATGAGAATGTAACGAGTCTAAGTTGTCAGCTCTTAAAATAAAAAAAAAAAAAAAGAAGGAAAAATACAATTTAAAGGAAAGATCTTTATTGAAAATAACTGAAAACAACGCCATGAGAGATATAAAGAATCGGCAGGGTGAAAGGGGAATTCCAAAGCTAAAAATGAGAAAAGATTTACACAATACAAAATGAAGAACCAGCTAATCGGTACCCTTAGCACAACCATTGGATTGCTCAGATGAAGGATCCGAATGTACTCGTTGTTCGACTCGATCTTAGATATACAACTATTCAACCATTGACGATTCAAATAGAAGAGAAGTTAGTAGAGGCAGTTGGGATCATTAAATGTAGTAGAACAGACAATTGGAAGTTTCATGAAGAGGTTAAAAATTAATACACATCAGACAAGTGGGTTAAATGGGAATCGGGTTAGGATGTTAGATTGAAGCATCAGTTGGCAAAGTAGCAGTGGGTTGGATCCGTACAAAGGCTAATTAGCGGGCCAAGAAAGTGGCCTAAATGCATGTGCCGACCAATGGCCTGATCCAAAATTGTAACAAATTGCAGTAGTTAGATTAGTTACGACTATAGTTAGTTAAGTAGGGTTATGATTAACCATAGATACTAACTAATTGCCATAAATACAACATATAATGAACAGATGATTAAAGAAAATTGCAATCAATAATTGTCTTAGAAGGTTTGGGAGTCCTTGAAGCATCTCTCTATTTATCTACTTCTTCTTCTTCTTCTTCTTCTTCATCAAGTTTTTCAATCATAGTTAAGGGCAAGAACAAGCTTTAGAAAAGCTTGTTTCAGAGAATTAATTAAAATAATAACCCAACTAAAAAAAGTTAACCAAGGTTAAGTTTTTGCCAATCCCTTCAATAATAATATGATAATAGAATAATTATATCACCTCCCCATACTCCTATAAGTAAAATAACAACACGAAAAAAATAAGATTATTAACCAAACAATCAAGTCAAATAAAGTTTTTATAGTAAAAAATAGTAATTCATAAATAATATAATCTTCAATGATAGACTGTATCAATAAATTATTACAATAACATATATTAAATCTAAAACTTGGGATCTACAACTTAAGTCACATAAATAAACAATAAGATATACATATGTATAAATGGTCATATAATACCCAAGGTTACGAACAATCTCTAATTCAACTCTAAGCACGTAGTTACTTTTTTTTTTTTTAGGTCCGTAGCTACTTTTAGCTCTAATTAGATAACCTATAAATATTTATATATAGCGGCAAGGTAATTAGCCTAGTAAACAGAATAATATATACTTGTGAATACGTATAGTTCTATATATATATATAATGATACTCATAATCAACCACATAATCTCAATGTAAATAAAATATGCAGTACAATGGGGTGATAAAATGCATTATTATACATCCTACAAACCCCCATTATTACGATTCAAATCTTATAGTTTGAGAAGAACGACATGTGAAAATAAAAACTAATAAAAACAAAAATATACTCAAATAAAACATATTTAAAGTCAGGTCTCTGTCAATTTATACAAAATTAATACAACAACAAAGCAAAATTATTACATCATTGATTCCCGTATGAAGCAATGTAATATGATACATTGTGTTGTCATTTGAACAGCTAAACAAACTCAATTTAAAACTACAAAATAACATAATAAAAAAATATACAATCTCAACAATGGGCCACATGAATAAATCATTAATATACAATTCAAATATACCCACAATCTAGTTCACACAAATAAATAAGTGTCAAAATAGAAAGGTGTACAACGCTAAGGTCACCAGTGGTATAGCTCAATTCTGGATGGTTACTTCTAACCTAGGATGGATCACCTAAAAAATGTATGCATACAAAGGAATTAGATAACTAGCCTAGTAGGTGAAATTACATATACTTGTGCTCGATGTATAGTTCTACAAATAAATATAGGTAATAACAACCATCAGATCTTAATATATACATCCTACAATCCTCTAAACTACCCTAACTTTATCATATAATGGTTGACTCTTAGAATAACATAGCATGTGAGGTCAACAATTACACTGACACAGCACGCGAGGTCAACAATTACACTATTTTTTGGCTTATAGCGAACCATGTAACTTTTAGTATCACACATACAATTACATATTAATATCTCAACATCCAAATGACTATAAACTAGTCATTTATATCAATTGGGCATCAAAACTCTTTTTAATTCCATTTTAAAAATATCAATCTGGTCGATAAAAATTACTTTGCCCATGACACATCAATACCAGTCAAGGAAATACTATTGGCTCATCAACCATTATATCCAATCAAATGAATAATTTTTATTCCCATTGCACATAGTATACTCATTCATGCCTAAAGGTAATATATTGTATCAATAGGTTATAAATATCCTAATGAGATAATCTTATAACATGTTATCTATAAAATATGCATAGATCAATTGCAAGAATATAACAATTAATATCGCGTTATATTGGAGAAACCAATTTGTTATCTATCATTGTAATTAAAACATTGTTTGTCAATTTCATTGTTAAAACCAACTTTCATAGTCTTAAATCACTTATATTATGAGTGATATACTTAAAATAAAAGTTAAGTGTTGTTTAAGATAGAAAAACAATAAAAAATGCTAATTGAAAAAATTACTGTCCGCACCATAGAGACGGTCGATTAAGCAATGGCATAGGAATAAGCTATTTTTATATTAATTCAATCCCAAATCTTCAAATTCCAATAATTCAAGCCTCAAATCTCCCAAATAATCAATTCTTAGAAAGAATATGACCTCAAAATATGATTATCTAGCATCAATTTCTCAACTCTGTCAAGAATCACAACAAAGCCACAATTATGAACATAAATCATTTTATCAATTTCAATACAAATCCCCTATTACCAATCATGGAGCGAGATAAAAGTAAAGAAGAACAATATGTAAAAATAAAAATAAGTTTCATCTACGTTGAATTTGAGAAAATGCAAAAAAGTTTTAAGTTGTTATGTAGGGCTCCAAACTATGAAAGCACAAATCTTCTCTCACAATCATGATCTTTTTAGATTTGCGGTACCACTGCGATCAACAGGAAAATATGAACAAAACTCTTGTAATCTATCTTCCTCCCCCCCCCCCTCCCCTCTCATTTCTCTCTTCTTTCAAGGCCCCCGTTAGCTCAATAATTGTTCTGAGCCCAACTTTATCATGGAAATGAAATGATTCACTAAAGCCTGGAGGAAATTAAGTTAACAACTCAAAATGCCCTAAAATCTAAAAATAAGCTAAATTAAAATACCCTCTGTTATATGTGCAGCAAAGGTAAAAATAAATCATCACTTGTAATTATTTAAAGATACATTATAATATAAACTAAAATGGGCATAGCGAAGTATGTAATGGTTAATAGCTATTAACAATACTCTGGCTATGGTTTAATAATTAAAAAAAAAAGAAAAAAAAAAGAAATCATCAAGCTGCTAATCATTTTATTTGTAGAAGAAAACTACATAATCATAAAATTATGATTGCTTTACTCATTAAGTTTGGACCAAAATCAAAAAATTTAGTCAAAGTCTTGGGCAAACCCCCCCCCCCCTCTTTTTTTTTTTAGTGCGTGCCAATTCCTTTCTTTTCCTTCTTCTTTTTCTTTTCATCATTAACAAAAACAAGTCAACACACCAAAGCACAAGTTGAGAAAAAAAAAAAAAAAAAAAAAAAAAAGAAAACTATAAAGAAAAAATGAAGGAAAATCTTTAAAATCAAAGACAGAAGTGATTCCAGGAAGGAAGCTGTGAACCAATTAGGGAAAAACTTTATCTTAGGCTTGGGATTCGGATACACGGAATTTACAAAAAAAATAAAATAACTAAATATTCCTATAATCACTCTAATTACGTAGGAAATACAGCTCATGTCAACGTATTATAATAATTTGTTAATTTTTTATAATTCTTAAGATTTTAAAAGATAAAATCACTTGTAATAGTAAATATTTAGATTATATATATATATATATGTATGTATATACTAAATATTAAGTAACTCTAATTTGGTTATTTCGATTTATTTGATTTTAAGATTTTAAAATTATAATCAAAATCTATAACGGTTGTGTTTATCCACAGTATTATCGAATGCTTACAAACTCATTTGTGAGTGATTTATCGAATGCTTGATTCGTTTGTAGCTCTAATTATTGTAACTGTCTAGTGTAATCTAAATTTTCTATCCAAAGTAAATAAATACTGCACGAAATTAAAAACTAAATATATAATTTTTTTTTATTAATCAGAATATTTCGAAAATGAAGCTAACATCTCCCAAAAGCACAAAGCACTCGTAATGGTTATTTTCTAACACTTCCTGACAGTTAGCAGTGACAAACCTCAGAAAACAAAAACAAAAACAAAAAGAAACCAAACAAAACCGCACAAACAAAAGTCCCAAGAGCGAGAAACAAAACAACATGAGCAGAAGAGCACGAGAAAAAAAGGAGAGAAACAAACGAACGAACGAAACAAACTAGGAGGAAATCAATTTTTTTAATATATGGAATAATTAAAAATTCAGGAGCAGGGTTCACGGGCGACGCCGAGCCTGGAGTTGGGGAGGTCGAAGAGGACCCTGTGGTTCTGCTGCTGCATGTTGGCTATGACGTTGAGGACGGAGTTGACGTTGTCGGGCGCCGCCGCCATGGCCAAGCACGTGGTGCTGCCGGCTGTGCTGTGGATCAGGAAGTTGTCGGGGGGCAGCGTCACGTTCATTCCCGTGAACATTAGCGTTATCGTCGGCGCCACGATGGGAACTGAGTAGCACGTGTCGAATCCCCCCAGTGATGTCACCGTCGCGTTTCGTCCCACGCGCCGCCGGAACTCGTCTCGCACCGCCACGTACGCTGGCTGCACTAGCCGGCTGAACACCGTCCCTGATGATGACGTGATTATTATCATTAATATTATTATTATTATAGACAATATATGTGTGTGTGTGTGGGGGGGGGGGGGGTTGGTACTACCAATACCTAGCATGTAATTGTTGAAAAATTAAAAGTTGGAACATCCAATATTATACAGATAGAATTATCTTTTTAGAATTTTACACTAATATATATACATATATATATATATATATATATAGAGGATTATCACCCATCATTATAAATTTTTACTAGAATAATGTTATTTTCCTATTATTTTTATCTTAATTCTTAATAAAGAAATTATAATAAAATAACTTTTATTTTTTTATTTGGATTTAGGTTTTTAGTAACACGTACGTATATTATTTATTTATTAACTTTTTAAGGGGGCGTTTGGAAGAGCAAAAAATATAAAAAAATATCAATTTTGATTCTTAAATGCTTGACAAACCATCAATTTTTATCACTCTTTTGTTATGTTACAGTAACTTGTCAACTCAAATATTGTCAAAAGTTAGTTAAAATTTGTTAAAAACTGTCAAAAATTATTAAAAATTTTACCAAATATTTAAAAGTTGTAAAAAGTTATTAAAAATAACTGCTTATTCCATCAAATATACAAAAAATTACAACTGACAATTTTTAATAAAAAAAATCAAAAATTTCGAAAAATTATGCCCCAAACCCCCTTTTGTGTGGGAGAATTAAGAATCTCGTAACTCTTTTTGGTGATGGATGCATTTTTTTTAGAATATATATATATATATATTATGTATAGCAAAATATGATGATGGCAGAATGCAGTGTGACATCTCCCCTTATTAAACTATGACCACGAGAGTCATTCATCACAGAGGTGTGATATCAATGGGAGCTCATTACAGAGGTGTGATATCAATGGGAGCTCGATCATCACAGAGGTGTGATATCAATGGGAGCATGCTTTTCCCCGTCCCTACCCTCATTTAGAATATCCGTTCTATATTCACGCATGTCAAGGATAAAATAATAATAATTCTACATTCGTTCCCTTTTATTGGCTGATTCTCACCTATTCACAACCCGTTTAAAAATAAAAAAAAAATATTTATTGAATTAAAATAATATTATAAAATATTTATTCAAAATAAAAATTATAAATATTTTTTAAATCAAATAATATTATATATTAACATAAATTATTATATAAATATGATTAATATATAATTATGTGTATAAATATGTAAGAGACAGGATGAAGACTACCGTTTTTATTCATGTCTATATTTGTAAATTATATAAAATTTTTATCCTCATTCTTATTTCCGCTAACAAAATCTATAGAGGTGGTGTTTGGTTGACAAAAAATAAAGTAAAAAGTATAATAAAAGTAGAAAGATGTGACATAAAGGTGAAATGTAAAAAATTTTGATTGAAAAAAAGTACAAAAATAATTAAAATTTATAAATTTTGATAATTTTTAGTGATGTCAAACAGGCATATAATACTCGCTTTTAGTGATGCGGGTAAATAAACACTCATAGGAGATGGAGGAGATTTTTAACTTCCCTACAATGGATTAACACCCAAAAAAAAAATAAATTAAATATATTTATTAGTTTTAAAATTTTGATATAGGCATTACGATAGATTTATTATCAGTAGTGGCTCGTGGGCCACCTCCCAAGACTTACAGATGCTGAGAGCAGACAAATTAATGAATCGGTGCCTCAGATGTGTGCATATGTATGTATGTTTGTATGTAATAATCATCATGTAAAAGGGGGACCATCCCCACTAGACAACCCAGAAAAAGTAGTGCAAAGGAGTCAAATAGTGTGTCCAAAAGCGCAAAATTCTTGAATGGAAACCCACACCACCATGCCAGTGTGTGGTCCTCCTAAAACTTTTTTGTGACACTTTTTCCCCTTACCTAGAAATTTGGGCACCATGGTTATTCACTGTTTATAGCCAAAACAAGGGGAAAAGGGGGGCTGATATAAGGTATATTTAGAATAATAAAAAATAAGATAAAATAAGATAAAGTAGATAATTTATGAGTCAGTAATTTGTACAGTGAGATAAAAAATAATTAATTTTTAAAAATTTTTAAAACTTTTTATTAATTTTTAACAAACTAAATGCCCCCATAAAAAATTTGTTATAGCATTGTTATTGCTATATCGGTTCCTTGACATTAAATGAGAATTATTGGATCAAACTTCAATAGTTTTACTTGTCAAAAAAAATTTTTAATAATTTAAATACATTCGTACTATTTTAATTTAAAAAAGCGTGAATGTGTTTATATTATTAAATTTTAAACAAATTGATCGTACTGCAAAACAATAAGGTGGTGTTTGATTGACAAAAATAAAAATAATTTCTTTTAAAAAATAACACGCGACGAAATTATATTGAAAAATTTGATAAAAGTTAAAGTTTGTTATTTTTTTAGTGTTTTTTTTGTTTTAATAAACCAAACACCGTAAATGGTAGTAATTAAAATAAATAAATTACCAGAGTCAATAATGGTTCCTGCACCGGTGGTCGGATTGAACGCCAACGCGCTCGGAGGAATGTCCACGACTCGCCGGCCGACGCGAATTCCGATCATGTTGACAAAGTAAAGTGATGGTCGTCTAGGGTTCTTCAACAATTGCGTATACTTGATCCTCTTGGGTTGCCCGATGGGCCCAAGTCTCAGTGACCCGGAATAGTTCCCACTCTTGAAGCTAGGCAGACAGTAGGAAAACGTGGACTGGTAGAGGCTTTGGGTTTGGGACAGAAGCGATAATGGGCCCCGGCCGAGGCCCAAAAGCCCTTGCGGCGGCACGGAGTTGCCGGTGGCCCTCTGGATGCACCCGAAGGAATAACCCGGGACGGCGTCGGTGGCGAGGGTGACGGTGTCCTGCGAGAGGCCTGCCGCCACGGTGGAGCCACCGTAGGTCAGGTTGAAGCCGCACGTGCTTCCAGCGCAGGTAGGATTTGGTACCTGGAATTTTTTTTTTTAGCAGTATATAGCTTGGGATCACTCGTTTTGTAGGATGTAACAAATTTCCCATATATGCAATAAATATGGTTAAGAGTGCGTTTGGCACACCAAAAAATAAAAAAAAATGAGATAAAATATAATTTGAAAAAATTTTTTGTATTTGGTACACATCGCTCAAATCATGTTTTTTGAAGATAAATAGTAAAATTTCGTTCCGACAAATTGGATTTTCGTTTGGACAGATTCAAAAGTTTAAGCAATCATAACTTCTTTACACTACAATCCGTCCCAACGGATTGTAGAAACCGTTTAGAGAAAAGTTGGCCGCGCAATTTCATCGGAACAGTTTTTACAATCCGTTAGAACGATTTTAAAAACGTCACAAAAATAGTAAAAATAGGTATTATTTGGTAACTTGGGAGTCTATGGTGAGAATGACAAAAAAATTTAATATTTGATTAAGTAAATTCTAATTATTGACTTTTTTTGGAAACATATTAAATGTTTTTTTAATTTTAAGAAGATAAAAATGTATAAAATTTAATAAAAATTTTTATCAAATTTTGATACACCAAACACTATTACGGCAAGTAAGATTTATTCGACCAGTGTATGGTAAAAATTTACCTACCACGTTAGTACTATTCGAAAAGACGAACGAGTCCGACACTAGCTCACGGGCGAATCAAGTGCAAGTCACGGGACGATATTGTATTGATTGATGTGATTTTTGTTTTTTTTTTTCATATTCTCTATCTTTGAGAGATAACACCAGCCAGACTGGACTTGGGATTTAGCTAGATTGAACAAAAGTTTAAAAATATAGTGAGGTGCCCTCTAGAATTTAAGGCTGACCAAAAAGAATTTAAAGACAAAAGGTGCATTTGGAGCCAAAAAAAAAAAAAAATAGTTTAGAGTGTAAAAATTTATTTTAAAGTGATAGGTGAGTGTTTATATTTGATTTGATATAAAATTATTAAAAATTATATAAAGTGACACGTGATAAAATTTTAGTGGAAAATCTTAAAAATTTTTAGACTTTTGTACATTTTTTGATACAAATATTAGTTTAACTTTTAAAAAAATCTGACAAAATTTATTGGAACACATTATTTTGGTTCGTTCTAATGAATTATGATAATTTTTTCAAAAAAAAAAAGTTGAAATTTTTTAGAATCTAAAATAGGTGAAATTTTTTAAATTTTTTAAATTTTTTTGATGCTCCAAACGATACCAAAATGAATTGGGTTATAAAAATTTAGATTGGACTAAATTTGAAAAAAGTTAAATTAAAAAAATTATTTGTGGGTCAGACCATGTAAATTACAGTCTAAGACAACTGTACGGTCAGCCCGTTTTGGGATATTACATAGTGAAAATAGTAAGGTGTTATTCAGTATATTTGTTTTGAACTTATTTTTTCATTTTGTATTATTGAAAACAAAAAAAAAAAACACAGTTCAAAAAGTAAAAAACTTTTGTGCTTTTGTTTTTAATATTTATTTTAGAAAATAAAAAATAAGTTTACACATGAATCATGCAACATAACAAAAAATTATTTTAAGCGTTTTTAATTAAAAATAAGAAAAATATCAAAATACAAAAAATAAAAAATGTCAAATAAATGCATTGTTTATGTTTTATGTTTTGAGAAACACATAAAATTAAAAAATAAATAAATAAAAACGAAAAACAAAAAAAAAATACAAACTAAATGCCAGTTGAATAATTAAATGGAAATCAGGAAATATATATGTCATTAAATGAAAATCAGGGATATATGTGTTGTTAAATTAGTTGTAAGTTTGAATTATGATCCGCTAATCATGGAGCCACTATCTTATATGTGTCAGTCGGAATTGGGTAGGTCCGGTGCAGTGCATCAGACCTACCTCTTTCCCTGTGTCAGTCAAGAATAACTCTCTTGATGAGGTTATAGCTGTCCAATCATCCCTAATAACATGGTGGTGTATACATATACTTGTGTGTGTGTGTATAGGCAGACAGATAGATATATTATAGATGGATACCTGCTTGCACTGAGGGGCTTGGCAGTCAAGGGACTTGAAAGTGGTAGACTTGGGGGAGTCGAACAAGGTTGAAGAAGAGCAGCCCAGACAGCCGGAACAAGGCACCCAAGCAACGTCATTGCTGGTGTCCATCGCCACCAGCAAGGTCTGAGCCGGCGTCCCAATCTTGGCCCTCACTATATAAGTCGGGCTCTGTATAATCTGCCGCCCCGAAGCTACCGGCACCACCGACTTGCCGGCGACGAGGCTGGACAGCAGCAGGTACTCCACCCTTGCCCGGTCTTCAGACTGAATTTGGAGCACGCTCTCTTCCCACGACACAGCTCCCCCTTTGGGACGGAAAGGAGAGCACGGGCTGCTCACGTGCCAGACTCGGAGGGTCGACCCTTGGTCCGGTACCGAGTTGCAGTCCTTGGGGATGGGGTTGACCCCTTGGGCTGGGGAGACGATGATCAGGCAGAAGAGAAAGGAGACGAGCAGGTGGGGGAGTGTTAGCGGAGGGACTGTTGTGTCCATGGCTAGGCTAGCCGCGGAGCGAGCTTAGCTAGGGAGATGATTTTAATTATTTTGGGGTGGTTTGGTGTGATTGTGCGGGTAATATATATAGAGTAAGAAGGGGGGATATTTATATGTCTACTAGTGGGCCATGCAGAATGGCATTTTATGCTGGCTATTGTTGGTTTTTTTTTTTTTTTTACTTTTTAAAGCTAAAGAGTGTTTGGAATCGTAAAAAAATTAATATAAATTTATAAAAATTACAACTTCATAATTTGTAAAATAAGAATAAAAAATTTTAATTTTATAGAGATTTGTGAAGTTTTCTATTGGTTCAAATGAGATTAAGGCAAGAACCGAATTATTATATCTCAATTAATTTTTAGGGTAAATTATACCTAGATTCCCTGAACATTAGACTAATTACACTTAGAACTCCTAAACATTTGAACTTTACACTTAAATTTCTTGTTCCTAAGTATTTATAACACTTAGGTCATTCCGTTAAACTCCTATCCCGTTAGCAACACTCGAGGGGTTTACGTACAATTAACATAATGTTCAGGAAATGTAAGTGTAATTTATTCTTATTAAAATAGTTTATTTTATTAAAATATATTAATTTTATTAAATCTAATAATAATTTATTATTAAATTAAGTTACGATGATACATTTTATTAAAACTAATTATTATTAAAAATAAATATTTAAAAAATTAAATTAATTAATTTCAATATATTTTATTAAATTAATAAATCAAATTAAATTAATTACTGTAAATAAAATCATATCTTCAAACATATTTATGTTTTTACTTATGTTTTAATAAAATTATATATTTATATTTTAGAAATATCTAGTAAATGCTTTTCAACTTAGTATGATTTAAAAACGATTGTTCTATTAATATTTTTATCTAAAAATTTATTATTTTTAATTACATCCATTCTTAAATGTATTGAACTCATCCTTTAAACTATTTTTTCCTAATAATCTACTCTCACTAATAAAAATGTTTGAAATTATTTTAATTACTTAATTACATAATTTTTTCTCATTTAAAAAAATAAATTTTTAGATGAAAAAAATTTGTAAAACAATCGTTTTTTAGCCATACCTAGTTAAAAAGCGTTTACTGGGTATTTCTAAAAATATTAATATATAATTTTATTAAAACATAAATATATTTGGTGATATAATTTTATTTATAGTAATTAATTTTATCTAAATAAAATATATAATTTTATTAAAAAATATAAAATTAATTGACTTTAATAAAATATATTTAAATTTTATCTGAATAATTAATTCAATGAAATATATTTAAATTAATTAATTTAATGTTATAAATATTTATTTTTATTAATAATTAGTTTTAATAAAATATATCATTATAAATTAATTTAATAATAAATTATTATTAGATTTAATAAAATTAATATAATTTAATAAAATATTTTAATAAAAATAAATTACACCTAGACCCCCTGAATATTAAGTTAATTACACGTAGACCCCCTGAGTATTGATAACTAGGCAAGAGTATTTTCGTCATCTTACAATACCGTTATCGAAAAAAACTAACGAAAAGATCTAAGTGTTACAAACATTTGATAATAAAAAACTCTAAGTATAAGGTTGAAATACTCAGGGGATCTAAGTGTAGTTAACTTAATGTTTATGAGGGCTAGATATGATTTATCCTAATTTTTATCATACTCAGAATAAATTTAAACCGGTGACCAGTTATGTGAAGAGTAAAAACAATTAGTGCGGTAGGACAGCAAGGGCGACTCAATGACTAATTTGAGAACTTTTAGATTCATAAAATTTTTTTGAGTTTGTGAATTAAGTATTTTTTTTAATATATATAAATTAATTTAACTAAATAGGATAAGTGTAAATTGGAGTGCACTTCTTTTTTATTCCATTGTTTTAATAGAATTCTTATTGATCAATGGAACGAGTTTAATTATCTTTTGCTTCAACCATGAATATATTCGTAGTACATGCATGTTGATATAAATATTAACTTATATATATTCGTACACATATATGAAGATTAACTAACAAATTAAATTACTATTGTACGGAAGAAGGGAAAAAAAAAAAAAAAAACCTATCCGCGAGCCCACACGTCAATGAAATTTACTTTCTATTGCCTAAAAACATAAGATATGGTAAAAAGAATGATCAGAAAATGTTCTTGAAGAGGAAAGTTTCGAATCTTAAATTAGTAATTAAGTTTAGAGAAAATTGTAGTGTAAGAAAATCCAATTAGTAATAGTCAACGTAACTTAGTTAGGTGAATTTTTTTAAAATAAATAGATAAGAAAAATAATAAATTAATGAGAAAGTGATTTGATAATAATATTATTACACTTTCACTCATACTGGATTTTGCATCCAAAACATGACGTCATTTCCAGCCTGTGCTTAGCCACTACAGTCCCGTTTTGTAGTACAAAATTGTGTAAAATTCTACCAAAAGTTGTAAAGGAAGTATTTGGTAAAATCTCAATTTTTGTCACTTTTCTACTTTATTATAGTAATTTAATCCACTTAAAAATTACTAAAAGTTTCATGAAACACATAAAAGTTGCTAAAAATTATTAAAAATTATACAAAAATTTTACCAAACACTCAAAAGTTGTCAAAAATAACTAAATGTTGCCAAAAATTTTACCAAAAATCTAAAAATTATAAAAAATTACTAAAAATTATAACTTATTTTACCAAACATACCAAAAATATCTAATAATTTTTTATTAAAAATTATTAAAAATTATGCTACTAAATGCCCCCAAAAGGTCCGGGCCGAACGAGGAATCGAAGTCTAAGTGGTTATGGCACCTGCGCCCTAATCTAAACATCGGCTTGTCATGGTGTAGGATGCATGCACGTGCAAGGCTTGGAGCTGGCGTGGCTGGTGTCCAGCAAATTGGCGTTCGAACACGACTTATAACTTCTTCCTTTTTTTTTTTTTTTTTTGGCCCTTTTCACTCACCGCTCTTCGAGATCATCCTAACCTTCCATGTTTGGACTTTGGGTTGCTGCTAGCTAGGCCTCATTATTATTATTATTATTTTTTTTTTCCTCTGCATCTAGCCGCGTCAGCTCCTCTCCTCTTGGTTCTTCTGTGTCTTACATCCCTCAAATTAACTCTATAGCCCTTGGAAATGCAAAAACACCACAAATAAAATAAAATTAGATAATCACAATAAAACTAATTAAAAATATATTTAAAGTAACAAAAAAAAAAGATAAAACGAGATAAATTGTGATTTATAATTCGTGTAGGAAGATAAAAAGTGAATAACTTTCAGAATTTTTTAATTTTTCACTATTTTTTAAAATTTTTTATTACTCAAAACAGAGTCTAAGTTGAACTCGAAAATAAATACTTAATGAGTATGCCAAAATGATATAAAAATATGTAATATTGAATATTCACTAATAATAAATAAATAACATCCATAAACTTGCTTCATATATATATATATATATATATATATATATACACACTACAATGGAAATGGGGGAGGGCAGAGAGGGTAGAAGCCCCTAAAATTTTGAAAAACTCTTAGTCATCTAGTATAATTTTAACAAAATTTTAATACTCATCTTTAGGATGTGTTTGGTGTACAAAAATTTGGTAAAAATCTCTGAAAAAATAATTAAATTTTTACACATTCTTACCTTCTCGAAAGTCAAAAAAAGTTTAATACTTTAAAAAAAAATTCAATAACTAAAATTCGATTAGTCAAACAGTAAAAATTTTTTTCGACATTCTCATCATGAACTCCCAAGTTACTGAATAACATCCACTTTCACCATTTTTTTGAGATCGTAAAAACCGTTTCAGCGGATTTGCACAACCAACCTCCGTCCTAACGGATTCATGACTGATACAAAATTTTGAATCCGTCTAAATAGAAATCTAATCCGGCAGAATGAGAATTTTACTGTTTATTTCCAAAAAACGTAGTTTGAGATGTGTACACCAAATATAAAAAAGTTTACCCAAAGCACATTTTACCTCATTTTATTTTATTTTTATCACTCTAAACATATTCTTAATAGCACTCTTAAAGCTTACTGTTAATTTTTCCAGAAACCCTTAATAGTCTTTTTTTTTTTTTTTTATTCATAATTTTTCAATCTGACGTTAAATCAAATTCTAGATGCATCACCGTATATACACACATATTCAAGGCAAAAAATAATTTAATGTTGAATTTAATGGAACATACACTCCCACAGTGGCTACAGGCAAGTGCTTGGTTCCCCCACCTTAGCCATCACAGCAGATCAACTTTCTTGTACAACTACATGCATGGAATAAAAGAGGTGCACCGCACAAAGCAATCATTGTGGGGATGGAGCCACGCAATTCTTCTTTGTTCTCCAATTCCTTAAATTTATTTTCTAGCTATGAACCTCTGTCCCTCTCCCATCTTTCTTCAAAATTTATTGAAAAATAGATTAAATACCAAATCAATAACAGCAGCCATCTAATTAGTTGTGGGGAATTTACGCGATATAGGATTGTGGCACAATTTTTAAATATAATTAACATTTTTTTTATAAATAAGATGAAGCAAGGCAACACTTGCGCAAGTCAATTAAGGAGTGATGATTAGACTGCCCCGAAAGGGTAGTCGGGTTGATCAAGGGTCGGAGTCGTAGTGCTCGAGCCACGTGAAGTCTCGAGTTCGACTCTTTCAGGGGCGGTTTTTCCTCTTAATGTAAAGGCGATCTTCAACGGCCTTCCCGACTGAACCGGTCAGTTAGAGCTTGCCTAGGCTGATTTACCTCCTCATGATTTTTTGTCGGCTAGGGTCACGGGACGGGCTTCACCCAGTGCACACCCATAGGTAGCTGCTGTGAGTTTTTTCCCGACCCCAGAAAAATGATGATTAGACTACAAGGAAAATGGGAAACTAGTTTTAACAGCTGTATCACCATCAACTTCAAATTGGAAAAAAAGTTAATTATTAACTAGATAGCTTGATTTTTTTAATTAAAAAAAAAGTTTGGCAGGATATAATTATTTGACAACCAAAAGTGGAGTTAAAGAATTTTTATCGCCTTGGATTATCAAATAGAGATGATTTTTTCTCACCTTAAACTATAAATTAAGTATTAAACTGAGTTATAACTGAATAGTTGGGCTAGAATATATAAGTACTTAAAAAAAATTTGAGAAAAAATCTTACATAAACTACAACTCATTACAGTTCAAACATAACTCTATGCTGACAATATCAAAGAATAGACTTTCTCATCATGTTCAAATAACCCTTCAAAATATTACATTAAGTATTTTTATATTTGACAACAATTTTACTTTGCTCATTTCGTCAGTTCTTGTTAAAAATATATAAATAAAAAAGTTACACAATAAATCAATATATATTATTTTTTGTTAATAAATTTAATGAAATAAAGTAAAGTGACATAATTAAAATGTATATAAAATATAATAAAATAAAATATAAATCTTAAAATAAAATTAATATTAAAGTACAGGACTGAGTAATGACCTCAAAACCTTTTTATTAGCTATAACTGTTAAGCGAAAAGGATGTCGGTAATCACACGAAACATTTATGGGTGTGTTTGGAGTAATAAAAAGTAAGATAATGTTTGGAGTGATAAAGGATGAGATTTTGAGATAATTTATGATTTGTAATTTGTACTAGTGAAATAAAAAGTAAAAAGTGAATAAGTTTTAAAGATTTTCAGAATTTTTCAGCGTTTTTTATTTTATCAAACAAACCGAAATAAAATAAAGTGAAATAAGTTGTGAGTTCGTAATTTGTACAGTGAAATAAAAAATAAATAATATTTGACAATAAAAAATAACTGTCAGAACTGTTCACCATGTCAACCAGAAATCCGACTACCGACTTGTCGAGTACAAAAGAAATAGAAGTTATGGCCGGGGAAAAAGTCCCGATCAAAAAATTCTTCGATGCTTAAGTCAGGAAACGTTTTGAGAGAAAGTATGCAATGTAATGAGTAATATGTTAGATTAACAACAGTGAACGTACCTAGATTTCGGAGCTTAGTGCTATATTTATAACAAGGTGAAATGAATAAATTAACATATAAAAATGAGATTGTAATAATATTCTTTATATATACTTCTCACTTTTTTTTAAATACCGTTCATTTCTCATTTAATATCCTTACTTTATATTAAATGTACGTGGGCGATTGCGACGTCTGAATAGACAGAATACAATTCTGAGAACTATTTACATATCACATCTGTCTGCCATTTAAAACGAAACTCATTAATTAAGTTATCTTTTAAATAATAAATCCAGTTCATTTATTACCATTAAACATTTATGATTAGAGTCATATTATCAAGCACTGGAACTCAACTACAATATCCTTCCGATCGACAGGCCAATATTGAGCATGTTTGCAATGTATTTGGAAGAGTGTCACGTGTCCCGTAGTATAATGCTCGAGAAGGAGTCACGCGTTCTAGATTTATTATGTATTAGTAAATAATTTTTAAAAATTTTTGAAGAAACTAAACGCAGGCATAACTGTTCTCTCAACAAATAGCCATAGTTAAAAACTCAGGGTCTGTTTGGAAAGGGTAGCCATTAGCTAAGATTAATAGTTACTTCCATAGTGATTGAACTTTTTTACTCTCTTATATTTTAATCTTCTTTTAAACTTTCAAAGGTAAAAATGTTAATTTAACAAAACCAAATTAGCCACATAAAAAAAGTCACTTTTTTTTCTTCCCAATCACAAAATTAGTTAACTTTTTTTTAACTTACTACTACCATTAGTCATTAGCCACTTTTTTTTATTCTCAAACACAAAATTAACTAATTTTTTTATTAGCCAACGAGTAACCATTAACTATTAGCCAAAGTTAATTCTTCCCAAACGAAGCATCAAATGTTGCGTTTGTTCAAGTCCACATCCATCGGATGTTAAAATATATATATATATATATATAAATATTGTGCAATGATTGTCAGTTATAGCATGTTGCACTATCTCCCATGCAAGGTAGTGACTCAGTGCAATACAGTAAGCGCAAGGGGACAAATAATGGTGGGCAACTTAGGTGTATTTCATTTGCTAGAAAATTTTGTGGGGGTGGTTTTTAAATTATAGGAAGATCTTGATGTGATTAGGAGAGAGAAAGAAATAAAAGAGAATAAAAGAAAAATGGAGATTCGATCAACATATATGTGTATATATATATATATCGTGTTTGAATAATGGGAGATTTTTGTTTTGTTGCTTCCAGTTCATAGCGAGATGCATACAAAAAGTAGACAATTAAGACCTCCAGTAGTGCAGTCAAGCTCATCTCTGATACACCTAGCCGGTGTTGTGAATGGGACAACCATCACAATGGTACTACTACCTTCACTCATGGGATTGAAAAGAAACCCACAGTCGCTATCTATAGGTGCGCACTGAGTGAAGTTCATTCTGTGATTCTAGTCGATAAAAAATCACGAGGAGGTAAATTAGCCTAAGCAAGTTCTGGTTGACCAGCTCAGCCGAGAAGACTGTTAGATGGCCCTCCACAATTAGAAGAAGGACTGTCCCAAGAGGAGTTAAACCTAAGACCTATTAGTCCCAGGCCCTTTAGCCCGCTATCCGAACCAACTCAACTACCCCTTCCGAGGCTACTACTACCTCCACTCTAAATATGCATTGGTTGTTCTTGACCAAATCTTGATCTTGGTGGATCGGGATGGAAATGTTCTCCATGACCATTACAGAGGTGTTTAGTTGATTAAAATTAATTAAAATTTATTAATTTTTATTAATTTTTTATATTTTTTTAATTAAAATTTATTATATATTATTTTTACATCAAATTTTTATATTTTTACTCTACTTTTTGATTACAATTTTTACCAACTAAATATTCTCTGTATATATATCAATAAATTTTTGAATAATATTTTTATGTATTTAATGTTTGATTTAATGATAATTATATATTTTTATATTTGTTCTCTCCCTTAACTTGTCTATTTCACGCTCTTCTTGTACTCACGAGAGGCGACATCGTTTTCTCTCATTCTTAGGTTTTGTTTGTTGCATTAAATTTTAACAAAATTTATTAATTTTAACTATTTTTTTATACTTTTCTCTGATTAAATTTCTCTATATATTACTTTTATATTACATCTTTTTATTTTTATTATATTTTTTAATCAACTTTTTATCAATCAAACAAATCCTTAATCTTGATATTGTTTGCCGTCATCTCCTTACATGGGCTCCAGGGGCTGTGCAAACTAAAGTGTATGGTTGTGCGGCTTTGATTTGATTTCATCTTAATGAAATATGTCCATTTTGATTTTATTTTAATCAGATTTTTTTTTACTTTTATTTTTATTGAAAAATTAATTTTTATTAAACTAAATTAAAACTATTAAATTATTATAATCAAATCAAGGTCATACATTGATGCACTTAACTGCATTTATACACTGTAACCTCATTAAACCCCGCATTATGTCCTCCCTAACATAAAACCTAAGTTCATACCTTTTATACATGCATATATATATATATATATAGGTATCATAATCTCACTCAAAAATTTATGCAACCACGAGGCTCCTCCATCACACAAAATAATAATAATAAATATTATATTTTATTATTTATAAAATTTAACACGTTATATGTTATGTTTATTAATTTAATTGTCACAAATATTCAGTGACGTTGAAGCCTATTACCCTTAATTTCATAAAAAGAAGGCCTGGTTCCATCTTTGTGAGCAATTTTTCATCCTATTTTAAAATTTTAAGTTAATTATAGAATAAATCTGAAATACTAGAAATATTTTACCTTTTCATCTTCAAACTGCATTTGGTAAGAATAGTTCGAAGCTCAGCTTCTATCTACTCAATTTTTTTGTAAAATAATTAAATTTACTTTTTTATATTTTAAAATTCTTTCAAAACATAAAAAGTAAAAATATTAAATTAATTAAAAATTAAAAAATTAACTATTAAAAATTGATTTTTTTCTCTTTCTAAAAAAAAAAAAAGCTAACATTTTTTTTAACTGATCACTAAAAAATTAATTTTTTTGCTTCCTAAACTCTACCTCAAAATCAAGGAAAGAGTTGGCCCCCTTGTCTCTTCCTGTGTACGTGTACTTGTGGACCTAGCTAACCTAGGACTACATGGTTATGGTGTGTTTTTTGGGGTGAATTACAATTATCTTCATCAATATTTTAAGTAATTATACTTTATCATCCCTTAATGTTAATATTGTTAAAATTAACCTCATTTTTTCAAATTAATTGTTAAAATTTAACAAAAATTAATAAAGTAATCAAAATTTTAGTTTTTTTTCTTCATATTTTATCCCTCACTCTTTAGGGTTTTTTTTGGTTAGTTTTTCTTTTACAAAAATCTCCAATACCTAATTCTCTAATACTTTAGTCCTCGCTCAAGAGATTATTGAAAAACTTATTCTGATATTGCATATATTAATATTGTACAACTTATAGAGGGTATTTAAACCATTCAAACACGTCAAGTTTACTTTGTATTTAATTTCTTAAAAACTCATAAGTTTATAATCAAATAAAACTTAAACAAAATATGTGACTCAGTAAGTTTTTCAACTCAATTTGATAAATTTAAATTTATATAAAATAATCAAGTTCAGACTTAATTAAATACCATTTGGAATTGGTTCAAAAATTTAATGGACCCATCTTTAACATATTTTTAATTTCCATGATATTTCAAAGCAAACTTCAACTATTTTAGTCACTTGGTTGAACCAAACATATGGACAAGAGCGTAGAGATCAACTAAACCCTTCAATCCACCAAAGGTGAATGTAACTTTCTTAAAAATGAAATTTGGAAAGTATCATTAAGAGGAAAGGAAGAGGGGTTAAAAAAAAAAATATTCCTAAGTTTCAGCTTTCAATGTAACCAAAAGAGGAAATTAGAGGCTTGCTGTCCCATGCAAGGAGTTAAATTATTTTGTAGTAAATTAAAGAATTGTTGGTGCAAAATTAGCCAGGGACACGTGGTGTCCTCTCAAACACAATAAAACAGGACACGTGGCATCTTCTGAGCACAAAAAACTGCGCTCGGCATTGATTTAGTAATAAGTAAATCAATGCAATTAGGTCCCACCACTTGGTAGCATTATGTTGGTGTGATTCTAATCGTAAATGCAAAATAATAATAAATGAATTAAGTTTATTACTTTGTAGTCAACTTAGTTAGTTAATTTATTTACAAACAGATCTAA
This sequence comes from Vitellaria paradoxa, assembly GCA_019916065.1. Taxonomy (NCBI): domain Eukaryota; kingdom Viridiplantae; phylum Streptophyta; class Magnoliopsida; order Ericales; family Sapotaceae; genus Vitellaria; species Vitellaria paradoxa. The sequence goes on from CM034243.1 coordinate 27,563,127, forward strand.
CATTCGGCCATTTTTCAAGTTGTATTCTATCTATTCTGATACTTATTCCTCCCACACGCATTTAATGTTAAGTAAGAAGTATTAAATGTGAAATGAAAAACATTTAAAAAAAAAGTAAACTGTCATATACTTTAACGTATACATATAAAATATAAAACGATTATAATTCAATTATTTGCATATTTGTTCATTAATACTATCTTACTATAACACACAGGACTTAGTCCAAAAATTTAGGCATACTCACTATTGTTAACTGTTTCCATTACTTTTTATTTTACAATTCTCCCAAGTTATTTCTAACTTCACCATCTGAGGGTTTTGGCTGGGAACCTTTTCTGACCATTTCCTCTTAACGTCTTTTGCTCTGTAGGTTTGAATTCTATTTTTCAATTAATATGGTGAGCAAGTTCGGCAGAATTTTTTATTGTTGAACAAGCAAAATGGGTTCAAACTTTAATTAACTTAGGGATATATATATGGAATTAGATTTTGTTAGATAGATAAAGTGATAAAAGTGAAGAGTTTAAATATTGGGTTTCAACACATAAGTTATCTTTCAACACATAAGTCATCTTTGATTGGAGGGATTGGATGATGGGAATAAATAATATCATGTACAGGGCGGCATTCAAAATTTTTACTAAGGGGGCACCAAGTATTTAAGAAAAGTATAATGAGGTACATCGAAATTAAAAAGTAGCAGAAAAATGATATTATTTTTAAGGAGATAAAAAATTATCCTCGTACAATAAACCAGTGAATATATTTTTTACAATTTAATAGTTTAATTGACTCTTTTAACAACGCCTAAGATTAACTAGGGATATTCCTTGTTACCAAAAAAAATATAATTATTATTACGTTTTATTATATTATATGTTATTTTACTGATATTATGCACAAAAGTATTTAATAGTATAGTGGAAGAATGCAATTTATTTCATAAAAAATACTTGGGTTTAATTATTATAAACATCTTTTATGTTAAAAAAATTTACATTAACCTTAATTTTTAGTAAGGCCAAAATACTAAAATTTTAAATTAATTTTGATTTTTTAATAAAATAAAATAGTAAAGGTATTTTAGTAATTTCAAATCCAAAATCAGGGGGTCACTTGCCCCCTCTATTTTGCTCCGCCCATGATAGTATATGAGATTGAATATAACATAAAATTAATTTTTGTATGTGAGATTATTTTTTTGATATTTAGTTAGTGAGATATGAAATAAGATAAAATATGTAATTTGATATGAGATGTAATAACCTGAATTTTTTTTTCTTAATTAAATTGCTTAAGTGTGGTGGTGATACTTGTTATAATAAAAATCTAGAAAATTGAGGATTTGAAAATTTTTGGAATTGGTTGGAAAGATTTTCGGATTTAATTTCACCCTATGTGGGAGTTTAATGTAGAATTTCTAAATTTTTATCCAAACACTTCTTAGCCCAATTACTTATTTGGTTCAAACCAAGACCATTAACCCATGGGTCAACCCTTTTCTTTGACTCACCTCAACTCACTTTATCACTCAATGAATTGACTCATGAATAGTTGCTCTAAATTATTTCCGACAACTTCATTTCCATCTTCCATACACTCTCACCATCTTTCAAAATTATTTAACTAATTGGACAAAGAGAAGACCCACATTGATGACCTTAAAGCATCTTTTTCAAATTATTTAGCAAACAAGATTTAAAGCATTTTGTTTGAAAGCTAGCATGATTTAAAGCATTTGGTTAAATTGTCAAAAAGCTAGCATGATTGTTTAAATTTGTCAAAAAGCTAGCATGATTCCCGGATCATGCCACCTCCATACATCTTCCCCAATGCTTTTCTTAAATGATATGGTTAGATAGTCAAAAAGTAAACATGATTCTTGGATCATGCTACCAATTGTATAGGCATGGTCTTACCTTAGTTGATTTTTTCTCCACTAATAATTTTCTCTACACTCCCTATAAATTGTGTGTCTTCAAAGAGAAAAAAATAAGAGAGAAATAAAAATAAATTATTAATTAGTGAGGCTGAAGATTCGGTGTTGCTTGGAGGAAGAAGAAAGGCTTGGAATTTTTCAATTTGGGTGGTGTTCAAAGCTAACTCATTTTTCCTTCTCAGACTTGGTTATTAATATCTTCATTGAGGTAGGATGATGAATCTCCTAAAATATATTTGATGCATTTTCTGGTTTGAAGTATGAAACTTGATTGTGATAAAAATAAATACCCGTATATTGGGGGTACGGAAGCCAATATTTTGATTGAACTAACTCAGTATGCTGACAGCTCTCTATTCGTAACTTCTTATGTGCTTTTAACCCCTAAAACGGTGGAATTAGGCTTCGGCTAAAACATAAAAGTTGTAGCCCTTTCAGTTTTCTTTTCAACCCAAAAAGAATTGCATCAATCCGATTTGTGGGTCAAAAGTTATGCCCAAAATACTGAGCACGTGTAAAACTATATTTTCTGAACAAACTGAATTCAAAGCTGTTTTTTTGTACCTTTAGACCTTAAAATTTTAAAAAGTGTAAAACATGAAAGTTGTAGGTCTTGAAGTCTAGTTTCTACAGATATAAAGTTTATAGATATTGGAGTCTTGCTCTATTTTATATGAATTTTCTTTCAAGCTGCTATTCTGCTTAGCTTTAATTGATACTTGTTTGGATTTGTTTAGAATATTATGTTTAAAGATTTATTTAAATTTTCAATTTCCTTCTGTTAGTTATTGTCATGTTAATAATTTCTATTGATATGAATTATTTTAAACTAGATATTATGTATTATTTGACACTCTAATATTGATGATAATTGACTTAGATAATCAGTTTCATCATGGATAGTTGGATGACTTATTCAAATTAAAATGCTAGTATTTGATAAAATGCCCAAAAGAAACAATGGACTTGTTTTTTTCTCATTTGGTCTTTCTTAAATGAATTTGATTTATTTTTGGCATTATTTTGTCAACCTAGCAAGTTATATAATTATATTTTTATGATTAAGTGAATTTAATGAAACTCATTTAATACTTTCCTAAACATTGGGATAATTCTGTGGACATTTGTGGATATCTTGAAGCCAAAAACCTATGATAAGGGTTTGGTTATAAATAAGATGATGATTGGAAATTTATTTAAATTATTTTTTGAATAAAATAAAACTTATCAATTTTGCTAAAAATTAAATATAAGTCCAAGAGCTATTTATTATCTTTATATTCCATAAAATAATAAAATAAAAGGTAAAATGAGCAAAAACTGAGATTTGCAGCCAATGAGTTACGGTGACGATTTTATCGAACCGTTGTAAGTATAATTTACATTATTTAGTTGAGATCTATTGAATTAATTATTGCATAAATAGTATGCCACTTAAACACATTCACTTAATACAGTGTAGTATTACAACCACTGCATATAGGCACCTAGGAGATTCTGATTACTGGGCTTTAGTAGCTCACCCCTTGTGGGAATATTTTTTTCAGGATATTAAGCACAAGGATACAGAAGATGAGCTGGAAAGAGATTAATTTATCTTAAATATTCCATCAGAAGAGTTATCTATTTTTTTCTTCTTTCCTGCACAGAGCTGGAGGACTTTATTTTTGGTCTGTAATAATTGTTGGATGATTGTAATTATTAAGCATAGACCTAATTTACTTTTATTTGGTATGTAATGTTAATAGCGTGATTGGGACACTTAGATGGCTCTGTAATATTTTTCTCTATCTTTATTTTGTGCCCTGTAGTTGAAATCCCATCAAATGGTTCAGTCCAATAACTTATAAATATTGTTTGGGATAAACATGGGATTTTGACTATCTTAAATTTTTCTTACGGGTCAACCCCAATCTGGAGGAAAACGCTGGGGTGTGACAGCATGTTATTATCATCTTATTTTTATACCTAACAAATAAATTCCAAGTCACCCCGGGGCATTCGGTTATGAAAATCCGGGGCGTGACATGAGATGTAATACGAAATAATTTTTAATTTTTAAATTTTCGCAAGAAGTAAATTTGGAGGTGGACAGGGGCGGATCCAAAATTTATAATCTGTAATATCCTATATACGTATGTGTGTGTGTGTGTGTGTATTTTAATTTTAAAATAAATATATTGTTAAAAAATTAATTAAATTGAATTGTTATAACTTTGTTTAGCCAAACAAGGCTTTAGGATGTTTTTGTTTTATTTCAACCAAACATGGCCTAATGAATTGCTTGGAGAATAAGTAGCTATAAAGCTACTAGACGCGTGGCATAAAAAAAAATGAGAGAGAATTGTGGCACCCAAAGAGGGTGCCAAATTTCCTTTAGCATGTGTGAGTCACCAATATACCCCTTAGACTTAATGAATCACTTCCCCTTCCTTTATCCACTCTCCCCGTGTACACTTCTTTTTTTTTTTTTTTTGAAAGGTTCATTATAAGAAACCCCGTGTATACCTCTCCCCCCCCTCCCCAAGCGTTATATATGTGTGTATATATGTTATGGTTATGGAAATATAGAAAGACTAAGGAAAAGAAAAAAAACAAAGAAAGACCAAGAAAAAAAAAAAGAGAGAGAGGAAGTGAGGGTTTAGGTTTGGGGATAGTGGGATTTTGCTATTTTTGACGTTGTGATTGCCGTGACGATGTCGAATCGTGATAATTCGACCCAGGGTCAAAGATATGAAAGGACGAAGTTTTAAACTTTGGGGGTTTCTTCATCTTTTCTTTAGAACGAGATAGGGAAATTAATATATTATTTATACTTTTTGTAATGTTTATTTTGATAGGAATACAATTGTGAGTTTAAGTTTATATTATTATTATTATTATTATTATTATTATTATTAAGTTTGATAGGTGGATTTTCAGTGACACTGAAATTGGGATTAGATTTATAAAATTTTCTATTCAATGCTAACATATGTTATGATGTGTTGAAATAAGGTGAATATATGTTCATTGTGAAACAGATGATAATTGGAGACATGAAATTGTGAAAGCTAATACACATTCACAGATATTATTTCTAAGCTTTAACAACGTGAAAGGGAAATCTAAGAAAATGTTCATTTTGGGGAAAGCGAGAATACTATACAAAATAGGGAAGGTCAAGAGATACCCTTGAGTTTAAAGACCCCAAACCTGCGCAGGGTCAACCAATCGTGCCCGTGAACTAGTAATCTACAACGACGACGAAAATAGTAAGGCTCATCGTGGCTTTTAGACGCGGATTTATAAACGACGACGCAAGGGTGTTTCGCGACCCGTATACTTATACGAACTAGTGATATTTTGGACTACCACTGTGATTGTGGGACAGTCTTGCAGAATATCTTTCCCCACCTTGAGAAAAGAAAATAATAAATAAAAAAAGGTTAATAAAAGAAATAAAAAGTAATGAATTAATGTTGTCCTATCCTGCTATATGTTGATACATTTTATAGTTCTTTGCTATATTCATTGTTTTATGTGATTTACAAAATGTATTACAAAAAGTATATTTCTATACATCGTGAGCAAAAGTGGTTTAGTGCTCACGTCTCTACAGACTGTATTACAAGTGTAAAGCCCGAGACCTAAAAAGATCGGTACAACCATTGGAAACCCTAAAGTTTTACTAAATAGTTTTTAAGACTTAGATGTGACAATTTTAAAAGTTTATGTATATGAAATTATCGTTTTTTTCTTAAATAAATGAAACTTATATTATCTAGTTTTAAATTAATTCAAGGTGTGTATTTTATTAATAAAATAGACATTTCTATTGTTTATACTAATGAATAGGATGGTCAATGGCTCTGAAATGTAAATAATGAGACTGTAATGTGATTTAGAAAATGCATTACAAAAAGTATATTTCTATACATCGTGAGTACAAGTGGTTTAGTACTCACGTCTCTACAGACTGTATTACAGGTGTAAAGCCCGAGACCTAAGAAGATCGACACAACCATTGGAAACCCTAAAGTTTTACTAAATAGTTTTTACGACTTAATTGTGACAATTTTAAAAGTTCGTTTTTTTCCTAAATAAATGAAACTTATATTATCTAGTTTTAAATTAATTTAAGGTGTGTATTTTATTAATAAAATAGACATTTCTATTATTTATACTAATGAATAGGATGGTCAGTGGCTCTGAAATGTAAACAATGAGACTGTAATAAACCAGATGTATTAAATTTTCAATTTAAACTCGCTCCTCGGAATATCTGGATTTCAGGGCGTGACATAATCAGTGGGACAAAATTACATTTTTAAGGTAAATAAGAATAGAAGTAAAAATACAGTTGGGGCAAAATATATATATATAAAAAACAAGAATATAATTTCTAAGAAGAAATTAAAAAATTAATAAAATTTTAGTATAATTTTTCAAGTCAGTAGAGACAATTACCCCTACTAAACCCTTCTTGAGTCTAACCCTGAAGGTGGGGATATATGATACCACATCCATGATATAAAGTAGTGCAATCCAAAGTTTCATTATTGTAAACTAAACATAGGACTAAAATCAATGAAAAAGATAGACTGTTAAACCAATCTCCCAAAGTAATTTGATAATCAAACACGCCATATAGAATTAGTGTTTTACTAACCTTTCGTAGAGCTTATATATGCATGTTTTTTTTTTCTTTTTTCTTTTTTTATTACACACACGAACCATTAAGCTTATCATTGTTACGTGGATGAATGGAACACCCAATGAGGAATAATGCTTATTAATTATGCCTCTATATTTCTAATTTAGTAATATTTTCTCTATTCATGTAAAAATAAAACAAGAAAGAAATCTTGTGTACGCCTCAAATGATAAGGCAACTAGAGAGCTTTTGTGGAAAGATCTTCAAGCTAATTATGACATGATTGGGACAGCTTCTCCTTGGATCATCTTGGGTGATTTCAATGTAGTTAAAGATGAAAAAGAGAAGAGAGGAGGTAGAGGAATTGATAAAAATGCAGTGAATAGCTTTAACTCATGCCTTGAAGCTATTGAAATGGTTGACTTAAGATTCTCTGGATGCTACTATACATGGAGCAACAAACAAGAAGATGGAAGTAGTATCTTTAGTAAGCTTGATAGAGCACTTGTGAATGAAAAATGGCTTACTTGCTTCCCAAATTCAGAAGCTTTCTTCCCTAATGCTTGTACCTCGGATCATAGCCCCATTATTGTAAGCATTCGGCCCAATGCCCCAACCGGTAAGAAGCCTTTCAAGTTCTTCAATTATTGGTTAAAGAACAAGGAGTTTAACAAAGTGGTAGAAGAAGCATGGAGTATAAGAGTTTCGGGCACCCCTATGTTTAAGCTAGCTTCCAAGCTCAAGTCACTTAAGGAGTCTCTAAAGGCATTCAACTTCAAGCATTATGGAGGGATCTCGGTCAAAGTCAATGAAGCTAAAGCCAAACTTGAAGCCATCCAATACGAATTGCAACTCAAGTCTAGCCCCAATCTCCTTGAAGAAGAAAGCAAAGCTCTTGATGACTACTTGCACCTTGCTCAAGCCGAGGAGGCCTTTTACAAGCAAAAAGCTAGAGACAATTTGATAAGGCTAGGGGATCAAAACACAGCCTACTTTCATAGAAAAGTAAAGAGCCATTGTTCAAGAAATAAGATTCTTTCAATTCAAGATGATCTAGGCATAAGGATTGAAGATTATGGTAAGGTTAAAGATATTTTTGTTGATTACTACAAGAGGCTTTTGGGAACTCCCTTTCAATATCCGCAAGATGCAAAGGCATATGTGGATAGCATCATGCACACATCCTTGCCATCACAACTCCTAGACTCTCTTGAGAATGAAGTCTCGGATGAGGAGATAAAAGCTACCCTCTTCTCTTTGCCAAGTCACAAAGCTCCTGGGCCTGATGGATACACTCCCTATTTCTTCAAGAAGACTTGGAACATTGTTGGGGTAGACTTTACAAATGCTATCAAGTCTTTCTTCAGTTCGGGTAAGCTCCTAAAGATGATCAACACCACAAGCATTGCTCTAATCCCTAAAGTCCCTAATCCAAGCAAGGTAGCTGATTTTAGACCCATTTCTTGTTGCAATACAATTTACAAATGCATTTCTAAAATCATTGCTAATCGGCTTATGAAGCTTATGCCCCTCATGATTAGTTCTTCCCAAGCAGCTTTTATTAAAGGTAGAAGCATCTCAGACCAAGTTCTTCTCATGCAAGAACTTGTAAGAAACTACCATAGGCAAAATACATCCCCAAGGAGTGCTCTCAAAATTGACCTTATGAAGGCTTTTGATTCGGTGTCATGGGACCTTATTATGGATATTTTGCAAGCCTTTCAGCTACCAAGTAAATTTGTGGGCTGGATAAGAGAATGTATTACTACCCCTCAATTCTCCATATGTATGAATGGAGTACTTGAAGGGTTCTTTCATGGTGCTAAAGGCCTTCGCCAAGGTGATCCACTTTCCCCTTATCTCTTTCTCATTGCCATGGAGTTCTTCACAAGATTATTCAACAAGAAGATTGAAGGAAGTGAATTTACTTATCACCCGAAGTGCATGGTTCCCCAAATCAATCACATATGCTTTGCAGATGACTTATTCATTCTTTGTACTCCTAATGATATCTCTTTTCAGATTGTTCATCAAGCCCTCCAAGAATTTCACAAATATTCAGGATTGCAACCCAATGGGACCAAAAGCAAAGTCTACATGGCAGGTGTTAGTAACCAAAGAAAACTCCAACTATGCTCAATACTCGGATTCCAACTTGGAGAGCTTCCCGTGAAGTACTTAGGTGTTCCACTCATCTCAACAAAGCTAAAGTATGAAGACTGCATGGAACTCATTGACAAGGTCACCAAGAAAGTCAAGAGCTGGACTGCAAAATGCCTATCCTACGCGGGTAGATTGGTTCTAATCAAATCTGTCCTATTCAGTTTGCAAGTTTATTGGAGCATCCACTTTATACTCCCAAAAAGAATTTGCAATGCCATAGAACAAGTCCTAAGGAGATACCTATGGTCGGGTTCTGAGCTAAAACAATGGGGAAGCAAGGTTGCATGGAATGAAATTTGCAAGCCAAAGAAGGAAGGAGGTCTAGGAATAAGGAGACTCGAAGAATGGAACAAAGCATCCATGATGAGGCACATTTGGGCACTATGCACTAAAAGGTCTTCCCTTTGGGTTGAATGGTGTCACATTAACCTCCTTAAGGGGAAATGTTTTTGGGAGATCAAGAAGCCATCCGATTGCTCATGGACTTGGGGGAAACTACTCAAACTTAGAGAGGAGGTCATTCGCTTATCCAAATACAAGGTCGGGCAAGGTAACTCAATTTCTTTATGGTACTCAAATTGGCATCCTCTTGGTCCTTTAATTCCTAAATATGGTCCTAGGATTGCCTATGATGCGGGGCTACCTACAAATGTAAGGGTAGACCGAATAGTTGCAAATGGGGAATGGAAGTGGCCTTTTCCTTGCTCTTGGGAGTTAAGGGAAATAATCCTTGAGCATCCTCCTAACTACAAGCCGAGCACCACCTTGGAAGATAAGCTTATATGGAGTGTTTCCAAGAATGAAGTATATGGTGTAACTGCAACATGGAATGCCATCCGCGAAAAAAGCAACAAGGTACCTTGGCATCACTTGATTTGGTTCAATCAACATATTCCTAGACATAGTTTCATTCTTTGGCTTGCCATTAGAGAAAGACTTTACACCAAAGATAGAATGGTTAATTGGGGAATGAGCATTGATCCAACTTGTGTATTATGTGGAAATGAACTTGAAACCGTGGATCATATTTTCTTCAAGTGCACACTTGCGGCTGAGTTGAGAACCATCATTCTAAGGAAATGCTCTATTGTCAAACCAACACAACCTTGGAGAATGGAAGTTGCTTGGGCCATGGGCAAATTTAGTGGGAAACAACCCTGCCGTGTACTCTACAAGCTTGCTTGGGCCGGTTTGGTTTATCACATTTGGGAAGAAAGGAACAAGAGAATCTTCAAGGGTCAATCTACACCTATGGCAGCCATTGTTCATGGAATCCAAAATGAAGTTAGAAGAAAGTTATCCCAATCTCATGTCATGTTGGCTAATGTAAATCCTACTTTGCTTAATAGTTGGGGAATCCACTAGTTGTCATGTAATTGCACCACGGGGGAATGCCCCCAAGACATTGTACATAATTTCCCGTTAATCCAAAATACGCTTACTTACCAAAAAAAAAAAAAAACAAGAAAGAAATAAAAAAGCAAACTTGCGTCAAACGGCATATAAAATTGATACATACATACATATACATATATATATATATACACACTAGAATTAATCCGTGCGATGGACGAAATTATATAGTATTGTTTTTAGGCAAAATAAAATTTTAAATATACTATAAAATATTTTATTAAAGTTGTATAATTTCATAAAATAATTAGTTATTTTTTATATTTTTTTATTTGTGTTAATATTAGTGAGTTTATAGATTTAATCATAGTTGGGTTTTTCGTATGAATACCAAAAATTTATATTTTACCAAATTTTGATTTGACCTAATCATAAAAATTAAAATTTGTTCTAAAATATATATTAAATAACAAACTTATTTAATCAACCTGTTATTTTTTATAAGTTCAAATTGTTTGTTAATTTTAGTATATGTTTTTATTTTTTTAATTTTATAGTCATTTTGCAAAATTAGCTTGTATTAGAAACATTATTAATCTTAATTTTATTAAATTAATTTTTGACTGGTTTATAAGAATAAGCAAACTAAAAATATTATTATTATTAATTGCATATTATAATTTATAAAACTAACTCAAATATTGGGCTTAACTAATGGTCAACGTGAATAATTTAAATTTAAATTTGAGCTTAAAAAAATTACTTTTTAGTCTAATTCATATTTAAGCACTTCTATGCATAATTAGTAGCAAGCAATTTTTTTTTTTACATCTAAAATTTAAAATATATTAAGAATTTTTATTATTAGAATAGTTAGATTTTTTTAATCTAATTAATCTGTCTTTCAAGCCTAATTAATTATTTAAATATGTAAATTTTGCAATGATAGTTAATCAATATTGAGAATGCCACACAGATTTAGAAACAATTTTCAGTTGATTTCATAAAAACGACTTAAATTAAAAATATTATTATTAATTTAAAAATATAGAACTAATTTAAATTTAAAATTAGAATTTAAAAAAAAATCAATCCCAAAACTAATTTTATTTAAAGATTTTTAAAAATAAAAAATAGAATGATGAATATATAGAGGGAACATAGGATTTGACAATAAAACATTTAATTAGTTTTATAAAAATAACTAAAATAAAAAATATTATTACTAATCATATGTGCTTTATAAAATAAAACAAATATAGTTAATGTGACTAATTTAAATTTAAAATTATTTAAAAAAATAATTACTCTTGAGCCTAATTAGTATTCAATATTTTAAATTTTAAAAATACTAAGAGTTGCTATAGGAGAAATGACATAATTATTATTTAAACTTTTTTTGTGCTCTTTAATTGAAGTCTATTTTTTATTTGTGTTTTTAAATTAATTACTAACATATTTGAAATATATAAATTTTATAATTATATTGAATATAAATAAGTGAGTTTTTTTTTAAAACCCATAAGTTCATTTATATAAAATTTATAATAAGTAGACCCTTTTTCAAAACATAAATAAGTGGATCCATTTTCGGAACCTATGAGTTCTTTAAAATTTATTAAAAAATATACTGTAATTTTAGTGTTTTTATACGCAAAAGAAAAGGTAAAATTGTAGTGTTTTAGCGACGTGCGGCAAAGAAACAAAAATTTTATGGATAAAAAAAGAGAAGAAAAGAATAGAGAAAGAAAGAATTTTAAAAATAATTTAAAAATCTATTAAAAAAAATTTAATGGAGAGTAAAGAAATATGCCACTGTAGTAAGAGTGTAGGAGAAGAGAAAAGAGAAACTATATTATTTTAGTATTACTGTATAGATATACATACAATCAATTTGGAAAACTATAAAGTAAAAAGGAAAAAAAAAAAAAAAAAACACAGAGAGAGAGAGAGACGACTGGATAAGAAGCATCATAGAGCATGCGTAAAATGTAATGGTCAACTCAACATGAATCGGGTTGGATACACGTTCGACCCGAAATCTAAATTGATATTTTTATATAAGGAGTCAAACCAACTCAAGTCAATTTTGATCAAAACATAATACCTTATTCTATATCTATATATACAGAGGGTGTTTGGCAACTTAAAAATTAGTAAAAAATACTAAAAGTTGATTTTTGTGTGTTTGATAAAATCATAAATTTTGTCACTTTTTTGATTTGCTACAGTAAAAAGTACCACTCCATGATTACAACTTTTTTGATTTGCTACAGTAAAAAATATACCAAACACCCAAAAGTTACAACTTTTTTGTTTTGCTACAGTAAAAAATTTACCAAACACCCAAAAGTTACTAAAAAAATACTAAAAATTTCACTTGGTTCAACCAAACACATAAAAAAGTGCAAAAAAAAAAAAAAAAAAAACCAAAAAACTACCAAAACTTAAGTTTTTTTTTAACTTCCAAACACCCTCATAATAACAAATATTTAAAAAAATTAGGTCGGTCCAAAAAATTGAACTGAAACAATTAAATTAGCAAATTTTAAACTCCAAATTAAATCCAACTTTTGAAAGAGATAGAAAAAGACTGATTCAATATATTTTAATCTCAAATGATGAATATCCGTTCCATTTTCGGATGAAAAAATGTTACGTTTATATTTTTTTTTATACTCATATTTACACTTTTTTAATTTATATTGATTATTACATATAGTAATTAATGTATTTATTCAAAATTATTACAACTGTAAGATGTTATATTGATCTTGTAATTATAATTATTTTAGTTAAAATGCACCTGTCACTGTAAATAATGACAAATATAAATTTATGAGATATAAATAAAAATGCGTGTAAGAGTAACATGACTATTTCGGATGCGTCGGTTACGATGTGAGTTGGATTGGAAGTACAAAGCATAGTAAAAGCAGAGGTGAATAAATCGCACCCGTGAAGAGAGAGAGAGAGAGAGAGAGAGAGAGAGAGGGTCAAAGATACAAAAGTAACCAAGCAAAAAATCATGGAAGGACTGCATGGTGAAAAAGTTATGAGGTGCACCCTAAGCAAATGAGCCAGACATATGTCAGGCGGTGATGGGAATCCACCGTGACAAAGGCGACCCAACAATCAGAGTAGAGTTGGGTTGGAAGTACAAGGCATAGTGAAAGCAGAGGTGAATTCATTGCACCCGTGAAGAGAGAGAGAGAGAGAGAGAGAGAGAGAGGGGTAGGGTCAATGATACAAAATTAACCAAGCAAAAAATCATGCATGGACTGCTTGGGGAAAAGTTGATGAGAGTATTGGGAGGTTGGAATATAGGGGCGTTTGAAACTCTATATAGTTTTATAAATTTTTATAAAATTTAAACTTTTTATCAATAGTATGAATTATAAAATTACAACTTATAAATTTATACTAATTTATACAACTATAAACACACTCATAATTTTAAGAATTAAAATTTTATTTTTAATATTTAAATTTTTATAAAAATTTATTCAGTTAATGAAAATATTTTCACTTTAACACTTAGATGAATTTTCATAATAATTCAAAAATTGAAAATAAAACTTTAACTTGTAAAATTATATTTCAATTTCAAGAATTGTCAATTTGATAAAAAGGTGCGGCTTTTATAAGGTATTTAGTTTACCAAAAATCACCCCAAAAAAATTCTAATTTTTACTTACATTTTTCAATTTTCTTAAATTAAATTTCACTATGTATTACTTTTACACTAAATTTTTATTTTTTTATCTTCTTCTTATTATTATTATTATTATTATTATTATTATTATTTTACCATCCAAACACCAGGTTGTGTTGGACTTGGGGTTGTCATTTGTTTAAGGACAGTTATATGTCTGAGATTAAAAAATTATAAATAATGTTGAATGGCGTTAGATTAAAATTTAACTGTCGACGTAAGTGTTTTTACAAAGTTGATATCAAAACCAATATCAACCCTTGTTATTTGTTTTTTAAGCGAGGCTTAAGTGAGAAAAAGAAAAAATATAAAATTATATATATATTTTTACTTAAATAGATTAAGAAATATATTAAAATAAAAAATATTTAGAATACAGTGGTTTTTTTAATTTGATTATTTTAATTTTTTTTAAATCTTATGACTTTTTATTTTTTTAATTTTTTGGGTCACAAATCAAACAGTAATTTTTTTTTTTTTTAAATCTATCTCCCTCTTTTCTCTCTCTTGATAAAACCGTTCGTCTTAAACGCGGGCTTAGAGAGAGAAAGTGGCGTTACTTGTTTTCGCCCTTTATACACTGGGGTCCCCTTCTTTTCGTTGCTTGCTGAGGATAATTGTTTGCAGTAGAGTCACGGGAGAAAGCTGTATGGGCGCCTCTCTCTCTCTCTCTCTCTCTCTCTCTCTCTCTCATCTAATTTCATGTTGGCCGACAACACACACTTGCTAGTCCCACGGTCACAGACAACAACGCATCCATACACGCCTCCCATCCTGCTTGAAGTAGAGGACACCCATCACCACTTTGAAAATTGATGAAATGAATGATGATGACATTTCTTGCTTTTGCTTTTGCTTTTCATTTTTTTATTTATTTTTAAAATTTTTAAAAATTAAAAATAGAAAGACGTTCAATATTGTTTTTATTGTTATATTTTTAATAGTAATTTTTAAAAATTATGAACGGTGAAAAAAAATGTATTGACTTGTTATTAAAATTTTATTTTCAATTTTTACCCGTTATTATAAAAAGTACTAATACTTTCTACTATAATAACTACTTGTTAATGTCATTCAGTATCCACCACTACTCCTAACTGTCGGCGTCGCTATGTCACATCAGCGCAATTCTTTGTTATTGTGATTATTATTTTCTCAGTTTATATTTATAATTAACAAATTAGTAAACAAAATAATGTATTTAAACTATATACTTTTAGGCATTTCGTTGTATCAATTATATAGGTTTACAGGTATCTTGCACGAGAAGGAGAGTGTTGGCGCAACGGTAAAAGTTATCGTCTTATGACTTGAGGTCACGGGTTCGAGTCGTTGCAAATGTAAGGTAAGATTGCGTACAGTAAACTCTTGTCAATCTTGTGATTTGATTTTTCTCTGGACTTCACGTAAGACGGGAGTTTCGTGCACTGAA
Organism: Vitellaria paradoxa; assembly: GCA_019916065.1. Taxonomy (NCBI): domain Eukaryota; kingdom Viridiplantae; phylum Streptophyta; class Magnoliopsida; order Ericales; family Sapotaceae; genus Vitellaria; species Vitellaria paradoxa. Next base: position 27,578,368 of record CM034243.1, read on the forward strand.
CTGCTTTTTTTTAGAAGTATCTTGCACGAAAAATAGTAGGATCGAGCAGCTATCTTACAATAAACTATAATTTTTATCTTAACAAATAAACTTTGAATTAACATGTTTAGTTGTTGACTTTTTAAACATTTTTCCATGATTAGAAATAAAGAGTTTTCGCAAACTAACTCTGAGGAGTAATTCAACTAGTAAGATTTTGGATTTGCTCCCTAGTGATCAGTAGTTCGAGTCTTCTCAGGTTCGCTAGAGAGTTTATTCGGTCGTGAACTTCAAAGTCCCCAGGGATTAGTTTAGATGCACATAAGCTGAACCAAACACTCTAAGTCATCGAAAAAAAATAAAGTTTTCACAAACATTTAAAATGAGAATATTAATGAGTAATAAACAATTTTATTCACAAACATTTAAATAAAATTGTTCACAATTTAATATTTAAACAAACCTATTCACAAATGATAAACAAGCTTATTCGCTAATTTTATCCAACGAGCTATCCTTTATTTAAGCTTAACTTGTTAAACGAGCTTGTTTGTTAGGCTTATCCAGCGAGCTATCCTTTATTTAAACTTAACTTGTTTATTTATTAAGTTTGAAAAATCTATCTAAGATTGCTCATTATGTGCTCATTCACAAGAAACTTGTTGAACATTTGGTTTGCTTATAACTCTACGTTCTCCAATGTTCTAGCTTCATACATTCAATTTTATATTCTATGACATCTTAGCTAATGTCTAAGAATATAAAATTAAATTACTTATTTTGTTCAATAATTTGCCAATTACAACTATAAACTTAAGGGTCCTCAAAAGATTTCGGATGAAGTCCTGAATACTTGTGAATACCCCCAGTGGAAGGTGGATTGGAATTGAGGAATAACATCATTGGTGGAGATCAATTGTTACCCTGTCAACTGGTGGAGATCAATTGTTACCCTGTCAACTTGTGGAGCATGTATGCAGCAGCAAACTCCACTATTTGTCAAGCCAAAAGATTGAGAAACTTATTGAAGTTCTTACGATTTCCAGCAGCAAACTCCACTATTTGGCATGCCATAAGATTGAGAAACTGATTGAAGTTCTTAGGATTTCCACAATAAAACCTAATGGAGATATATTTCTTGAAAATAAATCGGCAACAACTTTAGCAAAGAATCCAGTTTATCATGAAAGAAGCAAAAGTATATTAGTATTTGCTTTCATTTCATCCGAGAGCATGTGGAGGAAAAGAAGTGAAGCTACTCTATTTGCAAAGTCTTTGGATATCTTTTAAGCCTAGAGCAAGGATGTGTTCATGTTGTGTGGAATACCATATCATCTTCATGCAATACACAAGAAAAATAGCCCAAAAAAAAAAATAATAAAGAAGAACACAAAATATACATAGTTTAGCAATATACCTATATCTACTGGTAAGATAAGATCTGCTTTTCACTAGAGACTCTAATAATGGAGTAAGAAATTATAAGAAAAAATATGAAAAAAATCTTAAAGAACCCTCAAAGAACACTCTCGTCTTTATTATTAATTTTTCTCTTAATCATACCCTTTGAAAACTCTAATCTAAAATTAGCATAGATATACAATACATCCCAAAAATATAGTGACAAAAAACTTAATAAAAAAAACAACCCTAATAATTTTGGATCACGCTTGTCACGAGGACGAGATTCCTAATGTACTTCCTAATAAGATGTTTTGTCATTATACAGTACCTCTATTTTTTCAAGTGAAATCAATAACTTTTCCAGAGAGATTCCTAATGTACTTCCTAATAAGATGTTTTGTCATTATACAGTACCTCTATTTTTCCAAGTGAAATCAATAACTTTTCTAGAGAGTGCCTACTATGATACTATACTCTCTATAATATCCAGCAACATCCACCTAGCCATCTAGCAAACTTCCTCTACATCTATAAACTTATAAACTTTTGCTAACGAGTCTCAACTATTCGTTTTGCTTCACTCAGATAGTTATCCATTTACCTATACTTGGGTGTAACGAGTACGAGCCGCAACTCTAACAATTCAAGATTCACTTAAAACAACTTGTGGGCCACAAAGGTAGCACACATGGTGGAATTCCCTCCAGTTCACATATCCCTTCTTTAGCAGCAAAAAACCAGAGAGCCTGTACAAGTTCCTTTGACATAGAATATTTGTCAAGACTGCGAGGTCATCATCTCTTTACCAAGAAAAAAAAAATAGCAAGTCAAATATAATAATCTATAACATTTACGATCAATAATTCAAATAATCAAAATAACCCATTTTACACTTCTTTGTTTTCTCTCCCAGTGGCGCCTTGAGAACCCTTGCTTAGACCAAAAATAGTTTCCTACTTTCCATTTTTTTTTTTTTTATCCTTTCTACAAGTAAAAGCAACAAGACAGAGTTTATGTGATTTATCCAGGGCCAGAGAAATCGGTATTTTTATTTCTCTCAAATGTATTAGGCTGTCAGGTCAGGAGCTCAGAGGAATTTGTCATTCTTCATCCCATCCAGGAATGTTAGCAGTAGCTTCATTCACCATCTTTATAAGAGTCACCTGCAAATATGACAAATTAAAATGCAATAAATGAGAGAGAGACAGAGAGAGAGAGAGCGCCATATTGCATCTCTACATTTAGCAAGTTAGTATAAGGAATCTATAAAGTAGAAAGAATATAGAGATACTGACATAAGTACACTTTTCAGTCTTTTATCTCTACGGATGCTCCAAGTCTAGAGCCCGTCAAAAATACAGCCGAGCTTTAGTTGGTTTTAGGGTAATGTCACAATGTCATAGTACATTGCAAGGACTTTTTGACAGCGATATTAAATTATTTCATATCCCAAGCTCGACGTCTGAAGTGGACAACGCCAGCTAGGTCTAAAAGTTATTTGTTATCTTGATTTTTCAAAACTAACTAATAGGCGTGGTTTAGAATTCTGAAAAATAAAATAAATTTTTAAAAAATTTTATTTTATTTTTCATTATATTAATTTAAAATTTTTTTGTTTTTACTAAAAATTCAAAATTTACTTAAAAAAATCAACAATTCAGAAGAATGTTAATCTAATGTGTAAATTTTTTTTAATAATCATATTTTTCTAGTCAAAATTTTTAAACGAGTACCATTGTTGTTATTTTTTTATAAAATTTTTTGAATCCGTGGGAATGAATTTGAAAAACCGTTCCCACGGTTTTGAAAAAATGAGTGACAAAATTTGAATCCGTTAGAACGGCCTGATAAATCCGTTCTAACGGATTATTCCGCCAAAATTAACCTGAACCACATTCTTTCTTATTTTTTATCACTCCAAACACCACCATAATTAACATGAAAGAGACCCGTTCACAAAAACTTATAGAATAAATAGGGCAGTTCACGTTATTTAGGTGTGACAAAGAGTTTACAACGTTTGTTTGTTTGTTTTGTTTTTTTTTTTTTTTTTTTTTCCACTAGAGGTATCCCTACTTTCGGTGAGACTAATCCCCAATAGCAATTCCTAATCCACTCCATAAGAACCAAGAGCCAGTAAAATAGAAGAGGTTCGAATTAGTAACTTCTACTTCAATCAATAAAAATCTTACCGCATAACTGTCACAATTTTGTTTTGTACCGCCTAGACATATAAAACCCACCGTTACATTGGACAGTCCTTTTCAGCTTAGAGCCCCAAAGTTGTTCCATCCAGACATTTGGAAAAATTTTGTTTGCTTAATTATTTGAGGTTATCAATAGATATATCAAGTCTAACAACATGCTTTCAAAAATCCAGGTTTCATATAAAGCTCAGAAGAGTGAAGGGGGGAGGGGGGAATATTTCAAGCCTAGTTGGCTGGTTAAAGCAGACCATTTCACGACACTCTTGGTAACAAACATTGAACAATTATTACTACTATTATTATTTTATATATATATTATATATATATATAGATTTTCTTGGAAGGTGGGGTTGGAAGAGGCAAGACAGAGATTTAGAAAACTAATAGAAACCAAAATCGAACATATGGTTAATGCCACCAAATTGTGTCAAAAAGAAAAAAAAAATGCAATTTTCAGCATAAAGATGTATAGCATGAATTTGGAAAGCTAGTTGAATCTAAATTCTGAACTAATGGCTGTGGACAAGTCTACTAGAACAAGAAATTGAACTCATCCTGAAAGAAAAAATAAATAAATAAAAATAAAAAATTTCAGGTTAGTATAGAATAATCACCGTACCACACTTTCAGGAGCCCCCGGAGGAGGCAAGGGGAGATTTCTAGGTGGAGGTCCTTGGAGATATGATCTCTTGTCAAATCGCCACTCTCCCATTCTTCCATTTGACCTCTCACCCTGAGCATTAAGGATTTTCAATATAAATTTACAATAAAAGAATACAAGGCTTCAAGTCTTGTCCAAAATGAAAAGGGTGAAGAAAGAAAAACAGCAGCAGGAGCTTGTACTGTATACATACGCGCATACATACATATATATGTATATATATAGCAGAAGGAATTTATAAGTAAGTCAATGGGACTGGATGATAAAATTTACCTTCAAGCTGAACTCACACGCAAAGGTGAAATGGATGATAAACTTGTTTGGAGTTTCCTCATCATATGGGGTCTGATAAAATTAACAGAGCAAAAGAACTACTGAGAAAACTGTTGACATGCTTACAACAACATTATTTGTGATCCATTAAATCTATTTATAACAGAAGAGTGTCAAAAACCTGTAACATAAAGTCTTTCCGAAGATTATGCTGCACACCATGCAAAGCAGAGGCCACGGCATATGCATACCTTACAAAGGTCAAAAAGTAAAATATAAGTCGTAGCAAAACCACTATATATATATATCCACTGAAATGAAGGAAAATATATATATATATATATACACTTGCTTTTCCTACAGATCTGCTCACATTTCCAACACCCATCCAAAAGATTCATCAGCCTCTTCGTCATTTTTCATTCTCAAAGAAACATTCATCCATGTAGGTGCGATTTTCTCCAGCATATCCTGAAAATTGAAAAATAAACAAACAAATAAATAATAAGGCAAATTTCACTTTACAAGCTTTACCCAAAATCCTACTTCACGACCTTAGTATTTTTATTTTTATTTTTTAACAAGAGTCTCGACTTGTAGTTAGTTACAACGTCCTCCCTCAGTGACTATTTTATCTCTAAAAGTTAGACAGTTAACGGTGCAAGTACAAGAGCAAAATAGTCACTGAGGAAACATTACAACTAATTAAAATATTAGAACTTTAGGTGGTATTTGGTTTATTTTTTTTTCTATTTTATGTGTTTTATGTTTAAAAATCCAAAAATAAAAAAAATAAAAAATGTTATATTTTCCTTATTTTAAGATTTTCTTTAATTTTGGTAAAAAATGCGTAAAACGATTTTTTATTTTTTTTTATTTCATATGTTAACCCATTAACTATTTTCTAAAATAAATTTTGAAAACACAAATGACCAAATATATTTTAAGTTATTTTTTTTGTTTTTAAAAACGTAAAATAAAAAATGAGTTCAAAACAAAAAATAAATAACAAAATAGAAAACAAAAAATCAAAAAATAAACAAAATGCCACCTTAATTATTAAAAGAAAGAAAGAAAGAAAGGGGGGAAAAATAACTTAGGACCTAAAGTGAGATTTCAAAAAAAAACTAAGGGAGTCAAAAGAAAGTTTACCCTAAATGATAAATAATTAAAAAAATAAAAAATAAAAAAGCATTGGAAGCAAGAACCACCAAGCAATTATTGCTTAAAATTCTTTAAGAACTTAAAAAGTACAGTAGAAAATATAAGCCTCGCGGATTACGATAGAAACCCAATTCAAACTTATCATTAGTAGGTAAAACATCGAAAATAGATTTCACCTTCTTGATAATAACAGGAGAGTTTCCTATTGGATCAATATTTGTAACAGGACCATACTCCTCCGGAAAAAACTTCCTTAAAATCTTTTCATTTCTAGTGGGCCTTATGTAGAAAAAATGGAAGGCAGCAGGTAATTCATCATCTGCCAAATTGGGAAGCGGATTTACAAATATGTGATCGGGCTCCGCCATCAAGATGTATCTACACGAGCAGCAAGACAAACAGGTTTTAGAGTTCACTGAATGAATTAATGCAACTCGATCATCAATAAAAGGGAACTCACTCTTCTTCAATTGTAGCTTTTTCCAGCCATTGCACAAATGCCCATGGTCTATTTAACACGATATAACCCTGTTACAGCATTTGAAACTGTTAGAGAATGAAAAATAGTAGTAAAAATCCGAGTGACAGTAATCACCTTGACATATTTGATAAATAAAGGGGATCTAGGGGGAAAAAAGAGAAGAATGTCTGTGTTAAAACATCAAACTCAAAAGCAATCGGCATGGAGTGGAAAGGTTCTTTAAGATCTAAAACCAATTTGGGTTGGTTGATTTTTATTGACGTGAAATAAATCTCAACATGTCTCCCACGCTAAGACAAATGAGCGCACCAAGTATGAGAAGTGCACCATCAAAAGATTGAAATAAGAAGAGGGTCGAGTCCACCCTAAATTCAGCTTTGATATTATATTAAAGCATCCAAGTCAAAAAATTGGCAAAGAATAGAGAAGTCAACTAGGATCTGAAACCCGTTCGGGGGGTTGGTTTTGGTCTCAAGAGGAGTTGGGAATTATCCTAAATCAGTAAAAATCAGCCCTGTCAAACCAGTTTAAGATCGCGACCAGAAGTAAAGTGGAATGCAAGAAAATAGAGGAGGAAATTGTGGAAGATATCTCACTTGATCCAGAGAAGCTGGCAGAGGATCAACAACAAAAGTAGGAATCTCATCCATTAGATTGTCAGGACTTCCTGAATGTAGAATCCGAGTGAATCCTCCCATCTCTGATCCAGGCAAGTCCTTCTTCTTCTTATACCAGTAGTACATAATGCGACACTGCCATCCACTATAAGCAGAATCAGTTGACGTTAAGGCAACATGGAAAAGCAACTTAGTGTTCGTCGATCTCTTCAATTTCCCAGGCATCTCAATAACACGATCGGACAATAGTTGACTGTCTGAATGATCAATGACAAATTTCCCCAAATCAGCTGTTCTACTCTGAAATACCACGGCTAGCAAATTAAAAGTTGAAAAGAAAAACCCAAATGCCAAAAGAACCAAAAGCAATGCTGTTGCCCGTCCCATGTTCTTCCTCCCAATCAACATCGGTTATGACGACAGAACAGAAATCAAATTCTTCCAAAATCAAAACAATACTGAACTTGCATGGTATGCCTTGAAAAAAGTCTTTCAGGAGAATGTGGCAAGAGTTGAAGCTCTTAAAAGCAATCTGTATAGAAAATAAGACACAAGGTCAATGCAACCCGGATCAAAGTTAAAATCTAAAGCCGCAAATAGTTGCATATGATTCGGGTAAAATTTTTCTAACAACATCATAAATTAGAACAACATATGGTGACGTGTAATTCAGGGAGAATATTCAAACAACACAAATAAACCAATTAAACCCAGAAATCACTAAACCCTTCCCTTTCAAGTACTTCATTTAGTAACACACCAACCGTATTTTGTATGGAATCTGCCAAATGTATTTTTTTTTTTTTTAAAGGACAACACTAAAATGCCAGTTCTAGCAAGTAACTTTCATCAACGTGGGTCGAAATCAAAGCGTGGGAGAGCAAATTGAGGCTAGCTAGCTAGCTAGCAAGGTTCAAAGTAATGAAAAGGTGAAAGAGTTGCTATCAAGTGCTAAAGATGAAACTGTCTTTAATTAATTCCTCTCCATTTGCTTTCTTCTCCACTTCTATTCTTTTTTTTTTTTTTTCCTCTGCTGTCATTTTGTATCCATCCTTGGTACAGCAGTTAGTAAGCCCGTTTGAACACCAAAATTTATCAATTTTAACTAATTTTTTGTACTTTCTTTTAATTAAATTTTTTTATCACTTTTATGTTACATCTTTCTACTTTTATTATACTTTTTAACTACTTTTTACCAACCAAACACACCCTAAGGATATCCAAAAAAAAATATAATAAGAAATGAAATAAAATAAAAAATTACCAGGTATTTGAGCTAGTCAAAAATATGATTGTCTACCAAAACATGGAAACACCGTAATCCATTAAACCATACATATTCCATACGTAGCTTGATCGATTCTGTGCATATAAATCCAATACAACTCATGACATTCATTACAGACACACATTTATCATCGAGTTCAAAAATACTTTTCATGGAGTACGACTTCCAAAAGTTCCACAGAAAACAATGCCCCACGCCTTGGCTAGGAAGGTGAACATTATTCAGATTAATGACAAGACCGTCAGTCTGATGCAGACAGAGATAAACAAAAGAGAATCCACTGCTTAGGCAGAACGATGTTCAATAGACAGACTTGATAATTAACCGCTCAAAGGTTCCACAGAATTTAGAGGCCGTGAACATAAAAACCTCTGGGTCTCACTCAAAACAAACAACACGAGACCTTTGAGCGCACAAACTTGGAAATTAGAACGGGAACTGTACCTCAATGGCCACATGGGTGCCAAACACAGAGAGAGAGAGAAGAAGAAGAAGAAGAATATCAGACAAATAAATTCATGAGACGTGACAGTGACAGCTAAAAACAATGGGGATTACGGGAATTTACCTTTGTTCGGACTGGGGAGAGAGAGAATATATGGGGAAAGAAAAAATGGAGGGGCGGAGAAAATATAAGTTTACATGTACAGGTGTGTGTTTTGGGAACGTTAAATTTGGTGAAAAAAATTTAATGTGATATTGCTATTACTTTTTTGTTTATATTTTTTATTTTTAATTTCTGTTATCATTCTTTTCTTAAATGGAAAATGAAACTATGTTAGGAAATGAAATGTTCTTTGCAGTAGTCATTTTTGTTAATTTTTTAAAAATTTAATTAAATTTAATAAAATATATTTTTTATTAATTTAATTTATTTAATCAGTTAAATTCAATAAAAAATTTTATTTAAATTATTTTATTTAATATAATATTTTAACTTAATAAAAATAAATTATATCTAATATAATTTAATTATATTATTTACTAAAAACAATTTAATAAAATATATTTTATAGTAATTTAATTAATTATATTATATTATATTATTTATTAAAAATAATTTTAGTTTAATAAATATTTAAATAAAATATTTCATTTTAATATGATACACAATTATGGACAGAGCATTAAAATTAACAAAATATTTATGATAGCAAAAAATGAGGGTTAAAATATCTTTTTTTTTAAATTTTTCTATTTAAAGTTTTCATATATATATATATATATATATTTGGAAACAAGACAATAAAAACATATTTAAAAAAATACTTTTTTTGTTGTTAGTTTTTAAAATTTTGAAACATAAATAGAAAATTAATAAACATAACAATTAAAATCAATAATTGAATTTATATGCTTGTTATTGTAAATAAAAATATAGTTTCGTTGAAATTTTGATTTTACATTTCACATCATTTTTGTTCTTCTTTTATACTTTTTAAATTATTAATTTTTTTTTATTTTATCAAAATTTATATAGCAATGCAAGTCACTTGATGTAACCGTTGCCCTGCGTGGCTTGGCAACTCAATTGTAGTGGCTTCGGCTGGGGTTCAAGCTTCATTACATTTTTTATATTTAATTTTTTATATTTAAAATAAATAAAAAATTAAAATCTTTTTGACATTTTATTATAAGTCATTAAAGTTTCATCAGTGTTAAATCAACAACCGTTAATTCACATGAAACTCAAATTGATGAATATGAATTGACAGTCCCAATTGTCACAACTTTTCCTTTCAACCTGTATTATCTATAAACTAGATACTAACCGTTCCTAAAGGCACGGAAATATATTTTCATCTGCAAAATAACTTAAATGTAAATTTGTTTAATGAATTAATATGAAAAATTATAAAATAACTTGTAAAAATAAAAATCACCGATCAAAAGAGACTATTAAATTTTATACCTTTATTAAACACTATATAAATACATTAGTCTCTTTTTACAAGTTATTTTTACATTTTTTATATTTTAAATAAATAGAAAATTAATTATTTTTTGACATTTTGTGTAATGACCCGATTTTTTTTTTTTTTGAATTAATATAAGTTATATATATATTTGTGATTGTAATTTGTTAATTAAATTTAATAATTTATAAATTTGCTATTTAATTTTGAAAGTGTATTTAAAATGGTTATTTTTGGGTATATTTGAAAGGATTTTCTAACTTAGGGATAAGAATGTAATTTATTTAAATTTATAGGGGAGGTATGTAAAAGTAAAAATCTGCTGCTATATTTATAATGATATGTTTATTTTGAAAAAAAAAAAAAATAGAAACCCTATTGTCTGGCGGCTACACGGTGCGTTCTTTATAGATTACCGACTGAGTTCTTTTTCGTCTTGAAAATTTTCCAGGTAAGGGGCGTGAACCTTGTACATTGTTAAGTGAATTGCCTGATTTAATTCATGATTTGTGGTATCTATGTACGTATAGATATATATATCTATATATAGTCATGGAAAATCTTCCCCGACCGTGCAATTGATTGTTTGGTGGTATTTTATTTATTTATTTAAAACATTTTAATTGATTGGTTGGCATGAATTGATTGATTTAATTATATATATATATATAATTGATCGTCCCTGAGTGTACTGGAAATTAACAGTTGGTGGGATTTTTTTTTCTAACCATTAATTGATTGAATGGCTGATGGGTTGCCGTGAAAGAAAGTTTGATTTGAAACTTCATTTATTATATATATATATATATATGTTATATATATATATATCTCTAAGGTGTATGCAAACCGTTTCTTTATGTATATAAATATATATTTAAGTAAATGCATGTATTCAATTTGCTGGGAGGTCAAATTGCTTGAACATGGCATTAAAGTTCTTGATTGTACCTGCGGCATGATATTTATAACAATTAATTATTTAATTACACTTTTGTCTTTTAGTGACCTTGTTGGGCGTAAGTGTTCAATTGTTAGTTTTATTAAGGCATTGTTAGGACATTTTAGCAATTTTATATATATATATATATATGTAACTAATGTGTATATATATAGGTACAAAAAGACAAAGAATCTGGTACTATTAACATATATTTATATTTATGCATTGAATTCCTTATAGAGCTTGCTGGAAAACTCGGTTAAGGGTAAGACTTGCATTGGTCGTCTTGACAAATTGTGATTTAATCATCTGTAACATGATGAGTAATATGTTTGTACGAATTTATTCATTTAACTTTCTTTTGTTCATTAATTATTAGGGAGTTTTGAGCATAAAAATAATAATAATTTTTTTTATTTATAAAGTAAAGTGAGAATTGATTTTGTGCGTTTGTTGGGGTTGAGAGGTACTGAAAATATCGGGTATACGTACCTAAGGGTTGCAAGTCCCGAAACCCGCGCGGGATTGGTTATCGATTCCAGTAGGCTAGTAACCTACGAACGAGCAGATGCCTGAGGGTGGCATATTACATTCCTAAGGCTTTGGCCTAGGAAGCAGACACCGAAGGATGGTGTATATTGGTTGGGTCCTGTTTCTACGGGACAACCAAGCGGACATCAAGGAATGATGTATATTGGTTGGGTCTTGTTTCTACGAGACAACCAAGCAGCAGTACCTTGAAATCAAATTTATTTTCTTTGATGTGTTATGCGGTGCTAAAACACGATTAATGGTAATGAAGAGGGATAAATGAATAAATTTAAGTTCTTGTTTGAGATTGCTACTTGTGCGTGTTTGTTTCACTTAGTAGCATGCTAGGGCATACTGCATTTATTATATTATTATTAGGGTTCCGAGCACACGTGGTATTAGTGCTAAACCCCTTACAGCTTGCGATGCAGGTAATGATTTTGAGTCACGCGCAGGACCTACTCACCGTGGAAATTAGAAATTTATTTATTTGTTTTTATTTAATTTCATTAGAATTTTCTTTAGAGAATGGTTTTTAGTGAATTGTAATAAGCCTCTGTTTGTGAGGTTATTATGAATTATTTTATCTAACATTGAGAGAATATTTGGGCTTAGCCTTTGGAACTTATTGTCTGGTCGACTTGACTAAGGCATTTATTTAAATTTAAAAGTTTAGTTTTATATAGAGTGGGTTTATGGCTCTGATGTAGGACAGAGAAAGTTATTTAATGTTGCATTATGTTTTTTTTTCTTTGTTCACATGCTCGGGTTGAGAAATCCGGGGCGTGACATTTTGTCATACATTATTAAAGTTTTACCACTATTAGATCAACAACCATTAATTCACTGTGATACGTCTTTTTAAATTTTGAAATTTAAATTTTAAACTTTATTATATTTTTTGTATTTAATTTTATTATGTTTAAAATAAATAAAAAATTAATTTTTTTGACATTTTATCATACGTTATTAAAGCTCTATCATTATTAGATCAGCAGTCATTAATCTACGTGAAACTCAAATTAATGAACATGGATTGATAATTCTAACTGTTACAATTTTTTCTTTTTACCTATATTACCTATAAACTAAATATTACTTATGTCTAAAGACACAAAAAATATAATTTTACCTGCAAATAACTCAAATATAAATTTATTTTATAAATTTACATGAAAAACTATAAAAGTAATATGTAAAAATAAAAATCACTAATCAAATTACATGTTATTTTTATAGTTTTTCATGTAAATTTATAAAACCAATTTATGGTCACATTATTTGTAAGTGAAATTATATTTCTGTACATGTTATTTTTATAATTTTTCATGTAAATTTATAAAATTAATTTATGGTCAAGCTATTTGTCGGCAAAATTATATTTCTGTAACTTTTTTATGCATGAGTAATATCTAATCTTAAATTAACTAGTGATGGATTGTGGTTGAAAAAGGGAGACAAACCAGGACATTAAAAGAAATTCATAACATAGTAAATTTTTTCTTTTCTTGTTTTTTTTTAATAAATTTGAACTTGATATACGATGCTCAATTTTTAAATTTTATTTATTTATTTATGAAGAAGAAATCTTTGATTTAGTTTAAGTTTTATTTATAAAAGTTTCAATTTCACTATATTTTACATAAGTGTGACAATAATTTTTTATTAAAAATAAATTCTTAATAAATTTTAAAATTCTCATAACTTATTTGAGATTCCAAAATCACTTTATTTATCCATAACATTTACGATCAATAATTCAAATAACCAAAATAACCCATTTTACACTTCTTTTTTTCTCTCCCAGTGGAGCCTTTAGAACCCTTGCTTAGAACAAAAATAGTTTCCCACTTTCCATTTTTTTTTTTTTTTATCCTTTCTACAAGTAAAAGCAACAAAACAGAGTCTTATATGATTTATCCAGGGCCAGAGAAATCAGAATTTTCATTTCTCTCAAATGTATTAGGCTTTCAGGTCAGGAGCTCAGAGGAATTTGTTATTCTTCATCCCATCCAGGAATGTTAGCAGTAGCTTCATTCACCATCTTTATAAGAGTCACCTGCAAATATGACAAATTAAGATGCAATAACTGAGTGTGTGAGAGAGAGAGAGAGAGAGTGCTATATTGCCTCTCTACATTTAGCGAGTTAGGATAAGGAATCTATAAAGTAGAGAGGATATAGAGATACCGACATAAGTACGCTTTGTACTCTTTCATCTCTACGGATGCTCCAAGTCTAGAGCCCATCAAAAATACAGCCGAGCTTTATTTGGTTTTAGGGTAATGTCACAGTGTTCATAGTACATTGCAAGGACTTTTTGACAGCGATATTAAATTATTTCCTATCCCAAGCTCGAGGTGTGAAGTGGACAACGCCAGCTAGGTCTAAGAGTTATTCGTTATCTTGATTTTTCAACGCTAACTATATAATTAATGTGAAAGAGACCCACCCCCCTCACCCTCTTCTTAGTTCACAAAAATTTATAGAATAAATAGCGCAATTCGTGTTATTTAGGTGTGACAATGAGTTTACAACATTTTTTTTTTTTTTTACACTAGAGGTATCCCACCTTTGATGAGACTAATAGCTAAGAGCAATTCCTAATCCACTCCACAAGAATCAAGAGCCAGTAAAAGAAAAGAAGTTCGAACTAGTGACCTCTAGTTCAATTAATAGATATCTTAACATAAAACTGTCATAATTTTGTTTTGTGCTACTTGCGCATATGAGACCCACCATTACATTGGACAGTCCTTTTCAACTAGAGCCCCAAAGTTGTTCCATCCATACATTTGGAAAAAATTTATTTGCTTAATTATTTGAGGCTATCAATAGATATATCAAGTCTAATAACATGCTTTCAAAAATCCAGGTTTCATATGAAGTTTAGTGTTTAGAAGAGCGAAGAGGGGAGGGGGGGAATATTTCAAGTCTAGTTGGCTGGTTGGCTGGTTAAAGCAACCATTTCAGGCCACTCTTGGCAACAAACATTGAACATTAATTATTACTACTACTATTATTATTTTATATATATATACAGATTTTCTTGGAAGGTGGGGTTGGAAGAGGCAAGACAGAGATTTAAAAAACTAACGCTAAGAAACCATAATCGAACATATGGTTAACGCCACCAAATTGCGTCAAAAAGAAAAAAACAACATGCAATTTTCAGCATAAAGATGTATAGCGTGAATTTAGAAAGCTATTTGAATCTAAATTCTGAACTAATGGCGGTGGACAAGTCTACTAGAACAAGAAATTGAACTCATCTTGAAAGAAAGAAAAAATAAATAAATAAAAATAAAAAAATTTCTGGTGAGTATAGAATAATCACCATACCACACTTTCAGGAGCCCCCGGAGGAGGCAAGGGGAGATTTCTGGGTGGAGGTCCTTGGAGATATGATCTCTTGTCAAATCGCCACTCTCCCATTCTTCCATTTGACATCTCACCCTGAGCATTAAGGATTTTCAATATGAATTTATAATAAAAGAATACAAGGCTTCAGGCCTTGCCCAAAATGAAAAGGGTAAAGAAAGAAAAACAGCAGCAGGAGCTTATACTGTATACATACGCACATACATACATATATATGTATATATATAGCAGGAGGAATCTATAATTAAGTGAATGGGACTGGATGATAAAATTTACCTTCAAGTTGAACTCACACCCATAGGTGAAATGGATGATAAACTTGTTTGGAGTTTCCTCATCATATGGGGTCTGATAAAATTAACAGAGCAAAAGAACTATTGAGAAAACCTTTGACATGCATACAACAACATTATTTGTGATCCATTAAATCTATTAATAACAGAACAGTGTCAAAAACCTGTAACATAAAGTCTTTCCGAAGAATATGCTGCACACCATGCAAAGCAGAGGCCACGGCATATGCATACCTTAAAAAAGTCAAAAAGTAAAATATAAGTCGTAGCAAAACCACTATATATATATATCCACTGAAATGAAGGAAAATTTATATATATATATATATACACTTGCTTTTCCTACAGATCTGCTCACATTTCCAACACCCATCCAAAAGATTCATCAGCCTCTTCGTCATTTTTCATTCTCAAAGAAACATTCATCCATGTAGGTGCGATTTTCTCCAGCATATCCTGAAAATTGAAAAATAAACAAACAAATAAATAATAAGGCAAATTTCACTTTACAAGCTTTACCCAAAATCCTACTTCACGACCTTAGTATTTTTTTCTTTTTTTTTTAACAAGAGTCTCGACTCCTAGTTAGTTACAATGTTCCCCCTCAATGAATATTTCATCCCTAAAAGTTAGATGGTTATTGGTGCGAGTACAAGAGCAAAATAGTCACTAAGGAGACATTACAACTAATTTAAATCTTAAAACCTTAGGTGACATTTGGTTTGCTATTCTATTTTCTATTTTCTATTTTTATTTTATGTGTTTTACATTTTAAAAATTCTAAAATAAGGAAAACAAAAAATGCTCTATTTTCTTTATTTTGAGATTTTCTTTGTTTTGGGTTAAAAGCGCTCAAAATAACTTTTTATCATTTTTCATTTCATATGCAAACCTTTTTTTTTTCTAAAACAAAATTTGAAAACACAAGTAATCAAATACGTTTTGAGTTGTTTTCCTTGTTTTTAAAAGTGTAAAATAGAAAATGAGTTTAAAACAGAAAAGAGACAAAAAAAACAGAAAACAGAAAATAGAAAAATAAACTAAATGTCACCTTAATTATTAAAAAAAAAAAAGAAAAAAAACAAAGAAAAAGAAAACTTAGGACATAAAGTGAGATTTCAAGTAAAACTAAAAGAGGCAAAAGAAAGTTTACCCTAACAGCCCGATTGGATGCGCTAAAGCACAGGGGCATAAATTTTGCCCGTGGGCCCCGCATTTTTTGCTTGGTTTGGCAGCTGAATCTTCCCCGGTTTTGATTTTACGCGGTATTAAATTTAGCCCCCGCGAGGGATAATTTTTAGCTAGGGTTTGGGCTAGCTAAAAATTATTCCCCTTCAAGTGGATAAATTTTTGACGTTTTTAACCTTCGTTAATGGTATTGTTAACTTGATTAAAATAAATATAATGCTAATGAAAAAAAATAGATATGCCAACAAGTCAAAATAAACATAATTAAAAAAATTGGATAATAACTGACCATTCAAAAGTACATATTTAAAAAAAAGTTTTTTAAATAAATTTATAAAAAATTAAATTTTCAATGAAATAAATAATATAACTTCAAATTGTCCAAAAATAATTAAATAGAGTGGGTTTTGTAATTTAATATTTAATTTAATAAGTAACCAAGTATAGGACACCACAAGGGCAAAAGAGTCATTTAATTGATTTTTTCATCCTTTGCCCCCTCTTATTTATAAAACATCCAAATCAAGTTAAAAGTTATCCTCATCCATAAACATCACATCAATGTGGGCCAACCCTTTAAAAATAATACCCCCTCTTATCTTATACCCCCTCTAAAACTTATCCCCCTAAAATTTTAGCACAATCCAATCGTGCCCTAAATGATAAATAATAAAAATAAAAAAATAAAAAAACATTGGAACCAGGAACCACCAAGTAGTTATTACTTAAAATTCTTTAAGAACTTAAAAAGTATCGTAGAAAATATACGCCTCACGGATTATGATAGAAACCCAATTCAAACTCATCATTAGTAGGTTAAATATCGAAAATAGATTTCACCTTCTTGATAATAACAGGAGAGTTTCCTATTGGATCAATATTTGTAACAGGACCATACTCCTCCGGAAAAAACTTCCTTAAAATCTTTTCATTTCTAGTGGGCCTTATGTAGAAAAAATGGAAGGCAGCTGGTAATTCATCATATGCCAAATTGGGAAGCGGATTTACAAATATGTGATCGGGCTCCGCCATCAAGATGTATCTACACGAGTAGCAAGACAAACAGGTTTTAGAGTTCACTGAATGAATTAATGCAACTCGATCATCAATAAAAGGGAACTCACTCTTCTTCAATTGCAGATTTTTCCAGCCATTGCACAAATGCCCATGGTCTATTTAACACGACATAACCCTGGTACAGCATTTGAAACTGTTAGAGAATGAAAAATAGTAGTAAAAATCTGGGTGACAGTAATCACCTTGGCATATTTGATAAATAAAGGGGAGGGAAAAAAAAGGGAAGAATGTCCATGTTAAAGCATCAAACTCAAAACCAATTAGCATGGAGTGGAAAGGTTCTTTAGGATCTAAAACCAATTTGGGTTGGTTGATTTTTATTGATGTGGGATTAATCACAACATGTCCCCTCGCAAATGAGTGCACCAGATACGAGAAGTGCACGATCGAGAGATTGAAATGAAAAGGGAGTCGAGTCCACCCCAAATCCAGCTTTGATATTATATTAAAGCATCGAAGTCAAAAGAATTGGCAAAGAATGGAGAAGTCAATTAGGATCTGAAACCCGTTCGGGGGGTTGATTTTGGTCTCAAGAGGAGTTGGGAATTATCCTAAATTGGTAAAAATTAACTCTCTCAAACCAGTTTAAGATCGCGACCAGAAGTAAAGTGGAACGCAAGAAAATAGAGGAGGAAATTGTGGAAGATATCTCACTTGATCCAGAGAAGCAGGCAGAGGATCAACCACAAAAGTAGGAATCTCATCCATTAGATTGTCAGGACTTCCTGAATGCAGAATCCGAGTGAATCCTCCCATCTCTGATCCAGGCAAGTCCTTCTTCTTCTTATACCAGTAGTACATAATGCGACACTGCCATCTACTATAAGGAGAATCAGTTGATGTTAAGGCAACATGGAAAGGCAACTTAGCGTTCCTCGTTCTCTTCAATTTCCCAGGCATCTCAATAACAGGATCCGACAATAGTTGACTGTCTGAATGATCAATGACAAATTTCCCCAAACCAGCTGTTCTACTCTGAAGTACCACGGCTAGCAAATTATAAGTTGCAAAGAAAAACCCAAATGCCAAAAGAACCAAAAGCAATGCTGTTGTCCGTCCCATGTTCTTCCTCCCAATCAATATAGGTTATGACGACAAAACAGAAATCAAATTCTTCCAAAATCAAAACAAATCAAAACAATACTGAACTTGCATGGTGTGCCTTGAAAAGAGTCTTTCAGGAGAATGTAGCAAGAGTTGAAGCTCCTGAAAGGAATCTGTATAGAAAATAAGACACAAGATCAATGCAATCCGGATCAAAGTTAAAATCTAAAGCCGCAAATAGTTGCATATGATTCGGGTAAAATTTTTCTAACAACATCAAAAATTGAACATATGGTAACGTGTAATTCAGGGAGAATATTCAAACAACACAAATAAACCAATTAAACCCAGAAATCACTAAACCCTTCCCTTTCAAGTACTTCATTTAGTAACACACCAACCGTATTTTGTATGGAATCTGCCAAATGTATTTTTTTTTTTTAAAGGACAGCACTAAAATGCCAGTTCTAGCAAGTAACTTTCATCAACATGGGTAGAAATCAAAGCGGGGGAGATCAAATTGAGGCTAGCTAGCTAGCAAGGTTCAAAGTAATCAAAAGGTGAAAGAGTTGTTAGCAAGTAGTAAATATGAAAAACTGTCTTTATTTAATTCCTCTCCATTTGCTTTCTTCTTCACTTCTAATTTTTTTTTTCCCCTTCTGCTGTCCTTTTATATCCATCCTTGGTACAGCAGTTATTAAGGGTTATCCCAGGAGAAAAAAAAAATTACTAGGTATTTGAGTTAGTCAAAAATATGATTGTCTACCAAACATGGAAACACTGTAATCCAAAAACCATACATAATCCATACATAGCTTGATCGATTCTGTGCATATAAATCCAATACAACTCATGACATTCATTACACTCGTAAGACCCATTACAATCCTACAATTCACCTGCGCAAATATATATATATATATATATACACACACTTAGGCTCCGTTTGGTGGCATATAAAATAAAATAAAATCTTACAAATCTTTACAAACATCAATTACGAGATAATAAAATTTAAATTTTTTACTCACTGCACGAATCACTGCACGAATTACGAGACATTTACTTTTACAATTTTATTTTATTTTATACACTTTTATACAACTCCAAATACACTTTAATCATCAAGTTCAAAAACACTTTTCATGGAGTACGACTTTCAAAAATTCCACGAAAAACAATGCCCCACACCTTGACCAGGAAGGTGAACATTATTCAGATTAATGACAAGACCGTCAATCTGATGCAGACAGAGATGGACAAAAGAGAATCCACTGCTTAGGCAGAAGGATGTTCAATAGGCAGACTTGATAATCAGCCGCTCAAAGGTTCCACAGAATTTAGAGGCCGTGAACATAAAAACCTCTGGGACTAACTCAAAACAAACAACATGAGACCTTTGAGTGCACAAACTTGGAAATTAGAACGAGAACTGTACCTCAATGGCCACATGGGTGCCCGCAACACAGAGAGAGAGAGAGAGAGAGAGAGAGAGGGAGGGAGGGAGAGAGAGAGAGAAGAATATCAGACAAATAAATTCATGAGACGTAACATTGACGGCTAAAAATAAATGAAGGACTACCGGAATTTACCTCTGTTCGGACTGGGGAGAAGAGAAAGAATATAGGGAAAGAAAAAAATGAAGGGCGGAGAAAATATAAGTTTACGTATATGTGTTTGTGTTTTGGAGTGTTAAATTTGGTAAAAAGAAATTTAATGAGACCGCTTGATAATACTATTACTTTTTTGTTTATATTTTTATTTTTAATTTCTGTTATCATTTTTTTCTTAAATGAAAAAATGAAACTATGGTAGGAAATGAAATGCTTTTTGCGGTAATTAATTTTGTTAATTTTTTAAAAAATTAATTGAATTTAATAAAATATATTTTTATTAATTTAATTTAATTAATAAATTAAATTCAATAAAAAATATTAAATTATGTTAATAATTTTATTTAATATAATATTTTAATTTAATAAAAATTAATTATATTTAATATAATTTAATTATATTTTTTATTAAAAATAATTTGATAAAATATATTTTACAGCAATTTAGTTAATTAAATTAAATTATTAATTTATTAATATATTAATTATATTATATTATTTATTAAAAATAATTTTAGTTTAATAAATATTTAAATAAAATATTCCATTTTAATATGATACAACAAATATAGACAAAGTATTAAGATTAACAAAATATTTATGATAAAAAAATAAGAGTTAAAATACCATTTTTTTTACATTTTTCTATTTAAAGTTTTTATTTTTTTTTCTTTTTTGGAAATAAAACAATAAAAACATATTTAAAAAATACATTTTTATTGTTAGTTTTTAAAATTTTGAAATATAAATAGGAAAACAATAAACATAAAAATTAAAATCAATAATTGAATTTATATGCTTCTTGCTATAAATAAAAATATAGTTTCCAAAGTAGTTGAAATTTTGATTTGATATTTCATATCATTTTTGTTCCTTTTTTTTTTTTTTGGTAATTATATCATTTTTGTTCTTCTTCTATATTTTTTAAATTATTAATTTTTTTATTTTATCAAAATCTATACAACAATGCAGGTTCACTTGATGTGACCGTTATCCCGCGTGGGTTGGCATCTCAATTGTTGGGGCTTCGCCCGGCCGCGGGGTGGGACTTGGGAGGTTGTCCAACTCCAACGTTCGTCGACCGCGGGATGGGCTCGGCCGCAGATGGGCATCTTTTTAAATTTTGAAATTTAAAATTCAAAATTTGTTATATTATTTTTTATATTTAATTTTTTCTAAAAAATAAATAAAAATTATTTTTTTTTGGACATAATATGATACTTGTTAAAGTTTCACTACTGTTAGATAAACAATCGTTAATTCACGTGATGCTCAAATTAATAAATATAGATTGAATGTTCCAACTGCTATAACTTTTCCTTTCGACCTCTATTATCTATAAACTAGATATTACCCGTGTCTAAAAGTACAAGAATATAATTTCATCTGCAAATAACTCAAATGTAAATGTGTTTAACAAATTTATATGAAAACTATAAAAATAACCTGTAAAAATAAAAATCACTTATCAAAAGAAGCTAATGTATTTATACATCGTTATTAAATGATGTATAAATACATTAGCTTCTTTTGATTAGTGATTTTTATTTTTACAGGTTATTTTTACAGTTTTTCATATTTAATTTTTTTTATATTTAAATTAAATAGAAAATTAATTATTTTTTTGACACTTTGTCATACGTCATTAAAGTTTTGCCACTGTTAAATCAACAACCATTAATCCACTGTTATACGTCTTTTTAAATTTTGAAATTTAAAATTTAAACTTTATTATATTTTTATATTTAAGTTCGCCTATGTTTTTTTTCATAACCGGTCCCAAGCCCGGATAAAGGAGGAGGGTTGTGTTAAGTAGTCGACAGCCAGCGTAAAACTTTATCGAATTTTTTTATGAATTTTCTAACACTTAATGAAATTTCGTGGGGGCGTTCCCTACTTAGTGATGGTCTGAATACAATGTTAAATAAGCATGGACCGCTACATTGACGCCCGGGTGCAGTGTTAAATAGGTAAGGGTCCTCACATTTTCCTGGACGAGTTGGGGGTAAGGAAGCTAGTCCAAAATAGAAGGCTGAGATTAGGTACTTGGAATATTGGGAGCTTAACTGAGAAACTTATGGAAGTGGTGGAGACAATGGAAAGGAAAAGAATCGCAATTGCTTGCTTGCAAGAGACGAAGTGGGTGGGACAGAAAGCTAAAGAGATTGAAAAGACTTGGTATAAGTCATAGTATACGGGACTTAATAGATCGAGAAATGGGGTCGACATAGTAGTAAGCAATGACCTAAAGAAAGATATAGTTAATGTAAAATCCTGTGGAGATAGGATTATTGCAATTAAATTAGTGTTATGAGAAGAGATAGTAGGCATAATTAATGCTTATGCCCCCAAGTGGGCTTAAGAGATGTACATAAGGAGAAGTTTTGGGAAGACTTGGAAGGAATGCTATTAGAGATACCGGTCTTCATAGGAGGGGATTTGAACGGTCATATAGAATGCGACATAAATGAATACATAGGAGTACATGGGGGATATGATTACGGTAATAGAAATGAAGAAGAGAATGATATTTTGGAGTTTACAGTGGCTTATGATCTCATGGTGCCGAACACCAATTTTAGGAAGAGAGATGAACATTTGGTGACTTATAAGAGTGACTCCTCAAGGACACAGATTGACTTCTTCTTAACTAGGAAAAGAGACCGTGTAGCTTGTAAAGATTGTAAAGTTATACCAGGGGAGAGCTTGACTGCCCAACATATGTTGTTGGTCATAGATGTGCAGCTTCAAAGGTGGGCTAGAAAAAAGAAGTCGTATAGATGCTCAAAGACTAAATGGTGGAACTTGAAATGTGATAAGTAACCAGTATTCAGGAAAATAATACTAGAGGAAGACGTTTGGACGGTAAACGAGAGTACAAATATCGTGAGATTACTTATACCCTAAAATAGAATATAAGTAATATTATAGAGATGTGGTATTACTTTTACTCTGCCTCTAAATTTGTTTCTCGTCAAAATTTAAAGGTTTAAAATTATTTTTCTGTCATATCATATACCAAATCACATCTTTTATCCAACTTTATATCTCACCAACCAAATACTAAAAAAATAATCTCATGTTATATCTTATCCCACATATTTTCCTATAATATTACTTATATCTCATCGTCCAATCTCTTAGCCAAACATAACTCTAATGTACGTCCATCGTACCCACGGCTAGAAAATTTTTCTAAATGCCAAAATTCACGCAACTCCAACAATAGTCAATAGTGACCCAACCTCTAGCAACAGTAGTGTTAAATTAAAATTATTGATTTTATTAAATTAAAATTATTTTTATAATTAATAATTTAATTTTTGAATTATTTATTTTATTAAAATGAATTATTATCAAAACAATAATTATTACAATGACTTATTTTATTATAATATTTTACTAAAATTAAAAGTAGTTAATACAATAATACTGAAATAATAATCTGTTCTTAATATAAATGTTACTAATAATTAAATTGATTTATCATTAAAATATTAATGAATTTTTATCAAAATTAAAATTATTTTACCATTAGATAATTTAAGTCCTATCATATGCCACTGTCCCTAGAAATTTATGCGGATCACCCGATTCACCACCCCACTCGTAGGGTGAACTCGTGACTGACGTGGCGTATCGCCGTAGTAACAAATTCGGCGTTTGGAAATTATTCGGTGGGCTGAAATTTTCATAATTTGAGAATTATTTGGGATAATTCAAAAGAAAATATAAAAATTCTGGTATGACATCAAAATTTAGTAAAAAAAAGAATAATTTAGAAATAATTCAGTGAAAATATATCATTAATTTTGCTATGATTATAACATTTTGTATCAAATAATATATTTTTTTGTTATATCTTGAACTATAATTATATAAATAAAAAATTATTCATTAAATTACTTACAAAAAATAATGAGGCAAAAAAAATGGCCTAAAATTTTTTATATATGCGTTTGTTATTAAACATGTGCAAATGTAGATAACGATTTTATGTAAATTTAAAAAGTATTATAAAAATAATTTTTATTATGTACATAAGTATAATTGTTTATATTATTATATAATATGGGTATTTCTAAAATTTCATAACAATATAATATATTTTATTTAATGAATTTAAGTTTTAGAGACACAAATTAGTTTATCAAATAAATAATAAATAAATATAGAGTCACAAATTAATTCTATAATATTATTATTTTATTTACATAATCCACTTATTCAATAATTTGAACATCTATATTACAATTTAGCTCATTGATTGGACACTTGTGTATGTGTCAACATATGAGAGAGAGAGAGAGAGAGAGAAAGAGAGGGCTGTGCAGCGTGAGGGTTAGGGGAGAGGGGGTGGGGCCAGGGGGTGTAGGGGAGAGAGCGAGTGGGAGTGGCAGAGGGAGTAGGCGGGGTGCAGGGAAGAGAGAGTGAGTGAGACAGAGGGGGAGAGGGGGTGGAGCCGGATGCAGGGGAGAGAGAGAGTGAGTGAGAGAGAAGGGTTGGATTGGAGCGGGTGAGGGTTTCAAGGCCAAAAAAATGAGATTTTCAAGATAAAAAATAATATTTTGTATTTAAAATAATATTTTAATTTTAAAATTTAAAATATAAATTTTAAATTTAAATAAAAGTACAAAAATATAATTTAATTTATAAATAACTTAAATGTAAATTTTTTAATTTATATGAAAAATTATAAAAATAACTTATAAAAATAAAAATCACTAATCAAAAAATGTAAGATTTTATTATTTATTACAAATATTATTACATTAATATTTTTCAAAATGTGATATCTTTTAATTAATAATTTTTATTTTTACAGGTTATTTATACAATTTTTTTTATGTACGTTTACTTTATAAATATTTCTTTGCAAGAAAGAGAAAAAAATGGAAAGACAAATAATTTTTTATTATTTTTATTTAAACAAATATTTTAATTTTAATTTTTATAATTTTAATATTATTAAAGGCACAAAAATATAATTTTTTTAAATTAATATTTAAAAAAATATGATAATACTAAACAATAGATGGATATCTAATGCACAAAGTCAATTAATTTTTTTAATTATATATTTAGATTTTAATACTCTTTAAAATTTTATTAAAATTAAACATTTAAATTAAAATTTCTATTTATGTTTATAAATTTTTATAAACTATTTATATTTTTTGTTTATAATACTAAACAATATTTGTTAAATCTATTTATATTTTTTTGTTTTCAAAAAAATGTAAACTTAAATGGAAAAATGTAATAAAAAAATCTTTTCACTTTATATTTTCTATTACAAACATTTTGTTAATTTTAACACTTTGTCTAATTTTATTGTATCACTACCAATTGCCCGTGCCTGAAGGAACAAAAATATAATTTAACATATAAATAACTCAAATTTAAATTTATAAAGCAAACTTACATTAAAAAAAGTGTAAAAATAACTTATAAAAATAAAAATCATTAATCAAAAAAGATTAAAGTATAAAATTTTATTATTTATTATAAACATTATCACATTTTTTAAAATATTAATTTAAAATCTTTTATATAAAAATATTAAAAACATATGAGAAGAGGGAGAAAAAAAATAATTCTGACCATTTAACAAATTCAATAGTTGAAAATAGCTCAAATTCAAAATTTTAAAAAAATAAAAATTTGAGTTATTTAGAGACTTTGTAAATAATTCAAATTCAAAATTTCAAAATTTCAAATTCAAAATTCAACTTTGCTTTATAAATTTAAATTTGAGTTATTTACATATTAAATTATATTTCTGTGCCGTCAGGCACAGACAATTGCTAGTATAAAATAAGTCTAGAGTGATAGGAGATTGGGTAGTTTTGCAGGGTTTGCGAATTTATCGTGAAATTTATGGTTATCGACAAATTATCGCAATATTTTTATTGTCTCGTGATTTAATTAGATTTTTAAATTTTTATTAAAATCTCACAAATATATTAAAAAATTAAAAATCTTGGACAATTTTGTTACTACAAGCGCGTTTAGAGTGACAAAAAGTGAGATAATTTGTGGGTTCATAATTCGTGTAATGAGATAAAAAGTGAATAAATTTTAAATTTTTTTAAATTTTTTAACATTTTACAATGTACCAAACAGACTTACGTGTATCGCATGAGGCAGATGGGGTGTCCAGCGTACGAGGAGTTTGTAGTTTTGGAGTGGGCCAAACGGAGCCAATCTCGATTGGTTCTCCCCGCACCCCCCCCCCGGGGGGGCAAATTTCAGGACGGAGAGAGGGAAAAAAAAATATCCATTCTATGATGGATCTCGTAATCAAGCCCGATCCAAATATGTGGGTTGGGTATGGATAAAAGATAATGATCCATCAACAGCCTAGAAGTGAACTGGTAAGCCCATACATTTTAACCTGGGATTCAAAAATTTCAGTTGGATCTGACCGTTAAGTCGGCAAAACCCACAGCCTAGGACTCCAATTCTCTGGGCCAGGCTGGCTCGGACCGTTCCAACCCTTAGCGGCATCTCCAATGATGGGCTCGTTTGGAGTTAAAAAAAAAAAAAAAAAAAGATAAATTGAGATAAAATGTGATTTGGGGTTAATTTTGGCGTCATTTTTTTTTTGAAAAATCACAAACCGTGGGAACAGTTTTTCAAATCCGTTCCTACGGATTCAAAAAAATTCAAAAAAAATAACGACAATAGTACTCATTTGAAAGTTTTCGACACGAAGAATATGATTGTATAAAAAATTTACACATTCGGTTAACCTATTTTTACATTTTTTTTTTAGTGAAATATTAAAAATTTTTGAAATTAGTAATGGCGGAAAAATTAGAGGTAGAGGGGTTGTTAGAGATTTATAGAGTTTTTTAGAGATTTTTCTTATGCCAAACGAGCCCGATGTCAACTCGGTGTAGTAGCTGAGGGTTGTTATATTAAAATTTAATGATTTTAACGGTAAAAATATGTTAAGTTCTGATTTAATGGTTCAAAATGTATTGTCCCGATATGCAGCCTCGTTTTAGGGCCTATTTGGTGGTACCAAATGTCATCAAAAGTCACTAATTTTAATTAATTTTTATATTTTTCTTTAATCAAATTTTTTTACATATCATTTTTATATCATATCTTTCTACTTTTATTATACTTTTTACCCTAATTTTTTTTCAACCAAGCAGGCTCTTAATAGTTCCAACGCAAAATACAGAGGTAATAATTAAGTAATTAACTACTAAATTGTAGTATAAAAGGAAAATAAACATATTCAGAACTGTTTAAGGGTTTGTACAATTGTTTCTATCATAACTTAGAATTTTTATTTAGAATTTTATGCACGCTCTCTCTCTTTAAATCGGTGATCCTAACTGTTCGGCAGCAAAAATTACCGCTGAAACTGCTGACCACGCCAATCGGAAATGCAATCGACGACCTGCCGAACAAAGACAAAAGAAAGGTTACGGCCGGAGTGGAGGTCTCTGGCCAAAAAACCCTCCGATACTTAAGTCAGCAAGTCACTCAAAGAAGAAAGCTTTTCAGAGAAGAAATGAGTAGTAGCTTAAGTTGGCAATAGTCAGCTTACCTTAATTGTTCAGTGGAATGTCCTACTTATAGTAATGTGAACAGTAATAAAATATACCTGTGATTTGACATCATTCAGCTTTCGTGCACCTCTTTTCCTTCTCTTCTTTAAATGCCTTCTACCGCTCATTTAATGCCTCATATCTTTCATTAAATACTCCATACCTTTCATTTAATGCTTCTAGTAGTTAAACACGGCAATATAGCCAGAATTTCGTGGTCAAACTGTCTATCTGTCACATCCGTCAACTACTCATAACGAAGTGAACTGAGCTAGTTACTCCCTCAGAGATAAATACCTAGTTCAGTCATAACTACGGTGCATTTATGGTTATGATCCCTCATTATGACTGTGGGTCCCAAGCATAACATTTACTTGCCGCCAATCGCTGGGCCGAACAAATTAGCTATTGAGGTCTTCGGCTACAGCCACGTAGCAACACATTATCCATAGATATGAGAATCAGAGTATCCCTTGGAATATTAACCCAAAGACACGTGCCCGCGTATAACGCTCACGTGGAACTCTCGTGTCATCAATAAACTGTTCGGCGGAACACCACGTGTCACACTTCAACATGCTCGGTGAATGACTACGTGACTCACAGAAATATGCTCAGCACTGGGCCACGTGGCGCCTTTACTATACTTGTTTGGCACTCCGTACGTCGAAGTATTATTTTGCCCAACATTTTGCCCCCACTTTGGTTAGAAAAAGATATTTTCCGAGCAGAGTAGCAGAGCAGAAAAGTCTTACCTTACCAATCCGTTCCACCTTCCTCATGCGATTTGTCGTTTAGTGTCCTCCTAATGCGCTTCTAATCTGATTGGACCCTTCTCTCTCCTGGTAATGACACGCGTAATGCCCTTTCAGCTTTTCATCTGCCGCGCCGCTTACACAGATCCCCAAATATAGAGTGTTAAAATGTGAGTGGCCAAAAATTCGAATATTGGGGCGGTAATAAATGCAATTTTTGCTGCTCACTGCCTTTTCATTGGTGACGATTCGATTGTCTCCTACAGATACACACACATATACATATACACTTGGTTCGTCTTCTTTGCTTCCTTTCCGCTACTCGAGCCATCAAATCTCCTTTACTTTTTTCTCTGAGTTTTCATCTTTTCGAGCCCTCATCCCTCCTGTAGATCTTCGTTCCTGGTGAGTCAATCCTTTTCATCTTAAATTTTCCATTATGGGTAGACTCGCGAATGAGCTCAACTCTAAGGAAAAGATTAGGGTTTTCAAGGAGAAATACCAAATTCCTCAGAATGTGGAAATCAAGCTCGCCCAAGAGGGCGAGCGCGCACCAGGGGAATTCCCCATAGTTGCCATCACTGAAGGTGGCCTTAGGTTCCCCTTACACCATTTTCTTCGCTCTATGATGAGCATCTTAGACCTTGGCCCTAGGAATCTTACCCGCAATTTTTATAGGATAGTCAATGGGGTAATAGATATGAGAAACATAGTATCTCTTAGAATATTAACCCAAAGACACTTGCCTACGTATAACGCTCACGTGGAACTCTCGTGTCATCAATAAACTGTTCGCCCACAATTTTTATAGGATAGTCAATGGGGTAATAGATATGAGAATCAGAGTATCCCTTGGAATATTAACCCAAAGACACGTGCCCGCGTATAATGCTTACATGGAACTCTCGTGTTATCAATAAACTGTTCGGCGGAACGCCACGTGTCACACTTCAACATGCTCGGTGAATGACTACGTGGCTCACAGAAATATGCTCGGCACTGGGCCACGTGGCACCTTGACTATACTTGTTCGGCACTCTGTACGTCGAGGTATTATTTTGCCCAACACTAACCTACCCCAAAGGTGCAATGTACTCGACAACACTCAAATTTTAGATAAATTTGCAAGTTTACCATTTGAAATCGTCTCGAGAAATTTCAGAACTTTAAGCGAAATTTTTAGGGAGGTCTAAAATTAGTTTTTCAACTTTGTTGGCCCAAGGTTTATAAAGTTAGTTTTATAATTGATTTTGATGATAACAAACATTGAATTAAATTTTCACAATAAATTTTCAAATAGACATTGTAAGAAATGTTACAATTCATTTGATAGATTCAAGATATTAGAGTTGGAAGAGATTGATATTATTTTTTAGATATTTTGACATAATTTGGATGAAGGAATAAAGGAATTTCAAAGTTTGGAGTAATAGAAATCAAAGTAAGATGAATATTTGAACTAGAGGTTAACTCGGATAAACAGAGAAATCAGACACGTGTTAGTATATAGATGATATCTTAAGATCCAACGGTTTAATTTTCATGAAATTTTAATACAGTAAACTAGACTTCCATATCTACAACTTTACCGAAGGGAGATTTTTGTGAATCTGACGTTAAGGTATCAAAACATGAGTTGGAACATTAGGCATTACAGAAAAGTTTTTAATTCTGGATTCTGGAGCTAGTCTTAGGTTTTGAGACATAACTCATACTATACAGCTTTAAAAAATTCTGATTTTTGGTGTGTGAAAAGAAGACTCAAAAAGCTACAACTTTTGTAGTTTAAGTTTCTTCTAATTCTAAAAGTATCCTAGTGAAACGGAAGCTTAAACGGAAAACACAGATTCAGAATGTCAGAAAAAGCTATTAGAAGTTAGTCTCGGTTCAGAAGCCATATCTGACTATCTAACCGTTGGATGACGCTCAAAATTTGACATGTGATAGCTGACTTATATATCTACAAAGTCTTTACTCTGAGGCAATGTCAGATTTGAACGTTCTGAGGGTGAAAAACGGTCACAAATATATCTCAAAAAATCTGAATCTGAAAGACAGCATTGGAAGCAAGGAAATTCAATTTCTTTCTAGGGCAAAAGTGTCTTTTCACTTAGTAACGGCCATTTGCAGATTTTCATCTATAAATAGAGCCTCAAACTCAGATTCAAGAAGAGGAACAAGGCAAGAAAGAAGTGCTTACAAAGAGATACAAGAAATTCCATAACTTTGCAAACATAGAGTGATTTCTTCTCACATTTGTCCTTCATCTTTCATATTCAACTTGTGAGAGTTTCTTTTTGATTTGATTGAGTTTAAACTCATCATTGTTGTTGAAAGAAAGGGAAATTTAAAGCCCTTTTAATTTGTGAGACTCACAGAATCCAGGACCAGCACGAATCACCTACCCACCTCCACAACAACGTTTCCAACAAAGACCACCTTTTCAGAATCCTAACATGAACCAGCAAGGAGGACAACAGAAGAACAATGGCGGAGGACGAGGTCGTGGTGGAGGAGGACCAGGGCCAAGAAGGGATAATAATGTTCCGCAGGGACGCATATTTGCACTTAACCATTTGGAAGCACCAGAACCCATTACAGCGGTACTAGAAAACACAGTTATTCAGGTTACCTCATTACTCTTTAGTACTTGGGTGGTAATCCTAGTTGATACTGGTGCTTCGCATTCCTTTATATCATCCAAATGTGCATGTTCATTGAAGTTAATACCAGAGGAATTAAATGGAACCTTAACCATTGATTCCCCTCTGGGAAATAACACTGTCGCAAATAAGATCACTAGATCT
The DNA here is from genome assembly GCA_019916065.1 of Vitellaria paradoxa. Lineage (NCBI taxonomy): Eukaryota > Viridiplantae > Streptophyta > Magnoliopsida > Ericales > Sapotaceae > Vitellaria > Vitellaria paradoxa. The sequence goes on from CM034243.1 coordinate 27,609,554, forward strand.
TGTGCGATCCAATTCGGGGAGATCATAGTAGAATGTGATCTTATCTGGTTGGATATGAACACCTACGATGTCATTCTAGGAATGGACTGGTTGTCTTTACACCAAGCAATTATTGATTGTCATCTGAAGCGTGTCTCGGCTATTCTTCCATCGGGAGCTCGATTCTGTATCCAAGGAGATTCTCGAGAAGATCCAATTATATCCCCAGTACATTCTCGAGGTTGCAAGCAATTAAATAGCTTGCTAGCCAATCTGACTTCGAATGAGGAGCTTCCACAGACTGCTCTCCCTCGAGTAGTTTGTGAGTTTCCAGATGTTTTTCCCAATGAGCTTCCAGGTTTGCCACCTCGGCGAGAAATAGATTTTCGTATAGATCTACAACCAGGGGTTGCGCCAATTTCAGTAGCCCCTTACCGAATGGCACCAGCAGAACTTCAAGAATTAAAAGTACAACTTGAAGAATTGCTCCAGCTAGGATTCATTCGACCCAGTGTTTCCCCCTGGGGAGCGTCAGCTGTTTTTGTAAAGAAGAAAGATGGAAGTTTACGGCTATGTATTGATTACAGAAAGCTGAACAGAGTCACTATCAAGAATAAATACCCCTTGCCACGAATAGATGATTTATTTGATCAATTGAGGGGTTCACTGTTCTTCTCTAAGATCGATCTTCGATCAGGATACCATCAATTACGTATTCGAGAGGAAGATATTCCAAAGACAGCTTTCCGTACGAGATATGGGCACTACGAGTTCGTGGTTATGCCTTTTGGACTCACCAATGCGCCAGCAGCATTTATGGATCTGATGAATCGTGTTTTCCGTCCATACCTGGATAAGTTTGTTGTAGTCTTTATTGACGACATACTTATTTATTCAAAGGATGAACGGGAGCATGAACAGCACCTTCGTATTGTCTTACAAACTTTATTAGATCACCAACTGTATGCCAAGGCTAGCAAATGCGAGTTTTGGCTAACAAAAATACCATTCTTGGGACATATAGTCTCAACAGATGGTATTGCAGTAGACCCAACGAAAGTAGAAGCCGTAATGAGCTGGAAGCAACCGAAGACAGTCTTCGAGATAAGAAGTTTCCTCGGTTTGGCAGGGTACTACCGACGGTTCATTAAGGACTTTTCTCGAATTGCTGCACCCATGACGCGATTAATCCACAAAGATGTCAAGTTTGTTTGGGATGAGAAATGTGAAAGAGCTTTTCAAGAGTTGAAGGCTCGATTGACTCAAGCCCCAGTTCTAATCATACCAGAACGAGTGGTAGGGTATACAGTATACTGTGATGCCTCAAGAGAAGGATTGGGTTGTGTACTAATGCAATTAGACCATGTAGTCGCTTATGGTTCTCGACAATTGAGAAACCATGAGAAGAACTATCCAACCCACGATCTAGAATTGGCCGCAATTGTTTTTGCATTGAAACTTTGGAGACATTATTTGTACGGTGAAAAGTTTGAAGTCTTTTCAGATCACAAGAGTCTGAAATATCTGTTCACCCAATGAGACCTGAACCTGCGACAACGACGCTGGATGGAATATCTAGAGGATTTCGATTTCACCCTTCAGTATCATCCAGGAAAGGCGAATGTTGTAGCAGATGCACTCAGTAGGAAATCACATTCAACATTGGCGAATTTGGCAGTATGGAATGGAAGATGCTAGAATCAATGAATGAATTTTGAGATCAGATTTGATCAGGGAAATGCTACAGTGACAAGTTGTTCTCTGATGGCAATTCCCTCGATAATTACTAAGGTGATCGATGCGCAACAACATGATGAAGAATGCAAGAAGATGGTAGCTCAAATCTTGTCTGGAGAGATTATAGAAGGATGGACACTTCGCTCTGATCAAGGACTACAGCATTGTGGAAGGTTGTATGTCTCGAATTCTGATGGCCTTCGAAATGAGATATTGCATGAGTTCCATAATTCAAGATTTACCATTCACCCTGGAAGTACGAAGATGTACCGTGATTTAGCACGACAGTATTGGTGGAAGGGAATGAAGAAGGATGTTGCTCGATTCGTAGCTAAATGTCTTGCTTGTCAGCAGATCAAAGCAGAACACCAGAAACCAGCTGGATTACTCCAACCTTTACCTATGTCTAAATGGAAGTGGGAGCACATTGCGATCGATTTCGTCGCGGGCTTACCTAAGACGTTGAAGAAAAATAACTCTATATGGGTTATTATTGATCGATTAACAAAGTCAGCGCACTTTTTACCAGTGAACACTGCTGACACACTCCAAAAGCGCAGCCAGCTATATATTCGCGAGATCATCCGGCTTCACGGAACACCAGTCTCCATAGTATCTGACCGAGATCCATTATTCACAGCTCAATTTTGGAAGAGTCTGCAGGAGGCTTTAGGCACTAAATTGACCTTTAGCACGGCATTTCACCCTCAGACGGATGGACAGTCAGAACGGTTAATTCAGACATTGGAAGATATGCTTCGCGCTTGCATACTAGACTTTAAAGGAAATTGGGAAGAACACTTGCCATTGATAGAGTTTGTGTATAACAACAGCTATTAAGCAAGTATTGGAATGGCACCTTATGAGGCATTATATGGGAGGCCATGTCGCTCTCCTCTGTGCTGGACCGAGGTAGGAGAATCGGTGATGATAGGACCCGACCTGATCAAGCAAACATCAGAAAAGATTGCTATCATTCGTCAACGTCTACTTACTGCCCAGAGTCATCAGAAAAGCTACGCTGACCGACGAAGACGACCTTTGGAGTTCGAGGTTGGAGATCATGTCTTTCTTCGAGTTTCCCCACGTCAAGGAGTCGTACGATTTGGGAAAAAGGGGAAGTTAGCTCCTCGATATATTGGACCATTCGAAATCCTTGCAAAGGTTAGGCAGGTTGCATATCAGCTAGCTCTACCACCTCAACTATCACGTGTTCATGATGTATTTCATATATCCATGCTTCGAAAATATGAACCTGACCCGAGTCACGTGATTGATTGGACTGAACTTGATATTCAGCAAGATGTTACATTTGAACAACAGCCGGTTAAGATCAAGGATCGGCGTGAACAAGTACTACGAGGCAAAACCATTCAATTGGTTCGAGTGTTGTGGAGGCACCGTGGTGTGGAGGAATCCACCTGGGAGCGTGAGTCTGTTATGCGTGAACGATATCCTCATTTGTTTAACACTTGAGTCATGCTTTATGTAAATTTCGGGACGAAATTTATTTAAGGGGGGTGGATTGTAATAACCTGAATTTTTTTTCCTTAATTAAATTATTTAAGTGTGGTAGTGATATTTATTATAGTAAAAATCTAGAAAATTGAGCATTTGAAAATTTTTGGAATGATAAAAATTAGTTGAAAAATTTTTCGGATTAAATTTCACCTTATGTGGGAGTTTAATATATAATTTCTAAAATTTTTATCCAAACACTTCTTAGCCCAATTACTTATTTGGTTCAAACCAAGACCATTAACCCATGGGTCAACCCTTTTCTTTGACTCACCTCAACTCATTTCAACTCACTTTATCACTCAATGAATTGACTCATGAATAGTTGCTATAAATTATTTCCCGACAACTTCATTTCCATCTTCCATACACTCTCACCATCTTTCAAAAATTATTTGACTAATTGGACAAAGAGAAGACCCACATTGATGACCTTAAAGCATCTTTTTCAAATTATTTAGCAAACAAGATTTAAACCATTTTGTTTGAAAGCTAGCATGATTTAAAGCATTTGGTTAAATTGTCAAAAAGCTAGCATGATTGTTTAAATTTGTCAAAAAGTTAGCATGATTCCCGGATCATGCCACCTCCATACATCTTTCCCAATGCTTTTCTTAAATGATATGGTTAGATAGTCAAAAAGTAAGCATGATTCTTGGATCATGCTACCAATTGTATAGGCATGATCTTACCTTAATTGATTTTTCTCCACTAATAATTTTCTCTACACTCCCTATAAATTGTGTGTCTTCAAAGAGAAGAAAATAAGAGAGAAATAAAAATAAATTATTCATTAGTGAGGCTGAAGATTTGGTGTTGCTTGGAGGAAGAAGAAAGGCTTGGAATTTTTCAATTTGGGTGGTGTTCAAAGCTAACTCATTTTTCCTTCTCAGACTTGGTCATTAATATCTTCATTGAGGTAGGATGATGAATCTCCTAAAATATATTTGATGCATTTTCTGGTTTGAAGTATGAAACTTGATTGTGATAAAAATAAATACCCGTATATTGGGGGTAGGGAAGCCAAAATTTTGACTGAAGTAACTTAGTATGCTGACAGCTCTCTATTTGTAACTTCTTATGTGCTTCTAACCCCTAAAACGGTGGAATTAGGCTTTGGCTAAAACATAAAAGTTGTAGCCCTTTCAGTTTTCTTTTCAACCCAAAAAGAATTGCATCAATCCGATTTGTGAGTCAAAAGTTATGCCCAAAATACTGAGCACGTGTAAAACTGTATTTTTCTGAACAAACTGAATTCAAAGCTGTTTTTGTACCTTTAGACCTTAGAATTTTAAAAAGTGTAAAACATGAAAGTTGTAGGTCTTGAAGTCTAGTTTTTACAGATATAAAGTTTATAGATATTGGAGTCTTGCTCTATTTTATATGAATTTTCTTTCAAGCTGCTATTCTGCTTAGCTTTAATTGATGCTTGTTTGGATTTGTTTAGAATATTATGTTTAAAGATTTATTTAAATTTCTAATTTTCTTCTGTTAGTTATTGTCATGTTAATAATTTCTATTGATATGAAATTATTTTAAACTAGATATTATGTATTATTTGACACTCTAATATTGATGATAATTGACTTAGATAATCAGTTTCATCATGGATAGTTGGATGACTTATTCAAACTAAAATGCTAGTATTTGATAAAATGCCCAAAAAAAACAATGGACTCGTTCTTTTCTCATTTGGTCTTTCTTAAATGAATTTGATTTATTTTTGGCATTGTTTTGTCAACCTAGCAAGTTATATAATTATATTTTTATGATTAAATGAATTAAATGAAACTCATTTAATACCTTCCTAAACATTGGGATAATTCTGTGGATATTTGTGGATATCTTGAAGCCAAAAACCTATGATAAGGGTTTGGTTATAAATAAGATAATGATTGGAAATTTATTTAAATTATTTTTGAATAAAATAAAACTTATCAATTTTGCTAAAAATTAAATATAAGTCCAAGAGCTATTTATTATCTTCATATTCCATAAAATAATAAAATAAAAAGTAAAAGGAGCAAAAACTGAGATTTGCAGCCAATGAGGTTCGAACTTGCGACTTTAAATCGCAATTAGGGTCGCCCACCCACTAAGCTACCAACTTCGGCCTAATTAATATACCATTAGAAATAATTTTATTCTTATCAAATTTGGTACGGTAAGCTTGTCAAAACAATTAACTAAAATACTAGTTTGTATTCTAAATTTTTTTTTACTTGCTAATTGTTAATTTACATATAGCGCCTACCTTTGTGATAATGATATTGATGACTATGTTAAATCTTTGATTTATTGAGAATTACTATTAAAGTTTGGATATAGATAAAGTGCTTAAAAATATATTGCATGTGACTAAATAATCTCACTTTTGATTCATCGCCCGGGAACATTGCCGGTTGTTATTAAAAATGTCTGATTTCCATACAAGGTACCCTTGGAATGTAAAAGGGTGAGAAGAAATTAAGGCACTTCGTGCTAAAGCTGTTTTTGGCAATGGGGTGATGGGTGGGTAGAAATGGCCTTTTAGATGAAGATGGGAACATGCATTTTATTTGGGAGATGCTCCCTTCTGACCTGGCCAGTCAGGTAGCCGGTCGCGACGGCTAGGTTTTTGGTAGGTGACACCGTCAGTATGCATTGGATGCTAAGCCCGTAAAGTCACTGGTTCCCAAGGCTGGGGGTAGAGGAGGATAGGAGTATGATTATCTTAGGAGGATTTAGATTAAACTCCTTTACAAAATTTTACTGTGACCAGCAACCTCTCTTGTTATGTATGAATGATGTGTTGGAATTATTTAATTATATTTAATTCCTCTCGATTAATATTTTATAAAAATATATATATATATATATATATATATGTATGAAACTTGTATCGCTACGGGGTTTGATCCCGAGACCTTGAAGATCTAAATCTGAGATCCCTACCACTGCGACACAGACTTCATTGTGGTATACACATCAGTATTTAATTATTTTACATATAAGTAAAATAGTAGTTACGGTGACGATTTCATCGAACCGTTGTAAGTATAATTTACATTATTCAGTTGAGATCTATTGAATTAATTGTTGCATAAATAGTATGCCACTTAAACACATTCACTTAATACAGTGTAGTATTACAACCACTGCATATAGGCACCTAGGAGATTCTGATTACTGGGCTTTGGTAGCTCACCCCTTATGGGAATATTTTTTTAAGATATTAAGCACAGGGATACAGAAGATGAGCTGGAAAGAGATTAAATTCTCTTAAATATTCCATCAGAAGAGTTATCTATTTTTTCTTCTTTCCTGCACAGAGCTGGAGGACTTTATTTTTGGTCTGTAATAATTGTTGGATGATTGTAATTATTAAGCATAGACCTAATTTGCTTTTATTTGGTATGTAATGTTAATAGCGTGATTGGGACACTTAGATGGCTCTGTAATATTTTTCTCTATCTTTATTTTGAGCCCTGTAGTTGAAATCCCATCAAATGGTTCAGTCCAATGACTTATAAATATTGTTTGGGATAAACATGGGATTTTAACTATCTTAAATTTTTCTTACGGGTCAACCCCAATCTGGAGGAAAACTCTGGGGTGTGACAGCGTGTTTTTATCATCTCATTTTTATACCTAACAAATAAATTTCAAGTCACCCCTAGGCATTCGGTTATGAAAATCCGGGACGTGACAATATATATATATACTTTGCTCTCTAAAACTTAATTTGGGAAGAAAAAGTAATTTTTATAATTACTACTGTTTTAATTTTTTTTTTTGTTAGTTTGACATATTTGTTCCTTATGATTTTAAAGAACCTAAAAATATAAGAAGATAATTTTAATTATTTCTAAAAAAAAATACTGAATACTCTTTCCAAATAGAGTCTAATTATATAAAATAAGTTAATAATACAATAATTAAATGCATGCCAATTTAGCCTCTGTCACACAGAGTTGTTGACATTTGGTTTTGTAATATGTGAGGTGCAATAAGAGATAAACACTATTCCTAATTTTTATCACGTTTAATATTATATATTTTTTTCTTGTGATAACATCTATTATGGCTCCGTTTGGAGTTCTCTAAAATAAAATAAAATAAAATCCTATAAATCTCTACAAACACAAATTACGAGATAATAAAATTTAAATTTTTCACTCACTGTACGAATTACGAGATATTTACTTTTACAATTTTATACTATTTTATACAACTTTAAACACACTCTATATGATGTTGATCTCAATAATATTATCTATATTTTATGATATATATATATATATATATATATATATATATATGCACGCGCATTATTTTTAATAAAAAAATTGTGATTAACATAATATCAATATTTAGAAGTAAATATTATTTTTTATCCAATTCTATGTCCTATGAAATGGGCATGCCCTCCTACGAATGGGCATACCCTAGGGACAGAGTTGCACGGTAATTTGTGGTGTTAAAAAAATTAATTGTGTCTATACTATTTAATTACTCCTAATTTAATATAAAACCCAATTAACTTAATTAAAAATTATTTGCAAATTATACTTTTTGTTAGAATATCTTGATATATATTATTAGACTCGTCTTTGATTAGCGAAGGGTTGAAATTTAACATATATACAGCGAGATTTTCTGATTTAACAGTCCTAATTGCCGGAATACAAAAAGTATTTTAATGCCTGCTAACCTCTTGTTTCTCAACCACTTAAAGGTTTTTTTTGCAAACAAGTGGCAACTTCACATTTCTATGGGAAATTTACGGGTTCCAGGAAGTTGCAGTGGGAAAATTCACTTAAGGAATGGTCAATCAACGGTCTAGATGTAATTATATTTTAATATGATGTGTCTTTTCATATTCTTTATTAATGATCTTCCAATCAGATTTTATTTAACTTTTATTTTTATTTTGAATTTAATTTTATTACATCGAATTAAGACTATTAGATTTGATGCAATTATATCTGAACCGTTGATTGACCCACTGCAGCCCCTGCAGTGGATTTTCTCACTGCAGTCCCCTGGAACCCGAAATTTACACACGATTGCCTACCATATATTTTTTGGGTTCCAGGGGACTGCAGGGGCTGCAGTGAAAAATCAGAGATTGAGATTTGATTGTTTTTAATCGAATGGTTCTAATTTAATTTAATTAAAATTATTTTCAAAATAAAATTAAAAGTTAAAAAAATCTGATTGAAACATAATTAATGCAGAATGTAAAAAGTCGCAAGTTATTAACGTAAAAATGAATCTCAACTCTTCATTTCTTCACTGCAATCCCTGGAATCCTATATTTTTAAAGATAATAATTAATTAATTGTTGCCACGATTACTAACTAACTAATTTTATGATTTCATTTAATTTGTGACTCGCTCGTCCAGAGAGAGAGAGAGAGAGAGTTTCAATTATCTTAAAATTAAATTCAGCACTTGAACTTTTAATTATAATAACCAAAAGCATTTAATTGTAGAGGAGAAGATGCTCAAGACCCTATGACGAAAGAGTAGTCCAGGTTTAGAGTGAAATTAGGAATATGAAAAGCTATGCACATCACTTGGAATATTTGCTTGGTGAAGTATTATTATAAGTTTGGAGTGGTAAAAAATTTTAAAAATTATTAAAAAAATTAAAAATTTTTAAAAATTATTTATTTTTTATTTCACGATATGAATTATAAATTTATAATTTTTATCAAATTTTATCAATTTTTTTACCACTCCAAGCACTCCTCGACGGATAGAACGATATGGGTGTGTCTCATGATTTTCCATCACAATTCATTACATGCAGCCCATCTCTCTCTCTCTCTCTCTCTCTCTCTGTATGAAGACGGGCAAAGAGCAGGCAAGCACGATGATATATATTAAATACCTTAAAACATCGTACAGAGCTAATTTAATGGAACCCACTAAGAAACTTGACAAACCAAAGTTGGTTAATTAGAATATGGTTTGACCATGTGTGTTTGACAATCTAAGATTAACTTAAATTTTTTTCTCTATAAAAATGATTTTTTTTTGCCATGTTTGGTAACATTTTTATTTTCTGTTTTTTTATTTTCGTTTTCAAAATTTTATAAATTGGCAACAGAAACATATTTATTAAATCTGTTTCCGTTTTTTTGTTTTCAAAAAAATGAAAACGGAAGCAGAAAAATAGAAACAGAAAAAATGTGTTTTCACTCTGGTTTTCTTTTCTGCTGCCAATAATTTGTCAATTTTAAAACTTTGTCTATTTTTGTTACAATATATAAAATAAATTATTTTATTCAAATATTTTTTAAAATAAGTTATTGTAATAAATAATATAATTAAATTCAAAAATTAAATTAATTATATAAATTACAATAAATTATTTTTAATAAATAATAAACTAAATTAATTTAATTTAATAATTAATTATTGCTAAATTATTTGAAATAAATATCATAATTAATTTATTTAATTTAATAATTAAATTAATGTATATAAAATAATTAATAATAAATAATTAAATTACATTAATTTTTAATTTAATTTAATAATAATTATTAAATTATTTTAAATAAATATCATAATTAAATTAAATTATTTATGATTTAATTAATTTAATTTATATACAATATATTTTATTAAATTATTTTAATAAATAATTAAATGAATTTAATTAATTTAAAAACAAATAATTTAATTTAATAATTAATCTAATTTAATTATTTATTTAATATGAAATATATTTTATTAAATTATTTTTAATAAATAATTTAATTTAATAAATTTTATATTTATTGACTAAATGATTTTAATAAATAATTTATTGTATTAATTTAATTAATTATATTAATTAAATTAATATAAAATATATTTTATTAAGTTCTATTAATTTTTTAAAACTAATAAAATTAAATATTTTCTAAAATAAAAAATTAATGATTCTAAACAAAATTACATTTCCAAACACAGTTTTAGTTTTCATTTCAGAAAAAATAAACGGTAACAGAAAACAAAAAACAGAAAACGACAACAGAAAAACAACAACAAAAAAAACGACTGCGTTGCCAAACGGGCCCTTTGTAAACACTTTTTATTAGTTCAAGTATTCAATATATTTTTAAATTAATTAAAGAGATTAGTGTTTTTTTTTACGTTTTTCTTAGTTCTTACTGATTCAAGCTTACTATTTTTGTGAATTCAAGAATACATTGTCGTATTATCTGACGATATTTATCCAAATACTCTGCCACTACATTGATTCAGAATTATTCAATATTTATCATCATTTGTACTTTTCATCCTTAATTTTGTCTCTATCATTTCTCGTTGTACAGCGTTAATCATCAAACTAATCCTTCTGTCAATTTTTTTTAAAGGGTAAATTCAACTTCACCTCTTTTAATTTTATGACAAACTCTCTCTAAGAAATAATTTTTTGAATAATAATTAAATACTTAAAATTTTAATTTATTGTGATCTCACAATTTCATTAATTAAAAATTTAGGAATTAGTTTTTTTCAAGAGTCCAACTATTAATTCTTTTGACAAATTAAATGTTGCTTAACCAATGAAGGAACGAGATCATAACAAATTAAAATTTTAAATTCTTAATTATTAAAAAAATCAATCCCAAATTGAAATTCAAGAAAAGCCTTAATTACAGGATATAGTAAAATTCGTTTTTTTTTTTTTAAGGGGACGTGTGGTTCATCAACTTTTACAAAAAATAATAATAATAATAATAATAATTTTTATCAATTTTCTCCAACTTTATCCACCAAACATATTTCTAGCTTCATCTACATTTTATAATTTCCACCAATTCTCTTTAATTTTTTTCTAATTTTTTTTTCAATTTTTTTAACTTTCACAAAATTTTACTAAATACTTAATTAATTTTTAAAGTGACCTGTGTTAATACATGATACAAAATTATTTTATTTATTTATTTTCTCTTGTGCCAAGCGGTCCCTAAATCATCTTTGTGGTTGGGTGGCCGGCGAGGGAGGGGGTATATTCATTTTCCTGTTGCATTACTCAGGGCAAGGCAAGTGCAAATGAAGTTACAAAATTAACTCTTTGTTTTACCTTGTCCCCTTGCTACCCATCCCACGATTAGGAATAGTTCAGTAAAAATGTCAAAGCTAATAAAACTGCCAATTTTTAATTTTTATATTTAATTTTAAATTTTTGTGTTCAATTTTTATTTTTGATTTTTATTTTCATAGAAAAAAGAAAACAAAAATTTAAAAGCGCATTTGATAACGATAATTATTAATTGATAGGTATAGTGGTTAATTAATATAATTTAATTATATTAGTTATTAAAAATAATTTAATAAAATATTTTTTATTTAGTTTAATTAATTAAATTTAATTATAATTAGTTTAAACTCATTAATTATTAATTAAATTATATTTAATATATTAAATTAGTTATTAATTACATTATATTTAATATATTAATGTAACATATATAAAATAATATATATTTATATTAGCAGTAGTTAGAGGTAGGTGGAGAGATAGCGATTGTTGGTGGTGATCAAAAGTGGGTGGGGGTGGTGGTGGTAATAGCCGACAATAACCAAATGTAGGTAATAATCAATGGACAGCGGTGGTTGATTGTGGGTGATGGCCGTGACTGATAGTGATTATAAAGAAAAACGAAAATTGAAAATAAAAACTTAAAAAAATACATTTTTTATGTTTTCATAATTTTTAAAAATTTTGAAAACAGTTTTCATTTGTTTGAAAACTGAAAACAAATTTACTAAACGAGTTTTTATGTTCAGTTTTCAAAAAAACAAAAATATAAATAAAAACTAAAAACAAAATAGTTTTCAAACAGGTTTTAAGAGTAATATAAAAAGCTACGAGGATGTACATGCGTTGTTGTAGATTTTTTTTTAATATATTTAAGTTGATAGTAAATAAATATATATATATATATATATATATAATATAACTAATTATCATGAATATAAATTTAATTGATAAGTATGGATTTTGTAAAATTAATTGTGACAAAAAATAAAAACATTCAAAATAATAGATGAGTAATAATATCTTGAAATAAATCATCAAAATTCAACTATATTATGAGAAATTTGTGACATGCATTAATTGGTTGTAAATATTCACTAACTTTATTTAATTTAAGAAGATTTATTAAAAAATAAAAACAAATTGGACACGAATTACGACTGTAATTAAGTAACACGCGTTCGTCAAAAGTAGATGTAAAAAATCAGAAACAAAAACACTTAGCCACTTACAAAAGCCAATAGATCTGGTGAGTGAAAAAATTTAATGCAAAAAACAACACTTCTCTCTTCTTTTTTTTTTTTTTATAGTTAATTAGAGAGAGGCTCCGGATTTTGAACTCAAGTGGTAAGCGGTCAAATGAGAGTCTCGTCCACAAGGCCAAAAGGCTCGCTCAATACTTTTCTCTTTGTTTTAATGTAAAAATGTTCTTGAGAAAAATACATTTACTCATATTTTAACCTATCACCAAAAATACACTCATCGATTAATTTGTATAAAAAATAACTCAAATACTACCCCCAACAATAAAATAATATGTTATAAATTTATTAAAAATTTTTAAACAATGCAAACCCCACCCCCCAAAAAAAAAACTTGTCATTCTTGTCTTTTAATTTTACTCTATATAAAATTTTGCTATCACATTTTTGCAACTCAAAATATCTAGGCAGCTTCTTTTTTGTTTTGCAAATGTGACATCAGAGTGATACATTTTTGTGTGTATTTTAATTTATATATAATTACTTTTTGGGCTACTTATAGATGACGTTTGGCCAAAAAAAAAAATTAATTTTTATAAATTTTCTTCAACTTTCTTTATCAAATATAAAATTAATTTTTACTAATTAATTTTAAAAACTTTTAAAAAATTTTAAGAATTTTCATCGTTTTTCAATGCGTTAAATGTACTAATAATATGACACGAATGAAACACTATCTCTTTTTTAAATATTTGCGCAAAATCTTGCATTAAAATGATTTGATTACTGTGGCATTTTTCACTAAAATATGATTTTTTTGGTCATATTTTTGTAATTCAAAAATAAATATCTTGATGCGTTCTTGGTTTAAAAGCAATGAGGCAATTTGATCACTCTCATTTTTTTTTTTTTTTTTTTGGCACCACTGGAGTGACAAAAAATAAAATGAAATGGAATAAATTATAGGTTTGTAATTCGTGTAATGAAATAAAAAATGAATAATTTTTAAAATTTTCAGTACTTTTCATCATTTTTTAAAATTTTTTTTGTCACTTTAAACGAAGTTATAATTATTTTTGTTGTCTCAAAATATATATATATATATATATATATATATATATATATATATATATATATATACATAATTACTTTTGACATTAATTCATATACCAACGTCATTATTTTGAATATCACAAATCTAAAAATAAGAAGATAAAACCATTTTATCATGAATTTTTTTTTAAATTCAAGTGTAGAATTTTGTAACTAAAATTGTTTATTCTTTTTTTTTAATAATGAAATCTTAATTAATTATGTATTTTTAAAATAATAAATTACAAGCTCTTGATCCACCTATTTATTAAGTCACGAACTCTCAAGGCATTAGTTATTTCCGGTGGCAATTAAGGACAAAATTGCCACTATTTATTTATTTTGAACTTCTTTTTTTATTATTATTCCAATACATAATATTTAAAATGTCACATAAATTTTTATTTCCTTTAGTAACCTAAATATTACCTATATGTTGGAATACCCAGTATTTATTTTTGGTTATTTATGTATTATTTTGGACCAATAAAATAATTATTATGAGGTTGAGTTAATTTATTTTATTTTTTTGGGCTAGGTTTGGTTTGAATTGATATTGGGTTGGACAACTAGGTTAAAGGCCCAGCCTTTTTCTTCATTTCTTTTTCTTTCTTTCTTTTCTTCATTCTTTTCCTTTTTGTTTTCTTTCTTTTGGCCCTCGACCGTTTCAGAGCAGAAAGCAGATAGGGGTGAGAAAGAGAGAGCAAAGAGAGAAAAAGAGAGAGTAGAGAGAGAAGGTGGGTTCTGGGAAGAAAGGCTGGCAGATTGGGGTAGTATTTGATGCCGTGAAGTCGCGGTGACATCTGTTTCGCGTAATTTTGCTCAAGAAGAGAGAAATCAACGCTGAAAGTTTGGAAATCACAACTCAAATCTTCTCATTTCTTTGTTTTTTTTTTTTTTTTTTTTGGATTCGAGGTATATGGAACTTATAGTCGTATTCTAAATGTTATTAGGATGATTTTGATGTATATATATATATATATATATATATATATATATATGCATGTATATACCTATGAAAGTGAGGATATTTGAATTATTTTTTAATTAAGTGTTGAAGAAACATGTGATTTAAATGTTTAAGTGTTTATACATGAGTTATTATTGAGATTGAGGCTTGAATAGATGATTTGAGAATGTTTTGGAGTTGGGATTCGTTTAAAATGAATCCAGAAATCAAGTTCTAAGCTTTGGCATCCGTACGGTAGATTTGACATCTAGACGACATTTGGCATATGCCCAGATGCTGGCATTTGAATGGCAAACTTGGCGTCTGGATGGCGCTAGGCAAAATATTTAAAAATATAAAATTTTGATTTCAAAACTCCTATTTTGTGCCTAAACTCATTCATGATTGATTTTAAAATAGTAAATGAATTCTAAATCACGTCAAACCCAATGAGAATGTATTTTGATGTTGAAATGATATTTACTTACATGATTAAGTGTATCATGTGTTTGGGGATGGGATGCTGGTTATTGTTATAATTGTTGATTGGCCAAGAGTGTTATATTTCTATTGTGACTTATTGAGGCATGGGTTATATATATATACGGGATCCATAATTTGAGAAAAAAGGAGAAAATAAGATTTTGAAAATATCAGATGATCTCCAGTTGATACGTATGACTATAACTTAGTCATTTGGAGTTGGAACGCTAATTATGAGACGTGATTATGAGATTTTCTTTGGACTGTAGCCGGACCCTACTTAAGCTAAGCAGATACCTGACTAAGGTGTAACATAGCCAGGGGGTGTACCACGGTTCCCCTGAATCTTATACCAGTAGGGGTGTAACATGATTCCCCACTTGGTGTATATATAGAGAGAGATATATACATTTGCTATGAGTGTAAACGGTACAGTTGATGACCCCGCGTGCTATGCTAAGCGTCACTCATATCAGGATAAGATTGGGGGTAGATGGAGACTAGAATATGCATTGACATTGCATTCCATTACATCCCATTGCAAGAGATTGCATTTATATTTCTTTATATTGAGATGTTAATATAATGTGACACTTACATTGATTGATGAGATGTATGATTTATCTGATTGACTATGAGTTTGGTTATGAAATAAGAGATATAATTTTAGGAACTACAGTAACCTGATTCTGAAAATGGGATACGTAGACAGCTTGAGCTTGAGTAGACTAAATCCAACCTTAACTTTGGATATTAATGATTATATTTATTCTTCTAAATTGAGAATTGAATTATTGATATTATAAATTGTGTGACCTAGAGAATGGGTCCGATTCTTATATTTAAAACATTATGATATAGAGATATATAAACATTATTATAGTATTGTTTTGACTAAGCTGACCTTGGTGTGGTCATTGAAAATGGAGTTAAGGTAGATTATGTTATTGGCAAATTGATAATGACGTAGTCAAATATTATTTTACATGGAAATGAGTAATAATTTTGAATATATTGATGACAATAACTCAATGTGAATTGAAATTGGATTAGATTTTATTTATTTATTTTAGTTTTCATATTACTGTACCATCTGTCCCCTACAATTAGGTTAAGGGTGTGACACATGTTCTTTAATTTATAAGGATTAAATTTTGGCTAAGTTTATCATTGTAGTTCTCCAAAGTTTTTTTTTTTAGTTTTAATCCAAATCCCGCATCGGTTTATTGCAGTCTCTAGTGAACCGCGTAAACACGTAGATTAGGGCGATGCATGTTGTTGCTCACGTACATCTCATTTCAATTAAGAATCGAACCTGTATGATCTCTGTAGGAAGTATACCTACAGATTAGGGGCCTTAAGTTGAATCTTAACTGTTCATTTAACATCAAGAGAATCTAACCATCCAATTTAAAAATATAATTTTTATTTTTTAAGGGTAAATAAGTAAATAATTGTGAAAGAGAAACATAAATAAAAAACCTACCTTAGCGCTTGGCCAGTTACTTCACTTTGCTGGCACCCCATTATCTATTCTAATGGTCAATTTGATGTTTACGTCATGCTTTTGTCGAACCAGAGCTATCGCCAATCCCTCACACAAGCCTCATGATCGTTTCCAGCCTATTAGCGATCACCACTAATGGTCCCACGGTCGTTACTGCTGATCCCATGGCTGTTGCTGTTGACTTCAAGAGACCTTCTTCACCCTTAAGAGCTTTGCTTTTGACTACTTGCTTTCTATCTTGCAAATAAGCTTCTCTTTATGTACATGCATGTGTGTGTGTGTATGTTTAATTGTACAAGAAAAACAAAGCAAAATAAAAGAAAAGTTTGGATCTTAGGTTTGCATCATGGTTAAATGGAAAATTGACAAGCTAGGTTAAACAATTGTTTTGACTCTAATATTTTTTCTGCTCTTTGCATTTATGTATTTTAAGAGCATATTTCTGAAGATGGCCAAAAATGATCACAAGGCCTCTGATTTAACTTTGATGGGCCGACTATAATGCACGTCGTCTTCCATGGTGAAGGAATGAAATTGAGCTAGTGAGGGTCGATTAGACACCTCACGGCCAAAGAAGAGAAAGGGCACTAGCAGTAGAGAGAAAAAGAAAGATAAATATTATTAGGTTTTACTGATTTACCCTTAAAAAAATGAAAAAATATATTTTTAAATTAAATGTTCAGATTCTCCTGATGCTACATAAACGATTAAAATTATCAGGAACCTGAAATTAGTTTTAAACTTTAGGCTCCCCAATTAGTCTACCTACTAGTTACTCAAATTAACCTCAGGGGCAGATCTCCAAAGTTTTTAAAGGAGAAAAAAAGAGTTTAATCATTGAAAAAAAGTTACAATTAAGAGGTTGTTTGGTATCACGAAAAAGAAAATGCAACTTTGCATCAGAATATGACACTTGTCATGTTAATTTTTGATTAGATGTTTAATAAAAGTCAGAGAAAATTAAATAAAGTTGGTAATAATTGAAGAAAATTAATAAGAATTAATTTTTTTATAAAATTAGTGCCAAACACCTCTAAGATCTCGTGTGATAGGATTAGATAGCTTGTTGGTTTAAAATTTCATAAGAATTTTTTTCATCTAACGTTCAACTCGCGTAAGTTTGGGCTTATATTAGCAACATTAACAAAAAAAATTAGTTTCTACCTACTTAATTATTGGATTTTTTTAAATAATTAAAATTATCTTCTTACATTTTAAATTTCTTTTAAATTATGAAATGTAAAAATATTAAATTAAAAAGTTAACTATTAAAAAATTAATTTTTTTAAACATAAAAAATTAACTTTTTAATAATTCGTTATAAAAATTTATTTTTTCTTTTTAAATTAAGGTTTAGCTAAGTCTGTACATATCATTGTGAAACGGTTCACAAATTCGGAATTTATTTTTTCTTGAGTGGGTTCAATGTGATCTTATCTTAGAGAGTTTTTGCATTAAATAATAATAAGAAGAAGAAGAAAAAGATGAAGAAGCAGCAGTAGTAATAGTAGTACTAGTAGATGATGATGATTACTTAAATTGTAATTTATTAATAATTTTAAATTATATGTAGTAATTAATAAAATATGTATTTCAAAACAAATAAAAATTTCCGATTTCCAAGCATTAAAGTCCCGTTTAGAAAGGTGAAATTTAGTAAAAAGTTACTAAAAATTATTTTTTCAGCGTTTGGTAAAATACTAATTTTTATTATTTTTCTATTCAGTTATAATAATTTACTCAACTAAAAAAGTTACAAAAAAATTGTTAAAAAATTTTCAAAAATCATTAAAAGTTTTCAAAATTATCAAAAATTGTTAAAAATTATCAAAAATTACTAAAAATTTTATCAAACACTCAAAAATTATACAAAATACTAAAAATTACTATTTACTTTAATAAATGTATCAAAAATTATAATTAATAATTTTTGCCAAAAAAAAAAAAAAGAAGTTACTAAAATTTTAAACTAACGGTACCTAAGACACTGGTAGATGGCAAGAAAAAAGAAGTTTCAGAAAAATAATAAATTTGAATTAAAATAGCTACGGCCAGGCCAAGCTGGACAAAAATCTCTTCCCCAGAAGTAATGGACATTTTCCGAACATGAGTTGCCGCACAGCCTTTTTGTGTAGGGCAGATAGGGTACAAAATCCAACATCCCTGCCTCTGCCTCACCACGACTTTTTCACGCCTATGTCTTTTTTTTTTTTCTTTTTCTTTTTTAAATATTTTTGGACAGTTAGCGTGAAAGTATGGGAATCATTTCCAAACACAAATTTCTGGCTATTTTTCAACAATATTTTTTCCTCTCCCTCTTTCTTAGTTTTACATTATAACATATATTTATTCTGATAAAAAGTGAGATAAAATTAGATAAAATGTGCTTTGAAAATTTTTTTTACGTTTGGTATACCCATCTCAAACTGTATTTTTTGAAAATGAATAGTAGGATTCCCCTTCCAACAGATTGGATTTCCGTTTGGATGGAGTCAAAATTTTGTATCAGTCACGCTCTCTTTGCAGACTAAACCAGACTCGAAACGATTTCTACATTCCGTTCGGACGGAAGTTGGCTACGCGAATCCGTTAGAACGATTTCTACAATCCATCAGAGTGGTTTCTGTAACCAAAAAAAATAGTCACAGTGGGTGTCATTCGATAGTTTAGGAGTCTGTGGTGAGAATGGTAAAAAATTTTTTGCTATTTGATTAACTGAATTCCAGTTATTGACTTTTTTTAAGGTATTGAACTTTTTCGAATTTCGAGAACGTAAGAATGTGTAAAAATATAATAGAGATTTTTAGAGTGTGAGGGACTGTGAGGGACCTGTCCGTAAAGGACTCTGCTTACCGGAGAGTAAAGCCGGAGGTGAAGCAGAGAAGCAATGCATTCTATCCCACATCGCCTGGGTAGTGAAAGAAAGTAACATATATGTAATATTCGATATCCATATAAGAACAACGCATTTTAAAATCGTAAGGGCGCTAGGTTCCGTGGGAACTTTAGGGTTAAGCATGCTCCAGTGGGGACAGTATCGGGATGAGTAACCTCTTGGGAAGAGTACCGGGATGAGTGATCTCTTGGGAAGCAGCTTACCAAGCCTAAAGCAAATAATATTGTATTATATGGTTGCGGATCATTGTATAGAGATTTTCACCAAAGTTTGGCGTGCTAAACACCCAGACATGCTATGTCCATAAATAAAAATAAAAATAAATATCTCAAAAAGAAAAACTAATGTACAAGACAAGAAATTTATATTTTTTTATCAATTAAATTAGTTTTTACACGTTGAATATTTTTTTGAAACTTTTTTTAAAACGTAACCAACATGTTTAAAATACTACAAAGAAAATTAATTTCTACTGAAAAATGCTATAAAAAAGGATAAATAATAAAATAATTTGACTGCTCTTTGATACGCTAAACTAATAAAAAAATATAAATTATATATACCTTTCCTAAATTTTTGGTAATTATAAATAAACACTCACAATATTTGATATTTATAAGTATCCCTTATTTTTAAAAGTTATTAATTCCAATCTTCTTCTATTAATTTAAACCCTAACTCGGTTAAAAAACTTATTGCGAAAATAATTTTACCTTTTAACTTAATTAAATTTCTTAAAAAATATATATAAATTTACACATACATATATATATATACACTGTAACTTGTCTTCACCTCCCCAATTCTAGGGATATATTCCTCTAGAATTCTCAACTTGCCCAACGTTTCCAATTTAGATTTGAGCTTCAACAATTTCTCCCGTCCATTGCCGATCCAAATCTCTCAAATGATGAGCCCGTGCTTCTTAATTATTATTTACAATCAATTCACTAGAACTACCCTTTTGGAATATGGAAATTTGCAAGGACTTCAAGCTCTTGATCTATCCTTCAACAAAGTAAATGGGTCGATTCAGGCGAGCCTGGGAAACTTGACCTCACTCTTATGGCTAATGCTCGCCAACAATGGACTTACCGTTGAAGTCCCACCGGAGTTGGGGAATTGTGTATTTCTCCTCCGAAATGGTTTCCACTTAAATCCAAAAAATCCAAGTTTTTCAAATCGAGTAAAGACTCTGAAATGTTTCACTCCCAGATGGGGTTGGGTTTGGTCGGAACTTGAAGCGGGAGACATGGAAATGCCTGGTGGAACCATGGAGGCAACGATGAAGTGGTAAGAACAGCTGAAAGCACCGTCGACGATGGTAGCGGATTTGAATCCTCTATCTGCTTTTATATATATATATATATATATGTGTGTGTGTGTGTGTGTGTAAATTTTAAATATTAGGAAGGTTATTTTAATTCATTCGTATATCTTAAACTGTAATTTTGATATATTGAAAAAAAAAAAAAATTGGCTGACTTCATCATTTTAATTAAAATTCTAACAACATATCAATGAAAAGGTGAAAAAGTTAATAATATTTTAAAATAAAAAAATATTTATAAATTTCAAATGCTAAAGGATTTACATGTAATTATTTAAAAATTTAGGAACTTATGTACAATTTATCCTAAAATAAAAAGTAAAAAGCACGGTCCATTACGCGTAAGCAAGTAGCAAAAAAAAAAAAAAATTAAGGTTTAATTTGACAATACTAGTTAAAAATAAATTTTTAACTATTTAATCTTTTGACTTTTTTAAATGATTAAATCTATTTTATTACATTTTTTAATTTTTTTTAAAAATTATTCAGAACAAAAATATTAAATTAATAAAAATATGAAAAGTTAGTCACTTTTTTTTTTCAAGCCCAAAAAATTTAATTTTTAATAATTCATCAATAGATAGCTATAATTTTTTTTTTTCAAACTAATTTAATTATAATAAAAAATTTTAGTATTAAACTTAGGACTATTTATGTCCTAAAAATGGCAAACACGTCACCCTAAACGCCAAGACCCACCACCACCCCCTTCCCTCTCATCCTCCCAACTGTTTGGCCTGTCAGAAGTTTTAGGAACCAAACTCGGGAAACGCAGAGCAATGTGCCGTTGAATTCTTTTGGTTGATGCCAAATCAAAGCAGAGAAAAAAAGAAAGAAAAATATTCTCAAAATAATCAAAAAGCCAGTCATTGGTTCCATTCAGCCTTTTGCTTTCCCATCAACCTAACTAACAGCTCCATCCTTTTTTTTTTTTTTTTTTCTTTCTTCAAAAATTTCAAGCTACCCATTTCACAGAGGCGCCGAAAAAAACAGACTTCCAATTTCGGAAAAATCAATAGAAAAACACGAAAAATTCTCGAAAAAAATTCTGGGTTTTGTTGGTTGTTCTGTTAGTTTTCCTGGTTTTTTTTGTTTTTGTTTTTTTTTTTTTTTTTTCGCGGCAATGTTGGTTCGCTTGGTTTTGACGAGGATCAGTTTGATGGTCCAGAGGGAGATTGATCTGGGTTGATAATGGAGGAGAAAGCGAGTTGGGTTTGAAAAGGAAAAAAAAAGGGTATTTTGGGAGAGAGAATGAGCAATGAAGACGGCATTGTGAAAGCGTGGGAAGAGAGAGTTCGCAAATCGCAAGCAGGAGGAGGAGGTAGAAGGAAGAAAAAAGGAGACAGCAGAATCTTCGCAAGAATGTCGGTTGCCCACGCTGACGACGCGGAGGAGGACGAGGTGGTGGGGAAGGGCGGCGGCTGCGGGAGCGGCGACTTCACCACCACCACCACCAAGGTCCTCTCCAATGGCGACATGTATAGCGGGCAGTGGGTCGACAACGCCCCTCACGGGCAGGGGAAGTACTTGTGGGCAGATGGGTGTATGTATTCGGGGGAATGGCACAGAGGAAAAGCAATGGGAAAAGGGAGGTTCAGTTGGCCCTCTGGCGCCACCTACGAGGGAGAATTCAAGAATGGTTATATGGATGGTGAAGGGACCTACACAGGCTCTGGGTGTGTAACCTATAAAGGCTCTTGGGTGATGAATTTGAAGCATGGAAAGGGGACGAAGAGCTATTCCAATGGGGATTACTATGCTGGGGAATGGAGGAAGGGATTGCAGGAGGGTCAAGGGAGGTACCAATGGAACAATGGCAACTATTACATTGGGCAGTGGAAGGATGGGAAGATGAATGGGGCCGGGACCATGAACTGGTCAAATGGGAATCGATACGATGGGGATTGGGAAGATGGATTGCCCAAGGGGAATGGCACTTTTCGTTGGGCTGATGGGAGTTTCTATGTGGGTGTTTGGAGTAAGGACCCTAAAGAGCAGAGTGGGACTTATTACCCTTCTGGGTCAGATGTGGGTAATATAGATTGGGATCCTCAGGAAGTGTTTTTGGTTGAGTTGAATGATTGTAAGGTTTGTCAGTGTGAGATGGTTTCCATATTGCCTTCCCAGAAGGTGCTTGATTTGCCTGGCCTTGAAGGGGAGGTGATGTTGCAGAAGCAGCCCTTGCACAGGCTTTCAAAATCGAATGATGTTAGGTTGATGAGAATATCTGTGGATGAGAGGTTGAGCAATGGCGGTTTATATGGTTGGGGGTTGGATGCTGATATTAGTCGCGATATACTTGATGCGTATTCGGCAGCTGGGAGAGAGGGGGAACAAGGCTTGGGGAACCTCCAAATAGATAATTTGGATAAATCGAGAGGAGTCAGATCGCAGCAGATTAGACTTCCACTGGTGCGAAGACAAGGGGAGACAATATCTAAAGGGCATAAAAATTATGAGCTCATGCTCAATTTGCAGCTTGGAATAAGGTACTTAAATTTTTACCCTCATCCATGATGAACTTTTTATTATTGCTTTGAAACTTTGCTGTCATCGTGTTTATGCATATATTGTTTATTTATGCATCCTTGGTTTATAGAAATTTGCTTTCCCCTCTTCCATTCATTTATTATCTCTTTGGTGTCATTGACATAATATGCCGTTCCTAGTCTATCTCTTTATGTGGAAAATTAAACAATCATCATATAATCATATAATAATCCAGAAAGTTGACTTTTTTTTTGGAAAGGATCCTCTCCATCGAAAAAATTGAATAAATTGTGAAACATATAGCTTCAAGTCATGTGTATAATGTGTGGTAGGTTTCTTACAGTGACGGATATGTGATTGCAATGATTGTTGAATCAAGTTCCATTGATTTTTACTAAAAAACATGGTGCTAATTTGTTTTTGAAAGGAACCAATATTGCAATTGATGATTTCCAACAAGAAAAGAAGGTTGCTGGCATGTTTATCGTTTGGCATGACTAATGGAACTGAAGGATGGAATTTTTTTTTTTTTTTTTTTTTGGGTAAGTGATTGAAATTTGAATAATACTGTCTTATTAATCATTAAATCACAAAGAACAGTTCCTTGTTTTTTAAATCCTCTCTCTCCCTCCCCCTCTCCTACAAGCGATAGTAAAATTTAGTGCACCGGACTGTTTTCCTTGTCTAAGTTCTCTACAGATTAATAATCTGTATAAAATATATCTTATAGTAGCATAACATGGAAATTATGATCTCATTCCTTTGTATGGTGAATTAGGTGTAAAATAAGTTATTACGACTGTGTTCCATTCGTGGTGATGCTATATCTCTTCTACAATTACAAGTCACATTTTTCTAACTCATTTCTGGTGCCATTACGCAGATATTCTGTTGGAAGACCAAGCCCACCCACATCCCTTGATTTGAGACCATCAGCTTTTGATCCCAAGGAGAAATTGTGGACTAAATTTCCACCTGAAGGATCAAAACATACTCCACCTCATCAGTCTTGTGAATTTAAGTGGAAGGATTACTGCCCATTGGTTTTCAGGTCAGCCCCTAGACATATATAACACTTGTGAATGATTACCTGCTTTCTGCAATCAACATACAATATTTCTATCTGGCTTTTGTATGACGCATATATATGCCTGCCCATCTTCGTCATTAATCACCTGGCCAAGGATGATACTACGAAGATGTAGTAACTCAAAATGGTAAAAATTCTTGAAACATTTGGTCTTTGGGGCTTAAGAAGATGAATGTTTACTTGAAACAAATTCTAAATCTTTAGTGTCAAAATGACTGTTTGAATCATATGAGATATTTTTCCTGATCATTTATTGTTCATCTCATTGCACAACTTCAATATTAACTTCACCTTAAAATTGTAATTTGACTACTTATTTAATTTGACAAAATGAGGCCTCATGTTCACAGCAAATATATTTTCAGGACTCTTAGGAAATTGTTCAAGGTGGATGCAGCCGATTACATGATATCCATTTGTGGGAATGATGCCCTTCGGGAGCTCTCATCCCCTGGAAAAAGTGGAAGCTTCTTTTACTTGACCAATGATGACAGGTACATGATAAAGACCATGAGGAAGGCAGAAGTGAAAGTGAGTTCTTTTCTGCTTACCTGCATCCGACTCTGTGCTCCTTCCTTTTTTTTGGTTAACTTATTATAATCACTAAAACAAAATTTTTTATATAACTAAAAAAATTCTTCCACACCCTCCCACTATCATTTGGTTTCGCTTGCCTCTTTGACTGGAACTCTCACCAATTGTGCAAACATCATAATTATGAACTATTTTTAGTTTTATTTTATCTCTGAAACAGAAAAAATGAAAATTGATATAAAGAACTTGCTTGGCAAACTGCTTTCTTTTGTTTTGTTTTTTCAGAAAACATTTCAAGATTGTTATTTGAATTCTCAAAAAAATTAATACAAAAATGAAAATGATATGGAACAATGGTGTTTTTGAATTTTTTTCCCTTCATTTTTAACAAACAAAAAGTTTGGTAACTCTAGGCATCTCGAAAGTTTTGCAGATAATTTGATACCAAAACCCTTTGCTTCTCAAGCAGTGGTTCAAAATATTTTCTTTCTATTTCAAAATTGTTTTCCCTCTGGCTTTCAGAATTTTTTTCAAGGCCTCAGGAATTGTTTTCAAAGCTGTGACTTTTGCATGATTTCTCATAGAACTTCAATCCTGATTGATCAAAACCAATACAGGTTCTAATAAGGATGCTTCCAGCTTATTATAAGCATGTTCGATCCTTTGAGCACACTCTTGTCACCAAATTTTTTGGCCTTCATTGTGTCAAGCTAACAGGGCCTGCCCAAAAGAAGGTACTGCTGAAATTGAATAAACCATAACACTGAAATTCTAATTCATGAATGTCCAAGAAACAAAGCTTATTCTTTGTACTGAAGTTTTGCATTGATGTCTCAGGTGCGATTTGTTATAATGGGGAATCTTTTTTGCACTGAGTACCCTATTCATAGACGCTTCGACCTGAAAGGTTCTTCCCATGGCCGCACAACTGATAAACCTGAGGCTGAAATTGATGCAACTACAACCCTTAAGGACCTTGATCTAAATTTCGTTTTCCGGTTGCAGAAAGTTTGGTTCCAAGAGTTTTGCAGGTGATTTTTTTTCTTTTCTTTTCACTTTTTTTTTCCTTTTATTTATTTTCATTTGTAATCCACCAAAGTGATAGAATGTTGAAGCCAACTTCCATCTAGTAGTAATAATAGCACATTTTGAGGACAGTATAATAGTTTGTGCCAAAGTGCTTTTGCCTCTATACTCTTCTTTGCCTGGAGCTTTTACATGGTGGAGGATTCTCAAATTTTGTTATGGTTGTCATCTTAATGATGTCAATCAGTAGAAGGCCTTGCAATTCCATTTAAAGAGTTGGCTCCTCAATCAGTCCAGTCAACACTTTTTAAATTGATGATTCTTGAATTGCTTCTATGATGCGGAGACTCATTTGCATAATAGAACATATTCACTGCCAAATAGTGCATAAATTGGAAAATATATATATATATATATATATATATTTCAATGTACATTGTGGTACATTTGTCAAAATCTTCTATGTGGCATGCCGTGTCATATATCTCGATGAACTTGGTAACTCATGTCTTAATCTTGTGGGGTTACACATGGACCAATGCACTATCTCCACATATCTTGATGCTCTTATCTTGAGTCGAGCCATATTCAATATTGACATACACGGTGATTTAGCTTTGAGCCTACAACACTTCGGGACAATCTCTTAGGCAAACTCTGAACAAGTGTGTCATCTCTCCCTTGTGATGCGACACTCCCTTTTGCTTGGTTGAGTGTCCCTCCATCTAAATGTGTCCCTCCTAGCTTCATTTCATTATTTCCAATTTTGAGGAACCTCCTAATAATGCTTGCCGGAAGTTCTTGATGTGCACCCTTGGCTTGGTTGAGTGAATCCCCATTCCAGCGTATCATCCCTATTACTCATGATTACAAGCTTGACATCCATAATTTAGCCTTTTGATCCTCCACCCAAGTGAGTCCCTCGTACGCCTCAATCCCTTTTTTCTAGGCCATCTCCAAAAGGCACCCTGATGCTAGTGACAGCCTAGGTTAGGAGCTGGATATAAAGACCCCTAGGGGTTGAAGCTGTAGTCACGGGGTACTCAATTTATCCCATAATACGCTGAAGTAACCTCCAGGATATATACCTTGGCAACTGGAGTAAATGTTTTGTCAAGGCATTCGTATCTCTCCCTTGAGGGACTTGTACCTTGATTGGTCTTTGAATAGAGATCTCCACAAGAAGATGACCCTAAACCATTGCAAAGATGTGATGTGTTCTATAGTTCCTTGTACCTGGGGAGCATATCTGACTATCATTGCAGCCACTTTTGCACTGCTACCAACAGTGGCCTTTACCTCCAAGTTGATGGGCCAGGAAGGCAAACCACCTATCCCTTGTCTGCATCCAGGCACATGACTCATTGCATTAGGTGAGATGACCTCCGAGGCTCAACTCTAGCCTCCTAAAGACGTGTACGATGCCCTTTCTCCGCCAGCATCTTAAGACTTTGGCTCTCTCTCTCTCTCTCTCCCCCCCCCCCCATTTAAGATCACCTAAGTTCTCATCCTATCCAACTCCAGTGGTCTCTCATGACCTTAAGGCTATATTTGGTATGAGAGAATGAGTTGAAACAAAATGCTCATTTCCACAACTCATTTGCATTCCTTCGTTTGATATGCTTATAAGAAGTGAAAATACCTGTTCTCATGGAATGCTCATTCCAACAAAACATGGGAATAGTCATTCCATGAGAAAGGGAAAGATCATTTCCACATTTTCATTCCCTTAGACTAATATTTGTTTGTTGTGGGATATGAGGTGGGGATTGGACACTTATTGTGGGACCCACCTCATCCCATGTTTAGTAGAAAAAGGTAAACATTGGATATGGAGTCCATTTTGGATCCCATATTCCCATATGCAATGCCATGGGGGGTGCAGTATTGTATATTCCCCATGGCAGGATTAGTTTCCCACTAAGATTTAAGGGTTCAAAATTATTTCTTCTTACATCTCCTAAATCACATCTTTTATCTCATTTTATATCCTACCAACCAAACACTAAAAACATAATTGTAAGAAATATATATATATATATATATACATATGCGATATTATATATATAATCCCATATATTATCCTGTGGTATTACTTGTCTCATATCAACCAATCTCCCCAATCAGATGTAGTCCTAATGGAATAAGAGAAAATAAGGGAGAGAAAAAAAAAACAAAAAATTTGGGGGGGGGGGGCGGAGGGAATGTGAAACTAAATGATTGCCGTCATCAACCACCACTACTACTACCACTCATCACTCAAGCATCACCACCGTCCTCTACCACCCATCACCACCACCACCACTACCACAACCTCCTTCTACGCCACCACCTCTATCTCTATTTTGACCCCCTATTACAGAATTTTTTGTTTAACTTAATTTTAATTAATATTTAAATTCAAATGATTATTTCATTATTACTTAATTTAGAAACCAAAACAAATAAATGAGAATGATCATTCCATTAACGTTATTTAATTTGATAACCAAACAAAAAAATGAGAATGGTCATTCCATTCTAACTTTCATTCCCACCTTCATTCCGTTCTAACTTTCATTCCCGATCTATTTCCATTTACCAAATGTAGTGTTGGTGTCTACCATATGCTCCTAGAGGAATTCATAACCAGCTTACACACTGCAAAATTTGGTTCCAAACGCTGAAGAACTTGAGATCTCTCCAATGAGGTTATAAACTAGGAAAGAGAACACTGGGGAGAGGCTACTCAATGGTTGCTAGAAGCATTTAGTCAATTGGCAATAAATTTTTGCTTTCAATCGATTCATATTTAGAGAAAAAATTCTCTGGGGTATATATGTCTTATATGAAAGGCATACCCTCCCAAAAGCATACTCCAAGTTTCTGAACCAATGTCCTAGCAAATTCAGTTCTAAAATCAAACCTATAAGAGGACTGTGATCAGATGAATGTTTGGGATCATGTCTATATATTTGTATCATGTTGTAAGCTAGAAGTTTTTTCTTCGTGCAGGCAAGTGAACCGGGATTGTGACTTTCTTGAACAGGAGAGAATCATGGATTACAGTCTCTTGGTTGGTCTTCACTTTCGACAAACTACTTCATACACCAGGGAAGGCCTCATCTCCAAGGATCATACTTCTGGAGTCCGCACTCCTACTGGTTTAACTCTTATCTTTGATTTATCAACTTGTCGGCTTCAGGATTCCTAAGTTGAATTAGTTCTTACAGTTCGGGTACTATCTTATCTTCTCTTACAGGAAATGGAGAGCCTGAAACTGATGGAGCAGCCCCTAGGCTTTCAAGAACGGAGGTGGATCAGCCTCTTTCTGATCCTGCCCGGTGAGCAGAAACTTTGAACATCATGATAAGAATAAAAAAATAAAAATAAATAAAATTTGGATTCTGAAATAGTCCCAACTTGTTCATCGGCAATCCAATTATGCATGCGTACTTTATATTACTGCAAATAATCGAGGAGCATGCAAATAGTTCATACGTGCCCAAGTTAATCAAGAAATTCTACAACAACAATGAGAAAAAAGGATTTTTTTCTCAGTTGATTCATGAATACTCACGGCATGACTATTCTTAACTTCATTGCTCAGTACTAGAGACACTGTTTCCCTTTTCTCATTGTTTATGAATGGGGTTTTTCAGGTGGTCATCTGTTGAATTAGGCATAAACATGCCAGCTCGGGTCGAACTAACAGTGAGAAGAAGTGATTGTGATCTCCAGTTAATTGGAGAACCAACGGGAGAATTCTACGACGTCATCCTTTTCTTTGGTATAATAGATATACTGCAAGATTATGACATTAGCAAGAAGCTCGAGCATGCGTACAAGTCATTCCAATACGACCCGACATCAATATCTGCTGTTGATCCGAAGCAATATTCGAAGCGTTTCAGAGATTTCATTCTCAATGTTTTCACAGAAGACAGTTGAAACTAAAGATGCTTGTGTACCTTCTTCCACTTACAGCTTATATAGGCAGCCACGTGTGGCGGGGCTTCGGTGGAGGGATCATACTTCTCAATGGTAAAAGTTAGCCACCCTCGGCCTGGAAATTTTTTCACATCCTCCTAATTATCCTATTGTTCATAGCTACGGATGTGATTTCGTTTTATTATTTGTATAGATTAGCATCAATCCGAGCTCCTCAAGCCTGTTCCAATTGTAAATGATGTATGTTTGGAAGGGAAGAAAAGGAAAAAAAAAAAAAAAAAAGAAATGTAAATGATTTTTATCCGGGGGTAAATCTGAGTTGAAATTATTTTTTGTACCCAGTTCTGTTGCTCTAGAAGGGAGCGCTCTGGGATTTCAGCATAGAATAAACATGTACAGAAAGGAAGTTGATATGGGAATGAGATTCTTCAAGATGACACATATCATGAGACCGTACTCTGTTTTCACTTTGTTGGAATTGATTAATGCTTGTCATGCATCTAAATTCAATGCATTTTATGCACTTTTACTGTGGATTAAGGTTTGTGTTGAATTCGTTGCTGCGAAAAATCTGGTCCTTACCCTGTATAAAGAGGTTGGCTTCAATTTGTGCAAGTAATGCTTTCCTTTACGTGTGAAATTTGGTCCCACTAGTTATGGATCACTAAATACATACAATCTCAAAATGCAGAAACTGCGAAAAATATGGTCCTTACCCTGTATAAAGAGAGGTTGGCTTCAATTTGTGCAAGTAATGCTTTCCTTTACACAATAATGTTTCAGGTGGGCTTAATTAAATTTACTTGTGAAACGTGACGTAATTTGCCAATAAATGTGATCATCCAATTTGACATTTAACCTAACTTTTTTTTACTACCAAATATAACTAAACATTTTTATATATGTTCTTACCAAATGCAACTCACCTGTTAATAGAGCGTGCCAAAGAGTTTGAAGAGGAAATAAACAAACGATGACGGATCTAGTGGAGGAGGGGGACAAGACTTTTACCTTAATATATATATTAATTATACAATATACGTAAATACGCTCGCGTGGAAGAATTTGTAAAACTGCGCTTGGTGTCATCACTAGGCCTAACGACATCTTCGGAGGGCGGTAGAAGCACACTGTCATTGATACTACTAACAACATCCAAGGGTGTTGTCGGCCCCAATGACGACACCTTGAATCCCACGCAGTGCTTCTTCCTCCCCCCTCCCTTCTCTCTCTTGCTTTTGAAAACCCTAAAATTACAACATACATACAAAGCAATTTTCCAATCAAAACACAAAGAAATAAAGCAATTTCAACAATTAGAAGACAAATACTTGTAAACTTCTTCAATATTGGTGAGGAGAAGAAAGAGAAGTTACAACGTAAGAAATGGAACCAATTTGAACACCCATAGCTACCTGCAATCAAATAAACCAGTAACCTTGACTATCCAATGGAGACGCTTTGTCGTTACTAGGGTCAATGACACTCTTTGGATATCGTTAGTAGTAAGAGTGGAAACGAACTGAGCTGTTCACAAGCTACTCAAATTCGGCTCGAGCTCGATTCGTGAGTTAAATAAGCTCGAACCGAGCTTGGTTTTTGGCTCGTTTTGGATTCGAACTCGAGCTTGAGCCTAAAGAAACTCGGCTCAAAAGCTCGCGAGCAGGATCAGTTAGAATAATATATATATTTTTAATAATATTTTTATATTTTTAATAATATTTTTATCATATTTTAAATCAAAACGACGTCGTTTTGGTTTAATCGAATTATTCGCGAGCTTAATCAAACCTAAATTCTTCTTTCTCGAGCCGAACTCGAGTCTATATAAAAGCTCAAATCGAGCTCGAGCTCAGTATAAAAAGCTCGAGCCGAGCTCGAGCATCTTAAAGCTTGGCTCAGCTCGGCTTGTTTCCACTCCTAGTTAGTAGTATCAACGACACGATATGCTTTTATCGCCCTCCGAGAGTGTCGTCAACAGTGGCGGATGCAGGAATTTTTGTTAATGGAGGCGGAAAAAACCTTTGGTTGTTCAATAAAAAGTTAGAGGAAATTTCAAGAATTTTTAGAAATTTCTAAAAACTTTTGATTGTTTGGCAAAAATATTAGAGAAATTTTTAGTAACTTTTAATTCCAAACGAGCCCTAATGATAACAAAATGTTTTCCAATTGTGTTTTGGTTTTAAGAGAGAAGTTTTGAAAGTTAGTGAGTGGTGCCAAACAGTGGTTTAGACGGCAACATGGCAGCGTGTCAATTCCATTTCCAAAGTAGAAACCTGCAACTTACAACGAAAAACATGGCATTTTGTTTTTTTTCCAAAGAGACTCTCCATGTGATTAAAAAGTTCATTTGCGAGCTAATCAAATATTAAAATCAACAAAAAAATTTCCCCTTTCTCAAGCTCAAAGCTTCTTTTCGTGCAGTTTCAGTGGAGGCGGAATTTTTTTTTTTTTTTTAAATTTCAGTGGCAGCAATCACTGCCGCTCGGCCATATGTACATCTGCCAGTGGTCGTCAAGCCCATTGACGACACCAAGCACAATTTTGTAAATTTTTTCATGTAAGCGTATTTATGTATATTGTATATTTATATATATATATATATATATATATATAAAGGTAAAAATCCCAAAAGGGGACCATCTCTCTTCCAGTTTTAATTTCTTTTTAAAAATTTAGATTACGCTTGTGTCTAAAATCAAAAAATTTGGAATTAATTATTCAAAAAAAATTGTTTAAATATAACATTAATAATTTATATAAGAATTTAATCATGAATTTGAATAATTTAACACTTGATATTACTGGGTGATTCGAAATCATCACAAAAAGTAAATAGTGACACTACTTCGAATCAATTTATGCACACTTTGACTTGTTCTTAGAAATTTTAAAATTAATGACCAAATAAGCCTCCAATACTCATTGAGTTATCCCTTATGGTTCATATAAATTAACTGTTATCTCTTATATTTTAATACAATTTAATTTCAAAGCTATTTATTTAAAATCCCTAATTACCCAAACAAAACCATAGTATAATTTTACCAAAAATTTTGAATACCTTAAGGCTCACCCCCCAATTTTTTTTTAATTTTTTAAAACACTTAATAATACCCTTAAAGTCTATAAATTTTCAACCTCACCCCCTAAAATTAATTCTTTGATCTGTTACCGCTCACATGACATTCTAAAATCAGAGCACGGCATGCATTGGCAAACCTTTCTTGTGATCTTCACAAGCAGGGAGCTTACTCTTTCAGAATTACAAACAAACAAAAACGAAAACAAAAACAAATATCCAGACCCCGAACGTGAATGGGCTTTTCGAGGAAAGCCAGGTCTTTCTTTTTTTTGGGGGGGGGGGGGGGGGGGGGGGGAGAGTCCATGAAGCAAACACGGTTGTGACAACAGCCGGGTAAGGACCAAAATTGGAGATGAAAATAGACATCATCCAATTCTCCCCTTCAAAGAGGTGCTAAGCATAAAATAGCAGGGTAAAAA
The DNA here is from genome assembly GCA_019916065.1 of Vitellaria paradoxa. Classification (NCBI taxonomy): domain Eukaryota; kingdom Viridiplantae; phylum Streptophyta; class Magnoliopsida; order Ericales; family Sapotaceae; genus Vitellaria; species Vitellaria paradoxa. Next base: position 27,642,847 of record CM034243.1, read on the forward strand.
TTCATCTAAACTATATACATATGTATTCACGAACACATTTCACTAAAATTTTCCCTGAACTAAATAGCCCATACGTACATTGAACTTACAATCATGTGTATGTCAGTTGATGTCAGCAATCACGAGAGCAATAGTTGGAAAACTGCACGAGAGATCACAACACACGTAACCTTTTTGACTCTGACGACACAAATAATACATCTTCCTCAATCCATGGTTTGATGTTATCTCCATCAGACTGATGAACTTGTCACCAATTAGGAACCAATATGTCGCTTTGCCATCGTTGTGTTGAAACAGCTGTTTGAATATCGCTACTCTCTTACTGCAAAGCTTCTGTGAATGGGATTTGCAGATCTATAATCCTCATGTTTTCCACAAAATAGAATTGACTCGATCTGATGAGATAATGCACACGAACCATCACCACGGCTCAGAGTTGTTAGAGAGGAAACTTTTAGCTTCGGAGGGCCTGCTCCAACCTTCCTCCATCAAAATAAGGTTGAGGCGGACCATCAATTTCTCAACAGCGTCTTCCTCCAGCTCCAGCTCGCTAAATGAATCAGACGATTGCTTCTGCATAAGAGACTTTTGCAGCAGCCAATGAACTCTTATCAGCATATTCACCAGACTGAAAAATTCAAATGTTTGGGAGCAATAATTAGAAATAGAGTCTACCTTTGCGTCCTTGTAATATCTGAGGAATTGCTGTGACTGCTCGTAAAATCCACAGTGATAAAGAAGAACACTATAATCTCTTAATTCCTTTGGATCTGTTTCCAGGAGGATAAGCCGTTCACATGCTGTCAAAATAGTAAGAGCATCCAAGTGAGCAGAGCTATAGCACTAGGGTATGATGACTCTTTTTTTTTCTCTTTTTCCTTTTTTTCTTTTTCAAACACAAAGAGCAGTTCAATATTTCACGAAAATTGAAGGTGTCACAAGTGTAATTCAAGCCCATAAGTAACAAAAACAAGTAAACCTTTGCCGTAGACCTTAACCGCAAAAGGTTAGTGATGAGCATATATGATAGGCTACAAAAGCTCACGGTAAATATATGATTCGCATTATTTATGTAGGAGAAAATGATTCCAGTTATTTTACCTTTTCTATTATGTTTTTTCCTTCACGGATTTCAATTCATTTTACTCTCATGTGAGAGTAAGTCTATTTACCAAGCACCATCAATATTATTTATTTTATGATCAAAGAATTGCAACCGCTTGAATTTTAAGAAAATACTTTTCTCATTTTTTCCTAACAAGTTGATCCAAAAGGATGAATTTATTTTCGAATCGTTTGAAAAAGAAAAAAAAAAAAAAAAAAAAAAAACAAAACAAAAAATTCACGGGCTCATCAAGTGAAGTCAAAACCAATTCAATTGCCAAGAACCATGCTGCCCTTGTATATTGAAGTCCCAATACAAGTTTAACTTATTTCCGCTATTGCCATAATATTTTCTCCTCTCTTATTGCCCCTCTTAATGCTTGCCGGTCCTTTTGTTTTGTGTCTTGAACTCATCCATTCAATTATATCTCTTGTTACAATAACTACAATAGATTTAAGAGAAGCCACATCTTCATCAAGTGCAGTTAGTGCCTCAATAAACTAAGCCAATATACCAATTTGGAGAGTTAGTACAGACTATTAAAAATACATATATGAAATGAACGATTAGCCAAAACTAACGATTAGCTCTCTATTGGATAACTACATTTACAAAGAAAATTTTACATTTTTTCTTAGGCTAATACCTGTCATTTCACTGTTCAACGTCCAAAATATTATAAAGGTATCCGCTAGCTAATCCCTGACAAAATATAAATCAGATGACACTACTTGGATAATCTATTATTTCATGTCACACCATGCTCCACTGCTTTCACTAAAGGCAATAAATTCATTTAAAAAAAAAAAATTAAACAGAACAAAACCACTGCATTTTAACATAATTGCCCAAATGATAGGGAAATTCTGAATGAATTAATATACCAGACAGTGCACGCCTCATATCCCCAAAGCGTATGCTGGTCCAAACACCTCGTTCTAGCCTATGCCGAGCAGCCTTGGCAGATGCCAGCTTGGAAGCACTGCAACAGATGGTTATACCTTGAGACTTGAAAAGGGGAGGGGGGGAAGAAAAGCAATCAGGTGCAGTGAATTTGCTCTTGTTGGAACCCCCCCTTTTTGTTTTGTTTTTGGGGGGGGGGGGGGACATGAAAAACGATCAGAAGTTATAGATAAGATGTAGCACTGATTGCATTGCAATGAGTCAAAATACCTTTCTTCCATATTATTCGATCCAGTAACAGCATGTGCAGCCCTTAAGAATAAGCTTTCGGTATTATCAAGTTGAAAAGGCCAGAAAGCCTTCTTCAAATCGGTCAATGTCTGCACATTGAACATACCATAAGCACCAAAATAAACCAAATACAACAGCTGATATTGAAAGTAGACACAAAAAATTCAAAAGATGGTCTAACATATCAAATAGAATATTAAAGATATTTCTGGATTGTAACCACAAAGTTCCTATGCCTAACATTGACCAGCAAGATAAAATGAAGGACATGAAATCAGAAAGTTGAAACTAAAAGTTGCTAGGAGTAATACTACAAGTGAACAACTCCAGAGTCTAGGTAACCAACGTAAACAATAATGAAGCTGGGATATCTGGTCTCAATAAGAAAAGATGTTTATAACTTCCAGTAAATTCCAATCACTTGGTTCTTTTTGTTCCAAACAAATTCCATGGAATTAAGGAAAAGTTGGATTTTTTGTTTTTTCTGTGTTGTTTCAGAAATATCGATTTGAAAATATGATTGGAAATTTCAAATTCATCATCCTTCAGCACTTCAAGACTCAAGGGCAAGAGTTTTTAACTTTTTGAATGTGGGGGAGAATGATCCAAAGCATGGGAGAAAGAATGGAAATTTTTGAATTTTTATATGGAGCATCCTTTGGATGTTTATAAACTTGTTTAGGTTCAATCTTATTCTTCTTTTAAGGTATTCTACAGGTTAATAATTCTGTAAAATAGATTTAGTAGCCATTTGTTACGTTTAACTAGTTGGAAACATTTTGGCAATTTTGCTGATTGCTGGAAATAGACTGCAGGAACGCAGTCCTCCTCCGTAGCAGAATCTAGAAACCAATAAATATCTATAAAATTCTTGTATTATATGGAATTGAATTTTAATAAATTTGTGTGAAGACATTACAGCTTTGCACGGTACTTCATAAAAAGCTTTACGGCAGGAATGGAATGGAATGTAAGTGGATGGAAATGAAAGTTGGAATGTAATGAAGGTGGGAATGGAATGGTCATTCCAATTCTCTTGTTTGGTTACCAAATTAAATAATTATACATTGAAATGACCATTTTCATTCTAATATTAATTTAGATTAAATTAAAATAAAATAAAACAAATCTAAATGTGGTAGTGGCAGGTAGGTAAATGGGAGTGGTGGATGGCAGTGGAAGGTGGTAGTGGCAGTGATCATGACAACAGTGGTGCTAGATGTGGTGACTGGCGATAGAGGTGACTAAGGGAGGTGGGGAGGCAGCAAGTGGCGATATAGGTGACTGGGGGTGGCTACAGTTCTACCAAACTGGGAAAGGTGGTGGAGGAAGGAGGTAGGAGGAGAAGGAGCTAGTGATGGTGGTGGTGGGGTGTTTGGCGATGAAAGGTGATGGAGGTGACGGTGATGGTGTTGGTGGAAGCATCGGCAACATGGAGGCAGAGAAGGCACGTGACAATGGAGGTGAAAGGTAATGGATGTGGTAATGGTTGCGGAAGTGGTGATAGGGAGAGGTCAGAGGTGGTATGTGGTGGGGTGATGGTGGAAGGAGGTGATGGGGAGGTGGCAGTGGTGAAGGTGGAGTAGTGGTGGTTGGCGTTGAACACCATTTGCTTTTTTATTTCTTTATCTTCTCTTTTTCTATTTTTTATTCTCATTCCAAGATAGAATGAAAATGTAAGAATAACTATTCCTCTTTGAAAAAGGGAATAGTAATTCCAATATTTTGTTGGAATAGGCATTTCATGGGATCACTCCCACTTTCCTTAAACATACCAGACAAAGGAATGGGAATAAATTATACAAATAAACATTCCATTCCAGCCCATTCCATTCTATCAAACTTTGCTTGAGGGTCTATTACTAGGAATTCAAAGTGAATTCCTAGATTCTCTTCACCTTCTTCTTCACCTCTCTCACTGCAGTGAGCCCAAGTCCTTGTTCTTTTGGTTTTTAATACTAGAGTCCACAACCCAAGTCAAAACTTAGGCTGCAGACTAAGGCTTATATAACACACACACACAACCCGAATTCCCGATGTGGGAACCAGTCCCACAACAGGAACCATGGCATTACCATGCTTACACGCAGTTGCTAACACGTGCCGCGAAGCGGGCAGGTTCCTCTGGTTTTTAACACCAGAGTCCACAACCCAAGTCAAAACTTGAGCTGCAGACTAAGGCTTATATAACACACACACACAACCCGAATTCCCAATGTGGGAACTGCCCAAGTCCTTGTTCTTGTTTCTACCATGTTTGGTTGATGAGAAAGTGATGGGAAATGGTTGAGGAATTATGTAAAGTCAAGGAATTTATTCGAGTTCAATCCAGACCCCCAAATGAGAAGAAATCTCAAGAATATATTTCATTTCATACAGCTTCCATCTTTACATCTTGTATTTATAGTTGGCATACAGATTGTAACTAAACTAACCAATACAACTACAACTAACTTCTAACCACTGGATCAGTAGATCAATAAGGCCAGATGTGATTAGGCCCAGTTGAACACAATCTCCCAGCCCATTACTGTCATTTGCCCAGATCATTTCATTGGACCTTCTTACCTTCAATTGATTTGAGCCATAATGAACCCAACTACCCAATCAGTTATACAGCTAATGTATATCTAGAAAGTAGAAGCTTCATTTGTGACTTCCAGCTTTCTTCTAATTCTGTCAGCAGTACACTTGCCCACTTGCTTGAATCAGACAAGACTTGTCTTGTTCAGACTGAATGCACCAATCTGAACTGTTAGTAGATACAGATGGAGAGCTGAGATTGAGAACTGCTGAATGAAGATCTGAATCGTCCAGCACATTTGCAATCTGAAGGCTGAGATCTGCTGACGTCATGTGGTTATCGGGACATGTGTAATCTGATGGTTGTGGTTACTCTCATCTGATTCATCCATTTCAATCCAGATCGAAAGATCCAAGTTTCTCCCTTTAACCCTAGCTATAAAAGCTCCTCTCATCTGATTAATCCATTTCAATCCAGACCAAAAGATCCAAGTTTCTCCCCTTAGCCCTAGCTAAAAAAGCTCCTCCCACACACCTCCGCCTCCTTTGCCTCTCCCCATTTCTCTATCTGATGTCTCTCACCTACACAACCCTCACCCATATCATCCCCAGATAGCCCTTCAACCATTAACGGATTTGCCTTGTTCCAAATCAGTCATGCAACATTCACATAGTTACTACTTTCAAATTACTATTAATAGTTTTTATTCCACTCCAAAGCCATATCCTGTTAATTCCAATCACATAAACAAATCTAACTAAAATTCTAGATTGTTGATTACTCAACAAGATTGTAAAACAAAACTTTATCCTCTACAATCCGCAAAGGTTGTGTTTGATTATGATTTATGGGATATGAGGTGGGGGATTGTATTATCAATCCGTGGGGCCCACCTTATCCCATATTTGGCAAAAAAAGGTTACTCTGGATATTAAGTCCGGTTTGGATTCCATATCCCTTAAAATGGGGGATATACAATACCTAGGAGGTGTGTTATTATATATCTCCCATTCACTGGATTAGTTCCTGCCGAAATCCATAAGTCCAAGATTATTTCTTGTCAAATCACATCTCTTATCTCACTTTATATCCCACTAACCAAATACCAAAAAATTAATTCCACACAACCAAATTAATGACATGTCATATCCAATCCCTAAATTATCCCATGGTATTACTTATCCCCTAAATTCCATCCCCACAATCAAATGTAGCCTAAGGTACTTCAAATGAGTCATTAGCATGTTCATCTAGTCCTACTTTCTTAATGGAAAATATATAAATAAATCCTGCAATGATCATTTGCAACCTTGACAACCATAAAGCACAACCGCTATAAAATAAGTATTCGTGTCCAACACGTATTAGACATGCACAAATGTCAAACACAACATTTATTATTATTTATTGATTAGCAACCCACAAGATGCAGGTAGGAATTGCAATTAGCAACTATTTGTAGACAATAGTGAAATAATAAAAATTTATTAAGAAAAAAAATTGCAAGAAAGAACCTAATATTTGCATAGAGTAGCTGAAACTCAAATCCTCTAATCTTCTAGCCCATCTTTTGTTACTTTTATGTAATGAATATTATTTCAGTTGTAGATTGAATATAATATTCATATACAGAAAAAAGCTAAAGAATGCATAACAAGTAAACTTAAAATACCTCCACCAATAGAGATTGTGATGTCATGATATGTGGTTGATCAGTATCCTTGCTTTTTTGCTTAGTGTAGCCTTTAGGTAAACTATGAAGATCGCGAGGGAAAAAAATCTCAATGTCAAAATCCAAGAGGCCCCATAAACGAATCATTTTCAAGATCTCTGAATAAATAAGGGAAAGCATAGGAGCTGAGCCTGAGCGATGTGTCAACACCTGATTAAACAAGAAAGATAGAGCAGTTACGAAGAAATTAAAGTTTCATAAGAAATGGGTAGTGTAAAAAAGATGGTGTTTCATACTGAAGGGAGATAAAGAGCTCGTTGCTCTGATTGATTCCTTGCATTGGCTCTCCTGAAACCCTGACAAAGATGAACCACTTAGGACAAATTTTTCTCATCTGCAGGCTTTTACATATAGGACATGAAATTATTTGCAAAAAGAAGCATATAGTTGTCTCTTGACATGTGATCATTTGTGTTTGTTCTAAACTTTGCCTAGCCACTACACAGAGAGAGAGAGAGAGAGAGAGGGTGCTTGCTTCTTATTTTTTCCACATACCAGAAAATTAGCTAACAAAAGAACAATGTGTTTGTATTGAACTAACATGAGAAGACCAAACTTAATTGGGGGGGGGGGGGGAGGGAGTTTAGGTTGTTCAATGGTTCAATCTGGGCAATGTTTAGGGTCAGGTTGGGACAATTAAACTTTCCCGTGATCTGCCACCCCCCCCCCCCCCCGCGGCTAGGTAGGGGGGTTGTTAGGGGTGAATGTGTGAGAATTGTTTGTTAAAGGAATCCTCACTAACAAGTAGCTTTAGAAGACTACTGGAATTCACATAAACAAAAAGCCAGATACGAAAAGTGAAATATTAGAAAAATTACAAGAATAAGCAGGGCATCAAAATTACAAACAGCATCTTCTATCTATTGAGTCAATAAGCTGCTCATGTTAAGAACATAAATCCTGATCACTTTTGAATGGTTCGTGAATGAAGAAATGTCATGAGACATCCATAAACCATAATGATATCCCTTGCAAGGAGAGGCGTGCTTTAAGTCTAATGATAATTCAACTTGATAATAAAAGCTCAACTCGATGATAGTTCAATCTTTAAATCTATTTTTGAGTTATTTAAAATTTACAATATTTGAAGTAGCTATAATCGTTTGGTTTTCTTTTTAAGTGACTATGGTCATAAACTCTATTTCTTTAGACTAAATTGCCATCACAGAACGAAATAAAACTAAACTTCATTTAAGTTCAAGTTAGATATTCATATCCCTAGAGTTAGGAAAAAATTAGACATGTCTAGTCGTAGTTGCTACTTTTAGATTGTTAGCCACCCTCACACCTAAAAGTTTAAACTGTTAAGGAGAAAGCAATATTATTTATATTGACTAATTTGCTCTCAATAGTCTCCCCTCCCCCATGGTCGGACAGACTTTTAAGGGGCCAACAACTGAAACTTATTGACTTTTTTGCTTGTGTTGCGGTGAGATTTGAACCCAAGACTTTTGCAACAACTTTATCAACTTTGAAGGTTGATATGCAATCTTATTCATCAGTCAGATCACAGGTCTACTATCTTATAACATTGAATAAGTTAAAATTATTAAATCAAACAATTTGAATTATATAGTCCCCTCATGTGCACCTTGTTTTGTATAGAAGCCCCATGGATTCAAGCTTGTATCTATAAGAGAAAAGACAGATAACAAGCAAAAAAAATGATAGTAAAACTAAAGTGCATGTGAGACTCATATTAACATTGAAAAAAAATGGCACAAAGAACCGATGACAACAAGAAACAGAAGAATGAAAAAGTTGGAATAAGAGAACCGCAAATGAAAATGAAATGATAAATATTAAAGACGATAGAGTGAAAATTAAAAAAAAAAGTATGACTCTCCCTCTCTATTTAGAACAACGAGAGTCATGTATAAATAAAAGACAGTAACCATTCCATTTCATAGAAAATACTAGTGAAGAGCATAAAATGGAACACTAAATCAACTGAAATGTACAGTGAGGAATATGTTTTGAAAAATCTACCTTGTCAACATACAAGTATCTTTCTAAACACTCAAGAAAGTTCTCGGGCGATGATCCCAATGAAGAACTATAGTGAGAGCAGAACTGCATAGAATGATCATCCAGCCTCTCAAGGAATGCATCCACTGGGAGGGGAACAGAAGAGTGTGAAATAAGTGAATCATCCTCCGCTGCAATATAGAGAGCTGTTTTTGCCAAATCAACACCTCTATTTATGCTAATGCTTGTTTCTCTCTCAATATTCGAAAGTTTCTCAATTTGTGAGCAGAAACCCTCCCTTGCAGCCTGCAAGTCATTCATGAAAATTTTAAGAGTCCATCAACTTTACTCCAGCCCTTACAGAGCTTAAAAATAGATAAATATAAGAAGTATGAAAAAATTCAACCAATCCCGAGATGAAAGTTTCAACTTTCACCTTAGATGATGGGAAGTGAAAAAAAAAAAAAAAAAGAAAAATAATTTGCCCAACTCAACTTAGCCTTCTCCTCTCCCAACTAAATGGGAATTTGAATTCTTACATGAATCATTCTTTTTTTTTTTTTTGCCCCACTCCACTCAGTTAAGTTAATTTCCTCAGTTAAACCACAACTAATTAGCTAATACATAAAATTTTACTAAAATTGAAGAGGCATTCTGAGAAGAAAGGAAAAATAAATGCACGACACATGGAAAACAATCAATTCTAGAAAAATATCATAAAAACTAACCCATAATCACGGCGAAATATAGGATATGTGCACTGCAATCACAATGTATAATGAAATAGCAACACAACAGAACAAAACCACCATAATTTGTTTTTCCTTTAAATAAAATGACCAAATTAACCTGTTCTAAGTGTTATCAGGATAAGACAATTCATCAAAATTCACCATAATATTGCATACCATCAAAATTCATCATGTGCAATCAATTCACTTAAACCCACAAAAATTAAACAATTTTTACAACAGAATAAAATATATATATATATATAGAAATAGAAATCATACTCTGGCATGAGTGATATCGATTCCGGAAGAATCGATGGCGTTGTGCAAAACGAATTTGAGATCATTGGGTGGCACGAATTGTGATCGACAAACCAAACCGGTGCAGTGATATGAAGTTTTGTAGACCTTGCAAAGTTTAAAAGAAGAAGAAGAAGAGAGAGGGAAGGTTCCGGAAATCCAGGGAGAAGTCAAGGCTAACCCACTCACCATTTCTGACACCCAAGATTGGATATTTCTTTGGACTATGTTTGTTGGCTTTCGAGCTGAAGAAGAGAATTACCCAATGGAAGAGACTCGGAGAGAAACGGACCCGGTTGACCAACCCATGTCGGCTATCTGTGTACGTTCCGTGCAGCGCTCAAAAAATTTAAAACCTTCAAAAATTTTTAACATTTATTTACTTTTTACCATATTGTGTAAATTATAAATCATAAATTATTTTAAATTATAAAAACTTTACAGTAACAAAAAAATGATAAAATTCAATAAAAATTGTGCGTTCATAATTCAAGTAGTAAGATAAAAAATAAATAATTTTTAAAAATTTTTAGTATTTTTTTTAGCAATTTTTAGATCCTTAAATAGAATTTTTATCACTTTTTACCACTCCAATCACCCCTGCAACGAGGAAGTCATATTTTTATGTAAAAATGTAATTTTAATGTACATAAATGTTAAGCAAAAATTCAATTTGATTGCATATTAAAAAAATAAAACATTTTAAGAAAAAATTCAAGTTTAATGTACATAAAACTTCAAATATGTGTATTTTTATACTTTTTGTGTCATTTATATATAATAAGAAAGTGAAAATTTTTAAATTTGAGATTTTTCAAACTATTAAAGGTTTCGAGTGTGTTTGGAGTGATAAAAAATAAGATAAAATGAAATAAGTTGAGATTCGTAATTCGTGCAGTGAGATAAAAAGTGAATAGATTTTAGAGTTTTTTAGAATTTTTTTTTATTTTTTGGCACACCAAACAGTGCCTTCATATATAAACTCTCTCTTACTATTCTCATATATATATATATATATATTTTTATTAAGGTGACATTTGGTTTACATTTCTATTTTCTGTTTTCCATTTTTGTTTTATGTGTTAAAAATCTTAAAACGAAAAAAATAAAAAATGCCCTATTTTCTTCATTTTTTGTTAAAAACTCTCAAAATGAGTTTTTACTATTTTTCATTTTATGTGTAAACTCATTTTTTATTTTTAAAAATAAATTTAAAAAACACAAGTAACTAAATGAGTTTTGATTTGTTTTCTTTATTTTGAAAAGTACAAAATGAAAAATGAGTTCAAAACCGAAAATAAAAAACAGAAACAAGAAACGAAAAAATAGAAAAACAAATCAAACGGAAAATAGAAAAACAAACCAAACGGAAAATACTGTTTGAATAGCTATCAAACAAAATCAACTATGAAACTCAATAATTTGAATTTGAGATATTTTCAGTCATTGAATTTGTTCAATAGTTATGATTAATTTTTCTCTCTATTTTGGTTGTTTTTTTGGTATTTTCACTTGAAAATACACTCTCTCACATTTCTTGTATTTTTTAATACCTTTATATAAAAAATTTTAATTAATATTTTTAAAAAGGTACCAATAGTTGTAATAAATAATTTAATATTTTTAAATAATGTATAGGTACTTATCAGATAAAATTAATTAATATTTTTTTTAAATTTCATATTCAGACTTTATTTTTCTTTAGAAATTTCTTAAAAAATAAACATTTAAGTGCGCGCTTGGTTTGCTAAAAAAGTCAAAAATCTCTAAAAAAACCCTAAAAACCTTTATAACTTTTTAACACATTTTGTCTACCTCGTATTTTGTAAAATTTCTATAAATTTATATATATTTACATATTCCAATATATTTTTACAAATCTCAATGAAGTTTTTATAAGCCTAAATAATAATTTCACAAATCCTAATAACTTTTTTATAAATCTCAAAAAACTTTTCAACAACTTTTAGAAAATCTAACATAAACTCTGTTAGAACGGATCAAAAAATCTGTTCCAATCTGTTCCAACAGTTTCTCTCTCTAACATTCTGACACAAAGTTAAAAAGTTCTGACATAAATCGGTTTGAACAGATCCAAAAATTTATTCCAACAGTTTCTTTCTCCAACATTCTAACGCAAAAGTCAAAGTTACATTATTCATTTCTAAAAAATATGGTTTGCTGGTTAACTGTCAAACGCCAAAAAGTTACCAAAACTACGTTTTTTCTTTATTTTTTTTGTCACTTCAAACGCTACCTAAATTAAAAATTCAATTTCAATGTATATAAAAACTTAATATTTTAAATACATATACGTGCTGGACCTCTCTTTCCCTCTTCCCTAATTTCAATTGTTGTAACATTTGTCACTAAATCTCTTTCTTTATCTCTTATTTTATTACTAATTGAAATCTAACTAAATCTCATTCTTTGTCTCTCATTTTTCAGTAACATCTTACTCATTTCTCTCAATCTTGTCGTATCCACTCATTAATTTCTCCCAACCAAACTCAACTGATTTTTATTCTCTCAAATGCATATTAGAATATAACAAATTATTTAATTATTTTATAAATTTATATTTGAATTGTTTGTCGATCAAATTATTTTTTATTACCTTTAGAAAGAGGTAATTCCTAGTTTACTTATAAATAGAGGTCTCAACCCAGTAAAACCCATCAATTAAGAGCAAGGATTCCAATTTCAAACCTACAAAACTCTAATGCAAACCTTAAACTGACACAAATATGTGCATAGGAGGGGAGAATCTAATTTTTTTCCCCTGCAATAGCGTGAAATAAGGGCATTGATAAGGCCATACGGATTCCTCCTCCTCCTTTTAAAAAGTCATGCATGTGATGAAAATTTTAAAATTAGTCGATGGACGGCAGTGGCATCACATCTTATATGATAATTATAATTATATAATTTAATTTAGCTATATTAAAGTGAATCTGAGAACCCAAATGAATCAATCAAATTATTCGATTTCACAATAGGTCCAAAAAAATTGGGGGATTGAATAGAAGAAAAGAGAGATGTTAACATTGGTTTCAATATTAACTCCTAAGCAGTAAGGTTGGGGTCAGGTTTAGAAACATTTATTTATTTTTAATTAAAAAAATAAATATATTTATATTGTTAATTTTTAATTCAATAATTCACAAATAATTATTAGAGAGCTGACATTGGTTTGAAACCCTAAAGTCTCAAATCGAAACGTCAATGTCTAATGGTGCGTTTGGTACGCTGAAGAACGTTGAAAAATTTGAGAACCTCTAAAAGTCATTCACTTTTTATCTCACTATATAAATTACAAACTTACAAATTATATCATTTTGTCTCATTTTTTGTCAATCTAAACACTCCTTAAAAGTTTGTTTAACGCGATATAAAATATTAAAAAATTTAAAAAATTTCTAAAAATTATTATTTTTTATTTTACTATACGAATTACGAACTTATAAATTATTTTATTTTTTGTCGCACCAAACAATTAAGTTTTCCCAAATTTCAAACCCGGTACCAATCGGGCCAAGAAATCTTACTCTACCTCCTCGTCAAAGGCTCAGAAACCCGACAACGGAGGTTTAAGCCTCCCAGCCGAACTGCAGAGAGGTGGAAGAACGAAGAATCGAAAACGCTAATCATGTACGGAGGAGGTGAGTGCCATAACCGTGTATCTCTCTACCCGTATATACATATAGATGTATACATGCTCGTATAGACCGTGCATCTCTCTAACCGTATACACATAATGGTGGTGTTGTTTCGTTGTTAACAGATGAAGTCTCTGCCATAGTCATAGACTTGGGTTCGCACACTTGTAAAGCTGGTTACGCAGGAGAAGATGCCCCCAAAGCCGTCTTTCCATCTGTAAGCATTGCTTTTCTTCGATTTCTTAAGAAATTCATGTGCTTTTGAGGTTTTATTTCGCTCAATTGCAATGCAATTCTCAGTGACTTGTCTCGGAGTTTTGTTTATTTATTTTTTTTGGGTAGGAAGAAGACCCACAATTTTGTTTTACTGTTTTCCCATCTTACATTTTGTAAACTAAGGTTGAGCTATGTAGCAGTATATATACAGAGTGATACGCCATTGGAGTTGCTCTGTGACTCTTTTTGGCAACTCTTTGGAATAAACCCTCAAACTTCTTGGTATCTTCTGGGTAGGAAGAAGACCCACAATTTTGTTTTACTGTTTTCCCATCGTACATTTTGTAAACTAAGGTTGAGCTATGTAGGAGTATATATACAGAGTGATACGCCATTGGAGTTGCTCTGTGACTCTTTTTGGTAACTCTTTGGAATAAACCCTCAAACTTCTTGGTATCTTCTGGGTAGGAAGAAGACCCACAATTTTGTTTTACTTTTTCCCATCTTTCATTTTTGTAAACTAAGATTGAGCTATGTAGGAGCGTAACTACACTGATACATGTGAGTCTTTTTTGGAACTCTTTGGAATAAACCCTCAAACTTCTTGGTCTCTTCTGGGTAGGAAGAAGACCCACAATTTTGTTTTTCTGTTTTCCCATTCATTTTGTAAACTAAGATCAGGCTATGTAGGAGTGTATAGACACTGTGATACAACATTGGAGTGGCTCTGTAACTCCTTTTGGTAACTCTGTAGAATAAATCCTCAAACTTCTTGGTATCCACATGCGTTTTTATGCACTTTGTGTGGTGGAATGCAAACAATTTGACCAAAAGGTAGGGTGTCGTCTGGAAGTTATGAATCCAGCGTTGTTTTAGAACTTTATAGCAAGCATATGGTGATCTGAGAAAGTCACTTAATGCGATGTTGTGGCACTGTTTCCAGTTATATGTTTCATAGAGCTAGTTTTTGTGTTTTTTATTGGCTTTACAATTATGTCGAGGAAATATTGGTGGCTTTTTTTGTTTTTTTAACTTTGTTAATGTTATGATGCCATGATTGTTTCTGTCAGTATTCAAGTTCATACTCCTTTTTTTTTGCTTGCTCAAAAGCATTGTTTTTTTCGATTCTTTGTATTTTATGTCAGATTTTTTTTAATTATATGTTGACGATCCCAATATATGTGTGCTTAAAGGTTGCTGGATCAATTGATCAAATGGACGTTGATGACTCTGATAATCGCGAAAGGAGCTCTGGATCTGTTCCTGATTCTAAGAATATTGTTAGAACTTTTGACTCGGATAAATCTAAAGGAAAACGCAAATTATATGTAGGATCTCAAGCCTTAGGATACCGACGGGATCATATGGAGGTTAGTTTGTTGTTTACGTTTAATGTGGTATCATGTGACACAATTTTCAATGTTTTCATTTTTTTTTGTCGTCTTTGATCATAAAATTTGCTATTTCTTCAGGTGCTGTCACCCATTAAGGATGGAGTTATTGTTGACTGGGATATAGTTGATAGCATCTGGGACCATGCTTTCAGGTAAGGCAAATTGTAGATTATCTGTTTGAGCAAAATTATGCTTATCTGGCTCTCTCTTCAACTGATGGAAGTTTGGCTTGCATAATCTGCAGCCTGCTTAATTACGTGCTGCAGTAGATGGTCAATATTTTGTCCTTTCTTCATATTAGCTTCAGAGCTCTTTCTTCTTTCGTTATTCTTTATACTCTATAACTTTTAGAAAGTTTTCTATTATGCAATTGTTTTCTGGTTTTAAATTATATATATATATATATATTTCTATACAGAAAAGAACAATGTTACTTGTGTTTCCATTGTGTCTTGGTTGATATTAACTAGAATGCTTTGTTTCTTTTTTTTCTCTTTTTTGCTTTTGCTGTGATTTTTATAAAATTGTTGTTGGTTATCACCCAAAAAAAAAAAAAGGTATTTCTTTGAATTTCCCACTTATATTATTTTTGGCCTTTGTTGATTTTAGGGAATGTCTGCTGATTGATCCTAAAGAGCACCCCATGCTAGTTGCTGAACCATCTTCTAACAGTCAACAACAAAGAGAAAAGTGAGTTTGCACGGGTGCCCATCTGTTGGTTTGTTGATATATACACTGGAATGATCCTCATCCTTTTCTGATAGGAGCTTTGTTTCAAAATTGTGATATTATGACCTAGGCTCCTAGTGTGGTAATTATGATTTGACTGCTATTTTTTTTTTGGATCAAGATAAATAATAAAATGATGTAGTTGTCAATCATCCAGTCAAATGTTGCCCTGTATCTATCAAAGTAGCTGAATTTGCTGCTTATGTTAGCGGGACAATTTAAACATTCTTCCTTTACAAATTGTGGTTGTCTGGTCATCAAACAAAATGAAATACTCCAATCGAGGGCTTCATGGATTCTGGTATTTTGCATCATCCAAAGTTGAAAACTAAGAGTCTAATTTATTTATTTCATTTTTTTTTAATTGAAGCTGAACTGAAGAGTCTATTTAAGTCGGAAGAAGTCCGTCATGTTGGATGAATAAAGCAATTTGCTTAATTTCTTAGAAGTAATTGTGTTGAAAACAATCTTTTTTAGAAAATTATTCCTTTTTATGTGGATTTCCTAGATTCAACATCAAACATTTAGCTCACCTCGGAATTTAAAAAAAAAAAAAAAAAGAATGGTTATTTCTACTTGGGCCCTGTTTGTATCAGGAAATGGTTTTTGTAAAATGCCTTTGGAGCTAATACATTTTTTTTTTTTTTTTTTTTTTATGAGTAACCTTTGAAGAGAGTACTTTACAAGGTTCAAACTGTTAGTCTGTTATTAAGAACATTGATTTCTACCACTGTACAACATTCCGCATAGAAGTGTATTACACAATTTTCAAACTTTGATTCTCCTGGGCTGGGCTAATTTGTGGAAGTTCAAACCATGTGCTAGGTCCTGTCTGTTGCTGTTGTGAGATTGACAGTAGCATGGAAACTATTTGTGATGTAGTTCAGAGAAACTATAAGAGGGCAGGGAGAAGACATGCAATATTTCAACATCCTTTGCTAGAATATTGAAATTTTCACTTGACTGCAAGGCATGCCCAGATTCATGGCACTGTGTTATTCAAGTAAAACAGTGTCTTTTTTCTGTTAAGCAAACCCTGTGATCCATAGCTTGGAGGTTGTACGGTTAGCTACTTGTTAACCATATAGTTTCAGTTGATGAAACCAAGATACAGCTATGTGAAGTTACGTTATAGTGACATGTTTTAGAAAAACTCTTGAAAGATAAGTAGGATTATGACCACATTGATACACACTAGCAATCATAGGATCACGAAACTAGCAATTACGAACTGAAAGAGCAAAGACAAATAGAAATAGTGGTGAGAAGTTGGGAGTTGGGACAACCATGGGAAATTTTCAGGTGAGTCCGAGTCTATCACCTTGGTTTGTAGATATTTTCTTCCCCTACAAGCCTTTTAACCTTTGTCAATATGACAAAATATGTTGATATGATATCTTAAAAGACGCTAAAATGCATATGAACCTAAATGATTTCAAGAAAACTTCCAACTAGGCATGCTATAATTTTCAGCAGAATATATATTAGTGAGTTTACCACTTTTAGGGAAGAATCAAATTTTATGTTCTATAGGAGAATCAGTAGGGAAGAAGTAAAAGAAGTATTAAAAAGGATGAAGAATGGGAAAGCAGTTGGGCCAGATGGTATCCCAATAGGTTTGGAGGTGCTTAGGAGAGGATGGCATAAGTTGGTTGACAAAACTTTTTAATGTAGTGCTAAAGAGCAAGAAGATGACTGATGCATGGAGGAAAAGTATCCTTATACCCATATACAAGAACAAAGGAGATATTCAGAATTGTGCGAACTACCGCGGGATTAAATTGATGAGCCATACAATGAAATTATGAGAGAGAGTTATTGAGAGAAGGCTAAGAAGGATAACAAACATTTCAGAGAACCAATTTGGTTTCATGCCTGGAAGATCAACCATGGAGGCTATCTTTCTCTTGAGGAGGTTAATGGAACAGTATAGAGAAGATAAAAAAGATTTACATATAGTGTTCATCGATTTAGAGAAGGCATATGACCGGGTTCCTAGGGAGATTCTATGGAGAGTATTGGAAAAGAAAGGAGTGTGTGTCGCATATATTGAGACAATAAAGGACATGTATGATAGAGCCATGACATCTATACGGACAACTAGTGGAGAGACTAACGAGTTCCCTATCACGATTGGTTTACATCAAGGCTCAGCGTTAAGCCCGTACTTGTTTGCTTTAGTTATGGATGAGATTACAAGACATATTCAGGATGAGGTGCAGTGGTGTATGCTATTTGCAGATGATATTGTTTTAGTAGATGAGACGAGAGAAGGAGTGAATGCTAAGCTAGAATTGTGGCGGGATACGTTAGAGACAAAAGGGTTTAGGCTAAGCCGATATAAGACGGAATATATGGAATGTAAGTTTAGTCAAAGTAGGATAACGGGTAGTATAGAAGTAAGTTTAGGCACACAAAAGATTGTAGAGAAAGATAAATTTAGGTACTTTGGATCTATGGTGCAACAAGATGGAGGGATTGATACTGATATAAGTCACAGGATTCAAGCCGGGTGGACCAAATGGAGGAGTGCTTCGGGGGTTTTGTGTGACCGAAAAGTCTCCCTCAAGATGAAAGGAAAGTATTATAAGGTAGCGGTTAGACCAGCGCTGCTATATGGATTAGAGTGTTGGGCAGTAAAGCATAATCATGGTCAGAATATGGCAGTTGCAGAGATGAGGATGCTAAGGTGAATGTGCGGGATTACAAGGAAAGATAGGATTAGGAACGAGGAGATTAGGGGTAAAGTAGGAATAGCACCGATTGAAGATAAAATGAGAGAAAACCGATTAAGATGGTTTAACTATGTTAGAAGGCGTCCAGCAGAGGCACCTGTTAGAAGGTGTGAAAGTATGGAGATTGCCAGGAGTAGGAGAGATAGAGGAAGACCCAAGAGAAGCTGGAAATAAACTATTAAATATGAGCTGACCTACCTAGATATATCGGAGGACATGACCCTAAACAGATCTAATTGGCGTCGACAAATCCATATAGCCGACCCCACTTAGTAGGAAAAGGCTTGGTTTGGTTTGGTTTAATATATATTAGTGAGTACTCTCATATGACCTCTATCATGGATATGAAGGCTGAGGTTTGGGTTTGAACAAACCTTTTGTTTTTGAAATGGATGTTAAATGTAGGGTAATGCTAAATGCATTCTACTTTTGGCTTCCTACACCAATACAAAACACTATTCATTGTGAGAAGAGATGGAGTGTGGGAAGCTAAAAGTGGAGTGCATTTAATATTTTCCTAAATATAATATATTAACGACTTTAGAGTTTCTTGTCTTGTAGAGCTCTCACTTCTTTGTCTTTTGTTGACTTGAATCCAATTATTCTGACGATAAATGAATTGCCTAATGCCAAACCAAACTAATATATCCTGCATATAGATTTATGTTTAGCAAAGTAACTTGTTACATATCTGACAGGACATCAGAGCTTATGTTTGAAAAATACGAAATTCCTGCACTCTTTTTGGCCAAGAACGCTGTACGTACTCCATTCCATCCTTGACATTTCTTTTTAAGAAAATCATTTTCAATGCAAATTGAAGAACTGTTATTCATTATCTGCTTTTGTTCTCTCTCTCTTTTACCAAGATCATTGCAGTCTTTAATTTGGTATAAAATAACCTTAATGTTGAAATGTCAGGTTCTCACATCTTTTGCATCAGGGCGGGCCACCTCTTTAGTTGTTGACAGGTAGGCATTTATACGACAGTTACCAATCATGAATCCTGGGTTTTCTTATTTCGGCATTTGATATTGGAAACTATGTGCTGCCACATTTGTATTTTTACCACCTCATGCATTATAATAGCTTCTTGTACAGCATTAAACATCTTCATAATCTTTCTGTTAGACTGTTAGCACTTTGGAATTTTTCAAATCATAAAGAAACTTTGATATGTATTTAATTTCTGAAATTTCTTAACAGAAGATGGACTGGAGAAAGCTTTTAAATGGCCTAATATAACGTCATTGATGAACAGTTAAGTTTAAGCACATTCCTGACAAGAAAAAAGGCACTTGTGAGTGGAATGAGATTGGATAGACAGTTCCTCTCGGCGCATGTTTAGGCAATTCTGCTAACATGCACCACCTTAGGAATACCAGTAGGCGGCACCCCTCTTCACTGAGGGGCTACATTAGGAAAACTTTTCAAGTTAGTCAGGTCACTATCGACGTTGATGAGGATTTTAAGATTAAAGGAGGAACCAGAATCGTGGAAAGAGGAAGTGGTTATGTCCGAGTAATGGTTTTATATGAGGAAGAACTTCGATGGCTGCAGGAAATGTGCTGGAAATCCAAGGGGAGGAAAGACAACAAAGTGCAGTTGGGAAGCTTCAGAGGAGGTGCCAGAACAGTGGTATGCTCTTTAATATCTGATGGTTTAGGCAGATTACTTGAACTTCGTTTATTTGCCCCTTTTGGGAGAAGGATGGTCATAATTCTAGAGTTGGTGGAAGGGGTTGGCTGGAATTTTTTTGCCAAACTTATTGATTCATTCTTCTGTGAGAGTCCAATGGTCCCAAATAATGCTTTTATTCTTAAAGGTATATTGGGCCAGAATGCTGGCAGCTACTTGCAGCATAAAATGGATTCGAGATCTCATTTTCAGGCAGCTGGTTGTTCGGTGCAGCACAATATGAATTCAAGATCTTATCTACATGCTGCCGCTATACCAGATTGGAATGAACATAAAATTCGAAGTTCCTTTAATAAAAAGCATGTTACAGTCAATTTTGATGATGCAATACCAAGCAGCCATAGCATGGCTAGATGTTTGGTTGGGAGTTTCAGGGGTACAGGCCTTGTTTTGCCTGATACCAACAAAGTCCAAAATTGGGTTCATCGGAAATGGAATTTTCCGGGGGGAGTTGCTGTTAAAGAACTAGAAGAAGGAAGGTATCTTTTTATTTTTCCCTCCAAAGAGTTAGCATCTCAGACTTTACAGAAAGATCATTTCATAGAAGGAAACTATTTATTCTTGGACACATGGCATAGCTGGATATGCTGTTCTAGAAGAGGCTGGAGCAATAGTTCTGTTTGGATAAAAGTAATAGGTATACCAGTTTATCTTTGGAACATCAATGTGTTTCAAAGCATAGGTAACTTCTGTGGAGGGTTTCAAGGTATTGATGAGGGCTGGAACAGTTCATCTCAATTCAAATGGATTAGATTAAAAGTTAAAGGAGATGGTAGATCAGTCCCAGCCTCTGTTCCAATAATTGTTGGGCAATCTAAATATGACTGTCCAATTTGGGTTGAGAGGAAACCATGGGTGGACTGGATAGAAGCATCCTCCATCAGTGGAGTTTTCCGGCCATCGGGGGGGGGGGAAGCTGAAGGAGGCGCGTGGGAATGTGGCAGATTCAATGAAGGAATTCAATCTTGGTAACCGGAAAGACCAAGTAATTAAGAAGGCCCAGAAACCCAAAAGACTCCCCAAAGAAGCCAGGAAAGTTAAATGGGTCTAGGTGGATAGAAAGTCACAGGAAACAAAGAGGGATTTTCACTATTCAATGAATCAGAATGGCAGCCTATTAAGGAACAAATTTGAAATTCTCGGAAAGTTGGAAGACTAGGAATTTAGGCATCCTATTAATGATAGGAAGCCCCAAATTAATGATGTCCTCACAACAATAAATACTCCATACGAACAGTCATCAAGGCAGATGCAAATCCCCTCCCAGTTGGCTGCGGCTAGTCCTGACAGAGAAAGACTCTTTGAGAAGAAATATTGTTCAAGGAGGACAGGTCTTAAACCTAAAATGGATGGAAGATTATCTTTGCCTGTAGTTCCTTCCTGCCTAACTTCTAATACTGATTGGATTGGAGAGGACTCAATTTTTGGGGAAAGAATTCAGTTGGGTGCTGTTTCAGACTCAGAAGATTTGTCTAAGCCTCTGCAGTGTACCCCCCTTGCTTCCTATAGCCTTGAAGAATGGAATTCTGAGGTACTTTTACTAGGAGATTGTGGTCAAGACTAGCAAAAAATTTCAGCATGGGTCATAAAAAGAATGAAGTCTTTCAAGAAAATTTTGGGGATCTCTAGTGAGGATTTGGAAGACAAACTTATGGATTTGCTCCAATCTATTGAAGAGAAAAGAAGAAATCAACAAAGTGGGGAAAAGAAAAAACACCAAGGAATCAACAGAGGTATTCGAGAACTTAAGAATCTGCAATGGTCATTATCTTATGGGAAAGGAACTCAACAGGATTCTCATTTTGGCTGTTAGTGTAGAAGGGAGAGGCAAGTAACCATTATCATTGTGTTTGTAATGAAGCCAAAAATTCTGAGTTGGAATATCAGAGGATGTTGTGGGTCGGAGAAAAGGTTGGTCATCAAGGCTGCTCTAAAACAGTGGCACCCAGATGTGGTCTGTTTGCAGGAAACAAAACTAACCTCTATAGATGATACTATCGTCAGATCACTGTGGGGTGGTAATTGGGTGCAATGGGTAGCTATAAATTCTCTTGGAGCATTAGGAGGAATTCTAGTGATGTGGGATAGCAGGAAGCTGTTACTGCTGGATTCAGAGGCTGGTAATTATTCCCTATCTTGTTTGTTCCAGCAGATTGAGATGGATATCACTTGGTCTTTCACAGGGGTTTATGGACCAATTGATAACAACTCAAAAGCTGCCTTTTTGGAGGAGGTTGGAGCTGCTGTGTTTCGATGGGGTGTTCCATGGTGTATGGGGGGAGATTTCAACCTAGTTAAGAGCACTGATGATAAATGGAATTGTAAAAGGAGAACTAAGCATATGAAGATGTTTTCTGATTTCATTGATGACTTGAGCTGCATAGACTTGCCTTTGGGTGGTTGTAAATACACTTGGAGCAATAACACAAGTAAATCTAGGATAGACATATTTCTGGTGTCTAATGAATGGGAAGAATTATTTCCGGAAGTTACCCAAAAAACCTTATCCAGAATCATCTCAGATCACTTCCATGTCTTGCTTGATGGAGGAGGATTACATGGTGGGCCAAAACCATTTAGGCTTGAAAATATGTGGATGCAAGTTGAAGGATTTAAGGATATGGTAGCAACTTGGTGGCAAAGCTACACCTTTACTGGATCTGCCAGCTATAGGTTGTCTCAAAAGCTGTCCTGCCTTAAAGTAGATTTAAAAAAATGGAATGCTGAGGTCTTTGGAAGTATCACTCATCAGAAGGCTCAACTTGAAAAAGACATTCATTTTCTGGACTTACTGGATGATGAGGGGAAGCTGATTGACTTGGACATAAGCAGCAGAGAAAACAAGATCTGGAAGTTGAAGAAAATTCTTAAAATGGAGGAAACCAGCTGGAGACAAAAGTCTAGAGTCAAGTGGATCAAAGAAGGAGACAGGAATACTAAATATTTCCATAAAATGGCCTCAGCAAATAAGAGAAGGAATTGGATTGAAAGAGTAAGAATTAATGGCATAACTACTGAAGATCCGAGGGAGATAAGGCAGGGTATTCTGCACTTTTATCAGCTACTATTCCAGGAAGAGGCTGGCTGGAGACCAAAGGTTAATGAACTTGATTTCTCCCAGCTCAGTTCCACATATTCTGAGACTCTGGAAATGCCTTTTACTGAGCAGGAAATTTTCCAGGCCCTTAATGATCTCAATGGTGAAAAAGCCCCTGGACCTGATGGTTGGACTGTTGCTTTTTTCCAGGCCTGTGGAGTGTATTTAAGAAGGATCTGCTGCAGCTTTTCATCGAGTTTCATCAAAGCTGCTGGTTTGTTAAAAGTATGAACTCAACATTCATTGCTCTTGTCCCAAAGAAACCTGGTGCTGTGGATGTCAAAGATTTTAGGCCAATAAGTTTGGTAGGGGTTGTTTACAAACTTATTTCCAAGGTTCTTGCCAACAGATTCAAAAAAATATTGGATTCTCTGATCTCACCTTCACAGAATGCTTTTGTGGGAGAAAGGCAAATCTTGGATGCTGTTTTAGTGGCTAATGAGGTCTTAGATTCTAAGACAAAGAGTAAGGAACCAGGCATTGTATGTAAGTTGGACATTGAGAAGGCATTTGACCATGTCAACTGGAAATTTTTGATCTATATGCTGGGAAGAATTGGCTTCGGCAGCAGATGGTGTCAATGGATTGAATGGTGCATTTCAACTGCTAGGTTTTCAATCTTAATCAATGGAACCCCTGAAGGCTTTTATGCTTCCTCCAGAGGATTAAGGCAAGGAGATCCCCTTTCTCCCTTCCTATTCATCTTAGTCATGGAAGTTCTAAGCAAGATGTTACAGCAAGTAGAAGCAGCAGGTTTTATAGAAGGCTTTACTGTCGGCTCTAGTAGAAATCCCCTCAGCATATCTCATCTGCTCTTTGCAGATGATGCAATTATATTCTGTGGTGCAGATTTGATGCAGCTGGGGCATCTTCGTTGCACATTGCTGGGATTTGAGGTGGTAACTGGACTTAAAGTTAACCTTCAAAAGACTGAAATAATGGCAGTCGGTGCATTGGACAATCTGGGTGCTTTAGCAAGTTTATTGGGCTGCAAAATTGGTTCCTTCCCTACCACTTACCTCGGATTGCCGCTGGGAGCTCATCACAAATCAAAACTGATTTGGGATCCAATTTTAGAGAAATGTAAGAGAAGGTTGGCAGGATGGAAGCTTAAGTACTTGTCAACTGGGGCTAGGGTCACACTAATTAAGAGTGTTTTAGCGAGCCTACCAATATATTTCCTCTCTCTATTCACAGCCCCAGCCTCGGTAATCAAGGAGTTGGTGAGGTTGCAAAGGGACTTCCTTTGGGAAAGAAATGAGGAGGTGCACGAGCATTGTCTTGCGAGCTGGGAGATTGTTTGCAAACCAATAGAGGCTGGAGGTGTGGGATTTAGATCATTAAAACTGAGCAATGAAGCCTTATTAGGGAAATGGCCTTGGAGATATGCTCAAGAGGATAACAAACTTTGGAAGAGGTTGATTGCTGTTAAATATAGGGAAGAGTTTGGAGGGTGGACCTCTTCGATGGTATCAACTCCTTGTGGTTATGGTTTATGGAGAGGAATTAGAAGAAACTGGCTGGCATTTAGCTGCTGTATTTCACGGTAGGTTGGGAGAGGAGACAGAATACTCTTTTGGAAGCAAGATTGGTTAGGTGTAGGCTGTCTCTCTGAGTTGTTTCCTGGAATCTTTGCAATTGCAGCTAACAAAGAAGCTAGAATATCAGATTACTGCAACGGTGTTGGCTGTCAAGGCAGCTGGACAGTGCAGCTTCGAAGGAATGTAAATGACTGGGAGGTAGGTAGCTTGTTGCTGTTAATGGAGTTATTATGTTCTATTAAGCTGACGTTATCTCCAAATGCCATGATCTGGCAGCCTACAACGAGCAAGGTCTTTTCAGTGAAGTCTTTTTATAACTCTCTACAAGGCTGCAATGCAGAATTCTTCCCATGGACAAAGATATGGAAAGCTGCAATACCCACTAGTCACTTTCTTCACTTGGTGTGCAGTCAAAGGTAAGATTTTGACATTGGATAATTTGCAGAAACGTGGTCATCGAATGGCTAATTGCTGCCAGCTGTGTCTAAAGCAAGAGGAATCAATAGCTCATCTACTACTTCACTGCTCTTGGTCGGCGGAGCTATGGGCTTTGTTGTTGAGTTGGTTTGGAGTTCATTTGTGCTTCCCGAAAGATCTAAGGAGTTTTCTATTGCTTTGGTGGGGTCAAACTTTGGCTAAAAGGAAAAAGAACACTTGGAATTTGGCTCCATTTTGCCTCTTTTGGATAATTTGGAAAGAGAGCAACAGGAGGATTTTTGAAGATGATAAAAAGACTACCTCAAGGATTAAGAGCCTCTTCTTCAGTTGTTTGTATGGTTGGGTTAGAGAAGGAAAGGATCTTGACTTATGCTCTCTTCTGAATTTTCTTGCTGAATTGTGCTAATCTTTGGCTTGGGTAGTATTGTATATTTATTGTACTCTTAGCATCTCCTGATGCTAATTTATATTTTTCCGAAATAATAAAAGCTTACTTATCTTTTTCAAAAAAAAAAAAAATTAACATTCAGGTACATCTCTTGAAAACTACTTCCATGAAGGAACTTAGAGAGTTTATAACGATTGTGGAGATGAAAAAGAGCAAGTTGGCTAGATATTTAGATTTATACAATCTAATGATCCCTATATTCACAATTATTCTAGATCTTGCTAGTAAGGTTGTTGTCCAAGAGGATTGCTGGAATTGTCAGTATTCAGTTTATTGCTATTATATTGGGAGCTCAAAATGTACTGTTTGGAATTTGGCTCGTTACAGTAGCTTTTGATTTTTGGGCAAGTGGCTGTTAAGCAATGTTCTTTGGGTCCTTTTCCACAACCCGTCCACCCAAAAAAAAAAAAAAAAAAAATTCTTTGGGAATTGTCAATTATTTTGTCATTATGGCCTGAACAATAAAAAAAATAATAAAAAATTAACAAGCTCTTACGTCAACCTAGTTTAATGCCCTGAACCAGTTTATAGAGGGAAACAACCTTTTCCTCCCCCTGGAAATGGTAAGCTATGAAACTGAGTTTTGAATATGTACTCGCAGGTTTTAGATTTATATTACCTTCTTTTTTCTAGTATTCCTTGATTGGTTGCTAAAATTGATACTAATCAATCGCATTGCCATAACTACAAACTGATTCAGTGGTGGAGGATCAACTACCGTTGCCCCTGTACATGATGGTTATGTTCTTCAGAAGGTATTGCTCTTGACCAAGTGAAAAGATGGCTTTCCAACGGTTTTAATTTGGATATTGTGTTTGTCTTTTCTATTACTTTTCATATATGCCAAACTTAAATTCCAAATCCAAAAAGCCTAATTCATGTTTCTTGGAATTCCTAATTAGTTTATTTGTCCTAGTTAGAGGAAAAGAAGAGACAATAGAAGGGAACAGTTATCCATCCTTCATTCCTCTGCAAGTTTGAAACACAATACAACTAGACACAACTATGCACAATTGTCCATAAACAGAGAAGGAAACAAACAAGAAAAGATGCTAATCATATGGTAATTATGCTAGCAATGCTAACGTATTTCTAACACTTCCTCTCAACTTGGAGCATAGAGAAAGATAATGTATTTCAAAAGACCTCTTAAATTCAGAAAAAACCTCTTAAATTCAGAAAGATAACTGTCCCAATAGGTTTTGGTTAAATACTCTCCTGTTCAATGGAACCACTTATCTTGGACAATAGGTTTTTCTTCCTTTCTATACTTTTGTTTCAAGTAAAAGATGAGACATTAAATAGCATCACATTACAAAACTTTGCTTTTTGGTTGAATTTCGTTGATTCTTGTGATATTTTAGACATTCCATTTATGAAAGTTTTGCTGTTCCTCTTTAGTTGTACATTTCATGGGGCATCTCTATCTTGCTAGGAGGGCGTAGGTTTTGCATCCATCCTATGTATAGAAGTGGCACCCCTGTTGGCACCTGCCTAATATATTTACATTATTTATCCCCACCGTCTGAAAGAAAAAAAAGAACTCCTCATAGCAGTGGTCATAATATAAATATGGGAAGTTTGAAATGGTTGAGGATGCAAGTAGAAAAAGTTTGGCATAGGGGTCAAGGCAAAAAAAAGAAAATTTAGAAGAAATTTAATGTAGTACTTGGACAGTGTTAAGTAGGATCTTTACAACAATATTAAGGGTTTTGAGTTATGGTTAATAAGAAAAAAAAGTTGTGGTTAATAATTCATAAGAAAAAATGTTATGGTTAATAATTCATAAGGAAAGAAAAAATTATAGTTAATATGAAATATCAATTTAACCTTTTGTTTGTTACCTATTTTGATGCAAATCCATCTAAAGATTATTTTATTTTTAAGATTTTATTTTAAGATTTATTTTGAATTGGATTTTATTAGATATTTATTTCCTTTTCGATAGTTTATTTTGAATAGAATTTCTGGGATTGTAATATTTTTATTTTGTTTTATTTTATCTTATCTTCAGTTATCCTAGGAAGTTATTAGCCTATTTAAAGACCTTCGATTATTAGGGTTGTGAAGGCTAACAAAACCAAACCAAACAAAACCGAACTAAGCCTTTTCCCACTAGGTGGGGTCGGCTATATGGATTTGACGACGCCAATCAAATTTGTTTAGGGCCATGTTCTCCGTTAGATCCAGGTAAGTAAGGTCATGTTTAATAGTTTCTTTCCAACTTCTCTTGGGTTTTCCTCTTCCTTTCCTACTCCTAGCAATCTCCATGCGTTCACACCTTCTAACAGGTGCCTTCGTTGGACGCCTTCTAACATAGCCGAACCATCTTAATCGATTTTCTCTCATTTTATCTTTAATCGGTGATATTCCTACTTTGTCCCTAATCTCCTCGTTTCTAATCTTATCTCTCCTTGTAATCCTGCACATCTATCTTAGCATTTTCATCTCCGTAATTACCATCTTCTGAACACGATTATGTTTTACTGCCCAAAGTGTCAAATCCAAGAGAAAAAAAAAAAATTGAATTGGAGCTTGTGTGCTTGTTCTTCCTCCCCCTTCTTCTTTTTCCCCCTCCTCTCTTAGTCTTGTTCTTCTCTCTCTATTTCTCTATTTGCTTTAATCTTTCTATCGTTCTACATCAACTTTGGTATCAGAGCAAAATCTAGATCAATAAACTTCCTCAAATCAAATTTTATTTACTGTCAAGAGCTTTAAACCCTAGCCGTCATAAACCAAACCACAAACCAAACCACAAACCAAACCAAGCCTTTTCCCACTAGGTGGGGTCGGCTATATGGATTTGTCGACGCCAATTAGATCTGTTTAGGGGCATGTCCTCCGATAAATCTAGGTAAGTCAGGTCATGTTTAATGGTTTCTTTCCAACTTCTCTTGGGTCTTCCTCTACCTCTCCTACTCCTGGCAATCTCCATACTTTCACACCTTCTAACAGGTGCCTCTGCTGGACGCCTTCTAACATGGCCAAACCATCTTAATCGGTTTTCTCTCATTTTATCTTCAATCGGTGCTATTCCTACTTTGTCCCTAATCTCCTTGTTCCTAATCCTATCTTTCCTTGTAATCCTGCACATCCACCTTAGCATCCTCATCTCCGCAACTGCCATCTTCTGACCATGATTATGCTTTACTGCCCAACACTCTGATCCATATAGCAGCGCTGGTCTAACCGCTACCTTATAATACTTTCCTTTCACCTTGAGGGAGATTTTTCGGTCGCACAAAACCCCCAAAGCACTCCTCCATTTGGTCCATCCAGCTTGAATCCTGTGACTTACATTAGTATCAATCCCTCCATCTTGTTGCACCATAGATGCAAGGTACCTAAATTTATCTTTCTCTACATTCTTTTGTGTGCCTAAACTTACTTCTATACTACCCGTTATTCTATTTTAACCAAACTTACATTCCATATATTTCGTCTTGCATCGGCTTAGCCTAAACCCTTTTGTCTTTAACGTATCCCGCCACAATTCTAGCTTAGCATTCACTCCTTCTCTCGTCTCATCTACTAAAACAATATCATCTGCAAATAGCACACACCACGGCATCTCATCCTGAATGTGTCTTGTAATCTCATCCATAACTAAATCAAACAAGTATGGGCTTAACGCTGAGCCTTAATGTAAACTAATCGTGATAGGGAACTCGTTAGTCTCTCTACCAGTCGTCCGTATAGATGTCATGGCTCTATCATACATGTCCTTTAGCGCCTCAATATATGCGACACACGCTCCTTTCTTTTCCAATACTCTCCATAGAATCTCCCTAGGAACCTGATCATATGCCTTCTCCAAATCGATGAACACCATATGTAAATCTTTTTGACCTTCTCTATATTGTTCTATTAACCTCCTCAAGAGAAAGATAGCCTCCATAGTTGATCTTCCAGGCATGAAACCAAATTGGTTCTCTGAAACGTTTGTTGTCCTTTTTAGTCTTCTCTCAATAACTCTCTCCCATAATTTCATCGTATGGCTCATCAATTTAATCCCGCGGTAGTTCGCATAGTTCTGAATATCTCCTTTATTCTTGTATATGGGTATAAGGATAACCCTAGCCGTCATAATAGTTCAAAATTCTAGCTGCCATCGTAGTCCAAAACCCTAGCCATGCCAACTTAGCATAACCACTTTCGCAAACTTTCGGTGACACCTAACTCTAGTGAACACCACCACTGGCGTTGCCTCCCTCCGGCGACCTCCAGCGACCGATTGACGACTTTTCGGTGACTTTCCAGTGACGTCCATAATCTATCCAAAACCTTTTACACCATATTTTTGCAACTTCCAAGCCAACAGGACAGCTGACTACCTATTCAGATGTTTCAAAAGTAGTTATTTCAGATAGTTTGGAGCAAAAGTTTGGATTGAAGTATAATTCTCTCATTATTAATTATGATAAATGCTTGTGTCATATGGTAGTGTGAATTGCATAAATTTGAACTTAAACATTGCCCATTTGTTTCATTTACCCTAGTTCCTAGTTCCCTTTGAATTAGTTAATTGTTGCCAATCTTGGAAAAAAAAAAAAATCACTCGCCCATTGCTTGCCTAGATTATTTGTTGAGTTTCATTTATTAGATTCATTGTTCCTATTTTAAGCATATTAGGATTTTATATTTTTATTACTCTCTTTTTTTTAAGTTTTCTTTAATATTGGTATTTGGAGAAAAAAATTGCTTCTGTTTTTTTACCATGAATTTTGAAAATCAATCATATTGGAATCATAAGGTAGGATTTTGTTCTATTCGTCAAACTTATGTTAAAGGTCCTTATTTTAGTGGCACTATCGATCCTCATGAGTTTCTTAATTGGATAGATGATATTGAATATATTTTTGACCATCACAATCTGTCTGATGGCCAATGTATTTGTCTGGCCAAAGTAAGATTGACCAATTATTCTAGAGAGTATTGACAAATAGTCAAGTTATACTATAGATTTGTTACTCGACAGGCCGTAATAAAAAAAATTTTGAGCGATTGATTTGTTTCTAAAAGTTTTAAGGATGAGGCATGGTCTCAGTTAATGCACCTTAAACAAGAGCATTCTTCTGTTGATGAATATTTTGATCAATTTAAAACTCTTAGGAAGTGGTCCAAGTTTTGAAATGAGTTTTGTACCATTAGTAGATTTGTCTTTGGTTTAAGGCTTTGCATCTGTGAGAAGGTTAAACGATACGCTCAAAGACCTTAAATGAAGCTGACTTTAAAGTTTTAGAGATTGAAATTGAGTCACTTGAGTCTATGTCGCAGAATAGTTCCCCTGCATATATCTTCCCAAGTGTCTAGTGCCTCACATTCTTTTCATCTGACTCCGTATGTTCATCCACCAAATGACCATTTGGAGGCTTCATATCCTACTCCCATAGTAGACTTTTCTACATCTGCTTCATCTAGTGGCACTCCTGAGGTTACTTATCATATTTCTATAGTGTTTTCTAATGTACAAACCATTAAATTGCACCGTCCATATCTCGGACCTAGCGTTCTTATGGTTTCTATTGACATTTGTGATTCTATTAGTGATTCTCATCTTGTGACAGTTAATTCCTTCTTTGATCATGATGAGTCACCAAATCCTCAAAATGTGTTTGAAGTGGTTGATTCGGTTCCGTCATCATCTTGTGAGGATACCATGAATAATGATTGTCAAGATTGTATAAACTTTATCATTGGTGATGGTTACTTTTTCAGGAGATATTATTTAAGCATCTCAAGAGCTTTACTTGGTGGCCTCATGAGTTGGGAGTTTTCTGAGTCTATATCCAAGTTGTTCTTCTGTGAGATCATTCAGTTGCATGAGTTGAGTCCTCACTTGTAGTGTATAATGAGACATTCTTTTATAAATTGAACAGTTTTTCTTACAAGTTGTGTGTGGCATCTCTTACCACTATTTTATTGATATTATTGAGTTTCCAGCCACTTATTTGCCTTTTAGGGATTCATATTTGATAAGTTCAGTTGCATCGTTCCTTGTCATTTTTTCTCAACCATGTATTCCAACTTTTTTTGATAATGCTAATATTAAATGGAAAATTAAATTGAATAATGACTATTATAAATTTCTTGTTGATGTCTTTGATGGGAATAAAAACTTTAATGGATGTAACTCAATGATGACTTATGCATTACCTACTTATTATCCCATATTGTTCTACCAAAATTTGCACGCCAAAGATATTAGGCCATTCTCTATCCTTTGTGATCCTGTGCCCAATGCAATCTTTTTTACATTGCGATGTGATGTGAGTTTTGTCGTTATTTGCAATGTGGAAAACTTGTTACTTTGTTGAGGCATCTTTGGCCCTCAAATATTGTCTGCAAGTAATGTTGATGTTTTCATACCAATTCCAGTCCTTCCACCTCTTCAGCACTGCCCATGTGTGTTTTTTAGTGTTGAGGATCTCATTGTCCTTCAACTCCGATGATGTCTTGTTAGGTGGAAAATGTGATCGAATACTAATGCGCAAGCTTTCACTCAACGGAGTTGAGTTTTTCTAAGCGGTGGAGAATGATGCAAATCTATCCAAAGATTATCTTATTTTTAAGATTTATTTTGAATAGGATTTATTAGAGATTTATTTCCTTTCAGATAGCTTATTTTGAATAAAATTTCTGCGATTGCAACCTTTTTTTTTTTAAATTTTATTTTTTGTTATCCTAGGAAGTTATTAGCCTATTTAAAGACCTTCGATTATTAGGATTGGGGAGACTATTGATGATCAAAATTTTGAACTGAAACCTGTGTGCTTGTTCTTCCTTTCGCTTCTTCTTCTTCTTCTCCCCCCTCTCATAATCTGGTTCTTCTCTCGCTATTTCTCTATTTGCTTTAATCTCTCTACCGCCCTACATCATAGTCACTGTTGATGTTTTCTGTCAACAGGCTGTGCAATCTTCACCAATTGGAGGAGAATTTCTTACTGATTGCTTGATGAAAAGCTTGGAGAGCAAAGGCCTCACTGTGAGTCACTACTCGTAACTTTGAGGTGGTTGATTGTATGAAATAACCATGTATATTGCTAAAATATTCCTGTACTTTGTCTTCAGATAAAACCCAGGTATTCTTTTAAAAGAAAGGAAATACGGCCCGGAGAGTTTCAGGTTATTTATGGCCTCATTTCTTTACATCTGCACTTTTTCCCCCCTCAGAAAAATTCATCGTTCTCTTATTGGAGGGAAAAACTTTTTTCTTGCGTAGGATTGGCATGTATCATAATTTATGGTTGACTTTTAATCAAAGACCCAGAACTGTCCACTTTAACACTATGTCTTTCTTTTATTGATAGTTTTCTTAATGGCTTTATCAAGCACTGTGGACATAATTGTGTTTGGCAGTTGCAGTATGGTTCATGTTCTGTAGTGTCGGTATTTCATTAGTCTGATATGGCTACACTGCTTTATATTTCTTTCTAAATGTTTTCTGTGCAGGGGTCTAGGATTGGCATCTATCATAATTTCTTTCTAACTGTTAGTTTTGATGTAATAGTAGTTGTGAAGCTGCTCTACGTTTTCTTCCTTGCTAGTCCTTGTATTTATTTTAGTTCAAAGAGGCCTGCCCTGCAGTTCAATGAACCAATGTGTCCACTGCAGCAACCCCTCCCCCCATTCCTCCAACAAATAATGCTAAAAGACAAAAAATGAAAATAACAGAGTCTGCCCTCGGGCTGAAAGCAATATCTTCTGTGTATTTTATTACTGTCATCTTATCTTTCTCTTGGACGCATGCCTTTTTTTTTGGCTGCGATGCTTATTTGATTAATGCATGTGGACTTTGATTCAATTGGTAACCAACCTTTTCTTTGACTTTTTGAAATTCACTCTAATTGTTCTCACAGACTCTGGATCTTGATTTTCCAAACACAACTGAAAGTTACAAACTATTCTGCCAGGTTTGTTATCACCACAGTTTCCCCTTTTCATTTGTTGATTTCCTCCTGTTTCTTCTCAATGTTCTTTTCTTGTTACAGAGGGAAATTGTCAGTGATATTAAGGAATGTGTGTGTCGAGCACCAGATACTCCTTATGATGGTTTGTGTTTCCATGCATCTTTTGTCATGTTAACTCTGTTTAAATTTGTTGGCTCTGTCCATTTGTTTGATTTTAGTTTCAATGTTACATTCTTGTTTTGGATGGTATATTATTTCAGTTAAACTATATAACATTGAATGGAATACAATTTGTTCTGTCACTTTAAAGAAGATAATCATCTTAAACCAAAGTGTGAATTTGACACCCTGAATTTGACACCCTTGCTTATTCTTTGTAATTTTATTTACTAACACAAGGCAATTTTGAGCACAGAGTCATTGGAGAGTCCTGTAAACATTTTCATACCAGATTCTCATAAGATTGTGTTTTGCAAGAATTTTTTTAGCTTGGCTTGACACTTTTTTCTAACTTCCAAAACATTTGCTTTTATGTAATGACAAGTGTGATTACTTACACACTCTCTCTCTCTCTCTCTCACACACACACACACACACAAATGTTAAAATCAGTGGTTTATGTATAGGTCTCTTGGGTTTCTGAAGTTGTCTAGACACTTCCCAACATTTCTTTGACATGGTGATCATTAAATTACTTGGAGTCTATGTCTTTAGAATTTATCTTCTTGTTTATTTTCTTGTTTATCAATAATTTATTTTTATTGCTTAATGAGAAACCTGAAGTTGTTGAAGGAAAATCCTTTTTTTGATAAAAAACAAATGGAATTTGCATGGCTTGGCTGTAAGGACTACTCCACGGAGGAAAGATATATTCTATTATTTTTAGCTCACTAAATACCTGTTACAACTGACCTATTTATAGACTAAGAATCCTTATTATCCAAGGATGATGTGATAATATCAAATAAAAAAAATTCAATCATATCATACCAATCATGTCTTTCCTTATATGATAATTTGATTTTAAATATTATTGTTTTCCATCTCTGAAGCTTTGAATGCATCACTCACATAACTGGAACTTATCCCGTATCCTGCCTTTTCAGAGAGTGCTTATTCAAACATTCCGATGACACCATATGAGCTTCCTGATGGGCAGTAAGTCCTGTGCAATTCTTTCATTTAAGTTTCTTTAGAGCATAGGGATACAATGTGTTCGATTTGCTTTTATTTTCCAAAACCACTGTTGTATTCTAATTTGCATGGGCTGGGTTGAATTTTAAACCCTGACTATCTGTTGTGGTCTCTCAATGCATCCCCTGTGCCAGTAGATCAGTGGCTCATTGATGTCGTTGCTAGATTCTCCTTGCATTACTGGTGGCAGTAACTTAATAGCATCGACCACTTTCATACATCTTTGTTTTAAACCATGTTTTTGGCATTTGTTTATATTATCTTGTAATGGTAACCAGGACAATAGAAATTGGTGCTGACAGATTCAAGATTCCTGATGTGCTGTTCAATCCGTCTCTGGTTCAGGTCAGTGGCTCAAATACTAGGAACATTTACTTTTTGCATGCTCTTTTCCGAGGATCGTAATTCCAATTTGGTGTGTTGTTTTAGTCGCCTTCAAAAAGGAAACATTTTGGAAACACCAAAAAAGTAACAGAAATTTTATACAAGCTCAATAATTAGATAACTGTACATGTTTGAACCCTTGGAATCACCTTCGGGAGTCCTGGGATTGAAGCCCTTTGGGCCCAAAGCACAGAAGATTAGTAACGCGACCTTCTTGGCTTGTCAGATTGTAACAAATTCTTTGGTTTGTGTTTGAACCCCCATTGTTTTTTGCAAGTCTGCAACTTATTGCTATACATGTTGATGGCAACCAAGTGGGATTCCTGTTAGGGCTGGCCCGACAGGAAATTCCTTTGGTAGGTTAGCTTTCCCCCCTCTCTGCATGTTTATATAAATGGTAAATCTACATTCTAGAAGTTTATTCATTGCAAACTAGGAACTGTTAAATTATTATTGGCTTTTTCAGGCAATTTCACATTTCTAATCAGAAGGCATTAGAACGAGACCATTTGTTGAAATATTCCAAATTATATTGATGCTGTTATATCAAAAGTCCATGCCTGTTAGTGTGTGTGCTTTGCTTTTTGGTCTACCTGAAACGTTCAATTAATGTTTTGACAGTGTGGGCATAATATATGAACTAGCTTTACTGGGTGTCTACTCGTTGTCGGGTAAATGGTTGTCTGAATTAATTTCAGATCATTTTTGTTTCATCGTTAAGGAATCTGATTATGAGTCTGCCGATGTTCTGATGTGATAGCTCACACGTATTAAGGTTGTTAGCTGTATAATATATTCTAGAGATTCAAAATATATATATTTATGGCAGTGTATAATTATTCATTTTACCTAATTTGTATAGACTCTAGGGTTATAAGTACAAACCACAAGACCACTTATTGGTGAGTCTTATTTCTCCTAATTCTCTGTACTACATGTTATCGAAGATCGTAAAATCCCTATCCTTTTCTTCTCCTATTAGGATTCTTGTTCTACATTAAGAAGCCCTAATAATATTGTTTGTGTCTCTATCAAGAACACAGAACACTTATTACTTACTGGTTCTTCATGGTTACTGACAAGCTCCCTCAAAAAGCTAGCGAACTTCTCCACTGTCTTGATAATCACCAAGAAGCTCCTCAGACCACTGACGAGACAAACTTCTTAGATAATTGACAACCACCTCTAGAGCATCCAACATTGTTGACAAAGCCATAGAGCTTCTCTCATTCCCTTGACCATCATCCTTATCAACTATCTTGCCAGCCCCTAACGAGACTCACATCCACTGCTTCATCGTCGAAAAAGAAGCAACGTGCCTATACACACTACTTGGACCTCCACAAGTAGATCTTGCTCGCAACACTGTCCTTTAGTGCTGGAAAGCATGCGCAGCTTTCAGTCATTTCTTTCCGACCACTGATGCCATCAACTTCAGTTGGTGACCTCATCCCGATCATCACAGATCACTGGGTGATCTCCAGTGATCCATCAGTGACTTTTGTTGACCGTCTTGTGGCCTTCGACTGCTTGGTGAGTTTTTTGGTTGGCTTCTGTTGACTTCTGTTGTTTTTTGATAGTGTGTCACAGATGGTGATTGAGTTCCCTATTTAAAGTTCTATTTTTTTTATCTTTGTGGATACAAAATGTGATATTTATTTTTATCTCTGTCCATTCCACTGCTCAACTTCCACAAATTCCATAATTGACCATGTGGAAATTAAATGTGAACAACTATGTTCCATGGCCCAAAGCTGTGAAGTTTTTATTTACTGGTTTTGGCAAAGAAGATCATTTCACCAAAGATGGTCCCACAAAAGGCAACGGACAAGAAAATATGGGCTTAGGAAGATGCTCGCTTTTTCAGTGCCACGTGGAATTCTATGGAAAAACACATCACCATGATGTATACTCATATCAACACTTGTAAAGAAATCTGGGATTATTGCAGACTTCTTTACTCTAGTGACCTCACTCATATGTACTACTTGTCCCAAGAGTTTTTTCAGCCGAAAAAAAATGGTCGACTGTTTGTTGAATACTTTACCTCCTCACTACAAATTCATGAAGAATTGAATATCTTACAGCCTATCATAGCAGATGTTCATGCTATGCAATTGCAATGAGAATAGTTAGTTGTTCTTAAGTTTTTGATAGGCCTTGATCCCAAGGATGACTCCTTTCGTTCCCAAATTCTTACTAGCTCAGAAATTCCTTTTATGGCTGAGACATACTTTAACGAAATTCACAATGTTGTTCAGACAACTACACCTCCTCAGTATGCACGTTGTTTAGTACTTATTAGTCAGACTCTTGACTCTAATTAAGGAGGCATTAGTAGCAAAGGATCTTAGTCATATCATTAGAATAATCGGTCGTCGTGGACATGGTCAAGGTTCATCCGGACACTGTACTTATTGTGGAAGGGAGAATCATACTTGTGAAACTTGTTGGAAACTGCATGATTTCCCTCCACAAATTGATAATGCTGCTTCCATTGACACAAGTCCATCAGGCTCTCCCATAAGAAACCAACACAATGTTCCTGTGACTGACAAGTAGTATCCAGATTTTATGAGGTATCAGACTACTGGACAGATATCTCTTCCCACTGTTTCCCTCACCCACAACGGTAATTTTATTGTTTGTCTTTGCACTCATCAATTCCAGCCTTGGATCCTTTATTCTAGGGCTTCTGGTCGTATGTTAGGTATTTCTACGCCTCTTTGATATTCGCTCTTTCATGGATCTTGCCACAATTACTTTTGCTAATCGTTCTTCTAAAATCATGAGTGGAATTGGTAAGGCTCATCCTACCTTCTTTGTCTCCTTATATATTTGTTCTATATACTCCCTCTTTAGCCTTCAATCTCTTGTTTTGGTTGCAAACTTACAGAACAGTATAGTTGTGCTGTAACATTATTTCTTCATTATGTTTTAATTTAGGATTTGAAGATCAAGGAGAGGATTAGAGGAGGGCATGAAACTGGCGGACTATACTATCTCGATGCCATTCCACTTTCCACTTCATGTGCTACTGTGGCTTCTCCACCTGAAATTAATTGCTATCTTGGTCAATCATCATTGGATAATCTGAAGTTGTTAGTTCCAAGTTTGAGTCATTCACATTCATTGCAATGCGAGTTTTGTCAGTTAGGGAAGTATCATTGTGTTTCTTTTGCTTCCAGAGTCAATAAATGGCCATTAGGTCCTTTTCAGTGAGTTCATACTATTGTTTGGGGTCTGAAACATATAATTTCGAAATTCGGATATCAATATTTTGTGACGTTTGATAATTATTCTCAAAATTCATAGCTTTATTTATTGAAAGATCAGTTGGAGTTGTTCCCTATATTTCGTGCTTTTATGCTGAAAGTCAAGCACAATTTAGTACTCCCATTTGCATTCTCTGAAATGATAATACCAGAGAATACTTATCTAAACCTTTTTCTGACTTTATGATGGCATCCAAAATTATACATCATTCTTGTTCTAGAACTCCACAACAAAATGGAGTCGTAGAGCTCAAGAATTGTCATCTGCTTGGGACTGTCTGTTGTCTCCTTTTTTAGATGAAATTCTCAAAAATCTTCTGGGGAGGTGCGATCCTTACTGCATGCCATCTTATTAATTGAATGCCATTATTAATTCATTGAAATCAATCACCTCATTCTCTTATCTTTCCTCATGAGCTACCTTTTCCTTTTCCTCCTCATCTCTTGGGGATGTTGCAACTTTTTAGTAAGTAATATATTGTGTGTCCATTGATCTTTGCTTATTTGATTACTACTTCATTTTTTATGTTACTTCTGTGTTATATGGACTTGGG
Source organism: Vitellaria paradoxa (assembly GCA_019916065.1). Classification (NCBI taxonomy): domain Eukaryota; kingdom Viridiplantae; phylum Streptophyta; class Magnoliopsida; order Ericales; family Sapotaceae; genus Vitellaria; species Vitellaria paradoxa. Next base: position 27,681,676 of record CM034243.1, read on the forward strand.
TACGAGTGTTGGATACGATATATGTCTAAATTCTGATCTTATTGGCACATGGGAAAATATTAATATGTTTAATATAATTATTTAATTCTATACGATAATATAGTATTTACAAGGTGTCATTTAAGTATTTCATGCATAAAATTTAAGTTTTATGCATAATTATGTGTGCTAAAAATTGAATTGCTAAATATTTTTTATGAATATCCAAACACTTATATCATACCCTTACCTAAGTGTCCTTGTCTAAGCATAAAGTATCTGCCATGGGTGCATTTTATATTTAGGATAGGGTTACTTGACGATTATAGAGCAGTGTGATTTTAAAGCTTGTTTCATATGTTTCCTGCTATTGATTTGTTACTATGCTACACCCTTTTGTTTTCCTATTAAAATTGGTTCCGCATTATTCTAGTTAACATTTATCTTTCACTTTTGAACTTAATCCCAGACCATTCCCGGTATGGAAAGTTTTATGGAGACTGATCCTTCTGTTCGTGGCTTACCACAAATGGTAAATTCTTTATTTGCATGTACATGTTCACTGGCACGGAAATGGATTTTGATATTTTATTATTTCCTTCCAGTTAACTATTCATCTCTAATTGATGCAGGTTTTAGAGAGCATTAGCAAGTGTGATGTCGATATTCGGAGAGAACTATTCAGTAGTATATTGGTAAATTACTTTATGCCCTTTATGTTAATCCTCTAGTTTACTCAATTTTATAAGCAGCATTGTTGATTTTAGTTTTAATACTTTTTTCTTCTTGCTATTGGATCATTGTTTAATATAGTTGTCCTTGTTTTTCTTTTTAAATGGAAAATAGTGGAAGTGTGTGAAATGGATATTAAGAATTAAAATGCAGAGTGGTATCACCTGTAATATCTTACGAGGGTCTGTCTCAATAGTTTATTATCTCGAGTAAATCAATCTGCGGACTTCACATTCACATTAGATTAGGACTTTGAACTACTTTGATGTTTTGGGTTAATTTCTTTTGTCTTAACAGTATGAGCAGATTGGCAGATTTAAGTGTTGGTCATCCTGTCATGTATCATGACTTGCCAGCCTCTTGCCCCTAAAATTTGGAAAGAGAATATTATTAGGACTAATTACTTACAAATGATAGTGGATGATTTTCATTTTTTAGGAAATGATCAAAATTTCATTTTGGTAGGTTGTTTTGATTATTAGGGAAACAAAAAGCTATTCAAAAATTTTCTTTTGTGGCCCAAAAATATGAAATAAATAGAATTTTTTTTGAAGTATATGTAAAATTATTAATCACCAAATACCTAAGTGCCAAATTATTAAAAACAAGAGGCACCTTTTTCATTTATATTACTATTTTATACTCTCAACATGTATGCTTGCTTGAGACCCGAGGCTTTCTTCACAAACCTTTTACTTTGGCAATGAGATTTGAATTTAGGATTTTGCCTAATTTGATATTTATTTGAGCTTTTGAGACAATTAGTGACTTAACATATGGTATTAGAACTCTGGTTTTAGGAGAAGCTTGGTTTAATGTTCATTATTAGTGTTTATTTTCAATTTGCTCCTGTTAGAGAATATTATATTTATGTTAGAGAATATTATATTTATTGCTGATTGATAATTATTTCCTTCCTTGGAGTGATAGCCTTGATTAGTTGTCTTTCTTATTTCAATTGTAATTCAATGTTATAAATATAGTGAAAGGGAGAAGGGAATTCACACTTCTCTAATCCCTGTTTTGATATTCCAATATGGTATCAGAGTAGGATTAATTAAAAAAAAAAAACTTAGCCGTCAGAACCTTTAAAAAAAAAAAAAAGGTCTTGCCTGAAGTTCGTTGCCGGTGACGTCTCCGGCCACCAAAGCCAACATCCGACAGCATCGCTAGTCTTGTCGGTGTTCAGTGACCACAACCGTAGTAACCTCATCGCTAGCGGCCTTCCACACTCTCCCTCGCGTATTCACATCGACTTGCTCCATTTCTCACACGCCAAAGGCTTCTTAGTGTGTGCTGGTGCGTGACCGACCGGAGGCACTCCAGCGTTCCTTGATGGCAGTCGCCTGATGTAAGCGATTGTCGTTCTTTTTTGTTCCTTATGATCTGCCGTGATTGATCTCGATTGGAGTCTTTGCAATCGCTGCTGCTCAACATGGTTTGATGTCTGATTTTGATTTCTGCCTTCGCGTACGGCTATAATTGCCGATTTTTTTCTCTAAGATTCTGATTCGGTATTTGGTGTTCTATTGTGCTGAAGAACTGCGGTTGCTATTCTCTTCACTTCCAGATAGTTTTGTTTGTTTATTTTTTTGCTGTTTTTGATTCATTAGCGATTGTCTGTTTCTTTTACTAGTGGACTCTTAAATCAGACTTGGTTGCTCTTGTTATTCAATCAAATATGTTGAAGTCAGAATCTTCATTTGATCAAATTTTGCCCCAACGGTTTTTTTTAAAGCTGATGATGTTCCTTTCTCCATCACGCCAAAGAAACTAAAATGGCGATAATTATCAGAGCTGGGCACATGCAGTTAAAACTTTTCTTGGGGAGCAAACTGTGATCTATCACTAATGATCTGCCATCTTCCAATGATCCTAAATATTCTGTTTGGATGAGTGAGGATGCAATTGTAATGGGCCTCTTGTGGCATAGTTTAGAGGACACAGTGGCCACTACTGTTGAATTTTGTGATTCCTCTAAATAGATTTGGGACTGCCTCGCTGAATCTTACTCCTAAAGAAGTAATATCTCTTGAGTTTATGAGTTGTACGAGCAAATGTTTTCAACAAAACAAGGTGAAAAATCATTATCAGAGAATTGTAGTCACTTGAAGAGTTTATGGGAACAATTATTGTAGTATCACCCTATTAATGCAGACTTGACACAGCAGCAGAAGTACTGGAAAGAGTTTATGATTGCTAATTTTTTGTTTGGTCTTAATCCTGCTCTCAGAGGATTTAAGGATCAGATCTTAGCAAGCGCGATCTTGCTTACTGTTGCTAGTGCCTATGCTCGCATCCAGCGATTGTTGTAGGCACTCAGTCATTCTTCCATCAAGGATCAAACAGTGCCAACTACTGATTCATCTGCCCTTGTTAGTCATCCCAACTGTGGTGGCTCTTCTTGTGGATCTCGTGGTGGAAGGAACATTCGAGGTGGATCTAGAGGTAGGGGAAGATCTTCTAGTAATAGAGGAAATTGTAAGTGTGATTTTTGTGGTGGAATCAATCATATAGAACTTTTTTGTTGGAAGAAGTATGGGGAAATCTGAGCAGGCACATCACGTTAGTGATCCGAGTTCTATGCAGCCTTTAGTGCTTGACAGTGGTATTTCCACATTCGATTTTCAGGAGACATTCACTTTGAGCTCATCCCAGCTTCGAGAGTTTATTCAATCTTTACGTGTTTCTACTCTCTCTACTTCTACTTCCACTTTGACAAATTCAGGTAACCCGACTCTTGTCTTTTTCAACATAATCATCACGCAATAAATCAACAAAGCCCAAAGTGATCTCTCTTTCCCCTTCAAGTTTAGCTACTACAGTACCAGTGTGAATATGATCTCCATCCTAAATTATTGATTCAGGAGCCAATTCACATATATCCGGTGATTCCTACTTATTCTCTAATTTTAGTCATATTGATCATAATATTGTCTTAACTGACGACTCTTTTTGTCCTGTGCCTGGCAAAGGGACTCTTTGTCCCTTGTCATCCCTAAATTTACATTCTAGCCTTTATGTGCCTCAATTTCCCTTTAATTTACTGTTTGTCAGTTAATTAACCAGATTATTAAATTGTTCGATAACCCTTTCTTTCAAAGTCTTGTGTCTTTTAGGATCATAAGACTAAGAAAACAATTGGTTCGGGGCATGAGAAGGATGGCCTTTACTGTTTCGGTCCTGATCGCCCTCCAAAACACTTATCTTTTGCTGCTCTTCGCACTACTTTCTCCTCTTTAGTGGCATCATAGTTTAGGTCATCCGTCTTTAGCAATGTTAAAGCTTATTGTGCCAAATTTGAGTTCTGTATCTAGTTTAGAATGCGAGGCTTGTTAGTTTGGCAAACATCACCGTAGCATCTTTCTTAGTTGTCAGTGGTCGTAAGTTCGAGTATTTTGCTGTCATTCATACTAATGTTTGGGGACCCTCCCAGGTTAAGAGTGTCATTGGATTCTTCCACTTTGTTCTATTTATTGATGAATTTTCTCGTATGACTTGGCTTTTCTTGATGAAACAAAGGACTGAGTTACCTTCTATCATTTCTTGTTTCTATAATTAAATTTCTACTTAGCTTGATAAGAAAATCAAAATTTTTTGATCTGATAATACTCTGGAATACGTTCGATTGGTTGTTGATAGCTTTGTCTTGAAAAAGGAATTATTCATCAAATAACCTGCTGTTGCACTTCTCAAAAAAATGGTGTTGCTAAACTTTTTTTGGGTAGATGCTGTTCTTACAACATGTTATCTTAGTAATAGAGTGTCTACATTTGTCTTGTCAAACCAATCTCTCTCTCTTTTTTTTCCTTTTTTTTTTTTTATCGTTTACCCTGGTCGGTCATAATTCTCTCTTCCTCGTCAAATTTTTGGCTGTGTTACCTTCGTTCGTATCCTTGATCTAGGTCTAGATAAATTATAAGCTCGTTCTTGTGTCTTTTTTTGGGGTATTCTCACGCACAAAAAAGGTATTGGTGTTATCATTCCGAGTCAAGTTGCTATTTTGCAAGCACTGAGTCATCTTTTTTGAATTCACTGCCTTTTTTTCTTCTGATGGTGGTACTCTATTAGCTAACCTTATTTCTAGTGAGGGGATGTCTTCTTCTACTCTTCTTGCTCCCATGTCTTTAATGTATGTCCCTTTGTCTCAGTCTTCGTCCCTTGACGTAAACACTACCAACATCACTGCTCAACCGATTGCTTTTACTGTTCCCTCCATTGCTCCTCTACCAAGGGGGATGTATCAAAGTGATCGTGATAGGAAGGTGGTCTTTACTTCCTTGGCTGATTCTTCTTTTTCGTCTGAGGTACCTGCTTCTCCTTCCGACTTGCGTATTGTTTTGCAGAAAGGTAGGCGTACTTGCACTGTACATCTTGTTGCTATTTTTTTTTTTTGTTGTCGCCTTTCCTCTTCTCTGTTTTCTTTTGTTTGTGCCTTGTCTTCTGTTTCTGTTCCAACATCTTATAAACAGGCCTTATCAATTTCGGGATGGAAGCATGCAATGGATGAAGAAATGCATGCTCTCCATCAGAATCCGACATGGGACCTCTTCCCTCTGGTAAACGAGCTGTTGGCTGTCGCTGGGTTTATACTGTTAAGTATCTTCCGAAAGGTTTAGTTGAGCGTCTTAAGGCTCGATTAGTTGCCAATGGTTAAACTCATACATACGGCGTTGACTACTTTGAGACATTCTCACCTTTTGCTCACCTGAATTCAGTCTGAATTCTTCTTATTGTTGTTGTCAACCGTTCTTGGCCTTTACATTATCTTGACATTAAGAATCCTTTTCTTCATATTGAGCTTTAGGAAGAAGTCTATATGGATTAGTCCCTTGGTTATAGCATTCTTGGCAATGAGCATCTCGTGTGTCGCTTATAGCATGCTTTGTATGGCCTGAAATAATCTCCTCGGCCTTGGTTTAACTGTTTCAACTTTGTCCTTCTTGGTGTTGGGTACACTTGCTTTGCTCCTGATCACTCTGTGTTTATACGTCGTACATCTTTTGACACTATTATCTTGATTATATATGTGAATGACATTAATCTCTGGTGATGATGCTTCGGGTATTGTAGATTTGAAAAAGTATCTTGCCACTTAGTTTCACACTAAAGATCTTGGCCAACTTCGTTACTTTCTTGGGATTAAGATTGACTGCTCATCACAGGGTATCTCATTTTGTTAGCGCAAGTATATTCTAGATTTACTTTCTTAAATTGGCCTTCTAGGTGCCTGTTCTGCTAATATTCCTATGGATTCCTCTACTAAATTGGATGCTACTTTGGGAAAAATCTTTTCTGATGTGGATCGTTATCGACACCTTGTGGGGAAGCTTATCTATCTTATTATTACTCATCCGGATATCACCTATGCCATGGGGGTGGTTGGCCAATTCATGCATAGTACTCGTCTTTTTCACTTTGAGGCCGTTTGCCGGATTCTACGGTATTTGAAGCATTCTATGGTATTTGAAGCATTCTTCTGTTCATGGCCTTCTATATTGTCCCTTTTCCTCCTTATTCATCATTAGTTAAAGCGATGCTGATTGAGTTGGAAGCTGGACTGATTGGCGTTCGACTTCGGGTTATTGTACATTTATTGGTGGTAATTTGGGTATTTGAAGCATTCTTTTGTTCATGGCCTTCTATATCGTCCCTTTTCCTCCTTATTCATCATTAGTTATAGCGATGCTGATTGAGTTGGAAGCTGGACTGATTGGCGTTCGACTTCGGGTTATTGTACATTTGTTGGTGGTAATTTGGCTACTTGGCGGAGTGAGAAATAATAAGTTGCTGCTTGATCTGGTGTAAAAGCTAAGTATCGTGCTATGGCTTATACTGTCTCTAAAATGCTCTGGGTTCGATCTCTCCTATGGGACTTTGGAATTGATCCTATGCACTGTGATAATTAGGCTGCCAATTTCATTGCAAATAATTCTGTGTTTCACGAGCGCACTAATGCCCCGTTTGGCATCCCTACAAAACTCCAAAAATCACTATAAATCTCAAACAACCCCTATACCTGTAATTTTCCTGCAATTACTAATTTCAAAAAATTTCAATATTTCGCTTAAAAAATAAAAAATCTGAAAGTAGATTAACCGAATGTGTAAATTTTTTTTAAATCATATTCTTCGTGTCAAAAGCCTTCAAACGAGTACCATTGTCGCTATTTTATGTGATTTTTTTTGAATCCGTAGGAATAGATTTGGAAAACCGTTCCCACAGTTTGCTACTTTTCAGAAAAAAAGGCATCAAAATTAATTCTAAACTACATTTTATCTTGTTTTTTCTTACACCAAACAGGGCCTAAGCATATTGAAGTTGATTGTCACTTCATTTGTGATTTATTGATTTGCAAATAACCGAGTACTCTCTTTGTGAGATTTCTGTCACGATTGGCTGATCTTTTTACTAAGTCATTTTTTCGTCCTGCCTTTTAGACTTTAATTTTCAAGTTGGGCATTTTTGATTTGTGTGCTTTAGCTTGAGGAGGTGTGTTAGAAAATATTATATTTATGTTAGAGAATATTATATTTATTGCTGATTAATTATTTCCTTCCTTGGAGTGAGCCTTAATTAGTTGTCCTTCCTATTTTGGTTGTAATTCAACATTATAAATATAATGAAAGAGGGAATTCACACTTCTCTAATCCCTGTTTTGATTTTCCAACAGTTCCTGTGCACTTTATTCTGGTATGTAGTGTTTAGTTCAGTCTGTATGTCTTTCAAGTCCAGGTGTCAGTCAGGACTGTACGTGAGGAATGTTATGTTAGTTTAATATACATTGTTAGGTATATTAAGTTGTCCCACATCGAACAAAATTTATATTCAGACACGTGGCATGTTTGTTTTTGTCATCTAGGTTTCTTTAAACAGGGTTAGGACATAATTGATTTTGAACAGCTGAGAACCTTAAGAATCATAAAAACTTATCTTTTTTATTTTTTATATACTAAAATATGTTTTTGAGTAATTGATTTAACTGTTGCGTTAATGCCCTTTTGGACATTATGTTTATATATATATATATATATAGCTTATAAAAATATAATATGTAATTGTAGTATCCCTTTTGCATCTATATTATTATTTTTTAATTTTTGTAACCCCTGCTTGTACCAGTATCTTGTCAATTACTTGGCTTCTTAGCTTTGGCTTATTTTTGTTATGAACTCTATTCCAAAAACAGGAAAAATAGATTGGCAACACTCTTAAACGTTTCAAAAGTAATGACATTTCATGAAGTAAAGCTAAAATAAAATAGGGGTTTAAATTTTCCCTTTTTTGAATGGAGTGAGATTACCATCCATCTTTGTTTGTCAAAGTTTAGGATAATGTGTGTTAGGATGTGTTAGTTTTAGGCTATGAAGCATGGACTCACAATCAAGACCCTACTGTGTCCGAGTTGGATTTACTCGAGATACCAACACACAGTGGACTCATTTTGGATATGCGTCTTACCCACTTTTTTCTGTGTCAATTGTTTTTTATTATTTCCTTTTGTTTGGATGTGGCAGTGTCTTTCTTTTAATAAAGTGGATGTTTAAAGTGGGTTAACTTGTGAATAAAATAAATTATAAAATAAAAGTTAAAAGGCTTCGGTTTACTATTTTATATTTAGATAATTTGATGAAATGTAATGACATTTTGATTTATAGATTCATGGAACAATGTTTTGTTAAAATGATTTTTTTAGTTATTATTCTGGATAAAGTGTAATTATTATATGACTTTTTTCTTGACTTTTAAGCTATATGATATAGTTATTATCATTTTGGATGCAATGTAATTATTATGTAATTTCTTTGTTGACTTTTCAGTTATGAAATCCGTAGTCTTTAATTTTAGTTAATATTATATTACTTTGTTTCTATTGTATTTGAATAAAGTATTAATATCTAAGCATTGGGTCAGTGCATCCGTGTCATGTTGTGTTGTCGTCTATTCTTAGGCCTTAGGCTCCTGAGCATGTGCTGGGAAAATATTGATACAGGGATATCATCAACATGATCACTGTGTTTAAATTGTTGGAATATATTCTTCTATCAAAATGAAGTGGGTTTATGTGGTCATAAATCCTTGGATCATTTTAATTTGGATAAGATTTTAATTCTCTTTTTGCTGCAGCTTTCTGGTGGCACAGCATCAATGCAACAGTTAAAAGAGCGTCTTGAGAAAGACTTGCTTGAGGTACAGTTCCCCACTTAAATATGACTTCTCTTTTAATTGAAATATAGGGTCTTTTGTTTTATTTGCATTTTGTCACAATGATCACTGACGCTGATGTGATCTATGGTCTCATTTACAACTGGATGTATGAATTACTGACTTGCTCGCTGTATTTGTGGTTTCCCATCGTAATTGCTCGCTGTATTTGTGGTTTCCCATCGTAAATGAAGTCCTTTTATTTTTTACTGGTTTTCCCAAGGGTAATTTGGCATCTGAAGTACATTCTCTCTCTCTCTCTCTCTCTCATGCACGCGCGCTCTTTTTATTGGAGATTGGGAAGGCATAAATCAAGAATCTTACAAATGAAAAGAAATTTTATGTTTTACGTCCACAATGGACATGCCAGTTTTGGCTGCCTAGTCTTCTGGGTACTGGATTGTGAAGCTCTGTTTGTTTGTTTGTTTGTGCGTCCCCACCCCAAAATTTATAGGAGTCACCGCAAGCAGCTAGAGTTAAAGTATTGGCAAGTGGAAATGCGACAGAACGGAGATTCAGGTTTGATATATGTTGCTAACCATTATCAATTGTTAAAAATTACTACTAATTTATTTAAAAACTATTATTAATAATAATTATTATATTCAAAGCATAAAATGATGTTTAAGCAAATAAATAATTATATACTTGAAGTTATTTTAATTACTTTAACTTTTTATTGTCAATTAATATAGGTAAATCTTAATCGTTAAGTATCATTAGCAGTCTATATGCTAATGGTTTCTGCTTTAGTCAAGCCTTGGTATTAAAGAAAAAAAAAATCTTAATGTTGTTTAGTTGTTAATCGTACTTTAATTTATCCCTGAAAAATTCTTTGTTCAAGAATATATATAGTCGGCCAAAGTCCATTGCTCTTTTATGATCTGATAGTTTTTACCCACTTATTATGCAGTGTTTGGATAGGAGGGAGTATATTAGCATCACTTGGCTCGTTTCAGCAAATGTGGTTTTCAAAGTCTGAGTAAGTTTGCACCTTGGAAGAACTTCTAAAAATGTTGCTCTCTAGCTATTTCTTCCGATTTTCATAAGCTTTTGCATCTCACATGGGGATGGTTATTATTATATGTGTGTATATATATATATATATATATATATATATATGATAGGTACGAAGAGCATGGAGCATCATACATTCAGAGGAAATGCCCTTAGCTTGCCATCTTTTCATCTGATTCAGATGTTGCAGATTTAGTGTTCAGGCTATGCACTGCTTATCGTTTGCATCTATGTATGAGTATTAAGATACTGATATTCAGCAAGGAGGGAGCCAGGTATTTTGAGCTTGTGATGGGAAAGCTATAGTTTGTTGTACAATCAAGATAAGCAATAGTAAGAGAGACATACATCATAGGCTGAATATGAATTTGAATTGAAACATGGGTTTCTTCCTCTAATTATAACTTATATGTAACTTAATGGTGGAAATATTAAAATTCTTAATTACCAGGCTCACTCATTTATTTAGTTATTTATCTTTTATTATATTTATATATATATATATATATATATATTGAAAGGTATTTATATGGGTAGGGGAATGTTGAGATTTGTACGTACACCTAATTCGGTGAGCGAGATTAATTACGCTTAAAACTAAAAAGTCAGCTTTTTTAGTACTTGGGAAGGGAAAAAAAATTAACTTTTCAGTAACTAATTTTTTAATCTTTTGTTAATTTAACATTTTTTTTCTTTCAAGATTTAAAAGAAATTCAAAATATAAAAATGTAAATTTAGTCATTTTAGAAAAAACTAGTAGCTAGAGGTATTTCCTAAATGATCACCTGGTTGCTGAATTCGGTTAAGCACACTTGCTCAATTGCTAATGTGGAGATTTTATATGTATTTTTTAATTATCATACGATGCTTTAAATATTTAAAAAATAATTATAAAAGTAACCATTTTAGCATTAATTTATTATCAGGAGGGTTTTTTGCTCAAACCAATCGCCTATCACCAAATCCAGTCACCTCTAAAGTTCTCTTTTGGGGAGGGGGAGGTAAAATTGAGGATTAGGTACATGGGAAATTGTTGTCCCCCTCCTCCCTCCCTATTCATTCTCTTTTACTTAATAAAGAGGTTGAAAATTACCGTTGTTTTGTGTTTTCTTAAACCTTAGTTTGAGAGAGAGAGAGAGAGAGAGTGTGTGTGAGAGAGAGGAGTGAGAGTGTGTGTGTGTCAAAAGTTTTGTTCACTGATCCATACGCCTTAAAAGTCAATGACGATTTCAGGTTCTCAATGACAATTTTAAGCTCTAAAAATTTCTTAAAGTTTTCATAAGAAATAATAAGTTATATTGTTAAAAATCATAATGATAATAATAATAGTTATCTTTAAAGTCCTCAAAAAGTGAAGTTGTAATTCACTTTTACAACTTTGTCAATTCAAGATTAAAGAAAAGGAAAGAGAAGGTGGAGAGGTTAAAAAAAATAATAGAAGAACGTCTCTCTTTAACTATAAATCAACCATTTTATTTTGTTCCTTTAACTATTTTTTGACATTATATCATAAATTATGACCCCTTCACTTTATTCTCTCAATTATCAATTATTATGTTTTGCACTTTAAACTTGTGTTGCTTAAATTGTTGACTAAAACAATCACTTGAGTTTAAGTGAGTAAGGGGGAGGAAGAATTAGACAAGGCAAGACAACCAAAAAAGGGAAATAAAAACATGCCTCTTAAATTATGACTCCCATCCCACTTTGTTCCCTTAACTATTTTCTTGCATTATGTCCTAAACTATGACTATATTTCAAATGCTGTAAATTACTTGTATTGCTTAAATTGTTAATGAAAAATAACCATCTAACAAACATGTGACTTTAAGTAGCGACAAATTAGGCAGAATAATTAAAAGACGAGAAAAAGGGAAGATTGACATAGCAATGCTATGTTAGCTCCGTTTATGTTAGCTTCATGACATTGATGTAGGGACCATTGGATTGTAATCCAAGAGTCTAATGTATTCGCACTGTTTTAATTTAAAAAAAAAATAGATATATCTAGATTGTTAAATTTTAATCCAACAATCCTAATCATAAGTTACCAAGTCCCCAAATCCAAAAAATGAAGCTTCTTCGACATTAGAGTTCATTGATAGATCAATATGGGGAGGGCAGAAATTTTGTGGATCAAATTATCACGATTCTCTATTGAGACAAATATTATGTTGATCAAGAAACAAAATTTTCTTGCATAGAGTTTATCAAAAATTTTTCTCAAAAACTGACATGGCGACAGTGAGAAAAAAAGCAAGAACTTCATCATTGCTCAATTTAAAGAGGCCCAGAAGAAATGTAAGGAGCAACAAATGTGTTGACCATGACAAAGACATTCATAAGATTAAATTTGTTGAGTGTATTGATACATATCACCTTTTCCCTCTTTGTACTCACATATCCAAATTTCAATTTAAATTCGAAGGAATAACAAAATGCAAGCAATGGCCAACCCAATTATTTAATTAATTGGAGGTGAATTACAAAAATTGTGTGAGAATAGGTGTAAAAAAGATCTATATAATAATAAATGAGTGAGCTATTTGTTAGCTCATTTTTCAAACGAAGGTGTCGCGACGAATAGTGCACATTTCAAATTAAAATAAATGTTGTAATATTTTTTTTCTTACCACTACAAATGAGTTACCTTAATGTGATAAATTAAGAATATTTTGGTAAGTTATCATCTTTGCATTTTTTTAGAAAATTTTTTACTATAAAAATTTTAATTAATACAAATTATTTTTATCAGATTTTTCGATAAATAGGTAAGATTAATAAAAAAAATTAAAGAGCATAACTTGCTAAAATATTCTTAATTTATCATTGAAAGTAAGTCATACACCATAAATAAAAATTTTCAAAAATCCATGTGGCTATTTGCCCGCCTAATTGTCAAAAATTCTAAAAAGACTATTTAGTAATAAATTTAAATTTTTATAACAAGTAATAATTATTTATTAAAAAAAAAAAAAAACACAGAGAGGATAACTTACCATCCACCTCGACCAAATTTAGCCTTCATCTTTAATTTGATAAGCAATCACTGATCCTCTACAATCCTCTATTTCGACCTCATCAAGAATTGGCCGGCTCCACCCACCAATATACATACCTTTTAATATATTGCTCTTCACTGTTCCCGTTTAAAGTTGTAAAAGTTAAGATAAAATATAATTTGAATTATTTTTTAATATTTACAGATGAATAATTTTGTTTAAACGGATTTGAACAAACACTTTTTAACTCTTCTATCAAAAGTCTTTAAAATTTATAAAAATGCTATTGAAATTTGTAAAAAAATAAAAGTTATTGAAATTTGAAGATTCGCTAAAATTTGTAGGGATATACAAACTTATAGACTCATGTTATTCAAGGTGACAATTTTGTAGAGAATTGTAGAAATTTTTAGAATTTTTCAAAGCTCCTATCGGGCCCTAGATCATTTTTCTTTTTCTTTTAAGCCATGAACCTAATAGAATTCTTTGTTGTAATCTCTCACGCTTTTAGAACCTTGGCAAATGTAAGTTGAATTAAGAAAGTATCATTTAAGCAAAATCTACAGGTAAGGGATTTCAACTCTTTCTGTTCTCCCAAGAAAGGATCTAAGGCCTTCTCCCACAATGTCCAAGCACAGCCCCAAAGCCTCAGTCATCACAGGTTGCACATGCTGACTTTCCAATGTCTCCTCGTAGTCATTTTTTTTTTTTTTCCCTTTTTCAATAAATTCTTCAGGTTAAAGGCGACCGTGGAAATCCGACAAGAGCATCTTCAGAGTGCGATAATCACGATAGAATCTTCTTTCCCTATGATTGGCATTATAATCACCAGATAACCCATGACTTGATACACCATGCTTACAGAGAGCTTCTTGGCAATCCCCCCACAAAGCAACTTCTTCCACTACTTGTCTTCGAAGCGCTTGAAGTTCACTCACCCGATTAACTCTTCTTCTAGCTCTCTTAGAATTCACGCCACAAAGTAAGTTCTTCCGCTTATCTTCGAAGTGCTGGAAGAAGTTCACTCACCCAATTACCGCTTCTTCCCTTATCTCCTAGTTTTGCAATGGAAGAGGATAAATGAAGATGACCAGAGTGCATAACTACAAGCTCTGAAATCAAATAATGGGGGAAGGATTCATCAGAAAGATAATAAAATGAACACAACATATACAAGTGAAGAGGAAGAAGAAAAAAAGGGAGCAATGCTTAACAAAAGAAATTCAATTATAAGATTAATACTGAATTTTTGATCTCAAACTCTTTTTTCTCATAAGATATTACACTAGTTGCTAATACAACTTACTAAGCAAACTACGTATAAAGTCCTCTTCTAGAGAACCACATGTAGTCTTCAACATATTTGTCTTCCAAGTGTTGTACTGCTTCAAGGTCTTAATCTTCCATTACAGTCAACTAATTAAAGAAATGCACCCAGCTTTTTTGGCACCACATCCATGGGAAATTGAATAAAGCTTTTAGCAATATAAGGAATATATTTACAAGAATGGCCGCGTCTTCAATGGAATCAAAGAAATGGACAACAAAATGTTACTAAAGTGAAATAATATGCCAACGTCAAGCAAAAGTTAGTATGAAACAGCCTGTAATCTTTATGAAAGAACCCACATTACCTTCTCAATGTATGTCTAATCAGTTTGTACACAATAGTTTGGTTGTAATGTACATATATTTATTTATTTATTTATTTATTTGCGCGTGTGTGTGGGAGGGGGGTAACTATTAATACGAGATTGTGATGTACTATTTTTATGGTGGTAACTATTAAGACGAGATCAACAAAATTTTCTCTAAAACTTGATGAATATATGCATACAAAATTCAGAGTGTATGTGCTAACAAGCAAAATCACATATGCAGCAAATGAATCAATTTGAATCATCATCACTAACAAATATTTAAGAGGTTTAGAGAAAAATTATTAGACCATTACCTAAGAACAAACTGAACTCATTTAGAAATAGAGAGGCACATACACTCCAAGCTGCTGTAGTGAATCAAACTGCAACATTAATGTTTGAAAAATGAACGGATTTCGAATTGTTTATCCGAACAAACTTCGTGGGTAGAGATCCATGCAGACAAGATGAGAATCTGATCTATGCCGGCGACTCTTGTAACATGCCACGCCAATATCTCAAATAAGCAACGCTCTGCCAAACAATATCACTTCAACTGTTTTTTAATCTCACTACCACTTGACAACCTATTTAAGTTCCCCGCTTTTGTGCTGTACGGTGCCTAGTTTCATATAATATTGGGAAGTCAGTTACAAAACAGCCTCTTCCATTTCAGTCTTATCCTCTTCTACATAATCCAAGTCCAATGTTGGATGCACATTTCGATGATCAAGAGGACGATTATTCACCCTTCTACTTCTCAAAATAACCTTCGATTCCTCCATTAGATTAATGTACTTTTTCCTTACCCTTGATAAAGGATGAGGCTCTATAGCTGAATTATCACAATAAGCTTCTTTTAGTATGGCTGTGCAAGTCTTGTTCCTCAAAGATAAATAAAACATGTGGGGATGCCGTTCGAATGCCTTGTGGACTTTCTGTGGCAAGCCTAGGTATTTCCGGAGGCACAGAAGCTTCTTCCTCTCAGCAGCATGCTCAACAAAAATGCTGAGCAACTCATGAAGCACACCCACAACCCGTTTCTCTGAGACATCACTATCCGAATTCAAACTTGAATAATCCTCATAAGGGGAGACATATGGAAGCTTTTGAAACTCATCCAACCAAGTAGAAATCTTCCTCTTCAGCCTCAAATTCCTCGATGGAAAAAGCGGAAATGCAATTGGTTCCATTGGCCCCCCACCATATGCACCTCTCTTCATCCAATTCTTCTGCATTACCGACAGAACCCTCTTGTCACTTTCAGCAGCCAATCCCTTCAACCCATCTTCCATCTCCACAATTCTGAAAGACCCATCAAGATTCCGTTCTGGGTCTTGCAGAAATTCATCCGGCAAGCCCAGATACCATTGCATCCCCTGAATTATCTTCAATGGCAACCTATTCTCATGGTTCATCAATATGAACTTCTTCAACCTCTCTTGAAGATCAACTTTAAAGTCTCTATAAATCTCTCGCTCCTCTCTATCAAGCTCAACAGCTTCTGGGGTCAGCTTAAACCATGGCAGGTTGTATTTGGGTCCAGTAAACTCCTCAAATACAGATGGGTATTGTCTCAGAAACCTCGCAACCTTAATGGATACCCCCAATTCTTTACCTCTCTTTGAGACATCTGAGATAGGGATGCACCCATCGGCTGCTGCAACAATGCAGTTCTTGAGAGCTATTAAGGGTTTGAGTTCAATGGATTTGTGAATGGACTCAATTGAGTCAAAGTAGGGGTCTTTCTTCCATTTCATGTACACATCAACATAGTTGCACTTTTGTGTGTATATATAATAAGCAAGTGGTTGTTCTTGTTTGTACAAGAGGGTAAAAATCGGTGCTTGAGAAGGGAAGGGGAATAGTCTTTTGAGATTCCTAAGATTATGTCGATGGAAGAACATGTTGGTCAGTTTGGCTTCGGGAACTTCTAGGGTTTTGGTTGAAGGGTTTAGAAAATCCTGAAACAGTCATTCAAATGTAGATACATACAGCTATAGATATAGATATATGGAGAGAGAGAGAGAGAGAGAGAGAATGAACCTCCAAGCAATGGAACTGAAATGAATCTTCGGCTCTATAGTCTCTCTTGTCTTCCTTCTACTCTGAACAACCTCAACCTCGCCGGAAAGTAGCCCTTTGATTCCCCCCACCGGCGCTGCCTCCGTATTTGTGGAATGTAAGAAAATATTGAGTTTTTTCAAATGGGCAGGAACCTGGGAAAATATGCATTAATTTAAAAGCCTGGACTAAAATCATTCACCACTTCCTGCTTTTTTTTTTTTTTTTTTAAATGGTTGGAGTGGAGAAAAAGCGAGCATAAATTGATAGAAGTTATTATTTTTTCATGCAATAAATGTAAAAATTTATAGTACTTGTTAAGTTTTTTAAAGTTTTGATGACGGTAAAATATTTACTATTAATTTTTAAGTTAAAAAAAATTTATTCTAACGTTAAAACATTTGTTATTAATTTTTAAGTTAAAGAAATTTATTGAGAATAAGAAGTGTGTTTGGAGTGATAAAAAATTAGTATAAATTTGTAAAAAATTATAAACTTATAATTCATGTAATATATAAAAAAAAATAAAGTTTTATGAAATCCAAATAGAGCCTAAGCTGAAAAAAAATTTGCCTAATCATTTTGATAGTCAAAAGAAGTAAACTTTTCCTTTTAGATTGTTATCCATGGATTGTTGGATACCAACTAAAATAAAATTGATTATTTTATATAAAAATTATACATTTATAATTGATTGAATAATATTATTTTATATTTAAAAATCAGTAAAGCTTAAATTAAATTATTAAAAATAATTTTAAAAATTTGAAAACAATTAATTTATCAATAATTGTATAATTTATTAAAAATATATTTACCTAAATATATTTTTAAATTTTTAATTTAATTTATTAAATAAAATTGGGTCATTTTGATTTTAGATTTCTATATATAAAATATATTGGGATGTATGGAGATTAGAGGGTGTTTGGTACAATGAAAATTGTTGAAAATTTCTGAAATTCTCTAACATATTTTGCATTCATCGTACTTAGTGTAATTTTTATAAATTTATATATATCTATATATCCCAACAACTTTTTATAAATCTCAATAAATTTTTTATAAACCCCAATAACTTTTTTATAAATCACAAAAACTTTTCAACGATATTCAATAAATTCTGACATAAAATCGTTCTTTTGGATCCAAAAAAATTGTTCGAATGGTTTTTCTCTCCAAAAAGCTAACATAAAAGTCGAAAAGTTTCACTATTTATCTTTGAATAATATGATTTGGTGGTTACGTGCCAAACGCCAAAAAATTACCAAAACTACATTTCTCGTTATTTTTCATTACTCCAAGTGCACCATGAATGAGGATTTTTAAAAATTAAATAAAAATTTTAAATCTTTAACGTTTGGCAAAAAAAAAAAAAGAAAATTTAATTTTTTTTAACCTTTTTTCTTTTACTTTTTGGATTAAAAGTTAGTTTTTCTACTATTTTCATGAAAAGTTAAATTAGTGGTAGTTTGGCACCATCAAAAATATTAAGAAAGTACAACTTTGCACCCATAAATGAAATGTGATACTTCTATGATTAGTCATAGTTACGTATTTGGTAAAAAATTATAAAACATCTGAGTAAGTTAAAAAAAGTTAGTAAAAATTAGAAAATTTTGATAAAATTTGATAAAAGTTAGAGTAAGTTTGTTGAGTATTTCTACATTAGTTGTAGAAGGAATCAGTGGTCCATGTATAAGTGTGAGGAAATGTCCCACCCTATAAATTTAACTTTGGGGTTGAGATTGGTCCAATAATACTTAACATTAATATCAGAGCCCAGGTTTATTGTCACGCCCCTAATCGCATAGTTCGGGACGAACGGTATAGGAATGTGAGAGTAAAATAAATAATAAAATTCAATTCAATTTCAATTTACATTGAAACTAAAGTTTTCAAAATATCAAAAATTATCACTTATTCCCATATAAAATAATATCTAACTACGTCACTATAATTTGTCAATAGTAGAATCTGCTTTCAAAACATTTCCAATGACCACGTCCAAGATTTACACGATTAACACAATACTGTAATCATGTTTATATTTTCTCGAATTAATGACATCATAAATTTATGGATCGTACAATTTACAATATTAAAAATTACATCCTCAGTAAGAAGAATAAACACAATTGTCATTATTCATAATGAAGACCGGATTTAGGTTATTCCAGTCTAAGCTGTTTACGTATCTCACCTTGGGAATCAAGTCTCCATAGTTCCTAAATTTACATCTCATTTCAAAACAAAACTCATGATCAATTAGATAAATCATATATCTCATCTATTCATGTCACAAACACATTATATTGACATCTCAATATAAAAGAATACGAATGCAATCTCATGCAATGGGATGTGATGGAATGCAATGCCAATGCATATCCTCTAATTTCCATCTACTCAAACTTTATCTTAGAACGGGTGACACTTAGCAATCTTGCATGGGGTCATTAACCGTATATACCAAATGGGGAACCGTGTCACACCCCAATTAGTGTAAGACTAAGGGGAATCGTTTTACACCCCTTAACCCGTCAGCCCTAGTTAGGCATCCGCTTAACTCAAGCAGGCTTCTGCTTATCTTAAGCAGATATCCGCTTATCTTAAGCAGGCATCTGCTTATCTTAAATAGGAAATCAATTCAAATATGGCGCCCTCGACCCACCAGTAGTCATGGCACAATCTAGATAATACTGCTCCAACCTCAAGCGCATCATTTGCTTAATTATGCAAATAATTCGTTTCAATAATTCACAACATTAACAAGCTTGCTATATTAAATCATCAATTATGTTTCATATAATTTAATCACAAATAAAATTCTTTTCTACTATTAGCAATAAAATAAAGCATACCTTAAAATCTTAAAATTTACACTTTTTTTAACATCTTTTTAATTCTGTAATATCAACTATAATTTCTTATAACTCCAAGGGCAACATTATTATTCTCCCTAATTCTTTAAGGGGTAAAATCATAGTTTTTCTAAACTTTAGGGGTTATTTTGTAATTATTTAAACTTTTGAGGGCCACTTTGTAATTATATAAAACTTGGAGGTCAATTTATAATTATCAAAAACTTTTGGGGTAAATTTGTAATTATTAAAAACTTTGAGAGTTAATTTATAATTATCAAAAACTTTGGGGCCCAAATAATTTTTTTTGGGGTTAGATTTCAAATTGGCGTGAATTCTCACTAAATGAAATCGAATCATTCCAAACAAAGTGTAAACAAAGTGTTGATTTGGAATCCAATACGTCTGAATACCTAACACTGTTTGGAATGATGAGATTTGACTTCATTTGGCAAGCATTCTCTACAATTCTTATGTTTGAAAGATTAAAATAAAATTTTACAAGTCAGATTTAATTTCATAACTTAAATTTTTACATTTCTATAGCATTTGAAATCTAATTCAAAATAATAAAATTTGATGAAAATTTATTCTTTTCTTAAGTCATCTATGTTTATATCTATCTGTGATGCAGAATGAAACAATATCTAATGAATGCTAAAGGCATTTATGGCTCTAAGCCTCTCACCAAAAATTTTATTGCACAAAAACTTTAACATGTCTGCTTTGAAAGTAAAAGAGATAAAATTACCACATATGGTA
The DNA here is from genome assembly GCA_019916065.1 of Vitellaria paradoxa. NCBI lineage: Eukaryota > Viridiplantae > Streptophyta > Magnoliopsida > Ericales > Sapotaceae > Vitellaria > Vitellaria paradoxa. The sequence goes on from CM034243.1 coordinate 27,701,941, forward strand.
ATAAATTGCTGCTGGTAGGTAGCTAATGAGGAATAATGGAAAAATTAAACTATTTTTTTATTAGCTTGTATAACATTCCTATACACTTTTGTAAAATCGTAAACAACATTCTCTTATAAATAATTATATAAACATTATAAAATAATAATTTATTTAATAAAACTAAAATTAATTAACAATTAAATTATTTTATCAAAACAATATTTAATAAATAATAATTCATAATTAAAATGATTTATTTATTTTATTAATTAATACTATTAAAATATTAATTTATGATTAAAATTATTAATTTTCTCGAATTAAAATTATTTTTAATAAATAATAATTACTTATATAAAATGATCTATTTCATTAAAATGTTTCATTAAATAAAAATTATTTCTCATAAACAATAATGCACTAGATTATGTATTATATTAATATAATTTATTAAAAATAATAAATTATTTTAATAAACTAAAATAAGTTTTTTATTAAATTATTATATAAAAATAAAAATAAAAATATTTTTAACAAATAATAACTCATGATTAAAATTAATTACTATTGAAATATTATTCTATATTCATTTTTTATAATTTATATTTTATTTAAAATTATATTTTTAATAATATATATTTTATTAAAGTTAATTATTGATAAAATAAAAATTATTTTGGTGATTTATTTCATTATAATATTTTATTAAAATTAAATATTAAATTTACCCTCATTCCAAACACAATTAACTTTTATCCCTTTAAATCATGTTGCCTAATACATTCTACTTTGAAATCAAAATAATTCAAATAATTTAAGTAGAACCAAATAACCAAACCAAAAATAACCGAATAATCATCCCTAGTGTCAATGGATTTTTTTGATTTTAAAATGTAAATATCATAAACGTTTCTATAAATGATACAAATAAACTCTGGCATATTTGGTGGCATACAAATAAACCCTTTCCGACAAAAAAACTATTATTCTGACATATTTTGCTGATGAAGCTCGCGGAAACATATTAGTTGTTAGCGTTAGATAAAAGGAGAAGAAGATGAAGAAAGCTACAAAGGAATTATGTTACGAGAAACCAACCCTAGTTATAAGATAAGAATAAAAAATAAATAAAATAAAAATACTATATAAACCTATTCTAATTAAACTTTACACCTTATGTCGAGATATACATTAAAATATCATAATCATATTAGATATAAACTAACAGTTGGAATATAAAAACACGGCGACTCCTTTTAAATGATAACCTAAGACTTCCACCTACTGGACTCACGCATGATTGGGATCATCTTTTACTTTCAAACCATGGATTTCATGAGGGATATGCTTTTGCACCACCAACATATGTTGCCTTGACAGATGCAGATCCTTCTGCAGCAAAGTCATCCCATGAATTAGTGGACAGCACAACAAAATCTGCAAATTTTCCAGGAGATAACGACCCCACGTCGTGGTCGAGGAAACATGCACGAGCAGCTGAGATTGTGTACCTGCCATGGGGAAGGTCCATATTAGCAATGATGGAAAGCGAGAGAGGATCATACGATGAAAAGTTCGTATTTTGAAACAACAAACCAATATAAAACACTTTGATTTATAACTGAGTTTTTGCCAAACAATCCCCTGGCACATGCTACAGTCAAATTGGCAGTAACATGCAATTTCTTTTCTATGCCAGACCATCACTAATAATTACAATAAAAATATATATAAAATCCCTTCTGGGATCCTCAAAATATTCCCATAGATAGTTGCCCATTTCCAACATCAGAGAGTGAAATAGACCTATTCCATAAGCAATGTGAACCAGAATGGATGTATCCATTACCAAGAGGATTAAGACTAACTGCTTTCTCTGAATAATCAGTTCAGTTTTCCTAACTCATTAAAATGTATTTGGGAAGTATAGCAGCACATTTCCAATGCCAGAGAGTAAAATAGGGTCATTCCACAGGCAGTGTGAACCAGAATATAATGTTATTCATTACCCAAGGGATTTCATATGCAAAGAATCAGTGTAGTTTCCTAATTTATTAAGAAGTACCTTAATAAAGAAAATTAGTAATTTTAAGAGGCAGCAGGTCATTCCAATAATGGACAATTTACACTCCTTTTTTTTAATTTGGGGATAAATATATTGAAATTTTATTGATAAATGGCGTCGAAGGGATGCCACCCATTTACAAACCAATGCCTATTGCTCCATACTTTGCACACATAATAAGAAACTATTCAAATCAAGACTACACCCTCGGAAATCCATCTATATAAGGAAGACATCAAAATTTCTTTCAATCCATATAAAGGTAATTCTACTCCTTGAAAAGTCTTATTTTTGTTCCTTCCAAATCAACTAGGTGATGCAAGAAGGAACCACTCTCCAAGACGCCTTCTTTCTTTTAAGCATCTTGCTACCCCACCACGTCTCAAACACGTGTCTCGCCTCCCCTTCAGAACGACCCAAAGCCACAACAAAAATTGATAGAACCAAAAACCGAAATTCCTTTAAGCAAAAGCAATGTACAAAAATGTGGTCAATGCCCTCCCCGTCCTACTTGCACAAGCAACACCAATTCATGATAACCTTCCTCCTCAAAATAAGCTTATCTATAGTAAGAATCTCACCATGAATCACACACCATACTAAAATGAAACCTTTGGTGGTGCAACAAATCTCCAAATGTTATTCAAAGGAAATCAACCTTCTTATTTCCAGTAAGGACATTATAATAAGACTTCTTCAAAGCACCCTGATTTGAGCAACCTCCATCTAATTTCATCCTCCCTTTCTCCAACCTTAGAATCATATAATATTTGCATAAACTTCTCAAACCTGCCACTCTTCCCAATCGAAGAGTGAACTGTGTGGATCACAACTTGAAACTAAGTTTCCACCATCTACAGAGAAATGATCAGCGACTAAAGCCTCCTTATTAAGTGCCAAATCAAACATGACAGGGAAAATATCTTTTAGCATCCTCCCATCAATCTGTGAAATACTCCAAAATTTTACTTTGTCCCCTCTCCAAACCAGTAAGATTAGATGCTTCATAAAATCATAACTTTTGGGATTATTATTAATTCATTCATTGATTCTACTTCTCAAAAATAAATAATCATTAGTTGATTCCACCACATGGTTTTACAACTTTTACTAGACTTCAAAGCATGCGTAATGCGCATGATAAGCATCTCGTTGATGATCACAAAAAGAAGGTAAAACTAAGGAAAATAGATAGTTTTAAGATTCTTTGCACAATCATTGAAGTAGTCAGTAGTTAAGGGTATTAAAGGTGTAAAATCTTAAGATGGCAAATCCAAACAAAATTTGCATTAAATTAATAACAGGTTTTGTTTTCTATTTTCACAATGATTGAATTTCCTAAGTTGGAGAAGATTGCATCTCAAAAGACTTCCAAATTACTAAGAAGACTGAATTTCCTAAAATCTAGTCTCCAAGTTGATGAAAAGTCTAAAGATTGAGGAATTTCAATTCAAGATAGATTGCTAAATGTTCAAAGGAAATCAAAACAGTGTAAACCGTAGCCAAGCCGTAAAGAAGCTGAGGGTTCGAGCTTGCCCATAGGAGCTCGTAGGGAAGGTAAGGATTCAAGCTGTGTCCAGAGCACCTCGCAGGCAAGGCGCAGGGAACCTAATGGTTTGACCTGCTGTATATTTTCAAATCATGTTTTCCGGATAACCCGCCATTCGAAGGGGGTAGTGTTTGACCTGTCGGATATGTTTCTTATTTTATTTGGAATCCGTATAATCTACATATATGCATCTATGCTTAATGAAAAATACACAGAGAGCTTCACATATATTTGAGGGAGAAATTTTTAGCGCAAGGGCTTAGAGTCTTTTCTCCTTTCTTATTCTACGTACTTTGAGTCTGTAAGTCTTGAAGGATTTCAAAATAGCTTTTTGAGTAGTCAAAAGGTTTTTCCACTTGGTCTTGGTGCATCGAGGAGTCGAGCACGTAATTGAGCAAATACGTGCGAGGAGTCATAGTGTTAAGGTTCAATTCTTGTAACCAAATTTTACAATGGAAACTGTTTGGGTGGCCTTCGAAATCGGCCCCAGGGTTTAATCTTACTATCTGGTAAGGGTTTTCCCGTTATCAACCTTGTGTCTTTTCGATTGATTGTTTGATTGTTCATTGGAGTTGTTTCGGAATTTCGAAAGGAAACTACAAATGCGACAAAATTCATTGAGTTTTATGCTCCACCAAATGCCTCTAGTGTTTTCTTATTTAAATAACAGAGGTTCACAATTCAGAATTGGCTCCCAAATATCCCTTTTCTACCTGCCCCTAGAAAATAAAATAAAATTACGCAAAAGCAAAGGAATAACAATAACAAAAACCAAAAGAATCTGAAAAAAAAAATAAAAAGAATGAAATGAAACGTCCCAAATGATTCCATTATTTAATGTTCGAACAAATATGCCACTGGTTTCTCATTTAATAATGAGCATTGTACTACAAAACATACACCTGCCTCCTTTTGAACACTCGTGTCTGATAGTTGATGATGCAAGTTCCCCAATTTAAACACTTAGGAATTAAAAAATAAAAAAAAAATCTACATATATGGGCACTTGGCAAACAATGAAAGCAATTAATCAAATAAGAGACTGAGAATAGAAGAAATTTAATGTGCCATACGCATTTAATGCGTCCCTCAAATTGATGCACTCTGATGAAATCCACGCACTACTCCAACCATGAGGTATTCTTTTCATTGCTGTCTTTACACTATTTAAAGGATTAATATCTGCCACCTGAAACGATGTCAACAATTTGAACATCATGGCAACATTTAGCATACCAGTTATTGCTAACAAGAAGTATAATTTTGACAAAAATAATTGCTATCAAAATAGACTCAGACTAAAATTCCACACCGGCCAATCAGAACCAAATGCCAATAGTGCTTTGCTGGATAGGAGCGACTGAAATAGGTAAGATCCTTTCTGTGCCCTTTCTTCCCCAAGCTTTCTTATTGCAGAATCAGCATCATCCAGTAAGTGATCTGGCTGCTAACAGATGGATTCAATTATCATCAAGATCAAAGCATCCTCACAAGGAGCGACAAATAAAGTAAAGCCAATGACAGGAAAAATGAAGTAGGTAGGTCTGCAATTTTATTCAGATAGGTTATCACAGAATCCTTTTAAAGTTTGGGTCTTACAAGCCAGTCAGAATTTGTTTTTTTTTTTTTTTTTTTGGGGTGGGGGGGGGGTGGGGGATGGGGTGTGTGGAAGAAATGGCCCACAAACCTAGGGATGGAAATTTAACCCGCAAATTCTAACCCTAATAGGATGGGTATGGAATTTAAATAATAAAGCCCGAAACAAGTATCGGACAAATAATCAAAACCCGATAAGGGTATGGGATAGGTTAGGGTTTTGATCATCCCAACCCGAACCCACCCCAATAACATAATAAAAAATCTTAAATATCCCTTTTATTTTACAATAGTGCACAAATAATACTATTAAAAAATAATATAAAAAATTACTAGTATCATTTATATTATGTTTTATATTACTTTTAAAGCCATAGTGGGTTCAACCCACTAAATCCACTTAACCTGATTATTTAAACAAGATGGGTATGGGATGTGGGAATTTAACCTGTCATGGGTATGGGGCCAAGTAATTGGTAGATATCGAGAGATGACAAGATATCGGCCTAATTTGCTACCATATTGGGCGATATCTCGGTACCATATTGGGCCGGTATCTCAATGAGATATTGGGAAACAAAAAGAAATCGCCCCAATTTGTTATTTGACCTTTTTGAATTCTCTAATTAGCTAACCATTACATATCACCCGATACCACGGTTAACAATGAGAGATACAAAGAAGAAAAGTTATATGCTTAAAAAAAAATTAGATTAGTTAATACAATGAGTGCAACAAAATGTATAAGTACTATATTGCTTTAGAAAAATTAGATTAGTGAACACAATGATTGCAAACCCTATGAAGCATAAAGCCTAAATTATCCCAAGGAAATAAAACAAATACAAATAAACCAAAATTACATAACATTACATTCACGCTCCCTCTCAAACTGAGGATGCGAGGGCAGAGAACATTGGAAGTTCTCCAAGGAGGAAACAAAAATGAGCAGCAGTGTGAGTTTTAGTAAAAACATTAGCCAACTGCAGGGAAGAGGGGACAAATGACAGAGTAAAAGTGCCTGACCAAAGATATCTCGTTTGCTATGAGTGATATTAGTTCTTGAGTCACCCCATACCCGTCATCAGAATGCAGTTATTCGAATCTTGAGATATTTAAAGGGAGCACATGGTAAAGGTTCGTTGTATTAAAATATAATATGCATAAGTGTAGAATCAAAATATAGGGCAATGGCTCACACCTCATATGAGCTAATCAAGGTACAAATTTCAATGAAAGAATTGGGAGTTCTTCATTCACAATCAATGAAATTGTTATGTGACAGCTACACTTCAATTCATATTGCCTCTAATCCAGTATTCCATGAAAGCACTAAATACATTGAGATAGATTGTCATTTCATCAAGGAGAAGATTCTACAAAATACTATCAAAACGGATCATGTTCGATCTGAAGATCAACTAGCTGACTTGTTACTAAAGCCCTTAGCGGGTCTCTAGTTTAGTATATTTGCAAAAAGCTTGAAATATATAATATATGTGCTCCAACTTAAGGGGGAGTGTTAGAGATATGGTAGGACATCTATATGATAGGTAGATATTGTGATTGATCCTTTCTTAGTTTAGATTAATGTGATTGTAGTCATTTCCTAATTTGTATAGGTATCTATGTGTATCAATAGATGCTATGACAAACATAACAAAATCAAGTCATTCTATCCAATCCTTGAATGTTTACAGTGACCATAGAGACGCTCATAGGGAGACATACTTGACAGAAGTGGAGTAGGTATCCCATTCAAAGGATAAGCTGCAGCACGTATAGCTTTTTCGCAGAACATGGAAGGAACATATGAAGCCAAAAGAAGAGATTTAGAAGTATCAAGACGATAATGATGTCGATGTTTTCTTTCAGTGCTAACATTTTGTGAAGGAGTGTAAGAACAAGAGAATTGGTGAATAGTGCCATGGGTAACTAAGAAGTCCATATACTTAGAAAGAAAGTATTCTCCACCCAAATCAGAATGGAAAATCTTAACAGAGGTAAAACTGAGTTTGAAGTTTGAATAATAGCATGAAAAGTGCAATTTATTTTGAAAAATTAAATTATGTACCATCAAATAAGCCCACAAAAATTGACTATAATCATCAACAAAGGAGACATAATACACTCGACCACTCTTGGTTGTAATGGAGGAAGGACCCCATAAATCAATACAAACAATATGAAAAGGAGTAGAAATAGAAGTACTTTTATTAAAAGGTAGAGTAGACATTTTTGCAAACTTACAACCACCACTTAGAAATATCATTAACAGAAATGTTTCCCAAATGACTTGATTGAACCAAAAGTTTTAAATAATGACTAAACAAATGACTTAATCTAGAATGCCAAAGATAAAAGAGAGACGACTTCTCATTTAAACTAGAAGACGACATCATAGTGGAAGTACATCATTGGGATACGCAAGTTCTCCAGGGTATAAAGATCACCGACTCTACATTTGGTCCCAATCTGCTTCTTGGACACTCGATCGTGCACAACATAACCATAAGAAGAAAATAAGACATCAAAACCAGAACCATATAACTGACTTATCAAAAAGAGGCTTAAAGAGAGTTGGGAAACATAAAATAATCAGGAATAGACAGTAAAAAAGATGAGGTGTGGAGAATGGAACCAATTGAAACGACATGCATAGGAGATCCATTGGCAACAGCAGTACTAATAGGGGAGATGAGAGAAATACAATTATTAAGAAGAGACAGATTAGGGATCATACGATGCAAAGAATCAAAATCAAAGATCCATGCAATGGGTAAGATACCTATGGTATGAGAACCATACAAACTTGATTGAGTAGTAATCATAGTAGAAGCTTGTGTAGGATCCCTTGAATAGCCACCATGAAGGCCTGATAATACTAAAACTGCTCAAACAAATGAGAAGATAGAATACTGTCAGGTTTAGGAGTGACAAGAGTTGTAGCAAGATGAGATAGCTATTGTGGTGGCTAAGATGAGGACGGAGCATCAAATGAGAAGAATTGTGTCCCTTGGGCTATAAATGTTTAGGGCATGCATTCTTCCAATGTCCTTTCTGATGACAAAATACACTCTCCATAGCAAGTTGGCAACTCAGGGTTTTGGCTTGCCCGTAACCTAAATCAAGTGTGACATTGGAGTGGGCAGGAGAGGTGCTCAACACAGATTAGACGAAGCAGATGGAGAAGCAAATTTCAATTGAAGCGCTGATGCACCCGACACAGCTTTGAACTTAGTTTCCTTGGCAATAAGTTCCCTCACTAAGAGACCGATGAAGAATAGCCCCATGAAGAGGCTCAAAATGATCTCATAAAGACATGAGAAACTGCATAAGACGACGTTTCTCACAATACTATACATAACTATCAAGAGACTACAACTAAGAAGGTTCTATAAGAGCGAACTGATCCCAATATATAGTCATCTCATTATAAAAGGCCTGAATAGATTTCTCACTAAATGGCACTCCGAATAGACATTTCAAGCTCATACTGCTTAGCAAAGTTAGATTCAAGATACAAACCCTAAAAATACTCCCACACTTGTTTGGTCGTCTCATATTATGAAAAATTCATACCTATGTTTGCTTCTACAGAATTGTGGAACCAAGTAAGAATCTAAAAATGACCTTGAACCCATTTTCCAAAAGCGATCGCATACCTTTCGTCTTTGGGATCAAAAAGTCGTGGCATTGAACCATCCACATATCCTCACATACCTTTACCAGCTATCAATTTTTTTACAACATTAGACCAATACGAGTAGTTATCACCGTTCAACTAGATACAAATTGCTTGCATTTTATCATTCAACATGATTAATTGAGAGAAGAGAGAAATCACCAGCCCCGGTATAAGAAGGGAATCATAACAAACCTGAACAAACCAACTCCAGAAGTGTACAAGAGTTTTCCAAGGTTGGGTCATCGGAGGCAGAGGTGTGTCTGGTGAAGGTTGTTGGATGTCAGTGGATGTCCTCAGAGGTAAATGGGGGTCTGACGATGGGTACCCCTCGCAATCGCTGAAGCGGAACAACGATGAGATGGGGGTCCTTCATGAGTGCTTATGATCTTTACGATCGATGATGGGTATTTTGGAAGCTTAACGATCAACAATGGATACTACTAGAAACTTCATGATCAATAATGATGCCAAGAACACAAAAAAAAGGCAAATTCAACAAAGAAGAAGCAATGATGGAGAGAGAGATGCAATCTTCGGCAGGGGCTAGCCGATGCAAACTATGCAAGTTGCTCCAATACCATGTTGGCAACAAGAGATACAAAGAAGAAAAGTTGTATTGCTTCCAAAAAAAAAAAAAAAACAAAAAAAAGATTAGTTAATACAATGATTACAACTAAATACATAAGTAAACCTTAACTAATCCTACGGAACATAAAGCCTAAATTACCCCTAGAAAATAAATCAAATAAAAATAAACGGAAATTACATAACACTAAATTCACAATCATGAAATAAAAAATTAGGTGACCACGATGCTTGCCACGACCGCGACTTTAAACAATGGTTACCATCCTTGCACAAGCCTAGCAAAATTGATCCAAATGCAGAAAATGAGAAGGAATAAAGGCCACATCCTTGATACTTATTGGAATATTGGCATGCTACATCAAGGGTGTATTGTATCTTGCTTAACATGGTTAAACAAAAACTTTAAAAGCAGCCATGTTTGTAATTGAACTGTATAGTGTCGAGAATAGGAGAAGAAGAATTTTATTTCATATATTTCAAGTGATAACAGCACTACATATATATACATGAGATGCCCTAATACAAAAAAGGAAAAAGAAATAATTATTCTAATCAGACCTCAATCAATTCTAATCAGACCTTAATCAAATCCCTCAATCAAAGGGATTTAATGAATATACTATCTCCTATTTTTGGAATACATATATTCACATTTATTTTTCTAACACTCCCCCTTAAGCTGGTGAATAGATATTATCCATTCCCAGCTTGGTAACAATTGTTTGAAACATGGGGTTATTCATGCCCTTGGTAAACACATCTGCTAGTTGAGAATTAGTGGACACGTAAGGTATACAAATCGTACCACTGTCCAGTTTTTCTTTGATGAAGTGCCTATCCACTTCGATGTGTTTGGTTCTGTCATGCTGTATTGGATTATGAGCGATACTAATTGCAGATTTGTTATCACAATAAAGTCTCATATGACCCTCCCACTTAATCTTCAAATCTTCCAAGATAATCTTCAACCATAGCAATTCACAAACACCTTGTGGCATTGCTCGAAATTCTGATTCAGCACTTCATCTTGCCACCGCATTTCGTTTCTTGCTCTTCTATGTAACTAGATTTCTACCAAGAAAAGTACAATACCCCGTGGTTGATCTTCTATCAGTTACTGACCCAGCATAATCGGCATTTCTGTATGCTTCTAGGATAAGGCCAGCATTCTTTCTGAACAAAATACCTTTCCCCGGAGTTCCTTTAAGATAGTGCAATATCCTATAAACTGCTTGTAAGTGAACTTTAGGATTGTGCATGAACTGACTTACTACACTCACAGCATAGGCAATGTCAGGCCTAGTATGAGATAAATAAATGAGTCTTCCAACCAATCTCTGATACATTTCCTTATCAACAGTAACATCTCCTTCTGCCTCTCCAAGTTTGTGGTTGGACTCTATTGGCGTAATTGCCGGTTTGCATGTTAACTTCCCTGTATCTTTCAGAAAGTCAACTATGTACTTCTGCTGAGAGATAAAAATTCCCTGCTTTGAGTGTGCCACTTCAATTCCCAGAAAGTATTTCAATCTTCCTAGATCTTTAATTTCAAATTCCTTTGCCAGACTTTGCTTCAAATTCTGTCTTTCCTCCGCATCATTTCCTGTCAATATCATATCATCAACATACAACAGTAAAATTGCAACTCCCCCTGAACCTGAGTGCTTGATAAAGAGTGTATGGTCTCCTTGGCTTTGTTTATATCCCACAGCTGACATTGCTTTGGTAAATCTTCCAAACCAAGCTCTTGGAGACTGCTTTAGTCCATAGAATGCCTTTTTAAGCTTGCACACTTTATTAGTTGCTAGATTCCCATGAAAGCAGGTGGAATTTCCATGTAGATTTCTTCCTTTAGATCCCCATGCAAAAAAGCATTTTTCACATCAAATTGTTGCAAGTGCCAATCATAGCTAGCAGCCAAGGACAACAAAATTCTGACTGTGTTTATCTTAGCAACAGGGGCAAATGTTTCTTGATAGTCTATCCCATAAGTTTGAGTGTATCCTTTAGCCACTAGCCTTCTTTATACCTCTCAAGTGTGCCATCCGCATTGTACTTTATTGTGAACACTCACTTGCATCCCACTGGTCTTTTTCCTTCAAGTAAGTCCATCACCTCTCAAGTCTGGTTCTTTTCTAAAGCTTGCATTTCAACATTCATGACATTTCTCCAATGTTCACAGGCTAAAGCCTCAGATAGTGTAGTGAGAATGGAAACAGTGTTTAAGCTCATGAGAAAGTTCCTATGAGATGATGAACATTTTTCAAGGGACACAAAATGTGAGAGAGGATATAATGGGTTTTTAGTACATTCCCTAGTTCCTTTCCTAATGGTAATAGGCAAATCCATATAAGATATAGACTCAGCAGGTAAAGAAGAACTAGAAACTATTACCTCATTTTCAGAGTTAAGAGTCTGATTCTTGGACTTGCACCACTGGTTTAGGATTTTAATTCTTCCTCCTTGAATATACCTGAGAGAACTATGGGTTATCAACAGTATCATCACCTCTAGATATGGGTTGAGGTGGATCTTGATAAGGAGTTTGGTTCTAGGAAGATGCAGATTGAGTTTGAGAAGGTAGAGATAAATCAAGAAGGAAACAATCTCTATCCTTATCTTCTAAAAATATAGTCTCCCCTGAAGAAAAGCTGTGGAAAAGTAGGACTCCTGTTCAAAAAATGTGACATCGGCAGAGACAAAGGTTTTCTTTGTAGGAGGATGATAGCATTTGTACCCTTTTTTTGTAGAAGAATATCCCAAAAAAACACAATTTATCGCTCTAGGGTCCAATTTCCCTCTATTTTGACCGTGGATATGAACAAATGACACACAACCAAAAATTTTAGGCACTAGATGATTTGTAGTATGAAGAAAAGGGTAAAATTGAGAGAGTGTTTCCATAGGACTTTTGAATCCCAAGACTTTTGATGGTAATCTATCTATGAGATGTGTAGCTGTAAGAACGGCTTCCCCCCAATAATGTTTTGGCACATTGGTTTGCAACAAAAATGCTCAGGTTGTGGCAAGTAAGTGACCATTCTTCCTTCTGCTACTCCACTCTGTTGTGGGGTATTAACACGAGAATTCATGAATGATCCCTTCCCTTAGGAAATATGGTGACAAAATTTGATTGAAATAATCCCTGACATTGTCTAACCTAAACCTTTTGATTTGAACCCCAAACTGAGTTTTGATCATGTTATGAAAATTGGGAAGGATACTACTTACATCAGATTTTGATTTTAGCAAGAAAACCCAGGTGACTCTAGTGCAATCATCAATGAAAGAGACAAACCATCTAGCACCAGAAATGTTTGGAATAGTGGATGGACCCCATATATCACTATGTATTAATGCAAAAGGAACATGGCTTCTTTTATTACTGATTGGAAAACTTACACGTCTGTGTTTTGCGAGTTCACAAACATCACAATGAAAATTGACACTATCTAGTCCTTTGAATAACAAAGAAAACATAAGTTTGAGAACTCCAAAATAAGGATGTCCAAGTCTCTAGTGGTAGAGCCATATTTGGTCTTTATTGGGATGAGAATGCTCCGAAAGAAATGATAGAGATGATTTGCTAACACTAAGGTTTTCAGGTACTTCAAGGTAATACAATCCATCCTTCACCTTAGCACATCCAATCATCATCCTCGAACCCTGGTCCTGAAATATGCAATGAGTGGGAAAAAAGGTTATTTTACAATCCAGGTCATGAGAGAGTTTATTTATAGACATAAGATTATTAGATAGTTTTGGAACATGAAGTACATTCTTTAGAATAAAAGAGGGACTAATCTTGACATCTCCAACACCTGCTACAGTGGTTAATGAACCATCTGCAGTAGCTATTTTTCTATTGCTAGGACAAGGGTTATATGTACTAAATTTATGGGAAGAATGTGTCATATGGTCTGTTGCTCTTGAGTCAATAATCTAAGAATTCATGAATGAACTATCTGATGCATTTAAACCATGTGAAAGTAAAATTTTACCTGAATGTGCCAATGAACAGGTACCTGGGGATTTAGAGCTTTCAAGGGTTACCAGTGGGTCTTGCAGCTCCTCAATATCTCCTATGCTAAGTTCCTTTTCTTCTTATTGTTGAGTGGTTATTAGGTTTGCTTGTCCTTGTCCTTTATTTCTTTGTCGTCCACCTTTGTATCCCCAGTCTTTGCTTGATGTAGAAGGCTTTCCATGTAACTTCCAGCATTTCTCCTTGGTATGCCCTAATTTCTTATAATAAGTACACCACATGTTGTCTCGACTGTCACCACTCATTGTTTTGGACAATTCGGCTTTCTCATTCTCATTGTTTAATTGCTGCCCTCAACTATTTAATCCATTGGTTAACAAGGCTGAACTATCAGTGATCTGGGATTCAAGCATCACTCCTCGTCTACTTTCCTCTCCCACGATAATGGAAATCACTTCATTCAGTGAAGGCACCTTTTCTTTGCCTAACATCTAAATTCTAACCTGATCAAATTCAGGGTTCAGGCCAGCCAAGAATTCATATACTCGATCTTGCTCTATAAAATTTTTCAATGTGGCTGCATCCTCAGTACATTTCATCTCTATGCACCGGTAATAATCTAACTCCTGCCATAGGCCTTTGAGGTGGTTAGCATACTCCGTAACTGGTCTGCTTCCTTGCTTGCTGGAAATCGTCTTGGTTTTCAGATCATAGATTTGAACAGCATCCCGTACTCTAGAATAGGTTTGTTTAATTGATTCCCAAACATCCTTTGCAGTGGGTAGAAACATGCAGGTATCACTGATCTCTGGTAACATTGAATTCCACAACCATGCCATGATCATAGAATCCTCTTCATCCCATTTTGCAAAATTAGGATCTCCCTCTACAGGCCCCGTTCCCAGAAGGTGATTGATTTTTTTTTCCCTTTCCCTTAAGAAAAGTCCGGACCAGTTGAGACCATTTCAAATAATTTTTTCCATTGAGGCATGCAGCCTGTAAATGTCGTAACTCTCCAATAGACTTGACTGTTTGCCAATTCTTCACGCTGAACTGCAGTGGTGCAAGAAGATGTCTCATTCATCTCTGACATAGTGATTAACAGATACTGACGACTAAAGGAGTCAGTCAATAGAAGACCCAACAGAAGTCAGTGAGGGTTACAACAGACGATGTCGTTCGAAGGGATGGAACAACGGACAACTCAACTCAGCAATAATCTTCACTCGTCAGTCTCTACGATCGTTGACTGAAGCAACGTTGTGAATCCTTCAGGGGTTAGTGGCAATCGAATCAACTTAGTGGTAGTCTTCACTCGTTAGTCTCCAATTGTTGATGGAAGCAACGTCGTGGATCCTTTAGGGGTCAGCGGCAATCGGAAGAACTTTGTTCGGCGATCGTGGCTTCTGCTCGCAGCTTCTCTGACGAAGATGGCAACTTCTGCGAGGAAATCCACCTGCAATGAGGGTCCCCACGGTCGTTGACGGCTAGGGTTATGCGTCTATTTCAACAATTCCTGCGCTAGTTCAAATTTGTTGGGCTGCGCAAGTCCAAATCCTACTGTCGACACCCACTAAAACCACCAACAATGATGGAGTAAGCCACCGATGATGAGAGTAGATCAATAAATCGAGGAACTGTAATCGATTGGAACCTCTGCGACTGTAATCGACGCCCACTAATGCCGATCGAAGAACTGTAATCAATTGGAGCAATCATCTTGAAGAGGCTTGTGATATTCCTGAATTTGTTGACAATAATTCAGATCAACCAACAATTAAGGCTGAAAAGAAAATAGAAGAATCTGTCTGGCAATGAAGGCCAAACAGCAGAGGAAAATTTTCTCCCAGAGAGCTTAAAGCTCTGATACCATGTCGAGAATAGGAGAAGAAGAATTTTATTTCATATATTTCAAGTGATAACAGCACTACATATATATACATGAGATGCCTTAATACAAAAAAGGAAAAAAAATAATTATTCTAATAAGACCTCAATCAATTCTAATCAGACCTTAATCAAATCCCTAATCAAATCCCTCAATCAAAGGGATTTAATGAATATACTATTCCCTATTTTTGGAATACATATATTCACATTTATTTTTCCAACAGCAAGCATAGAGGAAACTTGTAATAAAGTCATGGTTTATAAACAGCACTCAGAAGATTGTAACATAAACTTGAAGCCAACATTAAATACAACCCAAAACACCAAAAGGTCCCATAAAGATGATGATATTGCTATTAGGGGTCCCAAACAGAGATTGGATCTAAAAGAACCTGCATTGAGGCAACAATTCTCTCTTCACCAAATCGGGCTGCTGTCCCAGGTGCTAAATGTTGAGCATGCTCTATCTGCAAGTGTTTGTGCCAGTCATGGAAGGCAATGTAAATAAGAGGGAAAAGGAAAAGGAAAAACCTATGCTTCATTGAATCATGCGTAACAATTAATGTTAAATTCACTTTGAATGTTTTCATATTTTAGCAACATAATTTACCCTAAATCTTCGGTCCCTCATTCCATTTGTGGAAACTACAGACTTGTACATATCCAGGATCAAGTCATTCGCTTTATCACCAATGGCATGAATGGCAACCTGGAATATCAAATTTGAAACTACTTGTCACAATAGCTCATGGTTGCACAGATAGATGCAAAGGGCTTCCTATAATAGGAAAATGAAGCACCTGAAGCCCTGATTTATCCGATTCATCAGTCATGTTAAATAGACTTTCAATATCTGTAACAAGTAGGCCATAATTGTGAGGGTCATCAATGTATGGCTGCGGAAACACATGAACAGTATCTTGTGTCAATAATATTTTGATTAATTAGATAATTACAAACTAGAAAGCACATAATACCAATGTCATGAAACACAAGTAGCAATCTAATAAGCAATGTGTAAGGAGAACTATTGTAGAGCCTACGTTCATAATGAATTACATCACTACTACGTGAAACCCTTGGATGCGTTAGCTACACTTAGAATATGTAAAATTTTAATTATTCAGAACATAAGTTCTGCTTTTCCATATGCAGTTGAGATACTCCTAAAAAATAAATAGTTATCCACCAAGATCAGATATTAGCTTTCTTGTAAGTGTTGTAAGTCAGTTCATCAATGACCCAACCACTAAGCATCTCGGAGCTGTTTACAGAATATTAACATACCTAAAAAAGGATCATGGAACCAAGGTTGTTAAAATCGAGATTCTAGTTAAAATCGGTGGAGGGTCCAAAAAATCGAATTATAAAATCAAATAGTAAAATTGTAAGATTTTACCTAGTGCCTAAAGCATGATATCATAGTCTATTATGTTACGATTCTTCATTTAGAGCTTCAATTTTTTTTTTTTTTAATTTTATAAGTAAAGAATTTTAAGAAGATAGCAAAGACATGCATCAAGAAAATGTCATATACAAAAACTTACTTATATCAACAAAACGAATCTTCAACAAAGTTTACAAAAAATTTTATATCTGGTTCTATACTCCTTTTACTCAACACCATAATTGAGACCTTTAAAATATTTAGTGTAACCTATATAATTGACGTTGAAATACTGACTTTATTTTATCTTAATTTTTTGAAGGAGTTGAAATATATTTGTAACATTTTATTATAAGCCTCTTCGTTTCCATCCTAGCTCTTATATTTAATTTACGGTAATCAATTTAGTGAAACAAATGCTAGTCCACAACTCGTATGGTATAAGAAATAATAGTATTATAGAATCAAAAAATCTACTTTTAAAAACCAAAAAAAAAAAAGGTAAAAAGTGAAATAATTGTGGCCTACCACTTAAAAAAAAATAGAAGTCTATTTCATTTGACAAAATTAAACAAAAATTGTTTAATTTTTAAAATCGGTAAAATTGTCTATAAAATCGAGATTTCACTGATTTAACATTTCAAAATTACCCATAATAAATCTCAAAATTAAAATTTTACCTATTTTACCCCTCTTAAGATTTTAATAAGATCGAACAAGTTTTCTTGCTTTGCTTTACGATCGTAAAATCATAAGATGTTAATATTAAAATCAAGATTTTGACAACATTGCCTGGAAAAGGACTATTTTTCAAAAAGGGAGATAACTGAGGTATAGAAATTTACTTGGATGCTGACTAGGCAGGATCTTTGACTGATAGAAGATTTACTTCAAGCTATTGTACTTACATATTGGGAAATCTTGTCACATGGAGAAGTAAAAATTAGTCAATTGTGGCTAGAAGCGGTGTTGAAGCAGAGTTTAGAGAGATGGCACGTGGAATTAAGGCTTTCCTCTAATGGCCTTATAAAAATGAAATGTGACAATCAAGCTGCAATTAGAATTGCAAAAAACCCAGTTCACCATGACAAAACCAAGCATATAGAGATTGACCGATTGACCAACACTTCATTAAGGAAAAGATTGACCATGAAGTTATCCAATTGAAGTACACTTCTCCAACTCAACAGATTGCAAACATCCTCACTAAAGCTCTGAATCGTGATCAATTTAGTTTTCTCCTCTCCAAGTTGGGAATGATAAGCATACACTGGCCAGCTTGAGGGGGAGTGTGGGATTTTGTGATTCTTATAGATAGTAATTTCCTTAGATAGTTATTCTGTTTCCTTGATTTGTGCATCAGCATTCATGACTGAGATTGATATGTCATCATATATCCATCATAAAAGATTTGTTTCCTAGTTTATTAGGATTCCTAGTTTTTTGAGAGATTGGCTAACTGATTTGAAGCTACCTCTCCTATATATACTTGTATTGTTTTTATCAAAGAATATAGAAAAACATTTTATCTTCTTCCATGAAATTCCTCATATATTTCTCCTCCTCTGTCATATTTTATTTCTAACCACAGAATTACAATGCAAAAGGAAAATAGAATATGCGAGAATATTCTTTTTTTTTTTAAAAGGTATATGCAAGAATATTCTAATATCCTAAAATACAATATTTCAATATCCTAACACACCCATACACTGCAATGGCTTCATAACAACCAACAGCAAAGCAAAGCAATTGTAGCATTTGGTAATTTCACATGTATGCCCCTCAGCTTATTAAATAGTTCATGTATTCTAAAATACCACCATTCTTACCTCATGAAAGAGTGCACTATTAGATCCCAAAGATCCATCAGCAAATGCCTTAACACCACCCAAATAAAGCCATTGACTCAACTTCCGCCCTTTCTCGTGGATAAGATCCTATGGACAAAATTAAACCCTTATGTGTGTGTGTGTGGGTGAGAGAGAGAGAGAGGGATAATTTTTTAGTAGTGTTTGCAAAAGCAAAAGGTAGACAAAAAAAGGCCAAAAGGACATAATGTCCACAAATAAATTGACAATATAAGATATTAAAGCAGAAAACTGTAGACACAGCTTGCTGAAAAAAGAATGAAACCACTAATAGGATAATTTAGGGCAAGAATGGTTAGATATCAAGTAGCATTTTAAGCTCGTGCACATACACAGTGAGAGTTTTGCTAATATGAAAGTAACTGCTGTAACACTTCAATATCTTTAATCAGTTGAAATGTTAAAGGGCCATCCGGTGCCCTGACAGTTGTTAGAAGTAACAAATATTACCAGCATCGATATTTATGCTTTTTATGAATCTTTTCTGATTTAGAATAAGATTTGACTCTCTTTCCAATTTAGTAAGGGATTTTATTTATATCCCTACTTAGTATAGGATTTGTTATCTCTCACCTATTTCTGACAAGATTTCCACTATTATAAATAAAACCCATTGTTTTGGGTATCAAAGCCATTCATTTAATTCTAATATTTTGACTAAGTATTAGAGCCATCAAGCTGCCTGTGGGTTTTTGTTATTGAATTTCACTCCTTCGATGGTTCACAATATTTTGTTGCCCATTGGACTCTCATCTAATTTTGTAACTTTCTTTTTTGCTACAAGTTTTCGTAGCAATTTTGTATCAATTTGCCACATCTTTTTATCAAATTTTTCGCAACAAATTTTTGCAGTATTCGCATCATATTTTTTTATAGTTCCCACAAATTTTTGCAACAATTTTTTTGATATTTTTTTTTCTATGGTTGCGCATCAGTTCATTACAGTCTAGCAACAGGATTTGTTGCAATCTAGCCAGGGGTGCACAGCTGAACTAGTGAAACCATCAAACTGAACCAAACTAGTCCCTTTGGTTTGATTTGGCTCAATTTTTTAAATCAATAGCTCTGCAACGGTTTCAAAAATTGGAAAACGGAGCAGTTCAGTTTGGCTTGTGGGTTGGGGTGTCGATTAACCGAATCAAACCAATATTATTATATATTATATAATATGCTAAATATATAGGTGTTTATATATATACACACATAAATATAAACTGATGGTTACGGTTTCAAAATCTTCTAAACTGATGATTTGCAGTTTGCTTTAGGCTTTGGCACCAAACTGAACGTGTGCACCCCTAAGTCCAGCAACTGGTTATATTACAATCAAGCAACCATTTTTATTGCAGATTTAATGTGATCACCCAGAATTTTAATTCTTGCTTTAGTTATTTTATATATATATATATATATATTTACATATTTAATTCAATAACAAGAAACTTTGTTAATTTAAAATTTTGAGACATTAATTAAATGTCGATTTTATTGCAGACCTAAAGACTATGTGAGGATTGCTTTTGATAGTTGAACATTTCTGAAGTACAAATTCGTAGTTTAAAAAAAAATCTGAAATAAGTTATTAATTAAATAAAGTAGCAAAATATATAAATATATACATGACGTGAGCACTTATTAAATAGAATCTGAATGGGCCACGTTGTAGGTGGCATGCAGCACTAGGAGATTAAGAATTTGCTTACTTCGGTGGGACCCATAAAATAAAAGGTCACCGGGGGGGGGGGGGGGGGGACTTTGGTGATATATGCCTCAATTATGAAGCTCGCCCTGGACAGCCAAATGCACCAACTAACAATATAACTTAAGGCGGTTTGGGTTAATGGGTACATGGAATTGGAAGTCTACTTTGATTCAGATTCTAATTTTTTTTTTTTTTCCTCATTAGGATTCTACCAACTAAAAGGTAGCCTGGTATACGTGTATATATATATAGCATGGGTTCTTTGGCAGTAAAGAAAGACTTTGGAAAAAAAAAAAGTATAGTAGCAGCGGCTTGGCAGTGGCAGTGCATTAATCCAGATAGCTTGCTTTTTCAATCCGAAGCATTATTTCTTGTTTTTCTTCTGCAGATTTAAATTGAGGTAGGGGTGGAGTTAAATAAAAATTAAATTTATTATGTGTGATTTAATTTTACGAATTTTTTGTGATTATTTGGTTTATTATTACATGATAAATTATGTGATTGTAACTATCTTGCAGATAAGAAAAGTATGTATAAATTGATTTTGATTTTGAGGAATTAAATTTAAGTCGGTACAAAAATTTTAATTTTTAAAATTTGTGTTTTTTTATGAAACCTTGAACAAAGAAAAGAAATATTTTTAAAGAATGATTTGGATTTGAATAAATAAATAATTACTATTTATTCATGGATTTTACGATTTTGGTTTTGGGTTGAGAGAGATATCGGCTTAAATGGTTGGTGCTGAAAGATCCGCTGGTGAAAGATGAGAAAACCACGCGGGGTTGGATATCGTGTCCAGTAGACTAGCAACCTACGAAACATTAATGAGTTGATATTTTGGGTATCCTATGGCTAAGGCATGGGTTGACTGGGTAACGGTACGTAACCCAATAATTAAGAATATGGTTTTGTTAAAATAATTTATTTTATTTTATTTCTTGTTCAAAATATTTAAATTTAAATATTTTTGATATGTGATGTATGTTAACATGACACGTTAGAGATTCATACTAGGACACCCGTACATGATTTATTTAATGTTTATTTTTTTCTGAGCACCAATTGATTATTTTAATTATATTTTAGGGAGAGAATTGCACAATTTTTCAATTTATTTTTTTTTTCTTTTGATTGGATTTTAATTATTGTATAAGTCCCAGTTTAGGAGACTAAAGATAGATTTATTTTTTTATCTAAGTTTGGAGATTGTTAGTTCATTAACCAAACCAAACCAAACATTTTCCCACTAGGTGTGGTCAGCTATATGGATTTGTTAACGCCAATTAGATCTGTTTAGGGTCATATCCTCCGATAGATCTAGGTAGGTTAGGTCATGTTTAATAGTTTCTTTCCAACTTCTCTTGAGTCTTCCTCTACCTCTCCTACTCCTGTCAATCTCTATACTTTCATACCTTCTAACAGGTGCCTCCGTTGAACGCCTTCTAATATGGTCAAACCATCTTAATCGGTTTTCTCTCATTTTATCTTCAATCAGTGTTATTCCTACTTTGCCCCTAATCTCCTCGTTCCTAATCCTATCTTTCCTTGTAATCCACATATCCACCTTAGCATCCTCATTTCCGCAACTGCCATCTTCTGACCATGATTATGCTTTTACTGCCCAACACTCTGATCCATATAGCAGCGCTGGTCTAACCGCCACTTTATAATACTTTCCTTTCAACTTGAGGGGGACTTTTCGGTCGCACAAGACCCCCGAATCACTGCTTCATTTGGTCCATCCGGCTTGAATCCTATGACTTACATCAGTATCAATCCCTCTATCTTGTTGCACCATAGATCCAAGGTACCTAAATTTATCTTTCTCTACAATTTTTTGTGTGCCTAAACTTACTTCTATACTACCTTTTATCCTACTTTGACTAAACTTACATTCCATATATTCCGTCTTGCATCGGCTTAGCCTAAACCCTTTTGTCTCTAACGTTTCCCGCCACAATTCTAGTTTAGCATTCACTCATTCTCTCGTCTCATCTACTAAAATAATATCATTTGCAAAGAGCATACACCACGGCACCTCATCCTGAATATGTCTTGTAATCTCATCCATAACTAAAGCAAACAAGTACGGGCTTAACGCTGAGCCTTGATGTAAACCAATCATGATAGAGAACTCATTAGTCTCTCCACCAGTCGTCCGTATAGATGTCATGGCTCTATCATACATGTCCTTTATCGCCTCAATATAATTGGCTCTGATTAAATATATTAAATATAACTGGCTCATTATTAATTTGGATTGATGGTTTTGGTGATATTTGGTTGTTTGTTCATGCTCCCAGGTTTGTGGAAAATTCAAGGCATGACATTTGCAACTTGTTTCATTGTACTTTAACAGATGTTTTAAATGCAATTTCACAGCAATTCAAGAATTGTTTTCGATGTGGTTCCGCAACCCAATTTTGTTCTAGTTTTACTGTAATTTCACAACCAGCTATTGCTACATGTTTTATGACAGTTTTATTTTCATTTTACTCCAACATTCTCACAAGTCCTAAACAACCCTTAGGGTTGAAGCTTTGTTGCCAACAAGTCTCACCACCAAGTCTTGCAGCAAAGTTTTAAACTGACAGTATCCCTAGTCACTGGTGACTTGTCCAGCATCCTTGCCAGTAACCAATAAGCCCTGTAGCCTCAGTTCCATCATTGAAAAGCTTGATTGGTGTTGCCTATTTGCTACCTGTTCTTCTTATGGTTTTGTTGTTGCCTCGTTATTGCCTCACAATATGGAAATATTTTTTTTCCCTATTTCTGTTCCTTTTCATTTCCTAGTTTGTACAGCATTATGCTTTTCATATTTCTATTTCCTATCCCTATCCTAGTTTGTATAGGATTATATATTTTTCTCTTATTCCTACTCCATATTATATTCTTACTAGTATAAATACAAAACATAGACAACTCAAGTTACTATCATAATTCTAGTCTTTTGAAGGTGAATTTTTTTACCATTTTACTATTGTTATGTTCCACTTTTACAATCTGTTTTTGTTTCATTGATGTGGTAGAATGTTGTCTTCCTCTTCCACAAATGACTCCTATAGGGTACAAGTTAAATTTATTTGTAGCAAGCCTAGAATATATTATATATATTTTCTAGCATGAGAGCACTGAGAGAGAGTGTTAGAAGTAATAAATATTAATAGGATAGATAATTGAGGTTTTCTATGAAATCTTCTATTTAAAATATGCTTTTATTTCATTCCCTATTTAATATAGGGTTTTGTTTTTATCCACGCTTAGTATAGAATTTGTTAGTCCTTAACTATTTGTACAAGATTTCCATTATTATAAATAGAGCCATAGGCTCCCAGTTATGGGTGCCCAGCCTTTCATTGAATTCTAGTCTCTTGGCAAGAGTGATCAAATAAGTCCAATATAATTGATTGAATCAATGCTACAATCCTTTAAAACCCTAGACGTACTAGCTTCCCATAACTGTTTCTCACCATGGACTCAAATTTAGGTGCCACTAGTCTAGTTTTCCTATTGCTGTTCAATAACATTATTGTCCCGCCACTTTAATATCTAGTCTAGTGTTTAATCATCAATCAAATGGCTAACTTCCTACCTAACAAAATTCGCATAAAAGCTAGCAGTCATGACAGATAGCATTCTATTGTAGTAAGATAATAATATTTGTACTGTAGCTATTTATCATTAAGGGCAAATGAACATACCATTACAAGTTCAGTCGAAAGGCATAACATTTTTTTAGGTGACTATTATTTTTAAGGGAAAGGGAGTTGGGATAACTCTAACCCACGCCCTTGGTTTGGGTGGGGTTTCCTTTTCCACTGAGCTAGCCCCACTCGTAAGTCAAAACGCATAAAATTAAACAGGAAAGAGTGGCAATAAAGTAAAATAGCAATTTAACTAAAATCATACTTGCAGTCGTGACCATGTATTCATTGGAAAAAATAAGCAAACCCTGATCTTCATTTGTCCAGAAAAATCAGCCCATCTATACACCTCTGCGATCATCATGAAAATGTAGAACAAATAAGTGATGGTTCAAAATGGACTCTGCAGTTCCACAGGAATTATATTTTCTGAACATTACAAATTTAGCTATGATTCTAATAGGAGTAAATGTAAAATCCAAGCGGAGAATTTTGATCCCCCATGGAAACTGAATCATTCCTTTATATTTTACATACCATTTGAGAGAGTTTTTTGTTCCCGGCCTTCAATTTTTTCAAAAAATTACTTTATAATGTAATGTTGTTTTCTATTGTTGTCATTATATTGCAATTAAGATGATGGCTTATCAAAGACAATATATATTTTCAAATTCTATATAAGATGACAAAACACAGTCAAAATACTTCAAAGTATGCAACCAAAACCTGAAAAATCTTCCCATGGAAGCTCTACCGATGCACCCGGAAAAAATCTCCCAAAATCTACAACTGTTGTCACACCTCTCATCAAGGCAAGATTGCTGGCTCTTGCTAAAGCTTCCCTTCATTCCTCTACCGAGACCTCGGGGATGCATGAGAAAACGAGCTTTGCTGCAGAATCGATCAACAACCCATTTGGCTCTACATTTGAAGGTGGCATAGAAGTAACTAAATGGTCCACCACAAACTTTTTTAAATTTTGTAAACAATGCCATGATGAGAAGTTTACACTTATTACCAATTACATGGAATATGTAGTGCTAACAAGTAGTAAACTTCATTAACATGACACTGAAAAGTGATACATTATATAGGAGAGAGAGAACAATTTAATTGATAGCAGAATAATGAAACAACAGAAAATATTGTGTCCAAAACCAAACCAAATCAAACCAAACCAAGCCAAGCCTTTTCCCACTAGGTGGGGTCAGTTATATGGATTTGACGACGCCAATCAAATCTGTTTAGGACCGTGTCCCCCGTTAGATTCAGGTAGGCAAGGTCATGTTTAATATTTTCTTTCCAACTTCTCTTGGGTCTTCCTCTTCCTCTCCTACTCCTGACAATCTCCATGCTTTCACACCTTCTAACAGGTGCCTCCGTTGGACGCCTTCTAACATGACCGAACCATCTTAATCGATTTTCTCTTATTTTATCTTCAATCGGTGATATTTCTACTTTGTCCCTAATCTCCTCGTTCCTAATCCTATCTCTTCTTATAATTTCGCACATCCATCTTAGCATTCTCATCTCCACAACTGCCATCTTCTGAACATGGTTATGCTTTACTGCCTAACACTCTAATCCATATAGCAACGTTGATCTTACCGCTACTTTATAATACTTTCCTTTCACCTTGAAGGGGACTTTTCGATTACACTTCAATCGCACAAGACCCCCCAAGCACTCTTCCATTTGGTCCACCCGGCCTGAATCCTGTGACTTACATCAATATCAATCCCCCCATCTTATTGCACCATAAATCCCAAGTACCTAAAGTTTTCTTTATCTATAATCTTTTGTGTGCCTAAACTTATTTTTATGCTACCTGTTACTCTACTTTGACTAAACTTGCATTCCATATATTCTGTTTTGTATTGACTTAGCCTAAACCTTTTTGTCTCTAACGTTTTCCACCACAGTTCTAGCTTAGCATTCACTCCTCTCGTCTCATCTACTAAAATAATATCATCTGCAAATAGCATACATCACGATACTTCATCCTGAATATGTCTTGTAATCTCATCCATAATTAGAGCAAACAAGTACGGGCTTAACGCTGAGACTTGGTGTAGATCAATCGTGATAGGAAACTCTTTAGTCTCTCCACCAGTCGTCCGTATAGATGTTATGGCTCTATCATACATGTCATTTATCGCCTCAATATATGCGACACACGCTACTTTCTCTTCCAATACTTTCCATAGAAAATATTGTGTCCAGTAAACAAAAAATTGCAACTTATCTCTAATAAGCAGTAAGAATCACAACACGGAAGAGTATGCCACATAATAATTAATTTATGGGAAAATGCTAAATGCACACCACTTTTAACTTCTTGCATCTTGTGCAAGAAGTTAAAAGTGGTGTGCATTTAGCATTTTCCTTAATTTATCTAGGTGTAGAAGTATATCATAACATGTAAGCTTATATAGCAATGAAATGGACTACTGAAGCACAAAATATAATATTGTGTTTGAAAGATAGAGCCATTCAGAACCTGGATGGTTTAAACCAGGAACCATCATTGTGTCAACTTCTCTCTTTATCTAGAGACCTTTTACTCCTATTACAATCTAGGTTATCCCATTCCAATTTATGGTTATAATATTCCAATCCAAATTATTTTATTCTAGTCCAAAGTAGCCTATCCCAACTTATTTCAAACTAGAATAGCCTATTCCGGTTTGTTTCAACCCCAAATAGCTATTTGGGTTTAATCCAATTTATTTCTTCAATCGTCACATTATCTCCCTCCAATCGACGAAGTGGTTGTTGCTCACCGTCTTCACAATTGGTTGTTCATCATTCTCTTAATGTCAATCAAGCCAGTCTCATTGATTATTCAAATTTTGAGAAGTCAATTAGAGTTGGTCCTAGTTAATTGTTGTATATTTTGAGAATTCAACCAGAGTCAACAAAATTATTGTTACAGCGCAGTTGCCAATTTCATTGCAATAGAGCGATCAGTTTTGCTGTAGTCTAACAGCCAATTCTGCACATCAATTAAATATATTTGTAACAATATATATTCCAGCTGGAGGAGGAAGGTTAGAAGTAATAAACATTATTCATATAGCTATTTAAGTTCTGTTTTGATTTCTTTCCTCTTTAGAAAAGGACTTGATTTCTTTCCTATGTAGCATAAAATTTGATTTCCATTCCAACGTGTATAGGTTCGTTATTCCTATTCCTATTTAGTATTGGATTGTTATTATTATAAAGCGAGGCTGAGGCTCCTATTTATAGGTGCCCAGTTTCCCCAAATCTCTATATTTTGCCAAGTGTTATTGCCACACACTGCTAGCTCGGTAGCAATATTTGTTTATATCCACTTCACATGAGAATTGAAAGCATTCAAATGTCATATTAGTTTTTAATGAAAAATAAAATAACAAAATAATATAATGATGTCATTATATATGCGTGTGTTTATGCTTATACAAAAAAAAAGGTACAAAGTACATAGATAAAATGTAATATGAAATTGTTAGGTTTGTTTTTCTCCAATATAAAATAAGTGGAGTTTGGGACTAAAGCTTTGTTGAGTTGAGTTGAGTTGAGGTGAGTTGTTTTTCTTCAATAGCATTGCCGCTCATCCATTAAATATATTATATGAAATTGTTAGGTTTGTTTTTCTTCAACATGAAATAAATGGAGTTTGAGACTAAAGTTTTGTTGAGTTGAGTTGTTTTTCTTCAATAGCATTGCCCCTCATCCATTAAATATATTACTTTAATATAAAAATTGTAAAAATTGTAGTTATTTTTACTATATAATAATTATTATAACATTAAATGCATTGGCCTGACAAGTAGATGACTAAGAAAAACTAATTATATAACATGCCACAAACAAATATACACATGGGTCTGCCACTGTAAATAACCATCTGCCCACACTTACGCTGAAACTCACAAGAATATTTAATTAAAAGCATTCATTGGCAGTTCTCCTATAACAAAATATCTTTCTTACCGCCTAAGGTTTTAAGTAAATTCATGTTTCCATATTTGATTTTTACCAATAAGGTTGAAGACAGCTGCAGTCTATGGGGTCTATCCACCTAATGAAAACCAGACAAATTCTAATAGGAAATAGTAGTGGCTTGAGTACAAAACATAGTCAAATATTTGAACATTAAATGCATTGCTAGTTCTTCTTTTCTTCCCTAGTAACTAGCCACAAAAGATTGCAAATATTAATTTTATGAATGCTCATGCCGTCATCAAACTTTGTAGGAAGACGAATAAGCAACCAACTTAACATCAAACTTTCAGAAAAGGAGGATGAAAAAGTAATGGTTCTTGCTGCTTTTGATACAGGTAATAGATATAAGTGAATACAAAGAAATGCTGCCAATGCTCTACAGAATGGCGGTAAATCTGCCCTTGACATAGACAACAGATCCTTCACCCGAAATAAGCACTGAAATTAGTTGAGTTGTTAAAATCAAGAATGAAACTCAAAATCATTGGTCTGAATGCGAGAACAGTTACATGATTAATGCAATTAAAAAGCACATTCGTAGAAAGAGATACCTTTAAAACTTACCTCCACCAGTGGTTCTTATGATAACTCCACCAATTGGATCCTCTGTGTAATTACTAATCCCCGCAAATTCTAGTGCCAATGAGTTAGCCAAGCCCATATGACCATCCATCCTTGATAGCCAGACCTGCATATATTGTGCTTTAAGAAGATGCCATAATCAACCACTAATGCTCATGTAGCAAAATTCCAGGGTTATTAAGATTCCTTACAGGATTGTGAGGTGTAACATCATCAATCCACGAGGCTGTTGGCAATTCTCCTCCCCAAAGATCATTATTCCATCCACCACCCAACACCCAAGAGCCATGTTTCAGATCTAGAAAAGTTTGTTCAAGGATAACCATAAAAGACAATATGAATATTTAACAGAAAATTGTATCCAAGTCATACTTTGTAATCTTAAAGCTATTAGTCACACTCAAAAAAAAGTATTACTTTTAAGTCACGTTAATGTGAAAAGTTTTGTATTTAAGTCACACTTTTGAGTGGGTCCCACGAGTTTGTTTTAAATATAGTTTCTAATATACCGATAATATCCTTTATTTCTATAACAAAGTTACATAAGTTATTTCCGGGAATTCCGGGAATCACGTGAAGATATGGTTTACCGAAAATCACGCTTCTTCCATTTTTTTTTCTTTCCTTGTTTTCAGTTTCATTATTTACAGTTTTAGTCGTAAAGATATTAAGAAGATAGAGCTTACTTGGTCTATCTTCTTCATGGATTGATTTTGCCGATTGGCGTTTTGTGCTATTTTCAAAATAGTACCGGTATTATTTCAAAAAATATGATGATGTTGGCCTGTATGATTGGCTTATGTTATGTATCGATTGATTTTTTCAAGCAGTATGAAAACAATATCGGTCCAAAACAGTACCGGTACTGTTTTATCGGTACTGCTTTCAACACAGTACCAGTACTGTTTTATCGGTACTGCTTTGAAAACAGTACCGGTACTGTTTTCAAAGCAGTACTATGAATTATAAGCAGATGACGAGTTTTAAGGGCAAGAGAAATCTATTGGGGGCCGATCAACGTTTTGAGCTATCTTCAAAACAGTATCGGTACTGTTTCAAAAAATATGATGATGTTGGCTCGTATGGTTGGTTTGTGTTATGTATCGATTGATGTTTTTTATGTAATATGAAAACAGTTCCAGTCCAAAACAGTATCGGTACTGTTTTATCAGTACTGTTTTCAAAACAATACCATGAATTATAAGCAGATGACGAATTTTAAAGGCAAGAGAAATCCATGGGGCCGATGGGCTTTTTGAGCTATCTTCAAAATAGTACCGGTATTGTTTCAAAAAATATAATGATGTTGGCTCATATGATTGGTTTGTGTTATATATCGATTGATATTTTTTAGGCAGTATGAAAACAGTACCGGTCTAAAATAGTACTGGTACTGTTTTATCGGTACTGTTTTCAAAACAGCACAATGAATTATAAGCAGATGACAAGTTTTGGGCAAGAGAAATTCATGGGGTTGATTAGCATTTTGAGTTATTTTCAAAACAATACCGGTACTGTTTCAAAATCAGAAAAAATAAAGATACTTAGGAATGATGATCGATTTAGGTTTTTTCCAAACAGTTTTGATTTTATTTCCAAAAATCGGTTTTACTTGCTTTGTAAAAAAGATGGAAAGTCGCGGAAGTTATGAGTGAAGTGTGCACTATTTTCGGATAAAACTGGCATTTTTGAAATGTGGTGAAAAATGCAAGATGTCTTTTTTTGTCTTTTTGTTGCAAGTGTGACTTATTTACAAACAAGTTTTTTGGGTATGACTTAAATCCTTATAAGTCCATAAATAGTGACCGGCCTCCAAAAACCTCAATATTTAATGCATAATATTAAAATTGAAAAACTCTAAATTACTTCTATGGACTTGTGGTTTTTAATATTAGTCTAGTACCCAGCAAACTAGATTCCCTTTTCTGAAGCCTATAATCTCACATAATTGAAAAATCAATCCTTGATAATATATGTTTAAATAGTTCAAATTTACTACAGTAGATGGCTGAAGCCGCTTAACAGTTAGCCAACCCAAGTGCATGGTCATGCATTTTAACAAGCGCTGCAAATCTTACGGCCAACTATAAGAAATTGCTTAGCTTATACTTATTCGAACATTTCCTCAAGTTTTAACAGATCATTTTCTGACCTGGGCCAGAGAAGTACAGGAAGATAGAGAATCTATTTTCCATAGAACACTGCTTACAGATTCTTCAACATTTTAAGAACTAAGGTAAAAGAATGTTGAAAGAACACTGTCAAACACAATTAGGAAGCTTAGAATAATGCGGCTGTAAATTGATTTCTTGCTGGATATCTCAAATGGAAAGCTTAAATTTGGCATTGCTTTTTAAGATACAATAACGTGAAAAATATATCTAGGATGACATGTTCAATACTTTCTATGACTAGGATTGTAATTAAACAAGAACCCATGACAAAATGTAATCAAATCTTAATTAATGCCAAGTCTAAATACAAGCTAGTGTTTTACCTCTAACAAAGAAATGCCATTTCTGCACTAGAATCTTCAATTTGAGAAATAAATTTAGACTACTACTTTCACCACGAAACCTGCAGAGCCAACTTTAGAATAGTATCCAACTATCAAACTTATGGAAAGGTTACTAGCAGTTTTTTGAGCAACTGCCATAGTCGTATGCCATAATTGACTATAAAATAGTAATGACTGTTGGAGCACCATACCAACAGATAGGGCACCTTAATATCTGATATATTGGTTGTGCCCCCTAAGGCTATTGGGTGCACTTTTCTATCTACCAAATTAGACACAAAAACAGAAAGCGCCAAAAAGTTCTAACAAAAATGGAGCAGCATTACATTAAAAAATTAAATAATCATATTGCCAATTTTGAATACCCTGTAGCTTTTTAAGACTTTCTTCAAACAAGTTAACACTGTAGCCTTTCAATAGAACTTATTTTAACAAATGCACTAGAGGATGGAGAAGACAAACCTTCTAACAGATGTACTGGTTCAACAGTGATTGTTAACAGTGGACCTTTTTTTTTTTTTTTTTGGATAAATAATAGGGCACAATGCCTAATCAATACTCCAGTGTATCACAATGATAGGTTGATGTCAGAATCCATGACAATGTTTTAGCCTAGGCAACACAAATGGAACACTTACTTGTTGCTGCATCCTTGACCTTTCTGATAAACTCATCTTTTCTGTCAACACCCCGTAGTTCCACCTGCGCCATCTGTTTTCATTTTCTAAATTAAAACCAATACTATTTTTGGTAAGTAAAGGCATAAGATCCATATCACAACTACTTGAAGTACAGCAGCATTACTCTAATTGCAGAAACATAAACTATGCAAGAGGAGAAAAAAGTTTGCAAGAAGCAAAATAACAGCAGCCAGCCATTACACTGTAAGATTGACAAGCGATCCAAACGCTGATTTTCTTTACTTTTGTTGACATTTAGTTATATTATAGCCAAGAGGCAACAACTGGAGAAAAAAGAGAACAAAAAGAAACAAAGAAGATACCCTATCTTAATAAGTTCTGATTCTAAATTTTTGGGGAAATAAAACAAAAAGAAAATTGTCAAAAGATGTCAACATGGCCAAACCCACCTAGAAGTTAGGAAAGACGGGTGCACACACCCTACACCCTGCTCCTGTGCGCACGATGAAGAGCCTCACATGCACACCACCTTGTCCCATGCCTCCGCTGTGCACCCACATTGGTCTGCTGCTCCTGGATTGCTGGTTTCACCTCTCATGTGCACGGAGTCCTTGATCCCGCGCACACGCCAGAGACCCCCCTTGTATATTGTGGCTTATTTGAAATATTTGATAATATTCAGAATGTTCGGATATGAATTAATGGTATGTTGAAATGAGATTGAGAAGCACGTGTTGCTGTTTGTATATAATGATATGATGAAATGAAATGGAAATTGGAAAACAGTTATTGAGACTGACTTTGATGATTGGTTTTTGGGGGTTTGAGAGTTACTATGAAATATGAGGTACATGTACTCATAGGTTGATAGTCCCTAAACCTACACAGAGGTTGGTTATCATATGCAATGGGCCAGTAACCCACGAAGTGACATAGACGCCTAAAGGTAGCATGTTACTTCCTAGGTATAGGTTCAAGAATACAGATGCCTAAGGGTGGCATAATTTTTTTTCTCTAGTTACACTGATGGATACAGATGCCTAAAGGTGACATATTTTCTTGACTCGGGCCTCGAATGCAAACACTGATGGATGGTGTATTTGGGCTGGTACCACGACCACATTTCAATCTTGCAAAGTATTTACTCCATGTGTATGTGAGTTGATTATGTTAGGGATATGAGAAATGGAAATATAATGATTAAATTGATACTTATACCTAATGTGATGGATACCTGCGTGATGCATGATAAGAGCATACTAGGTCATAATATTGTACATGCTTGTATATTTGTATAGGGAGCACAAGTGGACCCCGTGCTGACTTCACTACATACTTTATTGCAAGTGCAGAACCTAAGACTCGTGGGACCCTTAGGTCGAGACCAGTAATGCCATTTAGTTATATTCAGAATGTATTTTTGTTACATCTCATTCTCTGAGGTGATATTTTGTATGAAATTATTATTTTTGTATTTGATTAGGTTGTAAAGGCTAATTGGGCCTATACTATATTTGTGAGAGCATTGTTGCCTAGTCATGCACTGAGGCTTTATTTTATGTTATTATATTTTTCTATTTTTATTGTTGTATGCTGCATGGTGAATGCATGGCTCTGATTTGGGTTTATTGTGATTAATTATGATTGCATGCAATTATTAGATCGTGCCTCGGGTTATGGAACCAGGGGCATGACAAGAATACACTAATGGAGCAGAATGGAGAAAAATGATCCATATAGCCGATCCCATTCAGTTAGGAAAAGTCTAAATTAAGTATCTTCTAGTGGTTCTTCATAGTTCAACGGCCATATACTTCTGATTCTGAAGGCCCTCAACTTACCTACTACCATGAAGCTTAAAAAAATATTCAACAAAATCATAACTCAAAAATAAAAAATTTCAGGGAAACTCCTCCCAACCTTGACAAGAACTCACAAAATCAATTCACGAGAAGGAACCTATTTTGACCAATTTGTTTTACGAGAAGGAACTTATTTTGACCAATTTGTTTTCTCCATCTCCATCCTATTGTCCAGCTCAAAATTAGCCACACAGATGGTGCAATAAAAAATGAAAATTCCCATCACTAATGTTACAATTTAGTTGTGGGTTGATGGCCATGGGTTGGATGTTACTACAACTTGTGAACAATATTGAGTATACCAAAGAGTCATGGTAGGGTGGGAATGGATAATTCACAGTAATGAGAGAGAGACAAAGAAAGTGTGTGTGTTTTAACTATGGAGGATTTGTCAATGACTATCAATGGAGGTTGTAAATGTAGGAGAGCTCAATCCATTGATACCAACCCATGTAGCAAGGATGGTGTCCTAAAGCTAGGTAGCTGGTTGTGCATGATCTAATGGTGGTGAAATGCTCCTCCAACTAAGCAGTGGCATTGTTCTCTAAATGCTTGGGTGTTGTAGATGTTGAGGAAGGACAGTAAAAAACACACTTTCACTAAATGGTGTAACGTAATGGAGACCTCTCTCTATCCTCAGTTGGCTTCATAGAGAATAGGATAAGCTACCCTAAAAACTCCCAGTCCACCTCTCTTCGTACCAAACACAAAAGGTCACTACCAACAAGGGCAGAGCTAGGATTTTAGACATGGGTGGACACTAATTATAAGACACATAAATAGTTTTAAGTCTTATATACTATACAAAATTTTTATTGACAAAAAATGGGCAAAAGTTGATAACTTTTCATTATATTAGGTGGGAAGGGTACAATTGTATTGGTTTGTATTAGAATAAAATTTGTTTATTTTACTAGGTGGCCTCAATTAGTGTTAGGCTAATTTTTTTTTCTTTTCTTAGGTGAGCACCATTAGTATTGTGCTAAATTTTTTTCCTTCTCTTGGCTGGGCACAATTGACAATATCAATAGAAAAAATAAATAAATAACCAAAAAAAAAAAAATTTCCAGGGTGGGCAGGTGCCTCCTTGGACTTATGCTGGCTCCGCCCATGACTACCAAAACCAATTTATCAAATTCTGTAGCTCTAATTTTTTTTTTTTTTTTTGGAAGATGCTACAATGATTCGATAGTTAACATAGCTCTCAAAAAGAGAACCTCAAATCATGAGGAAACTACATATGTCTCATTAAATACATATAAATACAAAAAAGATCAAATAATAACACAATCAGTGAGGAATGGAATTAAGTCAGATGGAAAAACCTGCAGTCCTCCAAAAAGCAAGTGCACATGGGAATCAATAAATCCAGGAACCACAATATTTCCCTCTAGATTCATTACATCAGTTCCACGTCCTGCCAAATCCTGCATTCAAATCCATAATAATTGAGAGAAGGAACTTTTCAAATTCACATCGTTAGGGCTTGGCTTACGTAATAAGCAGAGTTATTTAAATTTTTATTTCAAAATTCCAATAAAGTCAACAAAATTCATTAGAGTGTGATAGAGAGCATCACAAACTCAAACCAGCAAAGATAGAACCACCTATGGCATTTCTGACTGCCAATCACAAGAAGTCTCTCACCAAAGATAGGATCATGCAAGAAGCAAATCAATCCACAAAATCCTTAGTATCATATATGAACCGCAAAGGACTCTTTTATGCAGCTGTAAATTAAATCACCAAATTTCCTTTAGAATCCTTTATTAGAAGGATCTACATGAACGAGAGAAGGAACATGAGCCTAAACATATGAAAAGGGAAGGGGTATGGTGCATCCACATCGACCTTTGGAAACCATCATTTGTAACTCCGCATAATTAAAACTTTCTTAGATGTTTATTAGACAAGAAGAAAAGAATGAAAGAAGGATAAGAATAAGGACGACGATAGAAAATGAACGGCCTACTATTGAGAAAAAAGAAACCTCATACTAGAAGATAATAATCAGTGGGCGTGGCCTACCATGTCATCAGCTTACATTGTGGACAACTCCTAAGGATATCGTGCCAACTATGAATAAGGTTAACAAATTTATTAGTATTCAAATTCAAAAAGTCGGCCAAAATTTAAATAGATTATATTTGCAAAAGGTAGGACAAGTACAACATGGATTCTTTAATCTAACTGGCACAATATCATTGAGAGTTGTCCACCATGTAAGCTGATAATGTGGTAGGCTACACCCACAAAACATTCAATCCTCATGCTAGGGTTTTCTCCATTAGCTATTGAAGAAGAAATGAGAATTCTTCTTATTCTACATAATTTGTGTTGTTACATATCCTATTTATAATGAAAGACAATCTCCTATTTATGGTAAATCCCTATAATTCTACCAATCAACTTTATGGTGGTATCAATCAATTACAATCAATTACAGGAAATCAGTTACAACTAATTACAAGGCATTAATTGCAAGAAATCAGTTATAATTGCAGGAAATCAGTTCCTACAAATCCTCCAGTCAAATCCAATTAGAATACCAACACTCCTCCTCAAGCTGAAGAATAGATATTTTCCAATCCCAGCTTGCTTGTGATCTTCTGAAAAATCGAACTTGACAAACCCTTAGTCAAAACATCAACTGATTGATCTTCTGTAGGAATATAAGGAGTGCATATAAGGCCACTGTCAAGTTTCTCCTTTATGAAATGTCTATCCACTTCCACATGTTTAGTTCTGTCGTGTTGGACTGGATTATGAGCTATGTTGATTGCAGATTTATTATCACAATAAAGCTTCATAAGTGTCTCCCATCTAATCCTCAAATCTTCTAGAATAATTTTGATCCATAGTATCTCACAAATTCCCAAAGCCATTGAACGAAATTCTGCCTCAATACTTGATCTTGCCACAACAGGTTGTTTTTTGCTCCTCCAAGTTACTAGATTACCACCGAGGAAGGTGAGATACCCAGATGTTGACCTACGTTCTATGATTGACCCAGCATAATCTGCATTTGTGTAAGCTTCTATTTCCATCCTTACGCCCTTCTTGAAAAGAATTCCTCTACCTGCACTACCTTTCAAATACTGTAATATTCAGTCCACTGCATGAAGATGAATTTTCTTGGGATTTTGCATGAACTGACTTACAACACTTACAGTGTAGGCTATGTCTAGCCGTGTGTGAGACAAGTAAATTAGTTTTCCCACTAGGCGTTGATACATGCCTTTGTCCACAGGTTCACTTTCTATGCATTCCCCAAGTTTGTGATTAGGCTCAATTGGGGTATCTGATGGTCTACATCCCAACTTGCCTGTTTCTTCCAAGAGATCTAAAATATACTTTTGCTGTGAAATGCAAATTCCTTCTTTGGACCGAGCCACTTCAATTCCTAGGAAATATTTCAACTTCCAAAGGTCCTTAATTTCAAACTCCTCTGCCAAATATTTTCGAAGAGCTTCTCTTTCTTCTACATCATCTCCGGTTACAGTAATGTCATCAACATAGACGATCACAACTATGACCCCCTTGTAGCTGAATGTTTGATAAATAGCGTATGGTCACCTTGGCTTTGCTTGTACCTCCTCTCCTGCATTGCCTTGGTAAACCTTCCAAACCATGCTCGGGGAGACTGCTTAAGCCCATACAAGGGCTTCTTCAGCTTACACACCTTACCTTCTCTTTTATTCACTCCAAAGCCAGGTGGAATCTCCATATAAATTTCTTCTTCAAGATCTCCATATAGAAAAGCATTCTTCACCTCAAATTGCTGTAAGGGCCAGTCATAATTTGCAGCTAAGGATAGTCATACTCTTATGGTGTTCATCTTTGCCACCAGTGCAAAAGTTTCTTGATAATCCACTCCATATGTCTGAGTATACCCTTTAGCTACTAGTCTTGCTTTATATCTTTCAATGGATCCATCTGAATTGTACTTCACTGTGAAAACCCATTTGCATCCTACCAGTCTCTTTCCGGCTGGTAACTCCACCAGTTCTTATGTTTTATTCTTCTCCAAAGCCTGCATCTCCACTCTCATAGCTTGTCTCCATTCCTCCTTGCCAAGTGCTTTAGATAAAGATTGTGGAATAGCTACAGAGTTCAAATGGATGAGGAAGCTTCTGCGTGACACGGATAACCTTTCAAATGACACAAACTTAGCTAAAGGATGTTGGGTACGTTTTCTCACACCCTTTCTTGTAGCTATAGGTAGGTCTAGATCAGAAACAAATGGAGAAATTTCAATAGAAGGGCTTACCTCAGTCCTAAGTGAAGGGTCAGACTCTTGAACATGCATAGGATTGTCCACCGACTTCACTCCCCTTGAGCATACCTGTAATGGTTTTGTAACAGGGGAAATTGTTGACTCTGAAAGTTCAATGGATGGTTCACTAGGAAGTGAAGAGTCAGAGGTAGGATTAGACTGATTAGAATGAGTTTTATCAAGGATAGATGGTTCTCTCCAAAAAGAATCCTTGTCTTCCAATCAAGCTAGCTCCCCTTGAAGATAAAGATTAGAGAAATAGCTCTCTTGATCAGCAAAAGTGACATTGGCAGAAATGTAGGTTTTGCCTGTTGCAGGATTATAACACTTGTATCCTTTCTGAGTAGATGAGTATCCTGTAAAGACGCACTTGACTGCTCTAGGGTCCAATTTACTCCAACTAGGAGAATGAACATGAACAAAGGAAACACACCCAAATACTCTATGAGTCAATTTAGTAGAAAGGTGAACATTGGGAAAATACCTAGCAAAAACATTTATTAGACTTTTGGAGTCAAGTACCCGAGAAGGAGTACGATTGATTACATAAGCAACAGTTAGAACAGCTTCCCCCCAAAAACTCTTTGGAACATGATTTTGAAATAAAAGGGCTCGAGCAGATGCTAGGAGGTGACCATTTTTTCTTTCAGTTACACCATTTGTTGGGGTGTATCAACACATGAGGAATCATGAATAATGCCTTTTTTTTTTAAAGTAAGCTAATAAGATTTGATTAAAATAATCCCTAGCATTGTCTGTCCTTATTCTCTTAATTCCCACATCAAACTGAGTTTTGATCATGTTATGAAAAATGGGGAAAATATTGCTCACGTCAGATTTCTGTTTAAGAAGATAAATCCAAGTTACTCGGGTGTAATCATCTATAAAGGAGACAAACCAACGAGCCCCAGAAATATTAGAAACACGAGATGGACCCCAAATATCACTATGAATTAAAGAGAACGGAACAAAGGATCTTTCATTATTCAAAGGAAAAGAAACACGACAATGTTTAGCAAACTCACAAACTTGACAATGAAAATCTTCTATCTTAACA
This sequence comes from Vitellaria paradoxa, assembly GCA_019916065.1. Lineage (NCBI taxonomy): Eukaryota > Viridiplantae > Streptophyta > Magnoliopsida > Ericales > Sapotaceae > Vitellaria > Vitellaria paradoxa. The sequence continues at coordinate 27,740,814 of CM034243.1, forward strand.
TTTTTAAACAAGCTTGGAAACATAAGATTAAGAGTACTAAATGAAGGATGCCCAAAACGGAAATGTTGAAGCCAAATCTGATCTTCATTTGAATGAGACAAAAAATAAAGTTTCAATGGCTTGTTCTCAATTCTCACATCACCATCAAGTAAATCAAGGTTGTAAAGCCCATGTTCTGCCCTAGCATGTCCAATCGTCTTCCTTGTAACTTGCTCCTGAAAGAGACGAGAGTTATGAGAAAAAATAATATTACAGTTCAAATCCTTTGATAGTTGATACACAGACACAAGGTTGGTGGACAGCTTGGGTACATGGAGCACATTTTTAAGAGTAATGGATGGACTTAACGCAATGTCTCCTTGTCCCGAAACAGTGGCTAAGGACCCAACTGCAATGATGATTTTTTTATTGCTAGGACATGGTTGATATGTGATAAACTTATGTGAAGAGTGGGTCATATGATTTGTAGCTCCAGAATCAATAATCCAGACATTTGACAACTTGGAATTAGAGGCATTTAAAGCATATAGGGAGTGAGAGTTACCTGATTTTGCTAACGAACAATTACTTGAGGCCTTTTCTAAAGAGTTAAGGAGCAATTTCAGCTTCCCGATGTCTTCTTTGTTGAATATACTCTCCCTTTCATTGTTTGGCTGCAGCTCCTCTTCCTTGGTTTGTGTCATATATCCCTGGCATCTCTGAGTGTTGTTTTTGGAATTTTGATTCCACTGGAAACTTGGAGGTTTTCCATGAAGTTTTCAACACTGCTCTTTCGTATGACGGGGCTTCTTGCAATGTGAACACCAGAGGTCATCCTTGCTAGAAGGCTTGCCTTCTATTTTCCCACTCTCTGGACCAATAGTTTTAGAGGTTGTGGACTTCTTGTCTTTATTTTTTCCTACCATAGCTGACCCCTCAATATTTGCTGCGTAGAGCAGAACTCCTCTACGACTTTCTTCAGCATTAATGATGGAAATGGCCTCATTGAGTGAGGGTAATTCTTTCCCCCCCAATATCTAGACTCACTTGATCATACTCGGTATTTAATCCAGCAAGGAAGTCATATACACGTTCCTTCTCAATGAATTTCTTCAATGCAATTGCGTCTTCACTACATTTTATGTCGATGCACCGATAATGATCCATCTCTTGCCATAAATTCTTTAGCAAATTGGCATATTCTGTAACCGAACGGTCTCCTTGTTTAGTTCTAGAGATCTTAGTCTTGATCTCAAAAATTCTGGCAGCATCTCTGGCCTTAGAGAAGTTTGTTTAGCGGCTTCCCATATGTCCTTTGCAGTGGGTAAGAACATAAAGGTATCGCTAATTTCAGGCAGCATGGAGTTCCACAGCCATGACATGACCATAGAGTCTTCTTCATCCCAGGCATCAAATTTAGGGTCTCCCTTTTCTAGACCTATTCCCAGGAAATGATTTAGTTTCCCTTTCCCTTTCAAGAAGGTTTGAACCAACTGAGACCACTTCATATAATTTTTTCCATTCAGGCGATAGGCAGATTGGATGCTTGGTAAATTTTCCCCAATTTGACTGAACACTGTTGCCTCAGTTTGAGGCTAAGAGGTGGCTAACTTTTCTTTTAAATCTGACATATTGGAGAAAAAAATTAGAGAGGAACAGAAAAGCACCAATAAAAAAAGGAGAAATTACACCTCAGCAAGGCCACAGCAGAGAGTGGGTTGAATCTGGTGAGAATGTGGTGATGAAGGCCACGACAAAGTAATAAAGGCTGGACTATTTCTAGGCAATGAAGACTGGACAGATCTGGGCAATGAAGGCCCTTCACAAAGACTATTCCCAAGAGAGCCGAGGCTCTAATACCATGAAGAAAAAATGAGAATTCTTCTTATTCTACATAATTTGTGTTGTTACATATCCTATTTATAGTAAAAGACAATCTCCTATTTATGGTAAATCCCTATAATTCTACCAATCAACTTTATGGTGGTATCAATCAATTACAGGAAATCAGTTACAACTAATTACAAGGCATTAATCGCAGGAAATTAGTTATAATTGCAGGAAGTCAGTTCCTACAAATCCTCCAGTCAAATCCAATTAGAATACCAACAGCTATATATTTATGTCAATAACTCAAAAGTACAAAAACATGCCCATCAAGCATAAATAAAACTAACAACTAACACTTCCCCTAAAATTGGTGCATAGCTATCTCTCTTGCCTAACTAGCCAACAATGGGGTGAAAAATCTTACTACTAAGCCCTTTGGTAAAAATATCTGCTGATTGATCTTTTGATTTCACAAAAGACATGCAAACCAAAACCTTATTCAGTTTTTCAATTAAAAAGTGTCTGTCTATCTCAATATAATTTGTCCTGTCATATTGAACTAGATTATAAGCAATATCAATAGCAGTTTTATTATCACATTACAATTTCAAAGGCTTATCAAAAGAGATCGCTAAATATCTTGTTGGAATTTATCACAAAACAGTATAAGACACCAATGGATCTCTTTACTACTTGTCAATTGGTTTTGAGTTTGATACTTTAACATAGTACTAGATTTGAGTTTAGGAGGATTCATCCTCCTTTTCACTCCTGAATATCTCGACAGTGCACTTCTTGTACTCGGCATTGATCTCCCATTCGCATGTGAGGGAACAAGTTGGAATATATCTCAAACCAAGATAAGATCCCAATAGGCCTTTTCCATACTTGCCAACTGGTTTTGAATTGGATGATTTAACATGTCACAGCAAAGTGTGAAGCCACAAAAGCACAAATGCTATGAGCAATTCCTATATACTACGCCTTTGCACTAGACTTGGCCATCATTGAGTATTTTTACTTTGCCAAATAACTAGAGCCATGTTTGATTGAGGAGATAGGATTAAGGGGAATAAGTAAATATCATGGGATAATGTAAGTGGAATTAGATAAAGCATAAGATTAATTTTTTGTGTAGCAGTAATTTTTTAGTTTTTGGTTAGTGAGATAAAAAGTGGGATAAGAGATGTGATTTGACAAGAGATAATTTTGGACCTTTGGATCTTACCACGTAATGATATGAAGGAGAGAGGATATACAATGCAACCCTCCTACTTTGGGGGATGAGCAATCTTAGTCCACTCCATTTTTGTGATGCCAAACACAATATGATTGGGACCCGCAGGAAATCAAATCCAATCACATGCTTTTAATCAGTCAAACAAATATAACCTAGATTCCTTCCTGCAAGGGTATCTAACTACAAGTAGAATGCCCATCATCAGTTGAACTTGGCCAACCCACACCAGTAAATGCCTCTTACCTCAAGTGACCATGGTTGGAGAACAATATCCCCTTCCTTAAAGTAGATTTAAGATAACAAAAAATCCCATAAATTGCATCCATATGTACAGTACGAAGATCATGCATAAATTGACTAACAATTTCAAGTCATTCAGTATAAGAGAGAGATGTTGATTGTACCACGTCTCTAATACCTCTCTTGGTCAACATGGTCACCAACCCCACTATTGAGTCTATGATTGACCTCAATTGGTGAATTCATTGGTCTACAAACCAACATTCTCGTCTTTTCAAGTAAATGAATAATCTACTTCCTTTTAAGAGATAAAAATGTCCTTACTAAATCTGAAAACTTTACTAGTGAGGAAGTACCTTAATGTACCTAACTCTTTGATCTCAAATTCTTTAGCTAAACATGTTTTGAGGTTGGACGCAACTAACTATAGTGTCATCTACTTAAGCAATAAAAAAACTTGATCTTACCATTACCTCATTAGATGAAATATTGTATGATTAGCATGACTATGTCTGCATACAAATCCCAACATAGAGTTAAGAATCCTTTCAAACCAAGTGTTGGGAGATTATTTTAATGCATAAAGTGCTTTCTTCAATTAGAACATCTTCCCCCATATTAGAATTTGAAGAAAATCCTGATGGAATATCTATACACATTTCTTCCTCCAAATCACAGTGAATAAATTCATTCTTCATATCTAATTGTTGTAAAGGTCATTCAAGGTTATTAGTACAAGATAAAGAGGACAAATGGAATCCACATTCACCTCTTGAGAAAATGTATGTTGATGGTCTATGATTAACCTCTCTCCCATTGTATCTTTTCCGTGCAAATCTTTTTTGAGGAACTTCTTGGTAATTCTACCTCAGCTCCTTTCATACACTCTAGGATGATCTGAAATGCAAAGGTTCCCCTAAAAACTGAATTTTGTTGTTGGTTTTTGGCACATAAGACACTTAATACCCATGATCTACTTTAAGCAATGAGGCCTTTGTAAGCAATCTCATCAAGAAGAAACCGAAACATTAGATCATTTATTTGCAACTCTTTGGAAAGAAAGGAATTCAAAGATTTTCAAAGATAAATGTGAAGATGCGTCAAGTTTGTGGGAGACGATCACCTCTCCCACCTCTTTTGGGTATCCATTTTACTAGGCATAGCTTCCCTTCCCTTTTTTGTCAATGATGGGAATTGGCCTACAATTTATAGTAATATCTTATTGTAATTTCTACTTGGGGGAACCCTTCGTTCATCTTCTTTTGTACTTTACTTCCTAATTAACAAAATGTTTGACACTTATTGAAAAGGAAAAATACTTAGCTGGAATGTAAGAGAAATTAATGGAGGGGAGAAAAAAGCTACCAACCTACCACCAAAACAGATCTCATGAAACGAAAAACAAGTGTGGCATGTTTATGAGAAACAAAGTTGAAATGATATCTCTAGGAAACACTAAGTTGGGGATCTTTATGTTTCTTGCCTGTTTAGGCACACTGATGAATATTTTAGGTGATCTAACCGTTTATCATACAGAAAGATGTAATTTTTGAGAGGAACTATATAGTGTGACTTTTACATGGGATGCACTGTGGTGTGTTGGAGGGGTTTTCAATACCATTGAGTTCAGCAATGAGAGATTGGGATGTAATTCCATATCTAGGTCCATGAGAATGTTTATTTATTTTATAGAGGAATTGGGTATGATGGATTTAACATTGTATGATGGGTGGGGTTCAAATGGTCCAATTCCTGGTATAGAAATGATCATTTCACCAAAAGTATAAAAATGCATGCTAAACTAGGTTAATATGATAATTTGGTTAGACAAAATCACCAAAAATTACCTATCAAAAAAAAAAAAAAAAATCCCCAAAGGTTTTGAAGCTAATACCAAGAATTGATGCAAGGTATGCATGAAAACGTAACGTAAAATATTTATTAAACAGTAAAAATAATTGAAAAGGCAGATGATAGTTAGTCCATTTGAGTTCATAATTTAATCCCACTTTTCAGTAATTTGTCTTTGCATCACTCCAGCTGTTTGTGCATCTACAATATTTCGCAAAAAAATCCCTAGAAGGGATTATGTTTGAATAATCTATAACGTAATGTGCAACTACCCAATCTCATTATCCGCAATTTCCGGTGACTACCCCCATTGGTCATTTCCATTGCTGGTCTAATTTGGATGCTTCCCAATCATTTGTGAATATCAGTCAAATTTCAGAAATCCCATCTCTTTAAACATCATGTTAACTCAAATTTGTTTTTTTCTTTTTTCCCCTTTCATTCTTTAACCCGTCATTTGGAACATAAATTTGTGAAGGGAAATAGAAAGTGAAAGGAAAACATAGGAAAGCCAAATGAGATCAAAATGTCAAATTTCTTTCTTTAATATTTTTTTTTATTTGGTTGAGTTTGAAAAGATAATAAGAAAATTAATGGATATTTGTCAAAATAAATTAAATTTTACTTGATTGACTATGAAAAATAAAATAAACTAGTAAGTTCATTTTCCTCTCACTTTTCCCAGCACAAATCAACATTGAGGGAATTGCTTGAGCCCGTGCAAGCGGAGGATTCTTAATTTTTTTTTTTTCCTTAATTCTTTTATTTGGACGACCTATATGTATATATACACCCATGTATGACACACGTAACATGACCACTAACACAAATTGGATAAAACAAAGAATTGAACGGGAAGACGAAGTACAACTCGTTAAAACCTCAAGGGAGGAATAATTGCCAACACGGAGAATCCGTCCGCCTCGAACAGCCATGGAATCAGCGAATGGGATAGAGGCGTCACTCGTGTAGATGAGCCCATTGGTCACCAACAAATCTGCAACCACCGAAGAAGAAGAGGACGACGACCACGAGTTCAATGGTCCCCTCAATTTCCACAAGTCTGTCCCCAAAGAAAAAAAAAAAAATCAATTAGAGGTGTAAGTAATTGGCTTGAATGAAGCAGAAATTCTGTGAAGTGATTAGCTTACAGGTACTAGGAACCAAGGATATGGAGAGAACGACTGCCACTGAGGCTGAGAAAAAGAAACAGAAATTCATTCTGAGAGAAAGAGAGAGAGAGAAGGTAATGGGTGATCGCTGAGAAGAACGGTAGGTTCAGTGTCTGAAGTAGAAGGAATCTGGAGTCTCGTTCTGGGGGCCGCGGGTGGTCCACAAGGGGTTTTTTACAATAATAATAATATTAATTTAATTATATACAGAAATAGGCTCGTTGGGGATTATTGACAAAAATGTGCTGGGTGTCGTCAGTGCTATTGACGACACCCTGCTGACATCAGACTAACTACATAAACCGCTAAGCCAAGGTGTCGTCGATAGCACTGACGACACCATGTCGTCAGTACCACTGACGACACCCTAAGACCACCCACCCCACAACAGTTTATATAATCCAGCCCCCAAACAGTAAAACATCAACACAACAACAACAATCCTGTTAAAGTCAACAACATTTTCAGATTTTAAGTATAAATTATTACAAACAATTAACAAAAAAATAAACGCTTCCTTCCTTAATTGCTAAATTAGAGAATAAAATAAAGGATGATTAAACTAAATCAAAACATAAGCAAAATAGTTTTCGATAGCATTACACCTCCAATCTAAACCTTTAATTCTAAACTTTTACAAAACATGTTTTGTGTTTACATGTTAAGAAGACAAAAATGTAATGGATCACTCCGTCCCACACGGAGGCCTCCTTCGTGCACGACGTGGTCGGTCTAGGTGTAGAGGCGCATCGTCAACCACCGGTGGCTCCTCCACACATGGCTCCTGGCCAGGTGTTGCTGTCGATGTGTCCTCCACATGTGTCTCTCCTGCTAATGGCTCATGCTCCTCCTCTGTCTGTAAAGCCATAGGAATGTGCGACGATGATGAAATGTCTATCCCTCGTGCTCTGCGTCGTCGAGTGTAATACTTAGCTGGAGCCTGGGGGGCCGCCACTGATGCCTGTGTATGAGATACGGGCAGGCGGACAGGTGAGATGTATGCTGGAGAGGCAGGGAATGGCTCTATGTGAAAAACGCCAGACCAGAAGTCATCCACATCTGCTGAGGGTGAAGCATATGCCTGTGTAGCCGGGGGTGGGGTCCGATAGTCGACGACAGGATATGAAAATGGTATCTGCGTCTCGTCCGCAGGCAAACGCTCCCATGCTGTAGAACTGCTAGGGATGTCTGACTCAACTGGTGGGGGCAAATCGTCTGCGGGATCAGGGCCATATGTATCATGATGCCCCCGCGCTCGTCTACTGACAGGCTGAAGTCTGCTGGGACGTGATGGTCTGGACTGAGATGATGAACCTGTCTGCCTACTGTCAACAAGGGCCCGTAGCCTCTCCTCATGATCGATAGCAGTGATCACCGGTCCTGCCTGATGAATAATCTCCTGTAGGGCCCGAAGGTAACCAGCATGATCCGCACCAGTGACCGCTGCAACCGCAATGTGATACATGCTAACAATAGTATTAACCTAGAAAGTTTGAAGAAACTATATTAGTCAATATCAAACAGAAAAACATAAATAAAAAGTAAATTTATTATTCAAAAACCCATAGATATAATATCATACCAAAATGGACATATCTGCTGACACTGGCTGTGAACCAACAGGCGGCACATGTAAGGGTGGTGCGATGTGAGTCCGTGTGATGTGACGAAACCACTCCATATACGGGTCATCGAATGCGATAGGTGCAGTGGAAACCTCGCCATGCACAATCGTCTGTAGTCGTCTAGCCCACTCCTCTACATATCGATGATGGTACTGTAGCCAGTTCACCTCTCCCCGGCCCCGCCTAGTCAACTCATGCAGTGCGGCATCCGTGTCAAACTCAGCCGGGATCACCTGATGGAGGCCAAACTGTCTCATCACACGTCCCGGTAGGTGGTACTCGACGATCTCGTAACAAATCAACGGACAGGTCGAGCGCCACACTACCTCACCAGCACGGCAATATGTAGGAAGTCTGCTCAAAACGGATGCTGGGTATGGACACCAGGTCATCTGATCCTCTCTCAGGAGTGTCAACTGCTCTCGGCAATCTCTCAATGGCCTGGCAAAGCTCACTGCTAAGCTTCCCTTCCATCTGCAACCCCAAGGATCTCCGGGAAGCCCAAAAACATCCAGTGCATAATCAGGTGGGGGAGGTGGTCGTGTAATGACGGGCCTAAACGGTGCTAGCCGCTCCCATGCCCAAACCTATCATTGTAAACTGTCAATTGATTCCGAAATAAGCTTAATATAAATTACTATCAAATGTAAATAAAGTTTATTTTTACCTGAAGTATGCAAATCGGTCCTGCCATCTCGGCCGTGCGGGTGGTGGAAGCCGAGCACATCTCTCTGTATAAGCATGCTGGTGGAAGTATGAAACAAGCTTGTAAAATGTTAGCTGAACAGCTGCAGTAATTGGGAGGCTTCGAGCACCACGCAGTACGTTGTTGAAGCACTCCGAAAGATTGGTTGTCATGATTCCGTATCTAAAAGCACCACCGTAGCAAAATGTCCACTTCTCATTTGGCAATTTAGCAAGATATTTCCATGCTTCTAGGTTGAGGGACTTAAGTAACTCCATCACCTCGTTGAATTTGCGAACTTGAGTAGCCCTTCCTGCTTGATTGAATAAGTCAATTAATTGCTTGGCAGGCCAATTTTTCTTGAAATTGGCCTCTATATGTCTTAAGCAGAAACAATGGTGTGCATTCGCCCAACCAGACTGGGGGGATTCAACTGCAGACTTGATCGCACTGTGCCTGTCGGAGATTAAACACAACTGTCGGTCAGGGCAAACATACCTACGAAGCATCCTTAAGAAGTATAACCAGCTGTCATTGTCCTCTTCATCAACCCATGCAAATGCTAATGGGAACACTTGGAGGTTTGCATCCTGGGCCATTGCTATCAATAGTTTACCACGGTACTTACCGTACAAGTGTGTTCCGTCGATCGAAACAACGGGCATACAGTGAGCAAACCCATCAATTGAAGGCTTGAAGCTCCAGAACACGTATTGCAGAACCCGTTGGGCCCCACCCATGTAAGGATGATGTCGATAGTGAACTATCGTGCCCGGATTGTAAGTCTGTACGGCATTCATGAACTTTGGTAGGAACAGGTACGACTGCTCCCAATCACCAAATATTTGGGCAACCGCCTTCTGCTTTGCAAGCCATGCCTTTCGGTAAGACACATGGTACTTGAATCGATCCTTCAGTTCGGCTTGTAGCGAGACAACAGAACAAGCGGGGTTAGACTTAACCAAATGGATGATGTTGCTGCAAAGAAAGTTCGAGTCAAGTTGTGCATGGTCTTCAGTCAGCCGTGCAAATATACATGTATGGGGGCCTTCATACTTAGTTATTTCGAATAAACCATGCGTACTTAGCTTGGTTGCTCGGACTCGCCAATTGCACTGTCCTTCATTCCTCTTTGGACACTCAGCTACCCAAGATTTCTGACTTGATTCCATAGTTATGTAGGGCTGATTTGTTCTAACAGCATACAACTTCATTGATTGGAGTAAGTGCTCTTTGTCCTTGAAAAGTTGTCCGACGCAAGGATCCTCATTCTCTGGGTTCCACGTTCGATGTCGAAGTGAAGGGGCCCAGTGAAGTGCACTGTCATCTAACTCAACAGCAGTGAACATTTCGGACATCGGTTCATGCAGTCGATGATCTGTACGTTCATCATGTTCGTTCATAACCAAGTCTCCAGTAACTCCCTCACCCATCATGTCCATGTTTTGCAGTTCTATGTCTTCTTCGTCAACTGGGCATTCAGCAATGTTCGAATCATCATCCTGATCATTCACGTAGTCCCAAGACATATCCTGTTGCTGCACGTAGTCACGGACAGGATCACTAATGGGTTCTTGAGTGGCGTCGAACTGATTTTCTGGTTCATTGTGGGGGGAAGAGGGCGTGAATTCGTTGTAGATTCCCACCAAATGATCAGTCGGAGCATTCATTCGGAGGCTGCCTTCGGTGGCCACCGGCTCAGGATTAGTCGGCTCGAACTCCAAGTACAGGTCACAGTGATTGCGGTTCAAATTATGAACGATAGCAAACATTGCCTCGACTGTATCATCGTCCACTAGTTGTAGAGGTCTGTGAAGTATCTGACCCGCACTACCAACAATTGGGTATCTACACAGTACTCGTAAAACGACCTGCCCCGGGTCCATGCCAACAGTTTCATACAGTTTTGTCAACAGCATCATGTAGGTAGACTGACTGCTAACCCTGACACAACGCTTGAATGGTCTGTCGTAACCCACATCATCATCCACATCTATAAGATTCCCTCCCCAAAAACAAAACAGTGAAATTCGTTCTTGAGACATCACGAGCAATGAACGAACGACCAATTACAGCCCTGAACGAAATAAATGTTAGGGATCGTACCTTCTTAACTTTATAGATTTGCAAGAGTGAAAAAGGTTTCATTCAAGTTTTCTTATATGGGACAATGACTTGTGTAACTTATCTTAAGTTAACCAAACTTTTATTACTAACCTAAACTAACTTATATTTTAACTAACCTAAACTAACTTAACTAACTAACTTATCTTAACGTAACCAAATTTTTTCACTTTAATTTATACTTTAATATTTTTATCAGTTGATCGAATTAAAATCAAATGTGATGTCAGCATTACTCTAACTTTACGTTTAAACTAATACATATTTATCAATGCCTAAATTTTTTTTCAAAAAAATAATTAATACAATCGATAAATAATAGTGAAAATAAACAAATAACGACAAATTATATTTACGTATAAATTTAAGGTTATTTTTTTTTCTAAATAAAAGATAGATTATTTTATAATATAACCTAAACTAATTTATCTAACTTATCTTATCTTAACAACTCATAACTTATATTATAAAATTATTTACTTGAGTTTTTAAATTTAACTAATTTACTTTTTTTAATCGTACCATTACTATGATTTTTTTATCAATTGATATAATTAAATTCAAATATGTGATTAGTATAGTTGGTATAATTTAACCTATGTATTGTCCTAATCTCAGTAATTAAATTAATATAAAATATTAGGAATAAAATTAAATTAATATGTAGTTTTAATTACAAACACCCAATAAATTATATACATAAATTGAAAAAAACAAAATTAAATAAAACTAAATTTAACCAAATTAAATTTAACTAAACAGACTATAAACTTTTACACCTTTTAACATGTTCCTACCAATCTAAACCTTCTTAATACAATCGATAAATAATAGTGAAAATAAACAAATAACGACAAATTATATTTACGTATAAATTTAAGGTTATTTTTTTTTCTAAATAAAAGATAGATTATATTATAATATAACCTAAACTAATTTATCTAACTTATCTTATCTTAACCGCTCATAACTTATATTATAAAATTATTTACTTGAGTTTTTAAATTTAACTAATTTACTTTTTTTAATCGTACCATTACTATGATTTTTTTATCAATTGATATAATTAAATTCAAATATGTGATTAGTATAGTTGGTATAATTTAACCTATGTATTGTCCTAATCTCAGTAATTAAATTAATATAAAATATTAGGAATAAAATTAAATTAATATGTAGTTTTAATTACAAACACCCAATAAATTATATACATAAATTGAAAAAAACAAATTTAAATAAAACTAAATTTAACCAAATTAAATTTAACTAAACAGACTATAGAAATAAAGTTATCAAACAAAAACAGCCAACTTATGCTTCAATACAATACAACAACAAAATTAACATGTTCAAAAAATTCCCAACCCAGGATCCTCTAAAGTTGAATAGAATTTAGTCAATTTGAACAAATTCAATTTACATGCAACAAATTTTATACATTCTCAAACAAACAAATAACTCACCAGTACACAAATCTGAAGTGAAGAAATGAGATCAATCCAGCCTAATAATACCCAAATTCAAAATCAAAATTGACAATACAAATGTAGATTTCAATCTCTTCAAATCAGGTACCCAAATAACTCCAATCAAGCATGAAACAAACAAAATTCACTCACTCAACAGAGATTGAAAGTAATCTGAAATTGCACAACTCGCATGTACATATACGTATATATATATAAATGGTTGGGTACAATAAAACTTACATTTTTTGGACCGTTGGAGATGGAGGTGATGGAGGAGAGGAATCAGACAATGCCTGGCAATGGAAGTGACCTCGCAGCAGTCGACCGTTGAGAGAGAAATCGGAGGGAGGGAGGGAGGAAGAACGCACGAACTGAGCAGAGGTGCTGGGCTCGGGAAGGATATAAGCCGGTGTCGTCGATGGCACTGACGACATCCGGTGTCGTCGATAGCACTGACGACACAGGGTGTCGTCAATACCACTGACGACACCATACTGACGACACCAAGGGTATTTTAGTAAAATTATGGTGTCGTCAATAGCACTGACGACACCCAGCACATTTTTGTCAATAATCCCCAGCGAGCCTATTTCTGTATATAATTAAATTAATATTATTATTATTGTAAAAAACCCGGTCCACAAGTATCTATACATACGGGACTACTTTAATTTTTTTTGTTTTCATTTGTTTACTTTACTATTAAAATGGTAAAAAAAAAAAAAAAAAATTAGCTACATTCTGATAACTGGCAATATATTGTAAATGAAAATGCGATATTATTTCGTATTTTTTGGCAAGCTTAAAAACACAAAATCAAAATACAATTTCTAATAAATTGGTTAAAATCATAAAATTATATTACGATTACAAATATTCTTAAAATCCTAAAATCATTTCATATTTTTTTTCTTTTCATAGTACTACAATCACAGGTGACATATCTAGACGAGTTCAAAACAACCTATTTAACACACTTCAATGCACAACAAGCAAATTTTGTTCAACAAGGCTATCCTACTAGTTCAACACCAGCAACAATAAACAAACCAAAAGCATGCAATTTGCATTGAAAAAATAAATGGCTTGTTTCTATTTTACATAAAAAAAATAATTGTCCCGTGTACAATTAAAAAAAAAGAAAATAAAAAATTAACTAATGTGTGTGTCACAAATGGGCATCTTCTTGGTACTCACTGGGTTCCTATACCTCTCCTCTAACTGTGGCTGAGTGAATGGATTAGTCAACTAAGTGGGTGACTTGGTCGGCGAACACTGACTCGGGAGCTCTTCCAAGTGTGCATGACTTGATGGTTCCCTATCAAAATGATAACAAGCCCTCTGCCTCTTACTAACATGGTGCAACAAAGATTATGAGAATATACTACTTTATGCCACAATAGGCATGGGTGATGTGTGGTCGAGTAGAGGTGATTGTATAACTAGAAATGGCAGCAACTCCATATCAGTTATAAGAATGGTGTAGTCATCAATACTGAAAAATGGCTCAATAGGCTTATAGGGTTCCACTTAGCTAAGTTGGATGGTCCCTCTATGGTTAACGTGGATAGCCTCGCTCATGTATCATCGCCACCAACTTGATACTTCTCATCAATGTTACAATGTCCCATTGTCAATAGTCCTTAAGGCCACCGCCATCTAATGAATTTCCTCAAATTCATTACAGCTAAGGATATCTACTACCAACTGAGTGGCCATGATTGTAGTATCCACTTGGAAACATCCAAAAATTATTATTATTATGATTATTATTATTATTATTATTATTATTATTATTATTATTATTATATATATAAATTACAAATGAAATGGTATTAAAATTAGTAATATAGTTTGTTTATTTGGTAAAAGTAAAATTGACCAAATAGCCTTCGTAGTAGCCACTAGCTAAGACCTGATTGAAGGCACAGTGTAAGAAGGCCTAATAGGATGCCTAGGAATGAGCTCATACGGCTATATGTACTGAAAAGTGGGATTCATGAGGCTGACGAATGGCTTAGGAATGACTACCTTAGCACGGTGATTTGTGCACACTAATCTGTACCAGCACGATCCTCTTAATCAATTGAGTGTAAAGCAATCTAAGTGTCACAAGTCATGGGCTCATACTATGCCATCTTGCACTAGCACATCACTCGATCAGGTAGGTACATATCCACAACATCATAGCAGATTAAGGAAGATCTCATTCACCATATGTTTTGATCGTGTTAGGGTACATTGAGGTCAGCTAGGTAGGATTGCTAAACAATTTAAGCCTCATCCATAAGGTCTAACTAGTCCCTATACTCCTCTAGAGCACGTGAAGCTGACAGTACAAGGGGTAAATGCTACTTGGAGTCAGTTTCAATACATATTAGTAAATTATGTGAAATAGTATTCCAAAGTAAATGTGAACCAAAAATATATGTGATTTGGACATACCTCCATCTATACAAGTTTGGTAGCCATCCAGGGGGATTATATGTGGTGATGGGATCCCTTATTTGTGTACCTTGAGCTGAGGGTGCTTCTACCTCTGCATCTTCAGTTAGTGCATCAGAATGAGGTACATCTAGATGTGCTCATTGACCTGACTATCATATAAGAGGCTAGAGTTATAAGAACCTCTCCCTTGCCTATATATACAAAATGACCAAATAGCCAACTATCTCCTTGGCTCTTGGTTGAGATGCCTTACACATCTCCCATTATAGGCATGCTAACATGGCAAGCCCCAACTATATATGTTGTCTAACATTGTCCAACTATGCGACTAATGGGAGGTACATTAACTTAATCATGTTACCGGACTTGTTCGGTAACAAACACCTGCCAATCAACATAAGTAGGTTTGCTTGAGCATGCTACGTATAACCTCGTCATCAACATCAACTGGCATCTCTTGAAAGTGCTCAAGCAACTAGCCAATTCATATCTTATCCCCTTTAATAACACTAGGTAAAATTAGATCATGCTTGCCCACATCGTGTAGTATGGGTCAAATCTCTGTTAGTCACTGTAGTATCATCAACTATCAAGCCTATAATAACATAATAACACCGATATCCTCTAGTGCAATGGTACACTCTTCAACTGACATATGAAAAGTGTGCATATTAATTCAACATATCTCCACAAGAGTTGTGATCAGGGTTCAATGTAGTATAATTGATCCTTGGTAGTAGTCCTGTACACCTACCCTAACAAGATGGGAGGGGATTGACGATGTAAAAATTTCAATTAGGTAGTCCCAATTAATGAAAAAGAAAGAAATGAGCTAAATTTTCATATATGTGTTTTTTGTTTCTTAGTTATTTACTATATTACCCTTTAAAAAATAAAAAATTATTTTTTAAATTGAATAGTCAGATCAAATTCATTTTAAAAGGATAAGATTTAAATTTAAGAACTTAAATTTCAAAAGTAACTTCAAACCCCCTTATCCATGTAAAGCAGGGTTTTGGAAATGCAAATGCGCTATATGATACTTAATTAGGGACTATGATTGTGACATGTGTAAGTAATTTATTTTATTAATTAATTATTATTAAATACTATTTATCCATTAATATTAATTATCTAAATTGAATAATACTTATATATTAATATTTAAAATTTTCATTGATTACTATCAACTATTATTTGAAGTTTATTTAAATTCTACATCAGTTAAAACCATCTCTCATTCATTTACAAATTCTTAACTATTTTTTATTAATAAAAATAAAAATAATATTAAATATGTACAATGCTAAATATTTTAATTATTAAATATGCAAAATCCTATATGTATTAAAATACTATTATATATGCTTTAAATATAATTATTAATAATGATCGGATATTTAAAATAATTAAGCATATAAATTCCGAAGTTTTAATGATAATGAATTACTAATATCTATCTATCTCAGTTGATAATTAATAATATATGCTTTGAATATAATTATTAATAATTGATTGAATATTTAAAATAGTTTTAAAAATTAATAATTTAATTAGTTAGTGAGTTTTAAATATATAGACTCCCAATGATATTCAATTGCTCAAATTATTTTTTAATTAATAATTATACTAATTAAAATTAAAATATATTAACTACATACAATTCTAAATATACTTAATGATTAATAATAAAAAATAAAAATAATATTAAATATGTAAGATGCTAAATATTTTAATTATTAAATATATCAACTTGTATAAAATATTATTATTGATATCTTCATCTCTAAAGTTTCACTTTGAGCGTTTTTCTCTCCATCTATATATGTTCTTCAATAAATTATACATATATACTTTATATACCTATGTATTTATGTGTATATGTAATATTTATAATTGTCCCGATTATTTTTGATGTAACAAATTCTTACCAAAACATCATTATTATCCAAACAAGGTGTGATTTTTCATAATTTATTCTATTTTTCTTTAATGTTATTGTATTTTATTTTTATTTAATATTTTATTTCATTTAAATATATAAATTATTATATGTTTAATATTAAAATTAAATGTATTATAATTTAATAATTTTAAATATATAATCTAGTTATACGATAATGAAAATAATTATTAATAATAATATGGCATATTTTAAATAAATTTTGTTAAAAAGATTATTTTTTATTATTTTAACCTAAAAGATATTATTTTTTCATTATTTGTTGAACAACAATGCTGTTATACATCAGGTAATTTACACCTCATTAATATGTATTTGCACATTAAAATATTCAACTTAAAGATACATATGAAAAAATTTGTCTATCGCACATTTGTATGAGTCTAATCACTAGTATATTTTATATTTATCTACAGATGAGTCATCTCTCCAAGTGTTTTGAATATTCTAAGGTCAGAGTTTTACTTCTATTAAGGGTAGATCCAAGAATTAAAATTCGTTTAAACTAAACAAAGGGTTTAAAAGTAGAATGAGTTGTATTATAAAAATTTTGACTGAACTAAGTATTTTAAGGCAGAGTGAAATAAGTTACAAAAATTTAGAATATGCTAAATTTGAGAAGAAAAAAATTAAACCAAAAAAATTTTCGAACTAAGTTACTGAACTGAAACAAAGAATTTAAAGGTAGAGTGAGGTGGGTTATAAAAATTTTAACTGAACAAAATATTTAAAGGCAGAGTGAGAAAAGATACAAAAATTTAGAATATATTAAATTTAAGCAGAAAAAAATTAAAAAAAAAATTCGGACCAGACTGCAGCTCAGGTAGCGCTAGTCTTGGTTTACCCTAAGTATCCAAAACCGAAAAGCAATCAACAATCTTTAAATGCGACATTTAACCTACATCATCATTCTCCCAACCGGTGGAGAGAATTTCACTCCCAAATTTGGACTTGCATCATCCATTGGTTTTTCAAGCTCGTTTCATCAGAAGCTGAAATTTCAGTCCTTCTCAGCGGCAAATATATATATATATACACACATATAGTTCAATCACCAGAGAAAAACAACATCTATTCAGACAAGACTACTGCAGTGTAAAAAATCAATCAATGCACGTGACCATTGTTTCTGAACACAAACAGCCGTTCGACATTTGAAAGCTGATCTCCAGATTCAAAACATCCACACAAACCAAAAAAAAAGAAAAAGGAAAAACTCATTGCCGTAAAAAAAGATTGTCAGATTTCAGCTTGCAAAAAATGGATTGGGAAAAAAAATAAAAAATAACGAAAAAGATTCAATTGAAGTCTGTCAGACAACTGCAAGGCCACCCCAGCCAGATGAATCAAGCTGAGAACGATCCTCCATAGCCCCGCAGAGGTCTCGACAAGAGAACTCCCGGCGAGTCAATCAATCACGCTCTGGCCTTGCAGTCACTGGTTCATCAACCAGACTTTGGTTCCTGTCTCCTTAGAACTCAAGGATACAGAGGTACGAACCTATAGAACAGATCCTGTTCAAGTAAGGTCGTACTCTCTCCACTCACCCTCGATATATATATACTGCTTTCGTTTCTATTAATTCTGTCGATGCGGGATGGCTTCGCGCAGAGGGCGAGCTATATAGGGCTTGGGTGGGCCGCAGCCCGGGTAATATTTTAGCCCAAAATTATATTAGTTGTGATATTATATAATATTGTAGTCTAATTATTTATATTCTAACTTAATATTCAATCAAAAACTCAGTTAAATACTTAATTTTAACTTAATGTAAGAAAAATTCTTGACCTAATTTAATATCTAATTATGACTTAATTTAATACCTAATTCATAGTCCAGTGCACAAAAAAAAAAAAAAAAATTATATTCTGACTATGCAGTTTCTATCATTTCATGTAGATAATATGTGAAAAAGTCATTAATTTTAAATTATATACTTTTATGTACATACATATTGGCTGCAAAGCTGATTTGGTTGAACTGGAAAGGATTGTGAATTGATTTTATTAATTATATGGAATATAGATATCAATCAAGTTGATTGATTATAGTAACAGGAAAATGAGAATATATATATATAGAAATTAGCATATAACGTTAAGTATTAGGGGAATCAAACTTCATTTGGAAATTTTAGATTGCTATATAAATATCAACAGCTTCGTGAGAAAGTAAACCAAATTTTGGACACTGAAAAAAATGTAATTTCTATTATACTTATATTTATTGTGTCAGAGTTAAAGAAAAAAATAATAATAAACTTAGAAAAATCTAGACATAATGAAAATAAAAGATTGATCAAGACTCATATTAGATATTACATTTTTAAAACAAAATTCGCCTTCTACATTAGTGTTATTGGATTTCTTGGAGGTTCGCTTCTCAGGATATAGTGATCAAATACAAATACAAGTAGCACAACAATGTATTTGCACAATGAAGCAAAGTAGTGTTTTGTACTCTCAAACTTTTTTAATGCAATAATGAGTGGAGAAAACAAAACTTAAAAATGGGAATCGAAAAAGAAAATTATCTGATGTGAAGGGACGAAATTTGTAGAGATTAAATGTTTGTTAGAAAAAACTCCTATAAAATAGTCACTACCATTCACAAACGTATACGTCTATTCTTTGTTAGAAAAGAAATCCTATTCAAAATGACGTAGTTTTGAATATTAAAAACTACTTATTAAAATTATGTCGTTTTAATAAATTCCTTTATATTAGTATATAAAAATACTTATTCAAGTATGTCACTTTGGAGCCATTTTTCACATTCATCACTTACTCATTTTGAGGAAATGAATATAATACATTAATTTCCTAATAGAGTAGAACGCGTCCATATAAATTAATGACCCAATCGAAGAGTGGATAACATTTTTATTTGGCTCTCAAAATGGACAAAATTATCATTTTGTCTAATACAAAATATAATTGAGATCACACTTTGAAAAAATAAAAAAATAATAATAATCCTAGGAAAAATATATAAAATTAAGCAAAGGTGTTTTGATTGTCTCATTTTCATTTGGGAGATCCATCCTCCTAAGGCTATGTTTGATTGAAAGGATAGAATTACCCGGGTAAATAATATTATAAAATAATATATAGAATTTGATATAATATGATATTAATTTTTTATGTAGTATATTTTTTTTTTTTTTTGATTGGTGGATTGTGAAATGAAATAAGAATGTAATTTGACAGTAGATTTGATAAATAATAATTTTGGGCATTTAAATTTTCGTAGGAAATAATTTAGATAATGAGGGATTAATGTAAGGAAGCATATGAATTCGAATGGGATGAAATAGATGGAGTGTTAATCTTGTTAAATTTAATAATAACCAAAAAATAACACAAGGTAATAGAGATATTATCTCTAATAATAAAATTCTTATTCATGAATCTAACACTATTATATTTTTTATTTATCTATGGATGAGTCATCTTTCCAAGTGTTTTGAATATTCTAAGGTCAGAGTTTTTTTTTTTTTTTTTACTTCTACTAGGGGCAGACCTAAGATTTAGAATTCGTTTGAGCTAAACAAAAGGTTTAAAGGTTGAATGAGCTAGGTGATAAAAATTTTGGCTGAACAAAGTAATTCAAGGTAGAGTGGAATAAGTTACAAAAATTTAGAATATGCTAAATTTGAGAAAAAAAATTAAACAAAAAAAATTTTCGGACCAAGCTACCTGACAAAAACAAAGGATTTAAAGCTAGAGTAAGGTGAGTTATAAAAATTTCAACTAAACAAACTATTTAAAGACAAAGTAGAAGAAGTTATAAAAATTTAGAGTATGCTAAATTTGAGAAGAAAAAAATTAACCAAAAATAAAAAAAGGATCAGATAATCGGACTGCAGCTCAAGATAGCTCTAGTGTTGGTTCACCCTAGGGGTCCGTCTGAGAACCCGAAATTAACACGTGCTAATTTGTGGCAAACTACTAGCAAATATAAAAATTACCAGATTACCCTTGCTAATTTTTCCAAGCTATTAGCAAACTATTAACACATAAGGGTATAAATATTAATATATTAGAAATTTTTACTTCCCAAGAAATTAGCACATGCTAATTAACACGTGCTAATTTTCCCAAACTAAGCCTAAGTATCCAAAACCGAAAAGCAATCTTCCATGATACAATCTTTAATGCGATATTTAACCTACATCATCATTCTCCCAACCGGTGGAGCGAATTCACTCTCAAATTTGGACTTGCATCATCCATTGGTTTCTCAAGCTCGTTTCATCAAAAGCTTATATTTCAGTCCTTCTCAGCGGCAAAAATATATATATATACACACATATAGTTCAATCACCAGAGAAAAACAACATCGATGAGACAAGACTACTGCAGTGTAAAAAATCAATCAATGCAAGTGACCATTGCTTCTGAGCATAAACAGCTGTTCGACATTTGAAAGCTGATCTCTAGATTCAAAACATCCACACAAAAAAAAAAAAAAAAAGGAAAAACTCAATGCCGTAAAAAAGATTGTCAGATTTCAGCTTGCAAAAAATGGATTGGGAAAAAAAATAAAAAAGAACGAAAAAGATTCAATTGGAGTCTGTCAGACAACTGCAAGGCCCCCCCAGCCAGATGAATCAAGCTGAGAACGATCCTCCGTGGCCCCGTAGGGGTCTCGACAAGAGAACCCCCAGCGAGGTCAATCAATCACGCTCTGGCCTTGCAGTCACTGGTTCATCAACCAGACCTTGGTTCCTGTCTCCTTTGAACACAAGGATACAGAGGTACAAACCTATAGAACAGATCCTGTTCAAGTAAGGTCGTGCTCTCTTCACTTACCCTCGATATATATATACTGCTTTCGCTTCTATTAACTCTGTCGATGCGGGATGGCTTTGTGCAGAGGGCGAGCGGTATAGAGCTTGGGTGGGCCGCAACCCGGGTAATATTTTAGCCCAAAATTATGTTAGTTGTGATATTACATAATATTGTAGTCTAATTATTTATATTCCAACTTAATATTTAATCAAAACTCAGTTAAATACTTAAATTTTATGTAAGAAAAATTCTTGATTTAATTTAATATCTAATTATACTTAATTTAATACATAATTCATAGTTAGTGCAAAAAAAAAAAAAAAAAAATTTCTGACGACGCAAGTTTCTGTCATTTTATGTAGGTAATACGAGAAAGAGCCATTAATTTTAAATTATATACTTATATGTACATACATATTGGCTGCAAAGCTGATTTGGTTGAACTGGAAAGGATTGTGAATTGATTTTATTAATTATATGGAATATTGGTATCACTCAAGTTGATTAATTAGAGTAATAGGAAAATGAGAATATATATATATATATAGAAATTAGCATATAAGATTAAGTATTAGCTAGGGGAATCAAACTTCATTTGGAAAATTTAGATTGCTATATAAATATCAACAGTTTCGTGAGAAAGTAAACCAAATTTTGGACACTGAAAAAAATGTAATTTCTATTATGCTTATATTTATTGTGCCACAGTTAAAGAAAAAATAATAATAAACTTAGAAAAATCTGGGTAGAATGAAAATAAAAGATTGATCAAGACTCATTTTAGATACCACGTTCTTAAAACAAATTTCGCCCTCTACACTAGTGTTAGTGGATTTCTTGGAGGTTCGCTTCTCAGGATATAATGATCAAATACAAATACAAGTAACACAATAATGTATTTGCACAATGAAGCAAAGTAGTGTTTTGTACTCTCAAACTTTTCTAATGCAATAATGAGTGGAGAAAACAAAACTTGAAAATGGAAATCGAAAAAGAAAATTATCTGATGTGAAGGGACGAAATTTATAGAGATTAAATGTTTGTTAGAAAAGACTCCTATAGAATAGTCATTACCATTCACATACGTATACGTCTATTCTTTATTAGAAAAGAAATCCTATTCAAAATGAGTAGTTATGAATATTAAAAACTACTTATTAAAATTATGTCATTTTAATAAATTCCTTTATATTAGAATATAAAAATACTTATTCAAGTATGTAACTTTGGAGCCATTTTTCACATTCTATCACATACTCATTTTGAGCAAATGAATATACCACATTAATCTCCTAATGGAATAGAATGCGTCCATAATTAATGACCCAATCGAAGAGTGGGTAACACTTTTATTTGGCTTTCAAAATGGACAAACTTATCATTTTGTCTAACAAAAAATATAATTGAGATCACACTTTGAAAAAATAAAAATAATAATAATCCCAGGAAAATATATAAAATTAAATAGAGGTGCTTTGATTGCCTTATTTTCATTTGGGAGATCCATTCTCCTATGGGTGTGTTTGAAGGGTGTGTTTGATTGAAATGATAGAATTACACGGGTAAATAATATTAGAAAATAATATATAGAATTTGATATAATATGATATTAATTTTTTATGTAGTATATATATTTTTTTTGATTGGTGGATTATGAAATGAGATAAGAGATGTAATTTGACAGTATATTTGATAAATAATAATTTTGGACATTTAAATTTTCGTAGGAAATAATTTAGAAAATGAGAGATTAATGTAAGGAAGCATATGAATTCAAATGGGATGAAATAGATGGAGTGTTAATACTGTTAAATTTAATAATAACCAAAAAATAACACAAGGTAATAGAGATATTATCTCTAATAATAAAATTCTTATTCTTGAATCTAACACTATTATATTTTATATTTATTTGTAGATGAGTCATCTCTCCAAATGTTTTGAATATTCTAAGGTTAGAGTTTTTTTTTTTTAACAGGGCAGATCTAAGATTTAGAATTAGTTTGACCTAAACAAAGGGTTTAAAGGTTGAATGAGTTGGGTGATAAAAATTTTGGCTGAACAAAATATTTGAAGGCAAATTAGAATAAGTTACAAAAATTTTGAATATGCTAAATTTGAGAAAAAAAATTAAAAAAAAAATTTCAGACCAAACTACTTGACTGAAACAAAGGATTTAAAGATAGAGTAGGGTGGATTATAAAAATTTCAACTGAACAAACTATTTAAAGACAAAGACAGAGTAGAAGAAGTTATAAAAATTTAGAATATGCTAAATTTGAGAAGAAAAAAAATTAACGAAGAAAAAAAAAATTTAGATCAGGCAACCGGACTGCAGCTCAGGGTAGCCCAAGTGTTGGTTCACCCTAAGTATCCAAAACCGAAAAGCAATCTTCCATGATACAAGCTTTAAATGCGACATTTAACCTACATCATCATTCCCCCCAACGGTGGAGAGAATTTCACTCCCAAATTTGGACTTGCATCATCCATTGATTTTTCAAGCTCGTTTCATCAAAGCTTAAATTTCAGTCCTTCTCAGCGGCAAATATATATATATACACACACACACACACACACATAATTTAATTACCAGAGAAAAACAAGTTTTTTTCAGACAAGACTATGGCAGTGTAAAAAATCAATCAATGCAAGTAACCATTGGCTCTGAATACAAACAGCTGTTCTACATTTGAAAGCTGATCTCTAGATTCAAAACATCCACCAAAAAAAAAAAAAAAAAAAAAAAGAGAGAGAGAGAGAGAGAGAAAAACTCATTGCCGTAGAAAAGATTGTTAGATTTCAGCTTGCAAAAAATGGATTGGGAAAAAAATAATAGAAAAGAAAAAAAGTAGAGATCTATTTGGAGTCTGTCAGACAACTGCAAGACCACCCCAGCCAGATGGATCTGGCTGAGAACGATCCTCTGTGGCCCTTGAGGCTCTCCGTGGGAGAAACCTCGATAGGGTCAATTAATCACGCTCTAGCCTTGCAGTCACTGGTTCATCAACCAGACTTTGGTTCCTGTCTCCTTAGGACTCAAGGATACAGAGGTACGAACCTATAGAACAGATCCTGTTCAAGTAAGGTCGTGCCCCCTGCACTCGCCCTCGATATATATATACGGCTTTTGTTTCTACAATTCTGTAGATGTGGGATGACTTCGTCGTGGCTTTCCCCCTGCAGCCCGGGTAATACTTTAGCCCAAAATTACATTAGTTGTCATATTATGGCACCGTTTGGCATCTTCAAAAAATAAAAAAATATTTTAAAAACTTCTATCACATCAATTTTTTTTATTTCACTGCATGCATTACGAATTCGTAACTTTGTCCACTTTATCTCATTTTTTCTCACTTTTTATCACTCCAAACACACACTATATATAATATTGTAGTCTAATTATTTATACTTCAATTTAAGATTTAATCAAAACTCAGTTAAATACTTAATGGGCCCGTTTGGTTTATAAAAATTTGCTGAAAATCTCCAAAAATCTCTATAAATCTCTGTTAACTTTATATCACATCAACTTTTTTCTCTCACTGCACGCATTACGAACTCCTCCCAAACCACAATTTATCTCAATTTATTTCATTTTTTCTTACTCCAAACAAACTCATAACTCAATACAAGGAAAATTCTTAACTTAATTTAATATCTAATTATAACTTAATTTAATATCTAACCCATAGTGCAGTACCAAAAAAAAAAAAACTAATTACGACAGATTTCTTTCATTTCATGTAAACAATATGTGAAAGAACCATTAATTTTAAATTTATACTTATATTTACATACATATTGGCTGTAAAGCTGATTTGGTTGAACGGGAAAGGATTGTGAATTGATTTTATTAATTATATGGAACATAGGAATCACTCCAGTTGATTAATTAGAGTAACAGAGAAATGAGAATATACATAGAAATTAGCATATAACATTAAGTATTAGGGAAATCAAACTTCATTTGGAAATTTTAGATTGCTATATAAATACCAATAGCTTCGTGAGAAATTGAACCAAATTTTGAACACTGAAAAATGTAATTCCTATCATGCTTATGTTCATTGTGTCACAGTTAAAGAAAAAAATAATAATAAACTTGAAAAAATCTGGATAAAATGAAGATGAAAGATTGATCAAGGATTGTATTAAATACTATGTCCTCAAGACCAATTTCACCCTCCACACTGGTGCTATTAGTTTTTCTTGGATGTTTGTCTCTCAAGATACAATGATTAAATGCAAATACAAGCAGTACAACAATTTATTTGTACAACGAACCAAAACAGTGTTTTGTACTCTCAAGCTTTTCTAATGTCATAATGTGTGGAGAAAACAAAACTTCAAAATGGAAATCGAAGAAGAAAATTATCTGATATGAAGGGACGAAGTTTATAGAGATTAAATGTCTGTTAGAAAAGACTTCTATATAATAGTTACTTTCATTCACAAATGTATATGTCTATTTCTTATTGGAGAAGAAATCTTATTAAAAAATAACGTAGTTTTGAACATTAAAAACTACTTGTTAAAACTACGTCGTTTTAACAAATTCCTTTATATTAGAATATAAAACTACGTCGTTTTAACAAATTGCTTCATATTAGAATATAAGAATATTTATTCAAATATGTCACTTTGGAGTCATTTTTCACATTCATCACTTACTCATCTTGAGCAAATGAATATATTACGTTAATCTCTTAATAGAGTAGAACGCGTCCATATAAATTAATGACCCAATTGAAAAGTGGGTAATACTTTTATTTGGCTCTCAAAATGGGCAAAATTATCATTTAGTCTAACAAAAAAATACAATTGAGATCACACTTTGAAAAAATAAAAATAATAATAATCCCAGGAAAATATATAAAATTAAATAGTGGTGCTTTGATTGCCTCATTTTCATTTGGGAGATCCATTCTTCTAAGGGTGGGTTTGAAGGGTGGGTTTGATTGAAAGGATAGAATTACACAGGTAAATAATATTAGAAAATAATATATAGAATTTGATATAATATGGTATTAATTTTTTATGTAGTATATTTTTTTTATTTTTGATTGGTGGATTATGAAATGAGATAAGAGATGTAATTTGACAGTAGATTTGATAAATAAAAATTTGGACATCTAAATTTTCATAGAAAATAATTTAGATAATGAGAGATTAATGCTGGGAAGCATATGAATTCGAATGAGATGAAATAGATGGGATGTTAACTTTGTAGAATTTAATAATAAAAAAAAACTCAACATAATAGAGATATTATCTCTAATAATAAAATTCTTACTCAAAATCAATTGTTTAACCTTTTGGCATACATTAGATTAACTAGAAAAATTTTTAATGCTGAAATTCTAATCAAGTGGAAAATAATTAAGAAATTAGCAAAAACTAATGAATTAAGAAAAATAATAATATTGACTCAAGGCCAGATTCAAATTTTGGAATAAAAAAAAAAAGCATGCCGAAATAAACAGCTCTAAAAAAGGCAATTTTATTAAATATTTCTACGTAAATAAATATTTTTTTAAAAACAAAAAATAGATTTTTGAGGGTTTAAATGATGAAATTTGTCCGAAATCAGGCTAAGGTCATGAAAAAGAGGTACGTTTTGGTCAAATGGTCATGCTTGACTTGCTTGACTTGGACGCCAAATTTCGTAAAATTCTAATATGGTTGACTTTTCAAATTTAGTCAAACTTTTTCATTGCGGCAATAATTCTCTTCCATAATATCAATTATAACAACTATGACTATATTACTCTCCTTGGGACATGTTTGGTGCAGAGTGAAAAATTCGAGAGTAAAAAATTATAAGAGTAATTATTAACTTAATAATAGTGACTGAGGTAACAAATTTGTGATATTTATATTTAGAATGTGAGAGCAAATATTATCCGGTTATAATTATATTATACTTGAAATGTTAAAAATTTTGAAGGGCAAAAGTTAATTATATTTGAAATGAAGATAAATTAACCAAGAAAAAAAGTTAATATTTAATTTTAATAAAATATTAAAATAAAATAAATAATCATAATCATTAATTTTAATAAAAATATATTATTAAAATATATAATTTTAAATAAAAATATTAATTATTAAAAATAATTTTATCATAAATT
The DNA here is from genome assembly GCA_019916065.1 of Vitellaria paradoxa. Taxonomy (NCBI): domain Eukaryota; kingdom Viridiplantae; phylum Streptophyta; class Magnoliopsida; order Ericales; family Sapotaceae; genus Vitellaria; species Vitellaria paradoxa. The sequence continues at coordinate 27,768,367 of CM034243.1, forward strand.
AATATCTCAATAGTAATTATTTTTAATAGTGAATTATTATTTGTTGACAATTATTTTTATTTTGATAAAATAATTTAACAAAACAAATAATTTTAGTTTATTTAAATAAATTATTGATTTAAATAAATTATATTAATATAATACATAATCTAGTAAATTATTATTTATGAGACATAATTTTCATTTAATAAAATATTTTAATAAAATAAATTATTTTAATAAGCCATTATTATTTATTAAACATTAATTTTAATTTGAGAAAATAAATAATTTTAGTCATAAATTAATACTTTAATAGTATTAGTTTAATAAAATAAAATAAATTATTTTAATAATAAAGTATAATTTATTAAATATTGTTTTGATAAAATAATTTAATAATTAATTAATTTTAATTTGATTAAATATATTATTATTTTATAATATTTAATATAATTATTTATAGGAGAACATTGCTTAAGGTTTTACACGGGGGTAAAGAAATATTTTATGGGGATAACAAGAAAATGATAAAGTTTTTCTATTACCTCTCGTTACTATCTCCCCTAAAATAAAAGTTTACCGTCATATAGAAGTAATTATTGACTCATAATAAATATTACTTCTATTATTCAAATTAATGTAATAAAAAGTAAAAATTATTCCAATAAAATTTATCCTTCATCACCCTCAAAACAAACATCTCTTTACATTGGACGAAATTCACCCTTGAATTCAACTTGTTATCAGAATTGTCCCCTCATATATACAATAAGGTGTTTTACATTGAAAACATCAAATGTTCGAATATGACTAAATAAATTGACATTCTAATGATCTAAACTGGCCCAATTTTCCTTATGCAAGTTTGTTCTAATCACCAATAGAAAAATTAATTTCCTTCTTGGGTTATTATACTCTCAAAAATGTGACTTTAAATGATATTTTGTGATCATATTTTTGATATTTAATTTTAGTGTACATCATTTGTTTGAATAAATATTTTTATCCTGGATTATTTATTTATTTTTGACTCTTGTTGTGTATTTTAGAATAAAAAGATTAAATTAGCACAATTTTTAAGTCAAGTCAAACAAGTCGTGGAATTTATTTTGTAAATAATAATGATTATTATTATTATTATAAATATTACTACTATTATTACCAATGCTTGTTTTCTTGTAATTGTTGAAAAAAAAAAAGAAAGAAAAATAAAGGAAAAATAAAGTTTACATTTTATGTCATTTTTGCACACTTAATTAAGTAAAAGTTAAAATTTGTTAATAAATATTCATTTATTTTAGTCTTATTTAACTCAATAAAAAATAAAATAAATTTAATTTTTTCAGTTCATTTTACATTCTCAAAATTTTTTCTTCATTTTTTTTCTTTCATAACTCCATATTCCAAATATAACTTAAGGGAAAGAATTGTTACTGTACATTATTATTAATATCGTTTCATATAGGGTGTGTTTGGAGTTGTATAAAATTATATAAAATTATAAAAATTAATGTCTCGTATTTTGTGCAGTAAATGGAGAATTTAAATTTATTATCTTATAATTTATGTTTGTAAAGATCTATAGAATTTTGTATTATTTTATTTTAACTCCAAACGGACCTATATTATTGTTCGTTAGTCCACACACAGCAAAATCAATTCCATGCAAGCATTTATGGTGATTCTCTAACTAGTCAATATAAAATTAAGGAGAACTTTTGGGTTCCCCCCGGGGGGTGTCATTTTACATAGAGTTATATCTATATTATTGATCTGTACGGAATTAAATAATATTTTTTATAGATAAAATGTAATTTTTAAATACATTACAAAATATTTTAACAAAACTGCATGATTTGATAAGCTAGTTAAGAGTTTATTTTTTTTATATTTATATTTTTATTTGTGTCAATGTTAATGAGTTGATAGAGTTGATCATAGTTAAGTTTATATATAAATACTAAAAATTTATATTTTATCAAATCTCAATCATATCCGATCCAATCCTAAAAAATAAGATTTGCTTTAGAATATATATTAAGCGATAAACTAACTTAATCGACCCGATCTCTTTTTTATTTTACACTTATTTTTTTTTAAATCTTGACTCATTTTATATTTAGTTAGAAATACTAGTAATCATAATTAAAAATTATCATTATAAATTTTTCTAAAAATAAATTATTCCCAACCTTAAATAATATTATGATTTTTTTTTTGTATTTTTAAATTTAAGATATACATTTTTGTTTTTTTTTTTTGTGTTTTTAGACAAAATATTTTCATTTTTTGTTTGTGCTTTATTTGAAATATATAAATTTTACAACTATATTCAATTTATAAGTAAGTAGATCCATTTTTGAAACTGATTTGAATTTATTTATATGAAATTTATAAGCAAGTGGTTCTTTTTTCAAAGACCAAGCAAGTGGTTAATTTTTAAAAACCATGAATTATTTTACATTTATTAAAATAAAATGCCACAATCTTAGTGTGCTTTTATAGGCCAAAAAAAAAAAAAGTAAGTTGTAATATTTTAGCAAGACAAATAAACAAAAACTTTGTGAATAAGAAAAGAAAAGAGAAGCAGATGAAATGAATAAATTCAAAAATATATAAAAAAAAAGAAAAATAGAATGGCATGCTACGTAAGATTGGAGTGAAGGATAAAAAAAGAGAAAATATATTTTTTTTAATATTATAGATATATAGATAAATAATATAAATTTATAAAAATAACTCAAATATCGCATATTATTAATCAGTTAAAAATTGTCAACATGATCAATTTAAATTTAAAATTAGAAACTTTTCAAAAGAAAAAAATTATTCCCGGCTAAGATAATATTTTAACTTTTTTTGTATTTTTAAATTTAAAATATAATAAGGTTATTATTATAAGAGAAGTTATATTTTTTAAATTTGATTAATATTTAATTATTTTAAATAATTTTCTAATTCGGATTAATTGTTTAGTAAATTTTACAACTGCAATGAACCAAATGACAAATTTCATTTAAGAAATTAACGAGTTCACATTGCATTGATAAACATATCATAACCGTAGTGGTTTTACGGACCAAAAAAAAAAAAAAAAAAAAAACCTTTGTCATTCATTGAGGTGGGACAAAAGGAAGTAAATATTTAGTTGAATAAGAACAAAAAGTATAAAAAAGTTAAAAAAAAATTAAATTTGATTCAAAAATTTGTAAAAATAAAAAAATGGAATAGTAAATATGGAGAGTGCCACACAGGATTTAGTAATAACTTTTTATTAATTTTGTAAAAATAACTTAAATTAAAAATATTATTATGAATTGTACATTGTACTTTATAAAAAAAATATAGTCAATCTTTCCAATTTAAATTTAAAGTTAGAATCTAGAAAAAAAAAAAAATCACTCCCCTAAGACTAATTCTTTTGACGATTTGTGTAAAAAAAAAAAAAACAATAGAATGATTATTATAAAGTCTTTCACAAATATAGTCAATGCGACTAATTTAAATTTAAAAATAAAATTTAGAAAAATTACTACTTGTGAATCTAATTAATATTTATTTTTTTGTACTTTTAACTTTTAAAAATATTAAGAGTTGTTATGAGAGAAATAATTTAATTATTTTTTAGTTTTTTTATTTGTGAATTTTAACTTAATTTGATTTTTAATTGTATTATTAATTTAATTACTAATATATTTGAAATATATAAATTTTATAACTATACTTAATTTATAAGCAATTAGATCTTCTTTTCAAAACTCAAAAAAGCGGGTTTCGTTTCATAACGCATGAGTGGATTTACATTTATTAAAATCACTTATCACAGCTCTAGTGTTTTTATAGGCTAAAGAAAAAAATAAAATTATAGTTTTTTGACGATGTGGAACAAAGAAAGAAAGATTTTGTGAATTAGAAATAAAAAAAAAAAGAAAAAGAGAGAAGGAAGGAAATTAAAAAATAATTCAAAATTCTATAATAAAAATATAATAGAGATCAAAGAGACATACCACTTAGAATTGAGATAAAGAAGAAGAGAAGAAAGAAAATGTATTGTTTTAGTATTATAGTATAAATATGCACTTAAGATTTTTGGCTGTCATTCATACACTAGATTTTTTTTTTTTTTTGGCTTTTATAATTGATTTTCATATAAACCTTAAATTTCTTATTGAATCTTGATTTCTTTATACTTGAATATTTAGTTTTTGTGTTAAGTTTAATGGATAAAGACGAAGGGGGAGTGAGTTGGATTTTCTACATATTAGGCATTTATTATTCTTAAATTTATTTAGAAATTTTGAATGCCTACAATCTCTTGATTTTTCAATGTGGGACTTAAATTCATAAAATTAAACCATTTTATGTAAATATGAAAATTGATATTTTCTCTAGTAGCTTTAGAAATTGGTTGGATAATGTTATGACTGTCAATCCATGTTGGTAAATTTAAAATTCGATATCTTGGTTGGCCATAAGCTATCTTTCAAAAATTCTAGATAAATTCCAATTTCATGACTAGTATTTTGTTCTTTTAAACTCGACTGAGTGATGTTACGATTGAATCAAGTTCGTAAGCATTTATTGGCCCGATGACTCACAAATTAAAAATTAAATCATCTATTTTTCTAAAATCAATTCAGTGAAGTTATGATCACGAGTACTTACGAGTGGTTGATTTGATGTTTTGTCTTATTATAAAATATTTTCCCAAATATGCAAGCACAACTATTAATGACCCATGTATTATCTAAGTATTATCCTTCTTAATTCAATTGATTTTATTTAATTTCATCTTGTGAGGTAAATTGATCATTTTGCTTGAACATAGTATTTTAAGCCTTAAAGTTTTTTAAGTCTAAAAACTTTATTTGCACAATTGTACATATGTCGGTCCGTTCTTACGGCCATATGTACGTTTGTTTATGCTATTGTCACCATGGACAGAGGCATGTAGAAGAAAGAGAAGGCAAGTGACCTTCTTAATTTTGAATGCAAAATTACCAAAATACTTCCAATATTTTAGCTTTATTAAAAATTCAATTAATTAAATATGGGGTATTTTGGCCTTTTTAAAAAATGAAAATTAACTCAAAATTTTTAGCATAAAAAAATTTACAAAAATTGAACTCAAATATTTGTTGTGAAATAAAGTGCACTCTCCCACTACACTTAAATATTTTGTGTATAATATCAATAAATATAACATACAACATAATAAATTTTATAAATAATAAAACTCAATAATAATAATTTTTTTTTTTTTTTTTTTGTAATGCTGGACGTCCCTAATAACTTCAGGTGTTGTTAAGGCTAATTGAACTATTAAATTGTGAAAAATATATTCACCGATTTAATATTTAAGGATAATTTTCTCTTTCTAAAAACAATATCATTTCTCTCCTATTCTTAATCCTAACATAATTCTTTGGTGTTTTGTTGAATACTTGGGCCCCGTTTAGGGTTCGTTTGGTTTGAAAAAAATCTTCAAAAAATTCTATAAATCTCTGTTAACTTTATATCACATTAACTTTTTTCTTTTACTGCACGCATTACGAACTCTCAATTTATCTCACTTTTTCTTACTCCAAACAACCTCTAACTCTATAAATCTCTATAAAGCTCCAACAACCTCTCTATCTCTAATTTTTCCGCCATTACGAATTTAAAAAAATTTCAATATTTCGCTTAAAAAAATAAAAAATTTGGCAGTAGGTTAACCAAATGTGTAAATTTTTTGTACAATTATATTCTTTGTGTCGAAAGCTTTCAAACGAGTACCACTGTCGCTATTTTTTGTGATTTTTTTTGAATATGTGGGAACGGATTTGGAAAATCGTTCCCACATTTTACGCCTTTTCAGAAAAAAAAGACGCCAAAATCAACCTCAAACTACATTTTATCTTAATTTATCTTTTTTTTTTACTCCAAACGGGACCTTGGTATTTCTTAATAAAAATTGTGAAACCGTCCCTGATTGTCACAATGATTGGAGTCTTATGATTTTTTTTCCCTATCTATGTTAGAAAATAGAGTCTCTAGAACATATCAAATGAATGAATCAATAAACCTCGTCGTTCTCTATTGTGTTGGGCAGAGGCTGGTGGAGGATCATCACTGACGCAACCAGATTTGGTTCGGGAGACTTGAAACAAAGTGGTGATGATTAGGCAATGTCTTCTCACTGCACAGAGCAGGCAGAAAAGCCATGCAAGGCTCCACTCGCTTTTGTGGCATCATCGTCGTGTGCAAGAATTGTTAGATTTATGTGGTCTACAAGTCTATAAAATAGTGACGTATTTTTTTAAATTATGATTATATTTTAATAATTAAATATTAACTAAATTTTATTAATTAATTTTAGAGAGTTTCAGTTTTATTAAACCACTACAACAGACAGTGATTATCATAGATATATTTTAAATAAACGAATAAAACTGATTGGTACTCTCTCTATCTTATTTAAAAGTACGTATTTTCCATCAGTAATAAAACTTAAGATTTAAAGTTTACACAATCTGTTAATTAAAAAGTTTCCGCAAAGAAATTAGATAAGAAATACGTTATGGAGCAATGTATATATTCGATATTATTAATTTTATATGTGATAATTATAAATTTAAAGAACTTAGGACTATCATTCATACAAACTAGGGTTTTGTATACCATTATGTTTGCTTACAAGAATTTGCTTGGGAATGGGAATTGGGTATGCTATAATGCTATTTGCAGTTGTTTTAGGATTAAGGCAAGCTTTTGATAATTTGGAGGACAAAATTCTTTTAAGAGGGGAGATTGTAATAATCCACGATTTAATTCTATTGTAATAATCCACGATTTAACTTTGCAATTAATTAATTTGGTAATTCGGTTGATTATTGAGAATTTATTTTGAGTTATTTGGTTTACTCATATCTAATTTGATCTTTCAAATTTGTGTTTTTTGCATTGAAAGCCTATTTCTAATTCTTATTTGGGCCCTAACCCAGTTTCTGTTCTTAAAGAAAACCACACCCATTTCATTTAAACAAATAGACTACTCAATTCGTAGTTGGATGTTGCTCCTATGGTTTTTTTGGTGGGGGGGGGGGGGGGGGGTTGTGCTATATTTTTTGATATATTCTCTCCACCACTTGGCATTGTGTTTTTCTAATTTGAGGCGGGATAGAGACCCTCGTCACCCTTTGGTTAATATTGTTATTTTCTTTTGCTCATGACATGAATACTTAGATTTTCTTATCCTATGATATGACTAGACACAACACACACACGCACACACAAAAGACACTTTTCACGATTACTTTTGTCAACTAAATTTGAATTGATTGGGAAAAGGTCGCTTTTGTGACCAATTGGTCAAGAAAATATTGAATATTTGATGCCAAACTTGGATAGTAAATTGTATTTTGAATATTTGGTACCAAAATTTTTGTTGTTAAAGAATAAAAAAATAATACTTAAATAAAATAAGAATTTTTTATTTTTTTTTTCAGACCAATTAGTTGGTAAAGGTATCACTTTTGGATATCAAATGGTTAAAAAAAGTGATAAAATTTATTACAAAAAATTAAAATAATTAAATCAAAATAATAATTTTTTTAATCCTATTACGACCAATTGATTGGTAAATGTGATAAAATTTTGGCACTTTTCTACGTGGGTAAATTACACATTTAGCCACTAAAATTAGGCTTTAAGCGACCAAAATTTTGATCGCCAAATGTTCCAAAAAATTAAAATAATTAAATAAAAATTACAAAATTTTTATCACTTTGCTAACCAATTGTTCAGAAAAATGTAGAGCATTAGTTCAAAAAATTGATATAATATAATAAAACAATAAACTTTTTATATTTTTCCGATCAATTGATCGCTAAAAGTAATACTTTTGTCAACCAATTGATTGCTAAAAGTAATAAAAATTTGTTGAAAATTTTGATATAATTTAATAAAATAACGAAATTTTATTACTTTCGTCAAACAATTGATTGCAAAAACTAACAGTTTTATTGACTAATTGGTCGCAAAAAGTAATAAAAATTATTACAAGAAAATAGGTATAATTTAATAAAAATAACAAAATTTTTATCACTTTTCTTAACTAATTGGTCGGTAAATGTATCACTTTGAGCGGCTAATTGATCGGCGAAAGTGCTAAAAATTTGGCAACAAATTTCAAGAGTAAACTATAGCTTTAGCAACCAAAAATTAAGGCTTTTTTTTTTTTTTTGAAAGGTACCAAAAACTAAGCCTTTGGTGAGCAAAGTATTGATCGCTAAAAATTTAATTTATTCATATATATTAGAATATGCAAAATATATACAGAAATATTGGATTAGCCTTGTGGTCAATTATACAAACTTCTAAAATAGAGGCACGAGTTTGACTAAAATTTGGTCACCAAAAGGTTTACTTTTAGTGACTAAAATGATATTTTAATCGCCAATATTTTCTATAACTAACATTTGCAAACTAATTCACGATCAAATTCAGTTTGGTAGGCAATACTTAATAACCAAAAATGAACCTTTAGAGACCAAATTTTTGGTCACTAAAAGTTTGTTTTTTATTATAGTGAGACAATGAATTGGTTTAGTTGCATGTGTTTCATTATTGGTTTCAAAGTTCTTAAATTTTCATGCATGTACAACCTCAAGATTATTGTTGGCTTTTTGTTGATTTTGTACAAGAAATGGTGTATCTAATTAAATCTCCCGCATGCAAGATGCTATATGGGTTTTTTGGAGCTTAAATGTGTGAGATGTGGTGTTTGGTAACTCAAAAATTCTAAGAAAGAAACCCATTTGGATCTCCGGTCAGATAATTGGCCATTTATGCCTTACCTTCCGAATAATAATTCATTTCCCTTCAAACCACAATAGCTTTTGGATTTTCTTTTCAAACAGTTAATAAAAAATTTCAAATGATAGCATATTTCTCTCATCATTCAAACCTAAAACCGATATCTTTTTGGAAAGAACACAGATGGCAAGAGGAAAAAGGTAAAGTACAAACTGTTCTTAAATTATTTTAGTCATATATGAAACCAATGTTCTCCAACCAAGTTACTTGAAACAACTTACTGAAGTGAACAAAAATACTAATATCAACATTACAAACTCTTTTCTATATTAGCAAAATTTCACTAAAGTATTTAAAAGATTATGCGAAGTACGTCCAAATTGAGTGCCATTTTGTCAGTAGTTTCTTTTATTTTGATGGTTATAGCTTGCATTAACGTGTGCATATATCAGAGAATCATAGTACATATGATACAATTTGCTGAGGGTCCTTAATTATAGTTGAAGAATATGATTTGGTAGATCACAGATCTTGATTGAGTTATTACAATATATTTACTTAAATAACACTATAGACTAGTGATTCCAGTAGTTAAGTGCTATGTGCTTGTATTGTTTTGTTATTTGTTTATTTATTCTTATTATTTATTTATTTTTTGTTTTTGGGGGGGGGGGGGAGTACCATGATGGATTTCCAGCTCAACTTTTGAACACTGGTCAAAATTATTGCATTAAGAGACCATGGGGAAAATTCTACAATAAACAGATTAGAATTGTCAAAACAAGAAAATTTTGTATAATACTATTATAACTAAGGGGGTGTTTGGTTGGCTAAAAATAAGACTATTAAAATCGAAATTTTACTTAAAATTAGTAAAGGGTTCAAAAAACGAATCATAAAATCGTAAGATTTTACCAAATGCCTATAAAATGAAAATATAGTATATTATACTATAATTTTTCACTTAAAACTTTCATTTTTTTTTATAAGTTAATAATTTTATTAATAAAAGAAATACATGTATTTTATTAAAAATATATGTATAAAAAAAATGATATACATAAAAACTTACTTATATTAACAAAACGAATCCTTAACAAAATTTACAAAAAATTCTATATCTAATTCTCTATTTCCTTTACCCAACTACACAATTAAAACTGTTAAAATGATTGATGTGATCTATATTGTTATATTAAAATACTAATTTTATTTTATCCTAATTTTTTGTTTGAGTTGAAACGTATTTGTAATATTTTATCATAAGTCTCTTGATTTCTATTTTAGCTACTACATTTAATTTATGTTAGTCAATTTGGTGTAACAACGCATATAATCCTCAACTAATGTAGTATAATAAATAATAGTGTTATAGAATAAAAAAATCTAAAAAAAAGTGAAAAGTGAAATAATTGTGGCATATTATTTGAAACAAAAGGTAAAAATCTATTTTATTTGACAAAATTACACAAAAATCACTTAATTTTTAAAATCGGTAAAATCGCCTATAAAATTGAAATTTTACTTATTTTATATCCTCAAATTGAAATTTTACCTATTTTGTCCATGTTAATATTTTACATAAAATCAAACAAGTTTCTCCACTCTAACATCGTAAAATCATAAATTTTAATATTTAAATTAAAATTTTAACAACATTGGCTAAAATCAATCAATTTTTACCGATTTCAAATCAAAATTTGTCACATATCACTTTTACATCAAATTTTTATACTTTTGTTGTACTTTTTGGCCAACCAAACACCCTCTAAAAATTTCGAACCACCATCAATCATTGGAACCTGGATGACGATAAGAAAACAACAAAGGAAAGCTAGCTTTTCTTTATACTTATTGGGTCTCATATGTAAATCAAAAGAAGAAATAAGCTTAAGGCAATATAATTTCCGTGAAAGATCTTCCACCTAGAAGGGCTAAACTCTCCAAAATAAGAAACGACCTTGTGCAAAGCCCGAACCTATAAACCCCTCAACAATAAAATTTTAGGCTTAATAGCTAGCCAATTGAATTATCATGGCCAATAGTTCTGCATGCTATTTCTTTGCATCCTATAAAAAATAATATAACGAAGTCTGCTCCCAAAAAAAAAAAAAAAAAAAATGGTGAGAGTGACACCAACACTCTATCTGAATTACAAATTTCCCTTGTAACACTTAAGCATTGAGCTCGTGAAGTGTCAATAAATCATTCACAAGTGAGCATTTCAAAGCATTACTAAATGCAAAATGACTATCAAGAAGTAGGAACATATCTAGAATAGGTACTGAAAAGGAGGATATCACTACATTCAATGAGATGATAATCATCTCAATTGTAGACTTTTAAGTCAAAATGGTTTTATCTAAGCCTAATATAAACACAAAACCTTTTGCATTTCAAGTACATCAAAAGGGTCAGGACCTTCCAAGAACAAGATCTATTCTATAGGCCCGTACCATTGTGTCCTTGAGTTCTAAATATATCAAAAGGGTTATTCAGTATAATAACAAAATATAATGCTTATTAAAAAGAATAAGGGAAAATAAAATGCTAATAAGAAGAGAAAATGACAGTTGATTCATTACAAACTGGTAAATATCTATCTTTAAATCAAAAAATTTGATCTGGAGTTTGGAAAACAAGAAATTTTTAAGTGCTCGGCAGCTGGCAGCACCATCTTTGCATTTATACCAACTATATATAACCGCACTGCGTCATACGAATGCCATGCAAGTAAAATCGCATTAAAAGCTCCTAACCAAAAAATAAATATGTCAAGAGATGTGGATGAACATAAAATTTGATATAAACAAAAGTGAACAAGAAATATGAACTTTCTTAATGGTGTCCAGACTAGTGACATAAAAATGACTTGTACAAACTTCAAAACAATAAATAAAGAAAAAGAAAAATCAGGTGAAGGATTGCAAATGCTTATGAATAAAATGACATATTGAAGGTGCAACATAAACTACTATAAATATTTTAAATATATTTTGGAAGACTAATAATCGAAATCATGAAAGAACCATTAGCATATAGAATCAAAATTATGAACCATGGGAAATAATAATAATAATAATAATAATAATAATAATAATAATAAGAAGAAGAAGAAGAACAGTAACAACAACGACAGCCACTACCACCACTACTACTACTACTGCTGCTGCTGCTACTACTCAATCCATGCACTAAAGTCTAGAATTAAATACACTAAAGTCTAGGATTACATAGATGCGTCCAATATCAAACAGAAACATAATTCATTAGTTAAGAGTTCCTACATAGGTGAATCAATGTAAACCAGACAACGAATATTAGAAACTGATACAATTTCCCCCCAGACCAAGCTATCAATAACCAAATAGAGTTCAATACAATCTGAAACCCCATTGGTGGACTTGATACTTTCATTGTTTGGTATACACATTATTAGCCTTGATTCCAATAAAAAGAAAGGAGAATTAAAGTGTATTTGTTTTGAAAATGATATTGCATCAGGTAAGTTGACCCATAAGCCAAGGGCTAGCGAAAAAACAAAGTAAAGAGTCAACAATCATCCTGTCCCACCCACGATATTTTGTGTCACAAATATGAAGCATGTTCTCCAAAAACAAGTTTCTTCAAAAAATAAATAAATAACATAAATACAAGTATAACTAAGAAAATAAAAGTTCTTGATTGCCAATCTGTCGAGCTAATCCCTCAAGGTCTGCAAATCCCTCTGGAAAGTCCTCATTTTGATCCAATATGTGCAACTAAATGCAAAAGTGACGCAATAAGTCCAATTATTCACTATATTTTTTGAAACACACTTCAGAATTCTTCCAGGAAAAAGAAAAAGAGAGAGAGAGAGAGAGAAATGATGAAGAGTACTACATAAAATATATGTATATACACTCATCCAGCATAGCCCTACAAAGAAAAACGAAATGAGAGCTAGAAGAAGTACATTTATTGATTGGATCACTCCCCTTGAAACCATACCCAACTCAATTGAACCCAAGCTTTCAAACAATTCTTTCAAAACCCAACACAGCCTTACAAAGAAAGAATGAAACAAGAGCCAGAAGAAGTAAATCTCTCTGTCAAACCACTCCACTTGAAACCATACACATCCTAATCAAACCCAAGTTTTTGAAAAATCCCTTCCACATGAAAGGACGAAGCTAAAAGAACCTCGGTGGGAGAAAATTTCTTAGAGTCTAAGCTCAAATGAGGAGTTGGGGCAATGTTAGCAAGGAAAGAGAGAGATGGAGAAGAGGAGGAGACAGATGTTACAGTTAAGGAATGCAAAGAGATGACTACCATATGATTGAAGAGGGGAGGGTCGTGACTCAACCATAAGCAAGTACATCTCTCAGTGCAGCCACCTCACACAATGGAATTTTACAAATTCACAAGGTTAAATTGATAATTTCACTCCCAAATAGTAAGGGCAAAATTGGAAAAAAAACTTAGAAAATGAACGTTGAAACTCAAAGGCACAATGCACCTTGTACAATAGTGGGAATATACAAAATACTCCTACTCAGTGGAAATACTCTTAGAGTGATCCACATCCAATAGACGCTGGAGAACAAACAGTAGAAAAACATCTCAGTTAACATCATACGAGATTAATACTTTTCATATTAATCAGAACGTTTTATTTAGGCATTTAAGCAAGTTAAAAGCCAAAAGGTAATATTCTTATTTAGAATCTAGCAAATAGCCATACGAGTTACCTTATCTGATCCATTATTCTTCTGATAGACTGCATCATGCGTTCAACATCCAAAAGAATATCCTGTTCCTCCAACGTGAACATATTCAATCGTTGCCTGGCTGCAGTTCAATTTCCAGGTGCCTTGTTTCCCAATTCTCTAGCATTAGAGGACCCCCAACCATGTGAGTTTGCAGTCTGCTCTCTTTTAGTCTTAGCAGAAAACTGTTTCAGATGGCCCCACCAAGACTGTTCATTCATTCCATTTTGACTAGGACTCGACAAATTGAGAAGAGATCCTTTCTTCTGTTCCGTCTGAGAATTTATTTTTAACAATAACTGGATAAATTATCCCAAAAAATAAAAAGTGCAAATGTAAGTGGCATATGTTATTGTTGGCATAATGCCTCATAAGCATCATTATTAAAAACATATGTAAAGGGAAAAGGAAGAAAATTATATGGAAGCTTAGAAAAAACCAATATGAAAATAAAGCATTGGTATTTCTAAATACAAAGACAAGTTCAAATAATATGTATTCTCAGGTAACTATAAAGACAAAAATAAATTCTTCAGATCATTCAACTTTCTTATAATGAGTCATTTAGTTTCTCAATCAGGGTATCAACCTGTGCATAAGTTAACAAATTCATTTCTATATATCATATAACCACAAAGTTCTTCTATAGAATTATGATTTTGTGAGAACAATTCCATTTTGTGTAGGCAATTATGTTCCAGAGTCTGATTTATAATGAGTCATTTAGTTTCTCAATCAGGGTATCAACCTGTGCATAAGTTAACAAATTCATTTCTATATATCATATAACCACAAAGTTCTTCTATAGAATTATGATTGTGTGAGAACAATTCCATTTTGTGTAGGCAATTAGGTTCCAGAGTCTGATTGGGTTAGCATGCACAACATGTTGACAGTAGAGTTTATGCAATGCCAATGCAGCACAGCTCAGCCCAATCGTGTTGCACAGGCAGATTCATCTACCGAATACTGATTCATATAGGTTACATGCAATATAAAGTTCTCCAGGCCAGTTGGTTTGGCAGCGTTCTTCAGAAAAAACATATCATTCAACACACTAAAATAGTCCATCAGGCAATAAATGCAACTGAAATGGGAACAAGGACGCTATCGAATACTAAGTAAACAATCTAGCATTGTCTTCAGCTGAAATAGTTTTCTACGGTTCTTATTTCCTAAAAAAACTTCACTGTTTTCCCCATCTTAAGAATTTCTCTACCATTTTTTTTTTCCTTTTTTGACTTTGGCCAATATGAGTTTTTTTTTTTTTTTTTTTCGTAGGTTGGCCAATATGAGTTTACCTGGTGCTAGCAGCTTTATTGGGGAAATTCTTATCTTAGTAGGCGCTTTCCAAAAATCAGTGAAGCAAACCAGTTATAACTGGATGAAATTGAAATCTGTTAAGTCTTATTTCACAGAACATCCCGTCCTGCCAAGAAAATTATGTACTCCTAAAGACAACTACGGTGTGCTTAACCAAAATAACTGTAACAACAAAAAGGATTAGAGGATATTTTTGGATGAACGTATGCAAACAAATGTGTAAGCAGGAGTTAGAAGGTCAAATCCCAACTACATATGTTAGCCTCACTAAGAGAGCAAGAATACATTACATATGTTGTGTCCATCACCAAAACAAAATGGGGAAGATACAGATTCTGGAATCCTAGGCTAGTTAAACTCAAACAAATGGGAAGAACTTCAAGCCATCAAGTTAACATCTACAGGAAGAAGCAATTGACTTGGAAAGTAGCTGGACTAGAACAAGTTAATTCTTTTTTATAATTAAGACTTCAATAAAAGATTATTTTCGAACACAACCAATAATTCATTCTAAATTAAGACACAAGAAACATTGGAATATTAGAATAAATCAGTGGAAAAATTGGTAAGAGGTCATTATAAATATGATTATCTAAGATTATATGGTCTACATTAATAGCCAAAAAAATGGCGAAATAGAATCAACCAATGTCGTACACGTGTACAATTAAAAATCAAGATTTAAACAAAGAGAATTCACGTGGAAAAGACCAATTACAATTAATTCATTACAAAAAAAAAAAAAGAAAAAAAACGAACAAAAAAATGATTACAAAAAAAACGAATGAACAATGCTCCATTTGTTTCAATGTAAAATGTTTTTGGAGAAAACACATTTACTTATATTTCAAAAAAGTACAAAACATAAGCAAAAAGAATCTCAATCCCTTAAATTCTCTAAAACCACAAAGAATGGATGAACAATTTTTGTAATTCTCCCTCTTAGATAGAGTAGTAATATACATAAAATCTATATGCATTCCAATTGCAGGGACCGGGAAAAGTTAGAAACTTCAAAAAGTCAAAAGCAAAAGAGCTAGTGAAGGATGACTGCAGCAAATCTAACCTCGTGAATAATTGAAATTAAATTAGAGAAGCCAAGCAAAAGAGCCAAACAATGTGACCCAACAGGAACCCCTGCCCAAAGATCAAACCACTTCCCCCATTTCTAACTTCACAAAACCCGAGCTTGGCAATGAGAATGCTGGCGCAGAAGTGTCCGTGTGCATTAACACTCAGCGATACAAACTATATCCAACTGCAACCACGAACCTTCCTTACCCCTTTTTCATTCATTTTGTTTCTTACAACAGAAACATCCAACCACCTATCTGATGCAGCATAGATGTTGGACAACAATACGTAATTACCTCCGTTGTGAGGCTCAAGCTCAAAAAGTTGAGCGGCTATTGCCTCCCCTAGTTCAATATCACAATGTAGCTTACAAGCCCCAAGAAGTGCACCCCAAGCACCAGCATGAGGTTCCACAGGCATTGATTTCAGTAGCTCATATGCTGCTCTTAACTTTCCAGCCCGACCAAGAAGATCCACCATACAAGCATAATGATCAGTGGAAGGAACAAGAGAGTAATCATTTGTCAAGGCGTCAAAAAGTCTGCAGCCCTCTTCAACTAGTCCTGCACGACTACATGCAGTCAGAATGACTGTGAAAGCCACATCATCTGGAACAAGCCCCTCGTTTATCATTTTATTGAAGAGCAAAACTGCCTCAGCACCACGTCCATGAATTGACAGGCCCTGTATCATAGAACAAAAAGAAATCAAGTCTCGTTTAGGCATCTCCTCAAACAACATTGTTGCTCTGTCCATGTTCCCACACTTGGCATTCATGTCTACAAGAGCTGCAAGTACATGGGCTTGACGAAGGTCGAGTGAGCTTCGGCTCACATAAGAATCAACCCATTTAGCCAGTTCCAAACAACCAATTTGGGAACAAGCAGACATCAAGCTAACCATTATGAACTCATCTGGTTTAACATTTCTCAACTGCATTTCAAGAAAAATTTTAATAGCCTCGTGAGGCTGACCGTTCTGGGTATATCCTGATATCAATGCTGACCAAGAAACAATGTCCCTAGCTGGAGACTGCTCAAACAAACACCTAGCTGAAGCCATATCACCAGCTTTGGCATACCCATCAATCATTGCCGTGTAAGAAACAACATTCCTATCAGGCATTTGGTCAAACAACTTCCTAGCACTCATTAAATCACCAAACTTCAAAAACCCAGTAATCATTGCATTCCAGGAAGGCAGATTCCTCCTGGGCATTTCATCAAAAAGCTTCTTCGCTTCAACCACATCCCCGACATTCGCATACCCAACAATCATAGACGTCCAAGAAACCTCATTTCTCACGGACATTCCATCAAACACCTTGCACGCACACTTAATCTCTTGACACTTGCCGTACATATCAATCAAACTCGACCCAACAAAAACATCTTGATCGGCACCATACCTCAATATCACACCATGAATTATCTCTCCTTCCCTTAATGCCAATTCATTCGAACAAGCTTTAAGCAACGAAGGGAATGTATATTCGTCGGGAGAAACATTCGCAGTCCGCTTCATCCGAAGAAAAACCGAGAGAGAATTGTCGAGAGTAGAGTGTTCACAACACCCTTTGATGAGCGTGTTCCAGAGATATATGTTGGGTTGCGATACGCGGTCGAAGACGCCGGCAGCGTAGGAGATGTTAGAAGAGAGGGAGCTGCAGATAGAGATAAAGCGGGTAATGCAGAAGTGGTCTTGCTCTGCGCCCTTGCGGATGATTTGTGTGTGGACTTGCTCGAGATTTCTGATGGTTTTACACGACGCGAGAAGAGATGGGATTGACAGGGACGAGAATAAAGAAGACGAAGACGATGACTTGGAGAAGACTGAACCTGAACTGCGGCTTATCAGAGTCATATACCAAGCGAGTGTAATGACAGAGAGTATAGTCAATCTTTGCTGATTTTTAACCCCAAAATTTATATACAAACTTGGTTTCGGAAAACTGTTTACTCTGTTGAACAACTCCCAAAATTTTACGAACTTTCGTTTCGCACAATGACGAAAAACAGGGAAAACTCTGCACCATCCAAACCCAGTCGATAGAGATACTGTCTCTGCATTGTAGGTATATACAAAACCAAATGCTGACAGGAGTGTTTGATAGTGTCTCTGTTCAGAACCGGAAGAGATTGCCAACAGAGTAGAGTAGAGTAGGGTTGAAGCGGTGATTTGGCGGCGGCAGAAGGTGGGCTACGGGGGATAGTTGATTTTATCTTCCTTTGTTAGGCACAAAAGCGAGGCTTTTCTTTTGCCGATGGAAGCATCTTAAACCAGATAACCATGCAAATCAGTTCCAATCCGGATCGGATCAGCAGAACCCAGCATGTGCCCCCTTCGACTTCCATTGGTTTTTTTTTTTTTAATAACTCGAAATTCTCATTAATTTATTTTAATTCTCAATGAGCTGCGTAGTTAATATAAAATTAGGAAGATATACGCTGCTCCTTACACACGCTTTACTTAACTTAGAAATTAAACCGGTATTATCTCTATGAAAAATATGCCCACGAGCCATTTAAATTAACCCAAAAATCATTGTAACTAATTGTATTATAAATTGTCATTTTTCGTGGCAAGGCAAGTGAGGAATGATTTTTTTTTTTTTTAACTGTGAGAATATATAGAAAAACAAAAAATAAAAAGTGACAAAACGTTGTTCGGAGAAAATAATTTAGAAAACCATTATTAATGAAAATGTATTTTTTTAAATTTTATTTTGAAAATGCATTTTCATTTCCAGAATCTATATCCCTAATTAATGGTTTTAGAATCTATATTTTTTATTTGATTTTTAGAATTTATATATTTAAATTTTTTAGGTAGCTGAATCTTCTACATCTCTGAATTGATTTTTTTTGTTAACTACGTGAGACTTTATATTCCTAATTTTTTTAGTTAATTAAACACTAAAGAAAAAATGCATTTTGAAATGAATTTTTAGAATAAGTGAGATGTGTAACAGACTGAAAGAGACGCGTTTTGAAATGTATTTTTAAGACGGGTGAAAACACATTTTTAAAATGCATTTTTGTTAATGGTACATCTCTAAATACTTTTTCCCAAACAATATTCCTCAATTTTTTTTTTATTCTAACAGCATGACAAAAAATAAATAAATAAATAATAATTCAGTGAGGAGTTTGCCTTTTTTTTTTTTTTTTCCCTTCTCAGGTTTTCAGTTCATCCTGAGCTTCATTGCCTTATTTTTCACCATGATTAATTGGTGTCTCATGAAGTGGCATTAACAAATTGAATTTCACAAATACCCCTTAATTTTGCTTCTTAATTTCCGCTAACTTTCACTAGCCTCTCTTTTTAACTTCTCCGAAATTTAAAAAAAAAAAAAGAAGAAAGGTACATAGAAAAAATTTGCCAAAATAGAATAAAAAATTTTTTTGAGATAGAAGAGAAAAATTTAAGTACATATGGATGTGCTTTTATTCGCACTAGTTAATAAGAATTACATTCATATAATAAATCATCTCTCTGTCCCTCTCTCTTAAATTGGCTTACGGTAGTTCTCTCGTACAAATTGGCCAACTCCATTTGGAAACATAATTCAAGAAATCTAGAAAATCTCTCTCTCTCTCCCCCAAGTGGTATAAGGAATTATGAGTCGATTGAAAAATTATTTATTTGAATAGGTCATCGTCTAAAATCATCCTTTATAACCACATATCCAGGATATTAAAAGATTATTTTTTGGTTTAAGTAAAGTCATCATTGACAATAGCGTATTTGTTAAGAAATCGTATTGTACAAAAATAACTTTAAAGTCATTATTAGAAATAACGTATTCAAGAAAGAGTCATGTTTAGAAAAGACAACTTCATTGTATTTTTTTATCAATTACCAGTTCTTGTGAATCTCAGACACTCATATTAAACTATCTCTTTATCAATCAGTTCCTGTGAACATCAATTATGACTCAATCTTATCAAAGAAAATCACCGAAAGCCCTCCCCATTGCCTAGCAGCCATAGCTCTATGGGTATCAGTCGTCTGATGGCTAGAGATACTTTATTGATCTCGTGGTATCATTTGATTACATTCATCACACAGAGTCATAAATAGACATAAACACGTCCAACTCTATAAGTTCATTACACACTACACAATTTTTATTTTGTTGGACTTAGTCAAGTAAATGATTAATCAAATTTGAAAGTTTATAAGATTAATTCAAGTCTCAAATTTACTCTTCAGCATGTATTGAGCGTCAGTTGTCTTGTTGCTTTATACATATTGTTGAATTGCTTGGTTTATATATATTGCTTTTATGGCTCTTGTTGAATAATTGGCCTTCAAACAAGAACTTATTAGTTGCTCTTACCATATGCTAGCTTCAATTTTTCCATAAAAAATCATATATATCAATTCTCTGTTTACTATACTAATTTTCTTTGGCCATTAAATATTGCTGATGTTTTATTTATAAATTACTAAGTAGGACTAGTACTCATTCTTATGAACTTTGTATATCTAGTTTTGGTTTTGTAGAGGATCTTATATAAATTAGAGTTGCATATGTGTACTTATTTTGGCACGGCGATGAAGAGAGTTTGTCATGTAAATTAAGTGCTATATCTTTTTATATGTTAACATCTGGATCAGTTATTTGGGATACTAAAGTGTACCATTGCACGATAATCTGCACCATAATAACATTACATAAAAGTTAAATAAGTTGCTAAAATGGATGTGTTTGTAGTTATATAAATTTATAAAAGTTAGTGCCTCGTACTTTATGTAGTGAATAAAAAATTTAAATTTTACAGTTCTGTAATTTATATTTATAGAGATTCGTATAATTATATATATATATATATATATTAACTCCAAACGGTGCCATACATACCAAATAAAAGATCCACCAGTTCTTAACTCCTTTTTTTTTTTTTTAATTATTATTAGATCAAAACCCTTCCTCCTCCTTCACGAACAGTTCTTTGAACGCCAAATTCGCATTACCGAATGACCAAAGGCTATTACTTCTAATGAATGAACCCGTCCATTAATTTTCTCGAAAACCCTTATACCCAACATAAAATTAATTTTAATAAAATATATATTTTCAAAATATATAATTTTAAATAAAAGTATCAATTATAATAAATAGTTTTATCATAGATTTTTAGTGGTAATTAATTTTAATAATGAATTTTATTTGTTAAAAATTATTTTTTATTTTGATAAAATAATTTAATAAAATAACTGATTTTAAATAAATTATTATTTTAATAAATTATATTAATACAATACATAATCTAGTATATTATTATTTATGAGAAATAATTTTTATTTAAAAAATTAAATAAAAGAAATCATTTTAATAAGTAATTATTATTTGTTAAAAATGATTCTCATATGAGAAAATAAATAATTTTAATCATAAATCAATATTTCAATAGTATTAATTTAATAAAATAAAATAAATGATTTTAATAATAAATTATTATTTATTAAATATTATTTTGATAAAATAATTTAATGATTAATTAATTTTAGTTCGGTTAAATAAATTATCATTTTATAATATCTACTATAATTATCTATATGTAATAACCCCAAAATTTCAATTTTTAATATACATATTACTTTAATTTATATTATAAAAAAATTAATTGAATTAGTTTGACATTATTTTAATTCTTTTTAGCTTTAATTGAAATAATATAATATTTTTATAATTAGTTAAATTTTAATTTAAATAAAATAGTGAAAAAATTATAAATGTGACAAATGAATCGGATGGATTGAGGCACATGGTATATAGGTGGAGGAGGGCAATGATGGTGGGAGGAGACTTAGAAGCTTAAGAACAAAAAGAAAAAAAAAAAAAAAAAAAAAGATGGCAAAATGACTTGAAGTCACGTGAAACTTAAGAAAGTCATTTTGGTTTTTTCTGCTTAACGTGACTTGGGCATCAAGTTTGTGACACACACACACACACATATATATTTGTGTATTATGGCTGGGGAAGTAAACCAAGAAAGAAGAAAAAGGAAAAGAAAATAAAGAAAGGGAGAGAGAGAGAAAAGAAAGAGGAAAGAGAAAAAGAAGGTTGAAAGTGAGAACTTAAGCTTAAAAATAGTGAAACTTTGGTATTTTTAACGTTGTGATCATCATCACGGTGTCGAATTGTGGTAATTCAGCCCAAGATGGAGACACGAAAGAGCAAAATTTTAAAGTTTTGAGATTTTTTTACTTTTTTTTTTCAGATCCGAGATAGGAAAATTCATGTATTATTTATATTTTTTGTAATGTTTATTTTAATAGGGACATAATTATGAGTTTAAATTTATATTATTATTAAATTAATACTAAGTTTGATAGTTGAATTTTCAGTGACACCGAAATTGTGATTAAATTTACAAAATTTTCTATTCGATGCTGAGACATGCTACGATATGTTGAAATAAGATGAATATGTGTTGAATGTGAAACAAATAATAAAGTAGAGACATGAAATTGTGAAAGTTGATATACACTCATAGATATTATTTTTAAACTTTAACAATGTAAAGGGAAAATTTAAAAAAAGTTGATTTTGGAAAAAGTGATGATATTATACAAAATAAGGAGGTCATGAAATACCCTTGATTGAAACACCTTAAACCTGCGCAAGGTCAGATAATCGTGCCCGTAGACTAGTAATCCACAACGACGACGAAAATGATAAATGCTTATCGTGACCCTTAAATTCGGATCTATAAACGACAACACAAGAATGCTTCGCAACCTGTACATTTATACAAACTGGCAATATTTTTGACTACCACTTTGATTGTGGAACAATTTTGCAGAGTATCATTTCCCATCTTGAGAACAGAAAATAATAAATAAAAAAAGATTAATAAGAGAAATAAAAGCTACGAAATAATGTTGTTCTATCCTATTATGTGTTTATTCAATGATTTTTTGCTATATTCATTTTTTTATGTGATTCATGAAATACATTACAAAAAGTGTATTTTTATACATCATAAGCACAAGTAGTTTGGTGCTCATGTTCTTACAAACTGTGTTACAAGTGCAGAACCTGATATCCAAGAGGGCTTGCACAACTGTTTGAACCCCACAATTCTATTGAATAGTTTTATATTATTTTTAAATGTGATAATCTCAAAATTTTATACACGTGAAGGAATCATTTTACAAATAAATAAAACGTATGTTATTCGATTTTATTTTAAATCTAGGCGTGTATTCTATTTATCACTTAATCATATCTATTAGTGAATGGTCAGTGGTTCTAAAAAGATAAATGGCGAAACTATATTAAACTGAATGCGTTAAACTTTACATTCTAAACTCACCCCTTAGGATCTTAGGATTTCGGAAGCATGACACTATAAGAGAACGTTACTTAAAATTTTACAAAAATGTAAAAGAATATTTTACAATGGTAATGAGAACATAGTATAATCTTTCTATTACACCCCACTACCCACCCCCTTCTCCAGTAACCATTTAACTTCACATGAAGATAATTGTTACCCTGTAATTGTTATCTCCTCTTTCAAATTAATATAATTGAAAATGTTTAAATAACTATTTTTACATGATTATTCAATACTGTACTGCAAACAGTTCATTTGATACCAAATAAAATAAAATAAAAAATCAAGATAACCAAAAAATAAAATCACACCAACTTTTCAAAAAAAAATCCGATATATTGGGTTTTTGGATAGAAAAAAAAATACAAGAAAAATACAAAAAAATTAATATAAAAATAATGTGACGAAATTTGATTAGAAAAAAAAAAGCCTTTTTATAACTTATAATATACGTTATTAGTTCAAACAGCTCCATAGTCCAAGAAATCTTGATATCATCTGAAAAAAGCCTAGCACTGTCAATCGGCACAAGCCCAGAAAATGCACAATCTTTTCCAGTAAAGGTATTCATAACTACTAACATCTACTCGCTTAATTTCTATGTAAAAAATAAACCCATCATCATAATTACGTTCCCTTTTGGCTTCAAAGCTCGCGTTGCTCCAATAATTTTACCGAATCCCCTCGTTACGTTCTTCATATATATATATATATATACATGTAAACCACTTCAGTTTAATCATTAAAAGAAGATAGAAATTCCCCTTCAACCGACAAGACCAACCCCAACACGGATTTAGTCCCAAGTCAGACCCTACAAATTCAAACCAAGAAATAGGAAACACGATTTATGCTAAGACAACTAAAATCTAAACACAGATTCAAGTTCTACCAAGTTCCCACCATCCAACTCAAAAGGGCATCATCTTATGAACAATTACTAGTTAATAAATCTTGAATCCAGAAATTTTTTTTTTTTTGAAAAGAAAACGAAAAAAGAAGAAACAAATGACAAATCAGACAAATATAAAGAAAGATGAGCAGAACCATGAAAAGCCTTCAACCGTGATCAAGTTTTGCAACCCCAAAAAGGCCAGAGAAGCAAATGGAAATTTGAATGGAGTATTTCAATATATTTATTACCATGCCGAAAGATGAAAATCTAAAGAAAACCCTAGCTAAGGACTTTTGACAATAATAATATATCACACTCCTGAAAAATTAAGGCAATGAAAAGCTCCGGGATTAGCACCTGATCAATAAAACCATAAACTGGCAAGAGGTATAAATTCACTGCAAATTCCTAACTTGCCTTCTCTGATGAAATGCTAATATTATACAACTAGAAAGAACTGGGCCCATCTGAAACAAGGGGTCAGTTCATCTGCTTCATATATACAAAATCAAAACAGCAGATGATGGGAATGTTATGTACCGAGCTACATTGGGAAATGGCACTGCCGAAAGCTAAATAGAACTCTCTGCATGAGCATATTAACAATTCACAGCAGAAATTGAACTACTTACAGCCTACTCTCGGACCCAGCTTCCTCCGGAGCAACACTGCGCTCCCTGTTCCAACCTCGTTCATGCCTACTCTCAGACCCAGCTTCCTCCGGAGCAACACTGCGCTCCCTGTTCCAACCTCGTTCATGCCTACTCTCAGACCCAGCTTCCTCCAGAGCAACACTGCGCTCCCTGTTCCAACCAGAACGAGGTTTCTTGAAATATTTCCCAATGAAAGATTCAGCCTTGTCAGGGTACTTCTCCTTGAGGAACTTCTCTAGACATTTGCGGTAGGAAAAATCTTCTTTGTGACCATCTGTAGAGACAACGTAAAAGCACCTGCTTTCCTGGAAACTGGTGTGCTTACTAACCTGTTCACACGATCCTTGGCATTTAAATATTGGAGGAAGAAGACTAAGGAGAAGAGAAAAAAATAAAACAAATAAATTCAGCTACTCCTTAACAATAAAAGCAAGAATAACGATTGGTTGAAATGCAGTTAAGAAGTGCAGTAAAATGGACAAAGAAAAAGGCATTGTCCCCATAAATGTGCAGCAAAATAAACAAATAATACAAACTTGTCATTCCACTAATTTCACATTGAGAGATGGAAATAATCCCTCCCAACGATGGTCAACTCCTTAGATTTAGTTCCTGGCCTCTTCATAGTTACACATCATATGATACTACAGTACTCAATCGTCATACAATATGTTGTAAAGTAAGTGAAATTTAAATGCCAAGGTATCTCTTGTTGAATGCTTCTTCTGAATATATTTCACAACATCAAACACCATAAATATGATATGCATCTGGCATTCTTTTAAAACTTCAACATATCTCTTCAATAGATACATGTACAGTATCATATCTAGGTGAGAACCTTGGGACAAAAACCGAGGTTCATTTATGCTTTCTATTACCTCGTTTACAGAAAGGCCATTTCAAACTTATTTACCACTTCCCATAATAATCACTAACATAATTTTATTTTTTAATATGGTGAGCAGCCCCCCCCCCCCTTTTGGTTCTGCACTGGGTAAACCCACCAGACAAACAATAGCTCACAAACCAATCGGGTCTGGTAAACACGGAAAATCCATGAATGGGCTCATCCTCAAGGAAGCCCCTGGGTTCGAATCCCTTACCTCCAAAAAGGAGGGCAAGAGCCCTGGCCTAGCAAGGCTCGCTTAGTCACCAACATAATTTAAGAAGCACTAACGCCTCAAGGAAACTGATGTCTCTTTCAGCGGTCAGATTCTCATCTAAACGTGTCCTATTGCTTCCTGAATTTCTTACTAGAACCGAAGTGTCAAAGGATACAGGTCGACCAAACATGAAATACATTGTAACTTTAAAGACACAATTTAGAAATCAAAAAAAGATGAAAACAATACAAATTTATGTAATTTTTCATTCAAAATTTCTTAATTTTAGGAATTTCAAAACCAAAAGTTCCATTTGTTTATAAATATATATTTTCAAATAGAGAGAAATAAAGGATAAATATATTTATTATTTATAACATAAATAGGAATAATAATTATATATATTTATAACCTAAGAGTAAGCCTTTGCGAAACAGTAATGATGTTCTTTAGCGACCTCAGGGTCATGAGTTCAATACTTAAAAACAGTTTTTCTAGGTATTATGGGTAAGATTCTGTACGTCTCCAACCTCCACAAAGGTAGAAGCCCTGTCCACTAGGCCACCCTTTGAATGTTCACTAACCTATCATGTTGCGTCCACGCACCTACGTTTTTTTTTTTTTTTTTTTTTAAATCCATGCCAACATCTCTATACATGTCCTTAAATAGTAATCTATTTTCCCATATCCAAAAAGAGGAAATAGATTAATTTCACCAGCGGATTTTAATCTCTGTATCAGTAGATGAATGATTTGGAATATTTAACTCCAAGAATATCAAGGTGCAATTATATGGCATATGCTACAACCACCCTGTTACAATAACTCCCATTTTATGCACATTTCCTCCCATTTTTAGAAGTCCCATTTTAAGAATCTTACTGCACAATTTTAGAAGTCCCATCATGTTACTTCCCATTTTTAGAAGTCGCATTTTACGCATCTAGCTTCACATTTTCAGAAGTCCCATTTGACTAGTTTGAAAGAAAAATTTTGGGCAAATTACTGTGACCCCACTTGGTCTATCAAGGTGTAATCACATTTTCAGAAGTCCCATTTGACTAGTTTGAAAGAAAAATTTTGGGCAAATTACTGTGACCCCACTTGATCTATCAAGGTGTATCAATTTACCCCCGGATGTATAAAAACTTACATTTTGATCCCCTGATTTTTATTTAAATGACCAAAATGACCTATTGGGGAGATTAGGATGGAGTGAGTCCAACATTTTCCAGGAATTATGTTGACTATCAAGAAATGGCAAGACCACCGAAGTTTGGCAAAGAGATGAGAACCAGAGCAATCTAAAAAGAGAGAGAGAGAGAGAGAAGGGATGGTAGTGGCTGGATGCTTGATGTATCCTTGATGCCAGACCCTTCAGAGGAGGAGAGTTTATATATGTGAGTATAGAATCCTTGAAGCGGGAATGTCTAATCCTGATTCAATGTACCCAAGGAAAGGTAAGAGTCGCCCACTTAATTCTCTCTCTTTAGATTGGTTGGATGAATTCCAACGGTCTTTTGGTTCTAACCTCCGATCAACTGAATCGGACCCTACCAGTCATTAATTCGTTGAAAGAATCCTCAGACATTGTTCCAAGTCCAAGGAAAAGTGTATATTCCCGTGATGGGATTGTTGCCGCAAATGAACTACGATCAATTGCTCTACGTGTAATTAAAGGTGACGTGGCATATGAGATTGTGCACCAGGGGACGATGTAACAACCTTGGGTTGTTTTATTGCAACCTGATACCCACAAAAGTCCCACTGTAAGTGCACTGCTAACGAAACAGTGAGCGCACATAAGTCATTTCTGTTTTCAACTGGCAAACATTAAATGCGCTGCTCGCTGCTACAAATAGTACTAAAGCATCCCTCAAATATTTCTTTGAATAAATATTCCATGGGTCTTCGCCCCAAAGCCCTCCTATGGGCCTTCACACCAAAACCTTTAACCATAAATGAGTTTAGTTTGGATCACACCAATCATTTTAAAACACCAAAAATCCGTCAAAGTTTTGAGAAATTCACACTTTTGAAGCCCCAAGTACTACCACGTGATTCCATTCGTAGAGTTTGAGTTGCCACACGTTTCTCTTAAAAGTGAGCTCAAGTGACCGCAAAATTCTTCGATGAAAATCGCCGCACCTATATCTTTTTTTTCCCCCCGAAATTCTTATTTAACTTTCTAAATTTTTGGAAATTCTCAAATTAAGTCCTCGAGCCTTGGAATCAAGTTAACACAAATCTTTGGACTACCGTGGGACCTTGGAAGGAACGCATCGATCTGCCACAGGACTCTCTTTTTGGGAAGGATTCTACCAAGCCGCGGATAATAATCCATCATAAGTTGCCGTGGGAGACTTCAAGTTGGTCATGATCAGCAAGCCGAGTCAAGGTTCTCCACCTGCATTGCCACAGGTGTTTTCCAATGACCTCGATCAAGCTACCGCGGGACTCCAGGGGCAGCAGGACTTCATTAGCCGGCAATTCAGGCTACCGCAGGGCTTTTCAAAAGCTTCGATCGAGCAGCTACAATGTCATTAGCAGGTTACTGCGAAAGTCCACGAGTCGCTGCGAGACTCTCAAGGCTTCGAAGCCTCTTTCAAGTCGCCACGGGACCTTTAGAGAAGTCTTAGCCGACCGTTGTGGGACTCCTCAATTGAGCTTAGTTCGAGGTTTTTACAGGTGAGTTCATAGTCCGATTTTCCTTTCTCTTTCTTTTCTTTAAATCACCACAGGATCTTTACACTTGAAAACCTTGTATAGGTTGCCGCAGAACTTCTCAAAGCTCAACCATTTTCCGCAGGTCTTTACGGATTTATTCTTTCTACCTCCAATTTCCTTCTTAATTTGGCCCAAACATATATTCTTTGCACAAAATTGCAAGAGTGCATTTGGTAAATTATGGATTAGGCATCTGAAGATCAACCCCTGACCTCTTTGGCCGCTTCAACCGCGGTCAAACGATTGGAATTTTGCTATGAAACACCTGCTGGAGAACTATCTAGAATAAAATTCAAGCGTGGAGCCGACAAATTAGTTCCAACAATTCCCTGTGAGGATGAATGGTTCCATGCCCCGTTTCTTCAAGGTGACATATTCTGGGATCAAAAAGTGTTATACCCTGCAAATGAGGGCTCTCAGGATATCCTTTACGCTCTAGACTCAAAATCTGAGAATGAGGTTCACATACTGCCGTCGTCCGTGCTACACTTTAACACTAAAAGAGAAGAATATCCTTATTCATTTTGTTATTTCTTCAATTACATTGCACCGTTTGAAGAGATGGAATTTTGGACAAATTGGATTTTGTCTCAATTTACATTTAGGAAAATATTGAAGAAGGCATTAGTACTTGAGCCTATACGGAGTTCTTTAGAGTTACGTATTAAGGGAAATACACTAACCATGGAAGTTTTCCTCCCTCGTTGGAGCACGGAGACTCATATTTTCATAGTTTCTTTTGGCGAGATTGCTCCAACTCTCAAAGATGTCACTGTTTTGATGGCCTTACCAACTTGGGGTGAAGAGAACGTAATTCTTTACAAGTAGACTTCTGCGGAGCGAGGTATTATGGATGCCTTGCTATCAGCTCATTCTTGTCAAAATAACTAAGGATCATGCTTTGATAAAAATGACAAGCATAAAGCCGGGCATGGCGCTTCTCACTCAAAGTTCACTCTTTAAGGGTTGGATGCATTATTGGTGAAAAGATTATGCAAATCTTCACGAAGGAATAGGGGAGTGTGTCGATGGACCTGGTCTTCATAGCCCTTATCATCTTGCAACGTATCTTGCCACGTGGCTCTCTTGTCACATCTATGAAGGTCCTCCTGCGGATGGGTTCGTAGTTATGTTTTCCATATTGCTAGTACTCTCAGCATTGGCAAAAGGATTTCTCTAGGCCCTCTATTTTTGGGTACTCAGTTCAATCATGTTGACATGATAAATGCGGGAATAAGGCAATCTATGAATCAGTATGATATCCCGACTTGTATTTCCACACCGTTTGTACAAATGTGGTTACTCGCATCGTGTGGCACACTACTTTGGATGTAATAAATACTTAACTACTTCTGCTGAAGTGAAGTCCCCTTCAAATAGCATAGTTCAATTTTTGGAGAACCAAAATTCACTACTATCTTCATTGCATCGTCGTACTTTGCCAAATGCCAATCACGAGGGTTCATGGACTTTTATGGCTGAGAATTGGTGGCATCATCAACTCCAGTTGTTTAAAGAATATGTTTGTGGCATTCCTAAGGAGATTAAAGTTCCTTATTTGAAGGACGATCCTTTATTTTCTCTCGCTAAAGCAGGCCATTCACAGGGAGCTATCATTTACCATGTTGCCAAAATGTTAGGGATTATTCTTGGTGTTGTGATTATGGTAATGCCAAGTGAGGCGCATTTAATACCAGCTGTGGAGAGGGTAATAACTTTACCAGAAGCAATAAGGTGTTACTCGTCGTTTGTTTACTCGTTTTTGTCCAACACATCTTTCTTTTGTTCCCAGGCCATCAATCGTTCTACTCCTCCCAAGAAAAGAACTGCTCGATCACAAAGGGCTAGAAAGTCCAATGTCTAGGATAATGAAACTTCTCAAGATGTCACGTACTTGGAATTGCTGAATGTCGAGGCTATGAGTACAAACCCGGAACCTCCAGTGGCAGAAGCATCTGAAGAACTTCCCATCCCTACAGTTAGGATACCTGTAAGCATGACATCTCCATCATCTCATATTTCACCATCTGTTGTATCAACATCTCCTACCGAGCGTCCCTCTTTTGCTACCTCTGTTAGGGAGCCCCATGTTGATTCCGAGTCTGACAGAGGTCGTAATTCTTCATTGATGAGGGCCAACAGGCTAAGGCATAGAGTACTGCGTGTTCAAGCAAAAAGTGAAAAGGATTCGAGAGAGTTTTCTTTGAGGAATGATTCTCTTGGTATTGACGCTGCCTTTGTGGAAATTAGTAGCACCATTCAACCAGAATCTTTTGAAATAGCCATGTCCGATTCTCCTCTTGCCGTCGTTGCGGGATCTTCTCTTATTGTGATAAGTGTCATTTTTAATGCATCCATTTTGGCTCCTGGCAAAAGGGACCTTCACATTAGCCAGGCTATTGAAGGTAAGGGTCTACAACGACCTTTTTTTTTTTTTTTTTTTTTAATAAATACCAAACAAAGGAACCTCTTCTAAGAAAGTTGACTTTCACAGGTGGCAAGGGTCCTATTTTAGTGCCCAATGCTTACATTGATGTTTCTATTCCTGCCACAATACTGACTTTTACTCCAACCATTGTGACTACTATACCAGAGACATCAAGTGTGGATGCGACCCCTAAAGTTCCAATGGTTTTATCAAGCAAGAAAGAATTATTTGATGGAGCTACCCCCTTTTTCCTTTCCATTCTTGTATCAGCTATATCATTGTCGTGGCAATATATTCAGTGGGGTCATGATTCAACCACGTTTCCTACGTGTAATGAATTTCCAAATTCTTGCCTCGTTGACGCAAAGTTTGGATGAAAAACCCTTGTAAAGCTTAACTCTCAAAGAGATGGATGGATTATGTAATGGTTTAAACGTAGTCAGATCTTGTTAGATAGATACTTGCTGGTTAGAGACTAGTTTGCAACAAGCTTGCCATTTGGTAGAAACCTCTCGCGTTAAAGTCGAACTAACCAAACTTCAACAAGATATTGATACGACTAAGAAGTTGCTCGAAGAAATTAAGAGTGATCATGCTAGGTTGACAAGTCTTGCCGAAGCTTTGGAGAAACTTAGTACTGCCACATGGGCTCCTAATGGTAATATACTTGAAAATCTTTTAAAGTAGATGTTTTCCTCTTGTTTGTGATCCCTGAAAGTGAATTACAGGGTATATGGATGATGTTATTTTGAAAGAACAATCTTGTTTTTTCAAAATATTTTGTCATAAGCAAATAAAATACATGGAATCATTTAAAAGCCAATGTCATATGCAGTTTATAACAACATTCGCCGTAAGCAAGAAAGAAAAATTGAGGGACACACCATGACATAGTCAATTCCAGCTCCCATCTTTGCACTTTTATCAGGATGGTGATTAAACACATTGTCAAGCACGTAGGCCTGATCACTAGCAGACAATGGATCTCCATCGTTGTACCTGGATACAACATTATTTAATTAGAATACAAGTTATACTAAATCATACTACTAATAAAATATCAGTATGGGGAAAATTTTCCATTATATATTGAATGTTCAAAAATCACACACTAGAAAACCCATCTAGGTGCTGTAAAGATACGAATAGCTTCATTTAGATTCAGAAGTCCAACTGTGCTGCTTAGAAGTAAATATTTTTTCCCTCTTGCATAAGCACCAGTTGTAATAAGGTCAACAAAAACAATATGCCATCATTATGGACTTTATAAAAGAAATCCATGGATAAGAGTGATCCAAGTTGGATGTTTGCAGGGACAACTTAGAGGGCATATTCTTACTCATAGTGGACCATATTCATTAAATAATAGGGAAGGAAAAGTAGAAAAACATCTCAGTTAACCTCAACTTGAGATGATCATCTTTCATGTCAATCAGAATGTTGTATTTTGGCATTTAAGAAAGTTAAAAGGTAATATTCTTATTTATAAAATCTAGCAAAGATCAATTGAAGTTACCCAGTCTGATGCATTATTCGTCTGATAGACTGCATAATAGATTCAACATCCAGAAGAATATCCTGTTCCTCTGACGTGAACATATCCAATCGTTGTCTGGTTGCAGTTAAATTTCCAGGTGCCTTATTTCTCCATTCTCCAGCATTAGAGGAACCCCAACCGCGCGAGTTTTCAGTCTGCTCTCTTTTATTCTTACCAGTAAACCGTTTTGGATGACCCCACTGAGACTGTCCACCTTCATTGGAACTGCCAATATTTGCAGAACCCCACTGAGACTGTTCATTCATTCCATTTTGGCTTGGACTCCACAAATTCACAGGAGATTCTTTCTGCTGTTCTGTCTGAGACTGTAGTTCAGCTCTGTTCAGGCCCTCATCACTTGAATCCCAAGCAAGGGATGTTTTCGATGGAGTCACCTCTTCTACCTCCAGTGATATTGTAGAGAGGTTATCCTCTGTCGGTGCAGTATCAGCCCCCAAACTGGACCACCCACACGGCTTTGACACTGTTGTGCCAGCCCCCAGATTTTGATTTTTGCCAGCAAGCCATCCCTTGCTGTCACCAGACTCTTTCTGCTTTCCTGATTGAGATTGTAAATCAACATTCCACGGGCCATCACTTTTCACAGATCCCCATTCAACAGGAGCTTCTGACAGAGCCACATGTTCTGTTTCCTGTGTTGCTGAAGAGGGCATATCATCTGTCTGACTTGAATTACCCCCCCAACCGGACCAACCACTTGACTTTGAAACTGTTTTTCCAGCCCAAAAATCTTTCTTCTTTTCAAATCCCCACTCCTTGCAACTCCTTAATTCATCATTCTGACTGGACTTCCAGGCATTGACAGGTGATTCATCATCTGTCCGAACTGTATTAGCCCCCCAACTAGACCGACCACTTGGTTTTGACATTGTATTTCCAGCACCCGAATTTTGTTTTTTGGAAACTCCCCACTCCTTGCCACCACTGGGGTCATCGTTCTGACTGGACTTCCAGGCATTGACAGGTGATTCATCATCTGTCCGCACTGTATTAGCCCCCCAACTAGATCGACCACTTGGCTTTGACATTGTATTTCCAACACCCAAATTTTGCTTTTTGGAAACTTCCCACTCCTTGCCACCACTGGGGCCATCATTCTGATTGGAGCTCCAGGAATTTACTGTGGAATCTTTCTGCCATCCTTTATGCAAATTTAATTCAACCTTACTCTGGCCCTCTTCACTGGAAGAACTCGGAACTCCCCAACTGGACCAATTTTTTGAGCTTGACACTGTTGCGCTATCATCCGCAATTTGTGTTTTGTTAACAGTCCACTCCTTGCCATCAGTGGGATCAATATTTTGAGATTGCATTTCAACCTTACTACCCTCAAAATCGGAAGAACCCAAAGAAACAGCAGTTTTTGATTGAGTTTCCAGTTCTATATCTTGTGCCCTTGTAGAGTGGTTATCTTCTTTCTGGACTGTATTAGCCCCCCAACCCGACCAACCACTTGCTTTCGACACTGTATTCCCTGAATCCCAATTTTGACCTTTATCTACAACCCACTCCCTACCATTTGACTCGGTATTTGGAGAAACCTTCTTCCAATTAGATTCAGCAGGCCCGCTCCAATCCATCTTTGGATTATCAAACTTGAACTGGAAATCAGAACTATCTTCAAAGGTAGGCTTATCAGAACTATGCTCTGGGGATGGCGCCCATTCCATATCATCAATTTCCATTTCAAAATTATCCATTTCTGCACCAAGACAACCACTTGTCGTTTCCTCTTGTGAACTACTCCTCACCAAATGAAGAAAGTTATAGACATCAATCTGATCTGGTTGATTCATTGCAACCTTTACTCCCAAAAAAAAAAGGAGAGGGGGGGGGGGTGTAAAACAGTAACATATCAAAAGATAAAGCTTAACATTAACTGAATTAAAATACAACATTTATTGCTTCCGAATGACAAAAAACCAAATGGGAACAAAAATCAGATCATGTAAAATACCTCTCTTGTGCCCCAAAGGACATCAAATCGAGAACCTGTGCCAACAGCAACATGTTTCCCCCAAGAACATGAGGCAACTATACTCGACAGAGAATCAACATGGCACTTTTCAGCAGCCCTTTCAAAGCATTTCTTTGGCATCTGGAGATTGAAATTAAAGAAATTAAGAGAGGCCATGGCAATCGGTCGCCAAACCCAAGCATGGTTAAAACATAATCTTTAAAATAAAACGAATTAGTTCCTTACAAACAATGTTGCCTCTGTAAATGGTACTTGAACATTTAGTGATCGAGATAATGCTTTTATACCACCACTATTGAAACCAATCATATTCCCGGAACATGTCATACTATTGGCCAAGAGGATAAGATGGTCGTTTACCACACCTTTTGCAACCATAGAAACTGATGTTGAGAGCCGCTGCAAAGTCAGCCAAATTTGGGTCTTCTTCAGAAAGTTAAAAGGAGACGGAACTTTAAACAAAATTAAAGAAAAAAAATGAGAAGAAAAGAAAATCATGCTATTTCAAGCCCTATCCATAAATCCATAAATACAAGCCCCTTAACACAAACAATAAGCAATGCAACTAGAAATCATAGGTGGATTCCCAATCACAAAATTAAATAAACGAAAAGGATAAGAGAATCAAGATTAAATTAGATCAACAAATTCAAAAATCAGATAAAAGTGACGCCTTGAAAATTTCTCAAGGACATAGAATATTAGACTGATAGAATATTCAATTTTAACCATCTACTACTCAAATTCATACTGTTGATCTGACATATGTGACATTCACTTTAGGAAATTACAGACTAGAAAGTATTTTCTACCAGCTTGAGAGAGGGAGAGAGAGAGAGAGAGAGAGTTGGCATTAGACTGCACAAAAGCTGTTTTTCATTCTTCTGGCAAATACAGGTAAAAAAGCAGATATCTGTCCACAAAGACAATAACATAAAAATAAAATATTCTATAGCAGCATTTATCAAAGTATATTGGAGATGCAAAAAATGAATAGCTTGTGCAGAACAACCTATTTTAAAATAGCAGGCACACATGTAGAAAAACAAAGTAATTAAATGAGCGAACAAAAAAATAAATAAATAAGATGGCCACAAAAGAAGTTCATATATTTAGTGCCAGCCCATATCATACGCACTCTTCCAAATATATGATGTACCCATAATGGACACTTGACCCTTGGGTAAGGGCACTTCAGTTAGGGTATGATATGTGTCCCACACAAATAATTGGATATGCATACAAATATATATATTGATTCAACTTTAGCAAATAATTATGCATAAAACTTATATCTTATGAATAAGATACTCAAATGGCATCCTGTAAATAACCTCTTACCCAATAAAATAAAAAATATATATTAAATATGTGAACATTTCCCCATGTCTTCATATCTTTGAATAAGAGAATTAAATGAGACTCTTAGTAAGGTAACTGTATCCATATGTATCCGTACCCCACACCCATACAAGACTCCATGTAACATAGGGGCCAGTTAACATGAACCAGTGCATAAAGGAGAAGCGGTCTATAATATAAAAAGGAGAAAGCATATGTAATATAAAAATATTATCTAAAGTTAGAAGTAGTAAAATGGAGGAGGAATCAGGATCATCACAACATAATTCAAAAAAAAATAATCAGAAGATACGCTTTCCGTGTGAAGAAAGGAGTAGGATATTAATTTTTTTATAATTAAATACAATTTATTAAAACGTCACTTTGAGATGACCCCCAAATACAAAAATCGCCAATCAACCCAAAAATAGATAGAAGGAGAAAAGAATGATTCCAAAATGCAAAAGCAGGATCATGTTAAGGTTACTCTTCATATGCCCACCCCCAAGGGCGGAGCCAGAATTTTTGCCTAGGGGGGGCACCGGGCGCCAGGGGGCATCGGGCGCCAAGGGGGGCACCGAACACCCAAGAAAAAATAACAATTGACTTATTTTTCAATTGAGAGTAGGAGAAAAACGATGTTATTTTTAGAGAGAAAATAAATTATTCTTGAGTATTAACTAGTAAATATATTTCTCACAGTTAATGGTTCAAGCACCTGAAGTTTATTAGAGATATCCCTTACTACAAAAAATATAATTATTATTAAATTTTATTATCTATAGAATTTATTATGTTATATGCTAAATTTACTGATAGTATAAACAAAAATATGCAATAATATATTAAAAGATACACTTTATTTCACAAAAAAATACCAAATTTGATTCTTTTAAACTTCTTATATGTTAAAAAAATTTGAGTTAACTTTAAATTTTTAATAAAATCAAAATATCTTAATTTTTAATTAATTTAATTTTTAAATAAAATTAAAATAATAAGGACATTTTAGTAATTTTATCTAAAAAATTGAGGGGGGTCACTTGCCCCCCCTTGCGCCAACATAGCTCCGCCCCTGCCCACCCCCCCCCCGGGGCCAAAAAAAAGCACCCAATTAAATTAGACTAATGTCAACACCCAAGTGCAAATGCAATATGTATGTGCGAAACTTTTCCTATTTCCGTGCCCGCACTGTATATACGAGGTTATTCTTCAGACTAGTGAGAGCAATGCAACAGTGAACAAAAGATTCATGAAAACTGCCAAATGCAAAAGCTTGGTTGCATGCTAGTTTGCATGATGTCATTTTTTTACTTTTTTATTTTATTTTATTTTTTTTAGGGGAGGGGGATTGTGTGTGTGGGTAGGTGGGTGTGTGGCGTGGTTGAGAGAGTTCTACAAGTGAGGGTTAACACAACAGGGTGTTGAAGTGGAAGCAGGAAACAATAGTTCATATGAGAAATGGAAGCATGAAACTACCCAAAAATATATGAAATAAGAAGCACAGAAACAACCAAGAAATGAATGGGAAATAGAAAAAGGAATCTCAATAGGGAAAATTTGCCGAGGAAAAGCACAAAAACATTAAATGAGATCAGGTAAATATAAAAATAGGAAGTTAGATTATATTATAATTCTATTTCTCAATCTGTACATGATATCGTCAGTATAAATATATGAGTTGAGACCCAAATGGAATCAAGCAAATCCATTATCTGATTTTTATAAGGTATCAGACCACGCAAAATGGCTCGAGTTCCAATCTCACCGCCCATCCCCACCCCCCCTCTCAAAAAAAAATCAATAGTCCTAAGTATTTAACCTCTTCATAAAAGTCAATTCGACCATGTATTTAGAAAAAAATAAGTCAAAATAAATGATAAAATTACCTCCATTCCTAACAATTTAAGCTTATAAGTGAAATGGTGGTCAATACTTTAACTTGGCTATCAGAGCCATGGTCCTATGGTCATTGGTTTGATTTCTTTCTCTTGTGCTACTATCAAAAACCCTAGTCGCCTTTGTTTTTTTTGTCTATATCAATAAATAAAAATTAAAACTTTAACAGTCACCAAAAACCCTAACCACTGTCTCAGTCGTCATTGCCATTGTTTATCTGGTATCAATTAGTGGCATCGTCACCATCGTCTCCTTAGTTGGCGCCTTCAATCAGCACCAGATTCTATCATCAACCATCATCCTGTTCTCAATCGACGAAGCCTTAGCCATCTGTTCAAGCATCATCTAGGGTTTGTTTTCTTTGCAGCATAGTTCACCATCACTGGAAGTTGACCATCGGTGACAACCACTTGCCGTCAACCAGAAACCAATATGCCTAGTCGACACAGTGTCAGGTCTTCTCATGAACAAGTAACAAGCCTCATCATTCTCTGGAGTTGTTCGCTCCTCATCATTCTTAGTTGGCATTATCCTCCAATCACAAGTCACAACTGGCGCTTCAATCGCTATTGTTTCCAACACATGAACCATCTGACACCTCTAGTGACCTTCGCCGACCTCAACAACCCTCCTAATGGTTCTCTATTGTACATCCAAGTTCATACTATGTGGGCAACATCAATAGATCAAACACGATGACCAAAACCAAAGCATCAGGTCATCTTCATCATCAACAAGCTTTAAGAGTGCTCTAGTGTTTCCATAAACTGTGGTCAGAGTCTAGTGCTTTTAGTGAGCTGAAAGACATCTTATTCTAGCTCAATATACTCTATTTGAGGATATCTTATTCTAGTGCTGATTTGAGGGATATCTCATTCTACATCCAGTTATGGCCTCAAAATTTGACTAGCTCATCAACAACGATGACTATTTCTGGCAAGAGTATTCTAAATTTCTGAAGTATTAGTTAGCTAATCTAGCATCTCCCCTTACTGGTTCTTTTGCACACTGAGGTAACACTATTACTTGTCTATCTACCAATCCTCTTGGAACTTGGATTCTAGGTTCAACGGCATCAAACCGTATGCCTAGGCCACCCGACTTTTTTTTCTCATATTCAATATTCATCTACCATTAGCTCATGTCACTATAGCTAATGGTTTCAATAATCACGCAGATGGAATTTGTAAAATTCACCCTTTTTCCATCTTCACCATTGTCCTCAATCTTATATCTTCCATCTTTTTCATATAATCTCATGTCTGCCAACAAGCTGACCAAACAGTAGACAATTCAGTAACCTTTTTTTTTTTTTTTTGGGGGGGGGGGGGATTCTTTCATTATTCAGGATATAGAGACAAATGAAGGAATTCATGGAGGACATGAACCTCGATGAGTCTACTGCCTTAATGCATTGCTTGTGCAAACATCTATACCTTGTTCTGCAGCTACCTCTTCAATGGAAATTCTTCACTACCCGGGTTATCCTTCTCTTGCCAGATTGAAGACTATAGTCCCTAGTTTGAGTCAAGTACAATGATTTAAGTCATATCAATTAGGAAAGTATTATTGTACATCCATCTCTCTCATTGTTAATAATAGCGCTTTTTGTCATCCTTGTTTTGTTCAATCAGATGCTTGGGGTCTGAATCATAGAGCGAGTTTTCAATACTTCAATTACTAGGATGCCTCCATCAATTTTACATGGTCAATTACCCATTCCATCTTGCTTCCCAAGCAAACCATTCTTCACATGTCATCATGCATATTGGGGTGTGTGGCTTTCGTTAATCAACTTGACAGTAAGACTAATAAATTGACTCCATGAGCACGTAAATATGTCTTTACAGGGTATTCAAGTTTACAAAAAAGATATAAATGTTTCAATCCATTTCGTAAACGGTACTTTGTATGTGCTAATGTCACATTCCTCGAGTCTACTCCATTCTTCTTTGAGTCTCAGCTTATTTCCTCTCTTAATGTGAATCTTTCCTTACTAGTTCTTCACACTCTCCGCTTAATTAGAGTCCACCCTAAGCAGCTCTTCCTCCTCCTTCCACTGACCGTCTATCTCATCCTAATTTTCAGGTATAAACTAAAGGTCAAGTAGTTGAGCCACCTTGTACAACTTTAGAAGCTTGACCACCTTCTTCTACGAAATCTGGCACCTAAAAATGATTAAGTTCGGTAATTCCTATCCAAAAACATGATTGTGTATGTACTTCTAATCCCATTTCTCAGTTTGTCACATATCATGCCTTATCCCCTTATCACTTTCATGCCTTTGTTTTCAATTTATCCTCTCATCTCCCTCCCCCGAGCTCTATGAAAGAACCAAGTTCATGGGAAGAATTCAGTAAAGGGTGTACAGAAGCAGATTGAGCATGATCACCATAGGATAGATGCCCAGCTACTGGTTATTCCATCTTTGTCAGAAGAAATCTAGTGTCATCGACGCACAAGAAACAGACAACAGTAGCACAATTCAGTGCGAAGTCAAAAGTATAAAGCTATGCTTTTACCTCACATTAGTTTAGATACAAGCAGCGAGGAAAGAATTGGGAGTTCGCCATTCACAATTATCAGAAGATATTAGTATTACTAGGCAAATATTGAGTTTTCCTATTAGACGAATATTGAGTTTTCCTTTCTTGTGTTGACAGCCGTAATTGGTAGTATTTCCTTTTCCTTAAATTTATTTCCTTCTACGATTGTAACGTTTAAGTATAAATAAGAATGCTTGAAGAGGGGAGAATACACACTCCTCAATTCTTGTTTTGATATCTTAACATGGTATCAGAGTAGGAGAAATAAAAAAAAAAAAAAAAGTGAGAGAATTTTATAGAAATACAGAGAGAGAAAGGGGCAGATCGGAACTACTCCTCGCCGGCAACATCTCCGGCGACCGGAGCCACCGCCCATAGTCTCTGGGAGCTCGCCGGCAGCTGGCGACCAAACCCTAGAAGGCTTGTCACTGGACGAAGTCTCGGCTGCCTTCACGCGAGGCTTTCCTTCTCGCCCCTGTCTTCACATGCCAAGCCACCTTCGGCGCGTGTAGGCGCATGTCCCGTCGGTCAACTGCCGGCTTCTTCGACGGCGGTCGCATGGCTTGAACGACTCCCTTCCATGCTCGATCGCCTGATTTCATGGTCGTCTGAACGACACCCTGTTCATGATCGTCTGCTGCTGCTCACGTACTATTATGCTGCTTCGTCTGCCTCTTGTCCATGGTTGTCTACCTCTGCTTGCCTACTGCTATGCTGCTTTTGCTGATTTTCTTTAATTGATAGATGAAGATTGATTGTTTGGTTTGTTCCTTTGCTAGTCTCCTCGGATTGGTTGATGTTGATTGTTTGTTCTTGTTGATTGGTGTGTTCTTGTGCTAATTTCTTCTTGCTGGTTCCCATTGTTGTTCTTCTGGTTCCAATTAATTGGTGTTAAGTTCCTGGTACTGTTATGG
Organism: Vitellaria paradoxa; assembly: GCA_019916065.1. NCBI lineage: Eukaryota > Viridiplantae > Streptophyta > Magnoliopsida > Ericales > Sapotaceae > Vitellaria > Vitellaria paradoxa. The sequence continues at coordinate 27,809,690 of CM034243.1, forward strand.
CAAAATCAGAAGACCCAACCTTCAATCACACTGTTTTTCTAAAGGCTGATGACGTCCTCGCTCTATTACACCCAAGAAATTAAATGGGGACACTTATTTGGGTTGGGCGCATGCAGTTAAAACTTTTCCCCGAGGAAAGAACAAACTGAAATATATTACTGATGAAGCACCTCCCTCAACTGACCCTACATATAATGTTTGGATGAATGAAGATGCAATTGTAATGGGCCTTTTGTGGCATAGTTTAGAGGACTCTGTTGCCACCACAGTTGAATTTTGTGATTCCTCTAAACGTATATGGGAGCGCCTTGCTGAATCCTATTCTCAAAAGAGCAATGTTTCTAGAGTTTATGAGTTATACGAGCAAATGTTCTCAGCCAAACAAGGTGACAGACCTCTATCTGAGTATTATAGTCATTTAAAAAGTTTATGGGGGCAATTGTTGCAATATCGTCCTTTTAGTACAGACTTACTGCAGCAGAAGAAATATTGGGAAGAGTTTATGATAGCTAATTTTTTATCTGGTCTCAATCCTGACCTCCGAGGATTCAAGGATTAGATTTTAGCAAGCGAGACATTGCCCACTGTAGCTAGTGCTTACTCTTGTATCCAGCGATCCTCATTGGGTAATCGTTCCTCCAACCCTGATAATACAGCTTTACCTGCAGATTCCCCTGCTTTAGTTAGCCAGCATAGTCGTGGGGGGTCTTCTCGTGGCTCCCATGGTGGAAGGAACAATCGTGGTGGTTCTAGAGGTGGAGGACAATCTTCTGGAAATAAGGGTGAACGCAAGTGTACTTTTTGTGGTGGAACAAACCATACAGAACCTTACTGTTGGAAGAAATATGGTAAACCAGAGCAGGCACATCATGTCAATGATCATGGTTCTACACAGCCTTCAGTGCCTCCAACTAGTACTCCCACGTCTGATTCTCAAAAGACATATACTTTGAGTTCCTCTCAGCTCCTAGAGCTCATCCAATCGTTACGTGTTTCTGCTTCCAATACCTCCACTGCCACTTTGCAAACTCAGGTAACCCCGCTCTTGTGGCCTCTACCTCTTTCTCCTGGATTATTGATTCAGGAGCCAGTTAACATATGTCTGGTAATTCTTCTTTCTTCTCTAATCTCCGTCCTCTTAATCATACTATAGTGTTAGCCGATGGATCATCTCGTCCTGTGTCTGGAAGAGGGACTCCCCGTCCCTCTTCATCACTTAATCTAGAGTCTAGCCTTTATGTTCCTCAATTCCCTTTTAATTTACTTTCTGTAAGTCAATTGACTAAATTATTAAATTGTTCAATAACTTTTTTTTCAAATTCTTGTGTCTTTCAGGATCTCAAGACGAAGAAAACGATTGGTTCGGGGCATGAGAAGGATGGACTTTACTGTCTTGATCGTGATTCCTCACCAGCACCTTCACCTTCTATTGCTCTCCGTACTATTGTCTCTCCCCTTCAATGGCATCGCCGTCTAGGTCACCCGTCTTTGGCAAAATTAAAACTTATTGTGCCAAATTTGAGTCGTGTCTAGTTTAAACTGTGATGCTTGTCAATTTGACAAACATCACTGTGATACCTTTTCTAGTCGTAATAATAGTCGTGAGTCTGAGTCATTTGCTGTCATTCATACTGATGTTTGGGGACCTTCCCGAGTTAAGAGTATCAATGAATTCTTTTATTTCGTTCTATTTATTGATGATTTTTCTCGTATGACTTGGCTTTTTTTAATGAAACAGATAACTAATTTACCTTCTATTATTTCTCGTTTCTATAATGAAATTTTCACTCAGTTTGATAAGAAAATCAAAATCTTAAGATCTGATAATGCCTTGGAATATGTTCAATCTGTCATCGATCACTTTTGTCTTGAAAAGGGAATTATTCATCAAACAACATGTCCTCACACTTCTCAACAAAACGGTGTTGTTGACCGTAAACACCGTCATGTGTTAGATGTTGCTCGGACCTTAATGTTTCACATGAATGTCCCTAAAAATTTTTGGGCAGATGCTATTCATACCACATGTTACCTTATTAACAGAGTAACTACACGTGTCCTGTCTAACCAATCTCCTTTTTCAGTTCTCTATCCTAATAGGTCACCTTTTTCTCTTCCCCCTCGTATTTTTGGTTGTACTACTTTTGTTCATATCCTTGATCCTGGACTTGATAAATTGTCCCCTCGTTCTCGTAAGTGCATCTTCTTGGGGTACTCTCGCACACTAAAAGGATATCGTTGCTATCATCCTGCTTCTCGCCGTTATTTCATCTGTTCTGACGTCACCTTTTTTGAATCCATCGCTTTCTTCTCTTCTGATGGTGATACTCTGTCCTCTGGCCTTATTTCTCGTGAGGGGACGTCATCTCCTACTCTTCCTGCTCCCATCTCTTCCATATCTATCCCTTTGCGTCCACCATCATTCCTTGATTCCACCCCTACACCCGCCCCAGATCCACAGGAGACCTCTCCTGTGACTCCTATTATTCCCTCTATTCCTCCTTTACCAAATGTGTATCAGCGCAATCGTGATAGGAGGGTAATCTTTCCATCTCAGGCTGAGTCTGCTTCTTCGTCTGAGGATCCTGCTTCCTCATCTAATATGCCCATTGCATTACGGAAAGGTACACGCACTTGCACTCGCCATCCTCCTGCTAATCACGTGTCATATCATTGTATTTCACCATCTCTTTTCTCGTTTGTTTGTGCATTGTCGTCTGTGTCTATTCCATCATCTTATATGCAGGCCTTATCCATTCCGGGATGGAAACATGCTATGGATCACGAGATGAATGCTCTTCATCTAAATCAGACATGGGAACTCACTTCTCTGCCTCCTGGTAAGAAGACTGTTGGCTGTCGCTGGGTTTACACGGTTAAGTATCTTCCCGATGGATCTGTTGAACATCTTAAGGCTCAATTGGTAGCCAAAGGGTTCACTCAAACTTATGGTGTGGACTATACTGAGACATTTTCTCTTGTGGCTCACTTGAATTCTGTTCGCATCCTTCTTGCAATGGCAGTTAGTCGTCGTTGGCCGTTGCATCAACTTGACATTAAAAATGCCTTTCTTCATGGTCAGCTACAAGAAGAAGTTTATATGGATCAACCCCCTAGTTATTCCACTCCAGGCAATGAGCATTTGGTCTGTCGTTTGCGGCGTGCTCTTTATGGTTTGAAACAATCTCCTAGAGCATGATTTAATCGTTTTAGCTCTGCTCTTATTGAAGTTGGCTTCTCCCGTTCTTCTGCTGATCATTCTGTCTTTAGTCGCCATACTTTTTCTGGCACTATCATTGTGATTGTACATGTTGATGATATTATTCTCACTGGTGATGATGCATCTGGTATTGTGGCTTTGAAACAACATCTCGCTGCTCAGTTTCATACAAAGGATCTTCGCAAACTTCGGTATTTTTTAGGTCTTGAAATTTCTCGTTCTGCTCAAAGGATTTCTATTTGTCAACGCAAGTATGTTCTGGACTTACTCTCTGAGATTGGTCTATTGGGAGCTCATCCTGCAGAAACTCCTATGGATCCTTCTACTAAATTGGATACTACTTCTGGTGAACCTTTTTCTGATGTCAGTCGTTATCGTCGTTTGGTGGGTAAACTTATTTATCTTACAGTCACTCGTCCTGATATAACTTATGCTGTGGGGATTGTTAGCCAGTTTATACATGCTCCTCGTACTCCTCACTTTGAAGCTGTGTGCCGCATCTTGCGCTACCTCAAACAGTCCCCTGGTCGTGGCCTTCTTTATCGCCCATCCTTCTCACTCGTTGTCACAGGTTATAGTGATGCTGATTGGGCTGGGAGTCGTACTGATCGTCGTTCGACATCTAGTTATTGTACCTTTGTTGGGGATAATTTAGTTACTTGGCGCAGTAAGAAGCAGCATGTTGTTGCTCGTTCAAGTGCCGAAATTGAGTATCGTGCTATGGCTCATACTGCTTCTGAAATGCTTTGGGTCCGCTCTCTTCTATGTGACATTGGGATTGATGTTCCTTTGCCTATGCCTATACATTGTGATAATCAAGCTGCCATCTTCATTGCCAACAATCCCGTGATTCATGAACTCACTAAGCATATCGAAATTGATTGTCACTTCATTCGTGATTTATTATTGCGCCGTCAACTGAGTACTCCTTTTGTTCGATCTCGTCACAACTGGCTGACCTTCTAACTAAGCCGCTGCCTCGTCCTGCCTTTCAATCTCTATCTTCCAAGCTGGGCATTTTTGACATGTATGTTCCAGCTTGAAAGGGCGTATTAGAAGATATTAGTATTATTAGGCGAATATTGAGTTTTCCTATTAGACGAATATTGAGTTTTCCTTTCTTGTGTTGACAGCCATAATTGGTTGTATTTCCTTTTCCTTAAATTTATTTCCTTCTACGATCGTAACGTTTAAGTATAAATAAGAAAGCTTGGAGAGGGGAGAATACACACTCCTCAATTCTTGTTTTGATATCTTAACAACAATATATGGAACTATTATGTGATAATCAAGCTGCAATTCATATTACTTCCAATCCAGTATTTCATGAAAGCACAAAACACATTAAGGTGGATTATAATTTTGTTAGAGAAAAGATCATGCACGATAAAGGCACTCGTGTCAAGTCCAAAGACCAGCTTGCTCATTTGTTCACTAGAACTCTTGGAAGATCTCGAGTTAGATATAATTGTAACAAGCTCAGAACATATAATACACTCCAACTTGATGCATAGTGTTAGACATACAAGATCATGCAAATATAAAAACAAGAGATTAAATTAGATTATCATTCTATTTCCTAATTTGTAGATGATATTACAAATATAAATATGTGCTGAGAACTCAAGGGAATCGAGTGATTTCATTTGTTCTCTGATTTTAACAAAAAGAAAGGGAAAAAATGTTAAAGAAACTCATTGGAAACCCATATGATAAGTTCAATAGAACTTTTATAAAGCATAATGATGCACCCTCAATTGGAACTTTTAAGAAAATAATGTTTAAAATGAATATAAACTTTCAAATACTTTCCAGAGTTTCTTGCCAGTTTCCATTTGGCAACCAAAAAGTTTTCCACAAATATCAGAAATGTTTTCTCAAAATATCTTGGATGTTTCCCTAGAAATATTTCAAGAGAGTATCATACCCATACAGAAAACGTGCTTCTACGAAAGCATATTTCCCTCCTCTTTCTGGTTAAGTTGGAATAAAAACATTAATCAGTTGTTGAGAAAAAAAATAAAATAATGAAATACAAAAATACCTGAACAGCTTGTTCAAATGCACAAGAAATTCCTAGCAGCTCCTGCACTTGCTTGATTGCATGAGGGATTGACCGCCTTGTGTCAATCAGATGGATGACAGGAAGACACGAGTCCATGACAATCCTCCACGCATCTCCAGACTGCTTAACAGCCTCCTTCTCAAGAACAACATCCAAAGCTAATTCCCCCTTCTCATTCTTACAAGGGTTTCTTATCCACGTGGTCGTGTCAGGGCTGATCCAAATAATGTTTGCCATGCTAACCCGAGGGTCACCTGTCCATTCATTGGAGTTCCATTGGAAAATCAAAACGAAAATACCTTGGGATTTGCATTTGATGGTATCATATAAATTTTCTCCAATTATGTGAAACAATGCAAATTTTTTTTGACAAGTACGTGAAACAATGCAAATAAAAGCCATATAACAGTAAAATGAAGGGGTAGCAGAACCTCGTAAGATCTAAAGGTTTGGGGAGCTACAAACCTTTATAGAGAACCAGAAAACATTATACAAAGCAATTTATCAAAAAACAGTATATAGACCAAAACTTCATGTTTTTGGATAGGCTTAACCATATCAATTCTTTACTGTGCAATTAGTCAGTTCCCATGCAATTCCAACATTTTCAGTACAGTAAGGTTTCAATGCAACTAAAACAAACAAAACCCGACCAATCAAAATCTTGCCATTTTCCTCAACCCACCACAATCACTTTTTCTTTAAAAGCCAACTCATAGCATTCACGCATGGGGATCCAGAAATTCAAGAGTGATAGTTCCCTGCAATAATCAAACAACATAGAAAACCTGCCCAATCTAAATGAGTACTGGCAATCAGTTACAATTGGGCAAATAACTTGACTACTTTCCCTATTCTGCAGTGCCAAAACAACTCCTTAACCCACAATCCAAAATCCTAATCCCCACCTCATCAATACTTTGTAAAGCATATGGTTCCCAAGTGCCATTCAATGGTTTTCAATAAACCAAAGAACTCGACATAATAGTTTCAAATTGAGTGCGTAACTGACCAGTGCCCCCCCCCCCAAATAAAAAACCCTTTCCCTCTTTCTCATCCCTTCTTCAAGTGATGTCACAGGAAATTTGAACACGAGGCAGCATCTTATCAAACTGTACTTAAAATAATAGGCTATCATGAGAAATAAAAAATAATGTTTCCATGAGAACTTGGGCAAACCCAAATCTGTTTGTACAAAAATGAAGTTGGCGGTTGAATTATTTGAACCCACTTAGGAGATACTAATTCACATCACTTACAAATTGTATGAACGTATGTTTTCAGCTAAGCAGGGCGACAAATCGTTGTCTGAATATTATAGTTACCATAAGAGTCTATGAGAGTAGTAGTTGCAATATCGACCTTTCAGTGAAGACTGACACAACAGAGGAAGTACTAGAAGCAAATCATGGCTGCTAATTTTATGGATGGCCTTAATCCAGCTCTAAGTGGTTTCAAGGACCAAATGTTAACCAGTGACACAGCCTACAACCACAAGTGCCTAATCACTTGTATAGCGCTCCTCCTTACGCAATCAATCTTCCATAGTTATTGCTTCTTCAATTCTTGTTGCTTGCTCTTCTACTCTTGTCAATAATCATAATGGTAGTAGATTACTCCCCAGGGCACCTTTTGTGGTACTCGTGGTCAATCCCGCAGTGGAATGATATCCACTTGTTGTGGTGACAGGATGTCTATCGTGGTGGTACCAACCACATTGAATCTTTTTGCTAGAAGAAATATTACACCAACCACAACTCCCAAGGATCTCAAGTTGAAGACGAGAATTGGTTAGGGGCATGATATAGATGGTCTTTACCATCTTGATCATGAACATCCCCTAGAGCACACCCCATCAGCCAAAAGTAACCCATTCAATAACACTTTCGCATGGCTCACTTGTCATTGGCTAGGTTAAAGTCATAGTGGTTGTCATAAGTCAAGAGTCCTGCAACGTAGCCCCAACACATTTTTGGGGACCATCCTAGACCACTAGTGTTGGTGATTTTTCTTCCATTGTGATTTTTGTGGATGATTTTTCATTTAAAACCTGACCACTTTTTTTAATAAAACAAAGTTCCAAATTACCATTGATTATTTCACGCTTTTAAAATTAAATTTCAAAGCAATCTAGTAGGCGCATTAAAGTATTCCAATCAGGTAATACATTAGAGTATGTTGTTCATACTTCCTTTTTTTTTTTTTAAATTAGTAATAAGGCACTATCAATCAACCCACCAATTCTCACCCCTCTCAACAAAATTTGTGTCGCTGAACAAAAACTCCCATTTTTTAGATGTCCGTACTCAGATATTTGGTATGTATGTTTAAAAGGAAAATGCAGTTCTCACTACCTGCTACCTAATCAATAGGGTCCCCACACCTGTTTTTGCCAATAAATTTCCTCTTTCATTTCTCTGTTGTGATCAATCTTCTTTCCCTCTATCCCATCATAAACTTTCATCTCACTCTCATAAGTGTGTCTTACTTGGTTATTATTGCACTCAAAAAAGGTTGACATTTTCATCAGCACTCGGCTCGTCATTACTTTGTGAGCCTAATGCCACCTTCTCTCTGTGTGAAAACACTTTGTCTTCTGAATTTTTTTTTAATATGAAAAAAGAAAAATTATTAATATAAACAAAATAGAAGGCATTCAGAAAATGACATTAATCTGGCCCCATACCCTCGTATAACCAACTACGAAGTGTAGACACAAAAAGAAACAGGAAAAACAAAAGAGGGAAGAAAATAAACTTTTGCTTTGCATAGGGGTAATACAACCCTTCAAAACTTCCCATGTTTCTTTCCCTCCATGTAAACCAAGAAATACAATAAGGAACTATTCACCAAATCCTCTTCCTCATTGGACTGACACCATATCCCCACCATGCATGCAACAGGCTCTTAAGAACTTTAGAGAACCCATTGAATACCAAAAGCTACTGACCTGTCTGCAATGAATCAACAAATGATCAATGGACTCTCCCTCTTCTTTGCACAGAAAGCACCAGTTTGCCATTTTGAAGCCTCTCCTCTATGGGCTGCAGATTATGAGAATGCTCCTAACCACGCACCACACAAAAAACGTTACCTTGAAAGGAAATTCAGTAATCCAATCCTACCCAACAGGAAATCCATGACCAGACCCCTAGCCAAGAGAAAGTACAATGATTTCACCTCAAATAAGCTCGACTTGGATAGCTCCCATTTTACCCGTCATCCCCTCCGTTATGTGAAGAGGGCATAAGTATTCCAAGAAGTCCGCCGACCTATCCAATTCCAATCAAAGAGATTCTTATAAAGGTAAAATCCATGTTTTGCTACAATCTCCTTACAGCTCCATGGACCCTTTCCACCAAGACCTCCTTATTACTCATCAAAACAAAGAAATTCGAGTATAGCTCTTTTAAACTGCCTCTTGGGTCCACCTAAGGGGGTCTTTCACCTTCACTGTAAGCCCCAAGTGAGGGTGTCTTCACCTTTGTCTAAGGCCCTTATCTCCTATCCAACTATTGATTTGCCCAATGCCTTACGAAACAAAATGCGTACCAGCACTCGGCACCCTATTGCTCATTTCATCACTTATCACCGTTTATCGCCATATCGATCTTCCCTTGTGGCTTGTCATCTGTTTTTACACCCTATCAACAAGGCTTACCTAATCCAGGTTGGAATCTTGCTATGGATGAAGAGATTAATGATCTCCATTGGAACTAGAAATGAGAACTCACCACTCTACCTCCCAGCCAACAAACTGCAAGTTGTCCATGGATTTATACTACTAAATATCTTCTAGATGGTTCTGTCAAGAGTCTAAAGGCTCGTTTTGTTGCAAAAATGGACTCAGATGCATGAGGTTTGCTACTTAAAGACCTCTTCCCATATTGCTTACCTTAATTTTGTTCGGACCCGTCTTGTTTTTCTGGTTAGCCATTCTTTGCCTTTTCTTCAACTCGACGTAAAAAATGTCTCACACCCCGGTAAGCTTCAAGAATGGTCATAGTGCCACTAGATCTAAGGGTTTGAGGAGGGTTTAGGCAACAGATCCTGTAGCAATGGACACATTTGGATTGAATGGAAAACAAGCGTCGCAACCAATTGTGACGGATTAAAATCAGAACGCTGAACAGATCAGTAGGATGGTCTGCTGCAGTGCTGCTAAGAATCTGGTTCATTGGCAGGCCTATTCTGAGCAACCAGTCAACCCAGAGCCTGGTCTTACATAAGAATACCAGCAACCTTTTGAGAAAATGGCTTATGTACACTCTTGTGGACTTCCTATAGTAGGATTCTCTGGTCAGTACCAACCTCATTTTTCTCCCATAAAATTCACTCACCGGATCATGATGGACAAAGGACAACATCTATTCATTTAGCCACAGACACTGTTTCCCACCTTGTCCATAGCTGGGCTATTACCACAAAACAAAGTACAGCGAAAAACAATGACCACCAACTAGCTAAAAAGCCAACTCAGTACGGTAAACTTGAAAGAGTTACTGTCATGCATCAAATGCAACAAGAAGTCCCTTCTCACTTGTAGATGTAATTTTATATGACAACAGCAAGAAAGGAGATATATTCGACGAAACAAGAAAAACCATATTAGTTTTCAGAAAATCAGCTACAAACATTTTGGAAACTAAAGGAATAAAGGCAAACAACATTTCCAGAAATGAAAAGAGAAAACAACATATGAAATACCTTTGATAATTGTTTCTAACAAAACCGGGCAAATGTCATTAGCAAGATTGATAGAAACCCTCTCTAGCTGAGAATCAATTGAGTATTGCCAAAAGAACTTCAAGCACGGCAAGTCAGCATCACAAGGCAGCCCAAAAGAACAACCTTCACTGCAAGAAGTATAGCTAAAAGATGTAAGTGAATATGCATTCACAAAACATAAATAGTTAGTGCTAGGTCATAGCAAACTGGTGCCCAAATATAATGAAAACCTGAGCCAATATGAACAGATGGTGACAAAAACTATTTGAATCCTAAAAGGAAAAGAGGCTAAAGTGAACTTTTACAGCTTGTAAACTAATCAAAATAGCAAAATTACCGAAGAAAAAAGTGCCTCCATTAATTGAAACCTTCAAGCGGCCAAGTTTGGCGAATAAGAGAAATGCCGAACTCAAAGATACATGTTAGAAAGCTTGCCATCCTTAAGTTAGCACAACTTTCCGTTGGCAAACTCTTAGCTTGCCGGCAATCCTAGTCAAACCAATTAAAAAGATCCAGCCTACAATATTAACATGGCCTCTATGCACCTCTAAATTTATGTCTTCTATGTCAAACAAAATATTACCAAACCAAACCAAACCAAGCCTTTTCCCACTAGGTGGGGTCGGCTATATGGATTTGTCGATGCCAATTAGATCTGTTTAGGGGCATGTCCTCCGATAAATCTAGGTAGGTCAGGTCACGTTTAATGGTTTCTTTCCAACTTCTCTTGGGTCTTCCTCTACCTCTCCTACTCCTAGCAATCTCCATATTTTCACACCTTCTAACAGGTGCCTCTGCTGGACGCCTTCTAACATGGTCAAACCATCTTAATCGATTTTCTCTCATTTTATCTTCAATCGGTGCTATTCCTACTTTGCCCCTAATCTCCTCGTTCCTAATCCTATCTTTCCTTGTAATCCCGCACATCCACCTTAGCATCCTCATCTCCGCAACTACCATCTTCTGACCATGATTATACTTTACTGCCCAACACTCTGATCCATATAGTAGCGCTGATCTAAACGTTACCTTATAATACTTAGCAGTTAGACCAACGTTGCATTAGAAAAATATATTCTAGTAAATGTGACAAGGCCATTAAACAGCTCACCACAGGACTTTAAAATGAGCTACCACACAAAAATATGCTATTTCTAGATTCACTGTAACTTCACATTAAATATTTCTTCTTCTTTATTTCTTAAACAAGCCCAGTTATTGCTATTATTAAAAAATGGCACTATTAAAATGTAAAACAAAAGAAACGCTACATGTAATTTGCCACAAAACTTTCGTTTGTGTTTCCAAGTTTAATTCACTCAACTTTCTTCTAAAGGAATCATCTAGAAAATGAGTCATTTGTACAATAAACACAACTAGAAACAGTAGATTTTTTGATTAGCTAAAACCCTTGCATCCATTTGTCTCGCTTTATAGTTCTCCTCCCTCATTTTCTCCGATAACAACTCCCCTCTTTTTAGACACAAACTCGCAACAACCAACCATGCTTTATTGCCCCCTCTGTGTTAGGTGACAGAAACAGATCAAAAAGGTAAAGCTACATCAATAAGGGTGAAAAATTAAGAGAAAATAAAATAAATAATGAATGAAATATCTCCAAAATAATAAAAGGACATAAAGCGGAAAAAAAAACAAATAGGTAGCCGCACCACAATGCATAACACCAAAAGCCTACTCTTTTTATATATATGCTATACATACAAATAAAGACAATTTGTATTAAAAAGCATGAAGGGGATGCCTCCAGTTTACAAAACGATTTTGAGTACAAAATCATGCAATCGCCAAATTCTCAGTAAAATGCAAAAAATTGTGTATCTAGGCAATCACAACTATACAAAAGAGTCAAAAAAACACTCCTTTCAGTCTATCAATGACATCTTCATATCTCAAAATGAACTCCAATTCCTTTCACCCCATATAACCCACACCAGACAAAAGCCTCCACATCTTCCTCCTCTTGATGAGTTTGGCTCCCGACCAACACTTGAACACCTGTCATGCTTCCAAAGGAACCAAATGCATCCCAAACAGCTCAAGCTTAACTGCCATAATTTTATAGCCCAAAAATAGTGTACAAATAGATGATTGATGCTCTAATTATCCCACTTACATAACTCCCACAATTCTTTAGCCCACAAATAGATAATTGATGCTCTCATTGTCCCACTTATATGAACAGCACCCCCTTACCACTATGGTGCCCCATTTGATAACATTATCTAAATTGAGCTTTTTTTTGTCAAGCAATTACCAAATAAAAATTTACCACTACAGAGCCCCATTTGATAACATTATCTAAATTGAGCTTTTTTATGTCAAGCAATTACCAAATAAAAATCACCACTTTAGGAGAAACTTCGCTACGCTAAACAATATTCCAAGGGAATTCTACTTTCCTTCCCCCAAAACCAGTAGTAGGAACCCACTGCAAATTAACGAAAGCCGTCCACTTCAATTTATCCTCCCCGTCTCCTAACTTGGCCAAGTAAAGACAGGTGATTAAAGCAATGAAATTCTCCATCTCCCAATCATGACGACTTCTCCTCACATCCCAAATTGTCACAGTGAAACAATTTTTTACCAGTCCTCTATCCACAACTATCGCATAAATACACACGAACATCTCAATGACATTATTCTCACCAATCCACTGATCATGATAAAAATCAACCTTGGTCCACTACCCACTTTGAAGGAGACTAACCTGCTAAAGGTTGGCCATCCCCGCCGAATGCTCTTCAACAAACTAGTACCATCCGTCCCCTTAACCTCCTTGGATGTCCCCTCACACCATTAAACCTCGTATTTGGCAGCTATGACCTTCTCTATCCACAGCTATCTCATAAATATTCGTGAACATCTCCTTGAGATTATTCCCGCCCATCCACTAATCATGCCAAAAATCAACACTAGTTCCACTACCCACTTCGAAGGAGACTGATCTGCTAAAAGTAGGCAATCCCACAGAATGCTCTTCCACAAACTAGTAGCATGTGACCCCTTAACCTCCTCAAATATCTACTCACTCCGTCATACCTCATTTGGCGGCAATCACCCTCCTCCACAAATTTTCTCTCTCGTTAGCAAATCTCCACAACCACTTTCCCATAAACGCCTCATCTACCCTCACAAGTTCTTTTATGCCAAGCCCACCCATCTGGATCGTTCGGCAAGCTACTTTCCAGTCAACCAAATGAAATTTACACACCCCACCAAGCCCTGCCCAAAGAATTTTCTCCAAATGCCTTCCAGCCTAGTCGCCACAGACTCGGGCATCCTGACAAAGATAGGAAATAAACAGGCAAATTGAACAGGACACTTTTGATTAGTGTAACATCACCCCACCAAGCCCTTCCCCAAAGAACCTTCCCCAATGCATTCCAGCCTAGTGGCCAGGGACTTGGGCATCCTGATAAAGATAGGAAAATAAATAGGCAAATTGTACAGGACACTTTTGATTAGTGTAACATCACCCACCTTAGGCAAATCGGCCATCTACCACTCTGAAAGTCTCATTTGAAATTTATCCACAATGTTGTCCCAACTGAACAGGTCAAAATATTTGGTATTCATGTCTCCTTTAAGCCAAAGGCCTTTAGATTTCTGTCGCCAACTGATCTCCATCCTATCCAAGTTGCAAAACTCTGCCTTTATATTCTACCAAAGGACCATCCCTTCTAGGGAAAGGATCCTGCGCCCTTCCTTTTGATCCTCCTTGTATTATCCATTAGCCCTATCTTTTTTTTTTTTTTGGGTAAGTATTAGCCCTATCTTCCTTAGGCTTACACTGCCGAATCCCACCATATTTCATCTCGTCTAGTCCTACTTTAATCTCTTCTACTTCTGTGAAAACACAAAGCTAGTTTTCCCCTCCTATTGATAACTCCCTCACCCAGTCTTTGAAACCTAAGACCAGCAACCACATTCTCAAGTTTGAAGGTGTCGGACCACATTTGATGCCTAAACTATCCAATAAAATAAGCCCAGGGCAAAACTCTGGAATATTGCAGAAAATTAATCCTTTCAATTCTGTGTCACAAAGAACCAATCAATTCTTGACATGCTGTGAGAGTTTGCCGAAGTATAAAGAAAGGGCTACCAACCCAAGTCTTCAATGCATTCGTTGAACCACGGCAACCCCATTCTTACTGAGGCACATCCTTTTCTTTCACCTATAAACCTTATTTGATCGAAGTCTTCACCCACACACCAAGGGAGATCCCACCTATATGCGATGCTCGCTACCTCATTCAAAGACAATCACTCGTCAACCAATCCAGTTGGGTTGTATGCACCTATAAAAGCCCATCAGAAATCGTCCTGCAGATTTTTGAAGGGCCCCATAACAGAGTAGCAACCCATTTGATAATCTTCCAGTTCAAACCTCTTCTAATCCCATCAAAGTAGAATATCATCCAAAGCTCCCATCGCAGCCAAGGGCGGACACAGGATTTTTGCTAAAGGGGGCAAAATACACCCGAAAGGAGGGCCATAAAGCATGTCGAAACTAGGAGTAGGAAAGAAACAGTGTTGCCCATTGAGAAGAGAGGAATGGCATGAAACAGATGAGCAAGAGAGAAGTATAAAAAACCTAGTTATAATTGAAAATTAAATCGGTGAATATACTAAAGTTTTACCGATTGGGGCCTCAAAATTTACCTGGAATGCGAACACCAAGATTCCCCATCATAAAAAATAATAATTGACACAAACATTGAGTGGTGTAGTGACGTAATGCCTTTAATTTCACAAAGAATGCCTTGACTACATCTTCATAGGTTAATTTTTCACCATATTTAAAAACTCCAGGTTAATTTTGCAACAAGTACAAAATACCAGGGGAATGTTTGCCTTTCTGCCTTCAAAAACAAGGGAGGCACTTGAGCCACCTTGCCTCTTCTTGCGTCCGCCATTGTCCGCAAGCAAATTCAGCCACTTGACAAATCTTCCCCTCCCCAAACAAACCCTTAGCCATGTTCTCATCCATCCTTTCCATTTTAGTTTTGTGTAGGCACACCAAATCAACTTGCCATTTCCTCACAGCCATCTTGATGGTGGCTCTTTTTTCCCCTACATTAACTCCCCTAACATTCCAAGAGATGATTTTAGGATTCATTGATCAATCATGAGAAGTTTCCCCTCGTTCCTCCACGGCCATCCCCCCTTCTCTCCTTATAATTCACAGAACATTCAAGTTTTCAAAGCTCCCCATTCCCTTTTGTAGCTGATTTCTTGGTATTACTATTGTACAGCTTCTTGTTGGCTAGCCAACGCTCTTCAATTGATGAGAAGAGCTATATAACAACTCCATACCCGCACAAAAAATCCCAATATGCTTCTTAAAAGCCTTCATCTTCAAAAGTACCCAGTCTCAGATCTTTTTACCATCCCACTCAAGTGATCTCCCCCCCTCCCCTAGGTACCGGGGTATCTAGGAACAACCAGGATGAACCAGCAATCAACCTATATTGGAATTCTCCCCTCCAAATTAAATTCAACCATCACTCGAAGATATCCCTAGCATTTACACATAAACTACTCTTTCAAGAAGACATAGCACCATAGAATCATCTAAAACCTACAGCATACCCCTCCCATTTTGATGCAAATCCCATTACCACAAGTAGTGTGAACGGCCGATCACCCCTCCTATAAGTATTGTTTTGTGCTTTAAAATCCAAAGAATCCTCACTACAACTAATACAGATGCTCCACAATACAAGTTTGAAGAAAAATGTACCAATTTGTAGTGCTAAACACAAACCAAAATAATTTCAAGTATCTTCAACCTTCCATTGACAATAATTTCTCGACTTTTTTTTTCCTCTCCTAATTCTTCCTCTCAAGCAACCATTTACTATTTTGCTTTGCCATCATTCTTGAGTGCTATCCTACACCAACGCCACATCAACTCCAGTAGGCTCTCCATTTAGGCTTTCAATTATCCACCACACCCTGAAAAAGGAAATAATCTAAGACAGAAACTAAAATTAAAAATAGTAATGATAATAAAAAATACAAAAGACAGACCAACAATCAAATCCCTAATTTTTCAAATCCCTACCAAAGACTCTTCATCCAACAACACATTTTTGGACCACAAAGGACCAGCCATCGTTTTTTGCTTCGCACAAACGAGTAAAGGAATAAAAATTTGTTTATTGCCAACGAAACAATGAAAAAAGTTTTAGTTTCCCAAGTGACTAAACGAATTTCTACTAAAATAATAATTTTGATATTCCCATCAAAACAAAGTACAACAGACCAAATGCATCATAGTATACCAACATAATATGTTATATATTTAATATATTACTACATTTTCATACAGTTAGATAAATTTCAATTTGTACTTCTAAGCATTACTATCCATTCATACTTTTGCACCACTAACAAAAATTTTCCTAAACGTTTCCAAAAGATTTCAATTTTCGTTGCAACTGAATTACACTATCAAAACAAACTTTTGACCCAGTAAAAAGTAAAGAATCAAGGTAACCTATTTCTCAAGACTACTAAGCACAAACAATAAGTGGATGCAATCACCAAATTAGACACACGAATGGATGCGTCCCATTTTTCATTTTTGGCTTCCGCCACAGCACTCCATGGGGGATGCAAGTTGATGTAAGTTGTGGACACCCACAGGTGGGAGGCATGCTCCATTCATAATTTTGCAAAGATCTTTCAAGGTAAGTTATGTAAAATTTTAAAGTTTAAGTCTTATGGACAACAAAGGAAGCATATCAGCCCGAGTACAGTAGATCAAGTAGGATTCAGTTTTTAACTGCTGAACTCCAGCACTCTTGAGCATGCGCGAAAAGAGAGGGCAGACCCCCCCGGAGGGAGGGGGGGAAGATGCCTTCCTCCTCCACCTTTCTCTCAACCATAGGATAATGAACAATACGTAGGAGCAGACCCACCTGTGACAAACAAACTCCAGGTGAACCCAATGTTTTGGGCTTAGTCTGGGTGCCAAAAAGCAAAATAAAGTGTTTGGGAACTTTGCAATTTTGACTCTCAGTAATAAGCAAAAAGTTGGAATGTCACATAATACCACTTTTTTTTAGCCCAAAAAAAAAAATACTCAGCTTGTTTAAGAAGGTACACAAATCAAGCCTAAGGTTTTTTTATTGTCACACACTTCTTTATCAACCATTACTAGAAAGAAGAAGCAGAAGCAGCGCATGGCTCTCTTCTATTTCAAGTTTGTCACTTACCATTTTTTTCCTTTTGGTGGGGGGGGGTGATTTTGTATCTTGTTTTTTTGTGTTGTCTTTTTATGAGAACCGAATGTTTCTCCATTTTTGTTGTAATATGTCGTGTTTTGAAAATGGACTTCATTGCTAAGCTATAGAATTATGCTTTTTAATATTAACTAGTGCTAAAACATCGATTTTGAAAAAACAAAGAATAAGGCAGTATGAGTTCGGCCAAAAAATATTTTTGATATACTTCTATTATCTAAATGAATGGATGAAGCCCCTAACCTTACTTAAAATTTCATTCCATAACTAAAAAAATTATTTAGCATTCAAAATACAAAAAAGATGAGATGAAAACAAACATTATGAGATTTAAAAATAAAGAAAAACTACATTATAATGCATCTGTGTCAAAAAAAAGTTAGATAAAAAATAGAAGTGAAAAATAAAAATTAGATAAAAAAAAATATATTGTTCCATGTTTCTCCCATGTCATGTCCTGCTTTAAAAAATAAAAAATAATGCGTGTTGTATCTTTGTGGCATGTCAGATTTCCACATTTCAGCCTAAAACTAATAGGTCACAAACAAGAATCACTTCACCGCATATAGATTTCAAGTTTGTACTTGCACAATTCACAAAAAAACAAAAAAAAATGTGGTATGTCATTTCCATTGGAGGGAGGAGAGCACAGTAGTGTTCTTCTAGAAAACAACTCGCATTGACATTTTCCAAGTAAGAAAAAACACAACAAATATAGCACAGAAAAAAAGGACAAGCAAAGGAAAAAAAAATAGACAAGCAAGAGGAAAGGAAAAAGGCAAAGACACCGGTTATCAACTGCTTCAGATATCAATTGAAACACATTGTCTTAACAACAACAAAAAACAAAAATTAACTCATAGCAGTTATCTTTTCTCTCTTTGCTACAACTACAAAATCTTTCCTTTCATAGCTGTTCTGTTCGAACAGGGAGAGGTATTCTCTTTCTTTTGGAACAAGTCCCATCAACATTGCCAATAAATTTAAAAAAATAATAATAAATAAATAAATCCCGTGTGTGTGTGTGTGTGTGTGTGTGTGTGTGTTCCCTTTTCTTTTTTTTTTTTTTTGGGGGGGGGGGGGGGCGGCCTAAAAAAGTAAAGGAGGCGGTTTGCTCAAATTACCACTCCCACCTTTAAAGACTTGCAAAACCAAGTTAATGCCCTAAGCTCAAACAAGATCGTTTAACAATTTTTTTTCTTCCTAATAACATAAAGGCTATGAAAAAATAGGCACTGCCATTAATAATGTCCAATAATATAACAAAGATACATATGTGCTGGCTGTTTGTTTTAAAAATTTTACTTTTATGCAAGTAAAAGCACCTAGACATTTTCTCAAAATAGATATTATTAAAAGGGTCAACTTATTTTTGATAGGTAAATATAGTTTATTGGGGGAAGGGAGCTGTGACGACTGAACCCATAACAATCTAGTCTGGGGGGCATTTTTCCACTAAAGCTCAACCCTCATGTCCTTTAAAGTGCCATCTAATCATATGAATAAGAATCAAATGTAGTAACAGACCTGGTACATCAGACAGTCAGACCCAACATACCAATTTGCTTAGGAATATAAACTATTAAGGATAAATAAATGATAACATGACTCCAATTGGTCAATTCCAATGTGAGAGATTCTACTGGTTGTGTACTTAAAATACTCACAGGTAAAATGAAAGACATCTGATCCCCTCCAAAGCCAGTATTACTGGTAAATAACAACTATCAAACACTATATTGATCTTCAATAAAAATCAAAAACTAATAGAAACTTCAGAAAATGAGATCATGCTAATCGCCTACGGGCCACATGTGATAATGTGAATGTTATGAAACAATAATTTTCAATCATAAATTTGAGAACATTAACAACCGGTTGTATAATGAAGTCATACAAATCTGTTCAACGAAGAATACAGGATATGTTATGGGCTCGTTTGGAGTAAAAAAAATTTCCAAAAAACTCTATAAATCTCTAACAACCCTTCTACCTCTAATTTTCCCGCCATCACTAATTTCAAAAAATTTCAATATTTCACTCAAAAAACAAAAAAATCTAAAAATAGGTTAACCGAATATGTAAATTTTTTATACAATCACATTCTTCGTGTTGAAAGCTTTCAGATGAGTACCATTGTCGCTATTTTTTTAAATTTTTTTTGAATCTGTGGGAACGGATTTGGAAAACCGTTCCCACGGTTTGCGATTTTTCAGAAAAAAATGGCACCAAAATTAACTCCAAACCACATTTTCTCTCAATTTATCTTATTTTTTCTTACTCCAAACGAGCCCTATATATAAGTAATAAGAATACATGATATATTAATGCAAAACAAGCATCAAAATGCATATGCCTCATCCCATAGTGGAGATGCTAGATGCCTATGTTAATTACATCAGCTCAAGCACAAAAGCAAACAATCTGACTGTGTGTATATTGACAGGAGACATGGATATGACATGAGATATGACAAGCAGAAGCAGACAGCGGCCACATTTCAGATTAATGAATTCCCGCTTTTGTCCGGGAAAAGGTAGGAGTACATGTTTACAAACAATTTCAATAAATATCC
This sequence comes from Vitellaria paradoxa, assembly GCA_019916065.1. Taxonomy (NCBI): domain Eukaryota; kingdom Viridiplantae; phylum Streptophyta; class Magnoliopsida; order Ericales; family Sapotaceae; genus Vitellaria; species Vitellaria paradoxa. Next base: position 27,829,549 of record CM034243.1, read on the forward strand.
AGACACCATACACCAAGTTCATGCCAAAAAGATAAATATATATTTTTATATATACACATGAGAAAGCATGAAGGCCTTGGAGCATTGGTAAGGTTGTTCCATTGCAACCTATGGCCATGGATTCGAACATCACAAACATCTACGTAAGCAAGGGTAGAGTTATATACATATGACCCTCTCAAAACCCGGCAATGCAGAAGCCTCGATTGCCCTTTTTAACAAATGTGAAAACAACTATTTGTTCATTTTTATGTCATCAATAAAATTTTATTCAATTTTCATCAGTAAAATTTTATCCAATTTACATCTATATTACAAAACTCCATACACAAAATAATCAGAATTTTTGATGTTTAAAATTTATTTTATAAAAATAGAATAAAATAAAATAAAACAGTAGAATAGATTAATATAGCTCAAGTGCCAGAAGAATGAGATATCAAGTTCAATCCTACACTGGGTTCTATTATTACATGAGGCTGGCTATGCAGGTGGGGGACTACACGCCCCATGGCTTTCCAAATATTAGCCAAGTCTTTGCCATATGGTGATTTTGTGGTTATCAAACATATATATATATATATATATATATATATATATATCAATAATGTTTTCATCTTAATTTGATTCAATTGTTTTCTTCTAAAGTCAGTGTATTTCATGTTTGTCTAAGTGATGCACATGCCTGTACACTAAGTGTTAAGACACATATAGGTGGAGTATCCGACACAACATGATGCAGCTACAAACATATTCACGGAAGTGTCTGTTCTTCTTAGCAAATAATTGCAATAACACACCATAATGCAGAGAAACAATTAAAATTTCAAAAATACCATAAAGCGTTCACCCTTCATACAAACTATAAATGTAAAGTTTAGAGAATAACCTGGCAGATAACTTTATTGTCTTAAACAAATGACCAAATTTTTTCTTCTTCCTGAATGAATCAACAGTATGTTGGCATTTCTCACAAACCTCTTGCATAGTTATATTCAGGTCTTGGAACAGTGCCTGTTACCACACCATGTCACAAAACATACAACTTTATTAGGCAATCAATACACAAAAACACAGGAAGTATCTCTTCACTAACCAACCTTATTGAGGTGAACATGACCAACAAGGTTACCATCTAATCCACAACTTCCATCCAGTGTTTGCTGTCCATTATACCTGAAAGAAGGGAGCCAGCCAAAATTGACTACCACTTTAAAGAAACAACATGAAGGCATTTGAGGAACAAGCAAACTGCAACAGGTGAAAAACTAATGGAAATTTTGGTACAATGTGAAGGTCAACAGAGAAAACCAAATTTAGTTTCAAAATCTCCCACATGAAAAAACAAGGATAGAATAGAACATTGAAGCAAGGGTACTAACTTAACAAGATACAACTCAAGGTAATAACCAGGAGGAATAAGACAACATATTATTGTCACATGGTTTATTTACATGCAAAATACTGCTCAAATCCAAAAATTATCATGAATACAAGAGTCTTCTGACAGGCTGGCTGATTTCTACATGTAAAAAGTTTAACAAAACTCGCATATAACCAACCATATACACATTTTCTTACAGAAAAGCTCCATTGACAGTAAATCCAGCAGAACACCATTCTTCCTGTTTGTTTGGAAAAAATAAATAAATCAAATCTGAATTTAACACATAAAAAAAAAAAATAATCCTTTGAACTAGCGGAGTTCTCACCATGGGGGTTATTTAAATAAAAATTAAGCTAAAAAAATTTAAGTTTTTTATTTATCAAATTCTGAATAAAATAAAAAAAAGGTAAGTAAAGACACATAGCTTAGATCTAATTGATAGAGTGTTAGTGATGTAGGACGATAAAGAATAAAGCCAAGAAAGAGAAATAGAGAGAGAGAGAAGAAGTTTAGGAGAGAGGGAAGAAAGAAGAAGAGGGGAGGGAAAACAAGTCACAAGGCTTCAACAACTCAAATTTTCATATTCATCAATGTATCAAACCATAATCATCATAAGCCTTTAAATAGGCTAATACATTCTCAAGATTACTAAAAATAAAGCAAAATCAAATATTCTAATAAATCTTTCTTAAAATGAATCTAAATAAAATTTTGCCTAAAATAAAATAAATCTTTAATAGAATAAAGTAAAATCCCTATATAAAATGTAACTTAATAAAATAAAATTCTAATAATAATTATTTCATTTTTTTTGGCTTCCGCATCATTCTCCACCCCTTAGAAAAACTCGACTCCGTCGGGTTAAAAATTTGCAAACTCCTTCAATCGCCAGGCCACGAACAAAGTGGATGTTCAAACGGCTCCCAAAGTTCATGAACACGCGTCAGGAGTGATAAAAATCTAATTTATCCACCAAGTCTTCCAAAATAGAAGTCCCGCAATTCAGAAAATAAAACTTGTAGATGTTGGAAGAAGACAAAAAATGGACCAACTTGTGGGATAAGTTTAGGTGTAGGAAATACAAAATCCACGGAAGCACTATAAATCTTAGGCATACTCTTCAACGTGATAGTACCTACAGTGACATCAGTAATATCGTTGAAAATCTGTGTCTCATCAAAAGAAATGACTTCATTAGTAGCAATAACTTCAACAGTTGCAACAATTTCATCAAGTGGCTTGCCAAAGATTTGGTCATCATCTTCATCATCTGAAAAATAAAAGTCGTCAGGATCAGGCTCATAAATCAACTCTTCAATTTGATCATCATTAGGCTCTCTCTTCACTTCAAAGTACTCGTCATCAGATTTTCTGTTTAGTTCATCAATTACTTTTGGAATTTCAGTAAGGGCACCAAATAGAGGAGTTGAAACTGTGTTTGACTTTGAATTCAATATTTTCTTAGAACAGAGGTGAATAGGATTCCTCGGCTAATAGTATTTCTCCCATGTGTCTAACCTCGCGTTCAGTCTTTGAATGGATTCAGTGAGAGCTGCTATTTGGGTTTGCATCTGGTTATTGTTTGACTGCACCCGATAGTGTACTGACAATTTCGAATCTGCAAAAATGAACTGTGAGGTGTTCCGAAGCCTCCTAGAAGTCGCTGGAGCTTCGCCAGAGCTTCGTCGGAAGTTGCCGGAGCTTCGCGTAGAGCACAGGTCAGATCGCTAGAGTGTAGTGGTTATTCTAGATTTTGCCAGAGGTCGCAAGAAAAGCCGCCGGAGGCCCCCAGGCGGTCACCAGAAAAGTTACCAGAGGTTGCCGGAGTCACCGACAAACTCGCCGGAGGTTGGTAGTGCCAATGGTGGGGTTCGCCGGAGTTGGGTACCGCTGGGAATGTACAAAAGTATACTCGAATGGTTTGAGAGTGTGCAGGGCGCGTGCGGCGGCTATGACTACAGTTGCGGCTATGGTTTGAGATGAACAGTGAGTTTTCGTTAATTATAGATCGATTTACTCTGATACCAAAGTTGATGTAGAACGATAGAGAATAAAGCCAAGAAAGAGAAATAGAGAGAGAGAGAGAAGAAGTTTAGGAGAGAGGGAAGAAAGAAGAAGAGAGGAGGGAAAACAAGTCACAAGGCTTCAACAACTCAAATTTTCATATTCATCAATGTATCAAACCATAATCATCATAAGCCTTTAAATAGGCTAATACATTCTCAAGATTACTAAAAATAAAACAAAATCAAATATTCTAATAAATCTTTCTTAAAATGAATCTAAATAAAATTTTGCCTAAAATAAAATAAATCTTTAATAGAATAAAGTAAAATCCTTATATAAAATGTAACTTAATAACATAAAATTCTAATAATAATTATTTCATTTTTTTTGGCTTTCACATCAGTTAGCCACTACTTCACCTAAAAGCTTAAACTATTAGGAAGAAGTAAATTTATTATTTAAATTAGTTTAGTTTCTCTCAACACGCCCCTTCACTTGTGGCTAGACTAACTTTTTAGAAGGGGCCAAAGACGTGAGACTATTGACTATTTCTAGGTGACGAGGAGGTTCAAACTTAAGACCTTTACCTGCTCAAATACCATATTAGACTGTTAACGGCAATATCACCAAACAGTTTTTTGCTGTTAGGAAAGGGATAACATTACTATCTATAATTTACTTTCTCTCAACAATAATCTATTTTTTGAAACCAACCCTCCAAGCAAAAAAAAATGATCACATCAAAGACAATTAATCCAACCATCAAATCAATAGAAATTGCACCTTGTTATCATAATTACAAAATAAACATATAAAATAAACAAATCTATTAATAAAATACCTACAAGGAAAATCAAGAAAGATAACCCAATGAGCACTAAGAATAATAGTGAAAGGGCCAACTTAGTGCAATGTAGCAGGAAAAATTTTAGCAAAGACCTACAAAACCTATGCCAGACAAAACGCTTTGTGAGACACTCCTCCAACATGTGTGAGACACTCCTCCAACATGTGTCAGGCACGTCCAACTGTGTCCCATTCTTTTTATATGTTTTTAGAACCACGAACTCGTGAGTGAATTGGAGGATGTGTGATACGTGTCTATCACTTGCACGCATTTGCAGCTTTTAAGTTAAGAAATAAAATATAATACAATAACTATTTTAGCATTGTAATATAAATAATAATATAAATGTATTTGTGATATAAAATATGTGTAACTATACTGTGATATAAATAATAATAAAGATGTAATAGTAACATAATATATTTATATAGTTTTTTCCCATTTGACTCGGTAAAGGAGCATTTACTTACTAAAACACATTAAACCAAGTTTTTTATTATTATTTTGTCCACGCCAATTTTGGTATATGCAGCCCCCCTCTCATTACTTGTGATCTAAATGTTATAACTCCTAATTAGCGCGAGAAACAATATTGCTTTTATGTGGCAAAACCACCATAACAAAATTTTTCACAATTTATCTTCAATTGGTGATACCTTCTATCACGAGCTTAGAGTTTGCTCATCACGACCTATGCAGCACTTGGACACTCAACCACTTATTGAAGTGCTAAGTTAGCCAGACTCTTTCCTAGAAAGCAAAACACTCACAACAAAAGTGAGTGAGAAAGATACATAAGAGAGAGTTTAGAAGAACACCCCATTGACTCACTTAAATGCTTGATCTAGAATCCTTGGATCCTTTGGATGAAACAAATGAACACACCCTACCCCTATTTATATTACTCCACCTCCTCATTGGATGGTGGAGATTGATTTGATTCGACAATAGAGATTATACCTCTAGAATCCTCTACCAAAATATGTAGATATTTACACATGAAAGCTTCCAATAGAAGCCTCCCCTAAATTCTAGAATACATTATAATTCTCTACAATATTTACAACATACTAGAATATTCAAGACACTTACTCGAAACTCCACTAGTTTCTAGAATATTCAAGAGAAAGCTAGAGGACTCTTGTAGCTTCTAGAAAATTCTGGACTACACAAGAAAATCTCAAACCATCTAGAACACTCCGGACCAATCTAGTACACTCTGGGACACCATAGAAAAATCCAAAACGTCCTAGGTAATTTTCGAGTCATGCCACTCTGGTGCCCAAATTAGCGTTCTCAAGTGTATGGCAAAATGTGACAATCCCCACTAATCAGATTATTCCTGATCATATATTTTCTTGTTTAACTACACTTCCACCATCACATTATCATCTAGGCTATATTCATGTTATTGGCATTTTTTTTTTGGTTGCCGTTAATTGTTTTTACATATAACTATTTGTTCACAAGTCCTTGCCATGGTGGTGAATCCATATTTATTTCTTCAAAGTACATTGGTCTATTCATATCCTGTCGTATCAATGCCCATCCATATCAGTGTCCAAATCCATGCTTCTAAGCACACAACAATATAGCCCAAGCCCATATAGACCCCTCTCCATTCAATTTATTGGCTCCATTTATTATGGATGAGTTTACCAAAGGGTACTTGGGAATTATGCATATATGTAGGTCAAGTATAATATCATTGTATTCCAAGATAGGAGAAGTGTTAAGACAATAAGGGAGATGGTGAGAGCATACAAGTTCAAAACCTCAAGATTGTGAGGGACTCTAAAGCAAAACACTCCAAAATAAGCGCTGTACCCATGCCCAAAAAGATGGGACACACAAATTTCTTCAATACCCCAAGACATGTGTCTACCAAGCCTCGGATCTTTGTTCAATTCCTTTACTACATTTTTCTAGCTAGGAATTAGCACAAGACACTACAGGGTTCTATTGTGATTTATGAAACTACTTTTCCCGTGCCCCCCCACCGGGGGGGCAGGGGAGTACTAAAATATTTTGGAGCCAAAAAAAATAAAAATAAAAAAACAAATGCTTATATCAAAAAGTTGAAAAGCCCAAATGTTTGTATCAAAAAGTTGAAACCTCTAAAGTTGTTTCAAGTTTCTCTCATCTTTAATAAGTTGAATAATTTTCAACATACGAATATAAGGCTAGATTAATATTATTTTTTTCAACGTTTTCGGTGTTGGGGATATTCAAATTTATAGAAACAAAAAATGCATATGTTTTTGCTGTATCTCACAGTATCCATACCTTTTTTTTCCGTTCGACATTGCCAGATCATGTCCGGATCCTATAACTTTGTCATGCTTCCTCAGCGAGGGATTACATGGCATGACATGCAAGCTAGCTGCATTTTTGGACCTAAACAATGTCGTGCTTATTTTGGGAACTGTATATCTAAAAGACACATATTTGAAGTTCTTTTTTTTTGGGGGGGGGGGGAGAAGAAAAAAGAAAAAAAAAAAGATGATTCCTTTGAACCGTTTTGCACAAACATGCAGCCATGATTTTGCCTGGTTCTATTAAAGATACTAATGTTTCTATTGGAACAGTTTCAAGGGACTTTTTCAACGCAATTCCACCCTTATCTGGTCAAACTGGCAGGTCTGGTTTGGCTTTTAAAACATTGGACCTAATATTCTTCTGGACAGAGGATAAGAAATCACACCAAGAACACAAGTGGCTGCGCTGACAATTATTCGAACATGACAGGTCCAGCAAATAAATTAAACACGAGAGTTTAACCAAGGGGTGATGTAGACGAGTTTATGATTATAGAGTGTGCTCAAGGAAAGATTGCAGTAGCGAAAGTGTTGGTTGGCCTTGGGCCTATCTCATCCTTAAAAGCTAGCTTGTAGGGTGAGACTTTTTCTCACACTTATATACTGACCACCAGTCCCTTACACAATCGATGTAGGAACCCCAACAATCTCCCCCTTCACAGATCGGGCCTTGGGCCCCTTCCACAACCAATGTCGGAACCCTAACAATCTCCCCCTTCATACATCAAGTCTTCAGTTGGAGAAAGCGACAACCCACTCCTCTCGATGGACTGAGATTATTGGTACACCTGGACAGCCCGTTCCTCCCCATGGACTGAGATTGATGGTACACCTGGGCTCTAATATCAGTTGTTGGGTGGTCATGGGCCTATCTCATCCCCAAAAGCTAGCTCATAGGTAAGACTTTCCTTTACACTTATATACTAACCACCAATCCCTTCCACAATTGATGTGGGAACTCCGACAGAAAGTGATGCAGTCAATGTGAATATAAGATGCAAACTATGCTTAATGGGATACTTCCAGTGCAGGTCCCTTCAAAATCAAGGATATTATAATTTTTTTTGGATTAATAGAGCCATTTTTACAAAAAAAAAAATAAGTTGATTTTTTATTTAGTTGAGTTTCAGTATGTTTTCTTTTAATTATTATGCCAAAATTGTTTGCCAGTTTTATCACACACTATCAAATGAGCTGCCAGGTGGAGTCATGGCTATCCTACTTGCTTGTTCAATTTTGGGTCATAGTTATAGCATCAAGTAGTACCAAAGTTCAGTCTAACTCTCAGCAAAATACCAAAATTCGGTCCAACTCTTGCCCAAAAACAAAAAATGGGAACTTCCGAAGTTATATGCAAATTCAGATCATATATTTTATAATACAACCCATGGTAAATTGTGTTTCTTATCCAACAAACAACTACTTTTAACGGTAGATTATGGATTTCAAGAGACCACATATTGTAGAAACTCTTTATCTAGCTCCCACTATTGGTCTATTTTCCTATATTAGATAAGACAAATACGTATGTGTTAAAGAAAAAGGTATAACCCAAAAAACACAACAACACAAGACTACTAAAGAAATTACATAAAACCACACAAATCCAGCTCTACAACCCCATCCCTAACAGCCAGCAATACCAAGTTCGGAAAAAAAAAATATGCCCTTTAATATATACGTGTGTGTGTGTTGAAGATTTCAAATCTAGATAAACTATTGTTTGTAACTAAGTCACCAACATGAAGCGCATTTCACACGCCGAACCAATACTCGGCTGAGGGAAACCTAGCCTCACCACACCATAGTTGTAAATTCCATAACATTAAGTGTACCTATTTTGCTAAATGTACCATACGTACCGATATTGTCCATCTCGGTGAACCATTTCAGACTTATTAATACAAAATTTTATCAACTAATTTACTTCATTTTTTTTGTTTTTGGTTGATATGTGACAGAAATTTCATTAATTAAAATAGAAGAGTCACATACATATAGGCAGAGATGGCCACATTAGAAGAACTTAAAAACAAAATGCATAGATTAACAATGCTAAGAACAGCCTCTTTCCAGGACATCTTAATTAGAAAAAAGTGGAATTCCTTTAAAAGCAATAGAAGCCGAAGCGCACAAAGATGCCTAAATAATGCACTTATCCCACAAGCCTTGGATACCCATGTCCTTATCTTCAAATATTTTCTTTCCTTCCAAATAATCCACAAAACTGCCAATACAGCACGACTCCACAACATTTTTGCCTTCTTCCCCTACCCAAGACCACAAAAAATTAGTGATGAAAATTGTGGTAGCTATGACAACATACCCATTCCTCTCCAAGATGAAAATATTGGTAGCCTTACGTGGAGTTGGATAAGGAATAAAAAGAAGCAAAAAATTTTATTCAGCATTCTTGGTTTTATAAGGTTTATGAAACCAAAAACCCAAATAATAAAGACTCCAAGATCAAAGACCAAAGTTTTCAAATTTTAATAACATCCAAAGAATTCCGATTCAATCTGGAAAATCCCCAAGACAAACCAAAAAATTCTAGTAGGAACAGATACACAAAGTTATAGGCCAGTATAATTACCAATATGGAACGCACATTACTCTGTACCAAATTTCATCCGATACTAGCCAGCACAACACATTATTCATAATTACACAACACGGCCTCCAGTTGAATCTCCCTCGCTATGATCTAAGAACTTTCATATCTACACCAAAGTTCAAAATCTGCATATTGAACTGCCATGAGACTTCACTTGGGCTCGGAACATGCGTGAGGACCAAACCTTCCAAGGGAACCTTCCACCCGTAACCCCACCCCTGAGGGTTTATTGCCATTTCCTCCACGCGACATGAGCAAGGACCAAAGATTTGGTGTTTAGAGTTACGGGATCCTCACTGGCTCCCACAATAGGTCTAGAAAAAGAAGTCGCAAGTCAAATTCCGTAATATTCTCATCTCATTAAATAACCACAAGCCTCACAAGACACGGCCATGCAACACAGCACCACTCACTTAACTAAATTGTCATCTCACCAATCTTCATAATTCTAACTTATAGCCTATATATACCCCATCCGTCAATCCCACAGCACCAAACAATAACACTACAATCCCACAGCATAGCCATAACCTCGCTTTCTCCCACTCTCTTTCTCCCACATCCTTAAGACTGCCATAACTCTCACCCCACTCGCTCGAGAGATTCGTACTACTGATAACGCTCAACATTATTCCCATGTGGTCGAAACCTCTAGCTTGGCCACAACCATCCACAACAATCAAATACTCGATCTTGAAATTTTCTTCTAGCATTTAAATCACACATCACAATTCATTGACATGAATATCGCCTAGCACTGAAACATCTTTGTTTACTGGCAAAGTATAAATCTCTTAGAATAAATCAACCAATTCTCGCCTAGCACCTAGCATGACTCCAAAATCTCACCCTATCACCTCTCCTCACATCACAAGTGATAGATTTCAAAACAATTCTCTAAACCCTTCGAATTCCTTTCCCAAGATAAACACCTTACACCCTTTCACATCCAAAACATTACATACCCTACAACAACCCTGCATAACTGACACCGTTCATCCAAAAAACCTATCTATTTCATAGGCACAAATCTTCAAAAACCATTTTCCCAATAGTGCAACACTAAAAAGTGATAGCCCTTGTATACCAACACCAACCTCTCTTGTTGACAAGCAAAGCGTCTCCCAAGCCACCAAATGGTTAGAGAAACATTGTATATTTAATATCTTTCATACTTAAAAGTGCTAATTTCTATCATGCTTAGAAAAATATACTACAATTTAGGGATAATCTTTTAAAGAAGAGTATTCAAGGAGCCTACAATATCAGACACCTTATCAGGCCTCTTGTCTTTCCTCTTTCATTGCTCAACAAGATAACTCCATTCCTCTATCTTGGATTATAGACTCTAGTACATCCAATCATATATGTGGAACACCTTCATTGTTTTCTGATATTCAATATTCTACCTCTCTACAAACAGTTACTTTAGCCAATGATTCAACTACCTTAGTTATTAGTGTTGATAAAGTCATTCATTCCCCTTCTCTTTCCCTAGCGTCAGTATTCTATATTCCTTCTTTTCCTTTTAATCTTATGTCTGTTAGTCAACTTACCAAGCCCCATAATTGTTCAGTGACCTTCTTTCCTAATTCTCTTGTTATTCAGGATATGATGACAAGGGAAAAGATTGGTGAACGGCATGAAACTCAAGGAGTCTACTATCTTGATACCGAGATATCTAGAGCTTGTCCTACAATAGCTTCCCCTTTAGAAATTCATTATTGTCTTGATCATCCACCTTTGGATAAACTAAAATGGATGGTTCCTAGATTACATCATTCACAGCCTTTAAATTGTGAATCATGTCAACTGGGAAAGCATCATCGTGGTGTGATCTATCAATTCCTAGAATAACCTCAAACTAGTCATTGGGATGCTGTTGTTCGGATTTTGAGATACCTGAAACGTGCACTACGTAAAGACTTTTGTACAAAGATAATGGACACACTTTAGTTCATGAGTACACTAATGCAAATTGGGTTGGGTCACCATCAGATAGACAATTTACAACTAGGTATTGTTTCTTTGTTGGAAGAAATTTGGGATCCTGGAAGAGTAACAAACAGACCGTAGAAGCGCAGTCAAGTACTGAGTCAAGAGTACAGAGCCATGGCACACACATCTATGAGTTGATCTGGATACAAAAAATGTTAAAAGAATTGAGAGTTTGTCACATACAGACCATTGAGTTACCATGTGATAATCAGGTTGCAATTCATATTGCTTCTAATCCCGTATTCCATGAGAAGACTAAACATATTCAGGTCAACTATCATTTTTGTCACAGAAAAAATTTTACAAAATGTAATTAAAACTAGTCATCTGAAGTCTAAAGATCAATTTGTTGATTTATTTACCTAAACTCTTGGGGGATCTAAAGTAAGGTTTATTTGTAACAAACTTGGAACAAATGACATGTAAGCTCCAACTTGAGGGGGAATGTTGATATATGTTAATTCTTGTACTTAGTGTATCTAGTATTTATGTATTTATGGGACATGTAACTAGTCTACGTTCGTTGTACAATAGTTATTGTTTGTATATATTAAGTGAGTATAAATAGCAAGTAGTGACAACCCATTTGGGTGTGTTAAGCCTTACAGTAAATCCTCTCCAGTTAACAGTAAATCCTCTCCAGTTAACAGCCCTTCGTGATTAACAAATCCAAAGAACATGGTGCAGTTACGGAATCTATAAGCCTTTTGAGATGTGATAGTTAAGTTCTCTAATACAGACAACAGTTGTTCAATGAACAACCTTCAATTTATAATGTTCAAGAATTCACTAACGTCAATATTATCTAGATTTCTGCATAATCGTACATAAGAAGATTGCGAGCCAAATACATCTCCACCTTTTAACATCAATCAAAGAGGAAACAAAGGATAAACTGCAAGAAGACATATAAAGACGTACAAGTTAAGGAGAGAAAAAATAAAAACAACACTTAGTCGCTTACAGCTGAAATGTATAGAATCTAGGGCACATGATGGGATGGTGGTTCAAGTTAGAGCTACTTAGAGGTCAATTCAAGGGCGTTCCTCCCTCCAGTTATTGTTGTTCAAACAGCTAGCTTTTCATTACATGAAAATTTTATTCGGCTGTTAATAAGATCAATCTAGAAATTTCTTCCTTATAACCTCAAATAAAAAGGAAAGGGCAGCATCAACTAAAAACTTTTCCCACCAGACAATTGATGCATACGTACGGAGATATTTTTTTATCAGTATAAATATATTAATGAAAGGCATCAAGAGGATGTCATCCAATTAAAAAATTGCACCAAAAAAATAAAATGAATCAAACAAACTAACATCCATATGTTGTATAAAAGACAATATCCATTCAAATTCATCTTTGTAGCCACCAAGGCCAACTTTAAAAATAGAACTCTTCAATCTAGCCAACAAAAATCAATGTCCTTAAAATTCCTTTGGTTCCTCTCCCACTAAATCAACCACCCGAAAGAAAAACGGAACTAGCCTTCCCAACTTTCCACTTTTAGGGATTCTAATCACTAACCAAACTTACTTCCCCCCCCCCCCAAAAAAAAAAAATCACCAACCAAACTTCAAAAACATGCTTTGACCCAATGTCCTTAAAACAACTTCGATTCACCTCTAACCCACCACCAAACCTGAAAAAATATGCTTTTCTTTGAAAAGAGAAACCCAACTCATAACAAAACATGATGGTGCCAAATTCCACAACTCATTTTGCCAATGAACAAAAAGTCAAAGAGATGATCACTAGATTCATTCCCCTCCTTGCAACACCACCAGCTCACTAACATCTTTCCATACAATCTTCCCTTAACACACGCCAAATGAAGAAAGCAATTTTTCAAGGTACATCAAATTTCCTCTTCCTCAACCCTACCAGAGTAATATCAACTCAACAAAGCCTCCCAAGCAAGCTAGGGAAGAGTACCAAGTATAAAACAATTAAATTGTTATGCTCATAATCCGGCAAGTTTCTATGCAAGTTGAAATTCCAACTCATTTATTTTATTTTGACAAGCACACAATATTATTAAAGAAGCATTGTGTATCCCTTGTTAACTCAAAAATGTCCAGGAAAAGAGCTTGCAATTTTCTATCATGAAGCCATGGCTGGCTCCAAAATCTAACTCCTACCTCCCTAACCCATATCAAACCATATAAATCTCACCATATCAATCCAATCCATCATAACAATTTTCCAAAGATGTACCACGTGTACCACTTAGTGCCAACAAAAACCATTCACCCTATGAAGAACCATACTTCGCTTCCACCACCTTCTTACAAAATCTATCATTAATACACAAATCTCCGCGCTCATTTCACCAATTGCACAAGTCTAATAGACAAAAAATCATATCCCAATCCACCAAATGATACAATATCACTCGCACTAAAAAAAAAAAATAATAAGAAAAAAGCTTGGGCAACTTCTCAAGCCTCCTCACCACTTATACAAGTGCCTTAAATGGCAATAAAAATTAGTTCATAAACTAGAAAGTGCTCTTAAAAAGCATGATCTGCCTCTTTACCAAAAAAAATACGGAACTCCTGCATTTCAGGGTCTAAATGGATTGAATGAAGAGAACAAATAATAAGAAGAGGCCGTAGTTCAATTGGTAATAACACCGCCAATCAAGGCAGAAGCTGGGGGTTCGAGCCCCGTCAGTCCTGATGGATTTAATAAATACATCAATTCATCCATTTCTGTGACAAGGGGATAGGGAGCAGAATTTCATTCCCAATGGGGGATCTTTATTTTTTCATTTTTTTTTATCTCCTTTCTCAAGTCCTGCTGCTGAATACCCTACTCACAGATAGACTATTCAAGAGTTCCAACCGTGACACTTAAGTCTAATGAAACTACTTTACCATTAGTACAAGGACAGCCTTTACTGACCTTCTTTTAAACTAATCAATAACTCCATCCCACAATTTTTCTGTTCTAAAAGAAAATCCAAAAGGCAACCCTGATTGATGATAGATCCAATTTTAATACCCAAGCTAAAAGCCAACAAATCCATACAATCACATCCCCGATGAAAATCAACTCCGATTTGCCATTTTTTATTCCCAACCAAGATACTGCCACAAAACATAATAACAGCACCCACTGCTGCAGTAGTCCCAACTGGATTGCATCAATTCCACAAGAGATAATGGAATCATCAGCACAAAAAAAAAAAATTTTGAGAAACACCTGCTCTAAACAAGGAGAATAATGTAGTAGACACTACAATCAAGAGAGAGCAAGATTTAGTGTAGAGTCCATTAATAATCCATATTATAAATTTTTGGATTAGAAGAGGCTTCTACTATTATTTTCTATTTTCTTTTTCAATTTCCTTTAACTTTGTGCCGGATACTGCGGCAAGCTCTAAATTTTCTATAAATGATGCAAATATTTGTTTCAAGCATGGAAGAAAACATCTTTGGCAATCAATTATTTGATTGAGTTTGATACATCTCCTACAGGCTAGGTGGCACAGGCTCACTATCAAAGCCGTCATTTGCAAGTCCAACACGTGGACTACTCATCTTGGAGACATGTCAAATTCACCTTTTGCCAAGTTGAATTTTTTTATTTTTATCTGAACATGCCACAAACTCGTTTTGAACTTCTTTTGTAAACTTGATGTTTGAATTATTTGATGGAATGTAAATCACGTAATGACATTTTATTATAGGGATTCATGGAACACTGTTTTGTTAAAATGATGTGTTAGTTATAATTTTGAATGGAATGTAACACATTTAAGTTACAAAATACATGGTATTTAATTTTAGGTAGTGTTATATTGCATTATTTCTATTATATTTCAAGAAAGTATTAACATTTAAGACATATAAAAAATATATTTTCGCCAACTCCCTGTAATGTGTGTCATTTTTTGAAAATTCATAAGTCGGCCTACCCGTGTCATATCAAGTCAGTGTCCCAAGTCGGTCTCCATGCTTCTTAGCCTACAGGTGTGGCGTGCCTTTAGTGTGATTGCTTAGGTTATCTTTTATTGCTTCTCTCTCTCTCCTTCAATACTCATTTCTCTCATAACTCTGTTTTTCACTCCAGATTGCTAGTTTGAGTTTCAGCTCTCAATTAAAACAGCCATTAATCCCTAACAAACCTAAATTAACCTCCAATCCATTACCCAATTATTACAAATCCTCTTTAACTAGAAATATTATCTTCCTAAGATGTCTACCCTAATTTGTAGGTGAGAAACAGAAGATCGCATCAGCTCTGTAATCAGATTATTTACTAGCAAGCACTTGAAGGTGGTGATGCAATAGAAATATAAGACAGTTCACCTACTCATAAAAACATATATATCCGTTTTTTCTTTGTTGGTGTCACAAGACTATAAATATTGAAAAAATAAACAGTAAATAAGCTGATGAAAAAACAAGGACTCAAGCTCTATATAAGACAATATGTTTACATAGCAAACAGGTACAAGCGAGAAAACATACTCAATCAAGAATTCAAATGCAACATCCTTTAGGCTGACTTTTTTCAACTGATTCTTAACAATATATGCAGCATTCTCTCGGCAATATTTTCTCCCACAATCACAATCATTCAAATACAACGTTACCCGACGGACAGAAAGATCATTCTTGAAATTGACTGGGCAAAGTAGTATCTCCTGCACAAACAAAATCAATGGCTTAAAAACGCATAAAAATAATAATAATAATAATAATAAATAAAAATTCACTTTTTTAGAAATGATTACCTTCATCATCTCCCATGAGGAATTACTACTTGGCGAAGAGTCAAGAACTGCCTTATATGCAGGATTCGACATGGCAGTTGCAGCCAACACACCAACTGGTTCGCCAGCAGCAAATAAACCCTTAGTTCCAGGCTTAACCCCATATTCAAATTGAATGATTGAATTGCTACAGACATTCCTGACGGTACCATCATAGCAGATAACAACATCCCGAAGAATGGCCATTAAATTTTTGAACAATGTTCCAGGCTCTGTCAACCCTCGGGATGACCTGACAATTACTTCTCTAGCAGATATAGAATGAACCATCTCTTGAAATGGGTCCAATCCATGAAAAAGACAGCTTCTCACCAACCCAAATTCTTCACAGGGGAAGTCGCGAAACGGATACGTCTTCTGGAAAAGTGAAGCCATATCGCCAACCAAGGACTTGGAGTAAAATTTGCCCTTGTCTGAAAGTTGCAGCCCCAAAAACCCAACTTGTTGAACCACTTTACTAATCGCTGAATCACTCTTTGAATCGACTACGTTACCCATTGCTGATGACTTCAGAACGAAATTAGCAACAGGCACTCTCAGAAGCCGCAAGTGATTCTCCATTTGTAGCTCTACCAGCTCGTTATAGGTCAACCGTAACTGATACAATAATGGTGAAATATCCTGAATGCTATTCTGAATATTATCTAAGACCGTTCTAGCAATAGAAAAATCTTCCAGGCTCACACTGTAGCCTTCTATAAACAAATTCTCCATTAGCATTGGCTGCAACGAGTTGAAGAAATTCAAAACCTCATATGGCCCCTTCTCAAAGAATATTGAGGTAACAATGTCATTGAGAATTGATTGCATTGCATCCCTATTAAAGTCAATTCTTAATATGTCACTTTTAAGAATTAAATGTCTCTCCCCGCTGCAATCAAAGCATCGAGGGAGAGCAGTCTGTAGCATCTGTAATGCAGTCCAACAAGGACCTGACTTGGGGACCTTCAACAAAGAAGGTTGGGGCAAAGGATTTGATAAAAACATTGCTAACTGCTGGGCTGCTGCTCTAGTCAAGAAGTAGTTCTTAAACAAAATCTTTAGGGACAACAATGAATCAGTGGCCATCTGCAAATTGAAGTTGCCAGTATGAGAACTAAGCAACTGTTTTTCTACAGAGAATAGTTCTAAAACCTCTGCCTTCGCAGCCAGGGATTGAGGATAAAATAAATGAACACAGTCCCCATCAAAATCAGCACTAAGAGGCCCACAGATAAGAGGGTTGATCTTGACTGTATGATCATCATGAACATATACTGATAAAGCTTGCAAGGAATGTTTGTGAGTAGTCGGTGGCCTATTAATGAAAACAATATCCCCATCCATTACCCGTCGATGTACCACTTGACCAGGTCTTAAAAATGTATGCCCCTTCGAACCTTCCCTCAGCGAGTATGTTGATGAGCCATCCCTATAGGTTAAACACAATTTTTCATCGACCAGCTTCTGTAGATACTGCATGTTATATTGGGTGACTCTCTCCTCAAATGTTATCCTCTGAGCAATTTCAAAAGGTAGTCCAATTTCATGGACCCCTTTATATGCATCACCTGTAATAACACTCCGGGAAGAGAATCCACTACCCTTTCTGATAAACAGGGTTTTCATCTTCTCAAGCCATGCTTTCGTAGAAGAATTATTTGGTAATTTGCTAATCCCATATCGTGTATCTATATCACGAGATGCCTTATAGAAGATACATGCAAGCAAAACAACACCACAGTAACAGTTTAGGAACATTGCTCTATTTGAATTGCCAAAGGTTAACATTAAAGAACAAATGACAACCAATGACATGGTAAAACAGCTGTCGAGTAAATAAAACCACACCTAATTTCTTTTCTTTTCTTTTTTTTTGGTGGGGGGGGGGGGAAGTATGTAAACAAATTAAATTGAAAGCATGAAGGGGATGCCAATATACAAAAGTGTAAGGCATCAATGGCCAGATTATACTACCCAAAAAAAAAAGAAGCTAGCCAAATTGTCAAAAAATCCAGAAAACTATGAACATCAGGATTGACCTTTCTTGAGAACCATCTAAACAACGCATAAAAAAAAGTAACCTTTAAGCCTCAAAATAGACATCCGTACACTCTGAAAAGTACGTCTATTTCTCTCCCTCAAACAAGCCAACCTATACAAAAAGAAATCAAGACCCAAATCAAAACCACACCTAATTTCTATGACCATGATTATCCAATAATTCAAAGAAGCAATGCTCTGGACTACCTACAAAGCTAATGTAGTAATTTGGGTGAGGAGACGCCCAAGGCCCCTAGAAATGAAAGATCCAATGCTAAATGTCAAACACTTATTGCAGATTTGTTCTCCTTTCGTTCTTGTTCATTTTCTATTTTTTCTGAGGGAGGGGGGTAGAAATAAATAAAGGAATCCAAGGAACAGGTAAGGGGCTGCAGACTCTCCCCCAAACACATACTTGGTAATCATACTAAAAAAAAGATAATATCAAGGAATTTAAGTACCTTGGAAGTACCCCTAACTTCAAGATACTGTGCAACTGCTGCTTGCAAATCATTGGCTTCAACTTCATGAGATTCAAAATTTGGGGCTCCGGACCTTGAACTTTTAATAATCTCAACTTGCTTCAGAACTTTCCTCAATACTGTGATAGAAAGATCCTGGAAGTAATATGAATATAACAATTATTCAAATGAAACTCAAAAAAAAAAAAAAAAAAAGGGTGAAGCAAAGGAAACAAATTAGAAAGAATGCCTAACCGAAGACATGACAGTAATTCCATCTGAAACGTCTGGCACAGACAAACAATTTGGAGGGACTGGTATGTATTGCAGGATGTACCCATCTTGAGGGAAGAACCCTTTCCCAGCAAGCTTTTTCTTAGTTTCCTCGGGTATTTTCTTTAAAATAATCATAACCTGATTATTTTTGGAACCAAAAGAAAACAAGTCAAAAACAAAAATAAACTCAAATACCCATCTCCTCCCCAAAAGACAAAACTAAACAGGTCCAGATTTATACTTCCGCAAAATCCACCCATACAAAGCGGATAAAAGAATTTTTTTTTTTTTAAATCGATACAAAGAGAGCAAGAAGATGCTGATGCATGGAGGAAAAGTATTCTTATACCTATATACAAGAACAAAGGAGATATTCCGAACTGTGCGAACTACCGCGGGATTAAATTAATTAACCATACAATGAAATTATGGGAAAGAGTTATTAAGAGTAGACTAAGAAGGACAACAAACGTTTCAGAGAATCAATTTGGTTTCATGCCTGAGAGATCAACCATGAAGGCTATATCTCTCCTGAGGAGGTTAATGGAACAGTATAGAGAAGGTAAAAAAGATTTACATATGGTGCTCATTGATTTAGAGAAGGCCTATGACCGGCTTCCTAGAGAAATTCTATGGAGAGTATTGGAAAAGAAAGGAGCGTGTGTCGCATATATTGAGACGATAAAGGACATGAATGATAGAGCCATGACATCTATACGGACGAATGGTAGAGACACTAAAGAGTTTCCTATCACGATTGGTCTACACCAAGGCTCAGCATTAAGCCCATACTTGTTTGCTCTAGTTATGTATGAGATTACAAGACATATTCAGGATGAGGTGCCGTTGTGTATGCTATTTGCAGATGATATTGTTTTAGTAGATGAGACGAGAGAATGAGTGAATTTTAAGCTAGAATTGTGGCGGGAAACGTTAGAAACAAAAGGGTTTAGGCTAAGTCGATGCAAAACGGAATATATAAAATGCAAGTTTAGTCAAAGTAGAATAACTGATAGTATAGAAATGAGTTTAGGCACACAAAAGATTGTAGAGAAAGAAAACTCTAGGTACCTTAGATCTATGGTGCAATAGAAAGAAGCGTGTGTCGCATATATTGAGACGATGAAGGACATGTATGATAGAGCCATGACATCTATACGGACGAATAGTGGAGACACTAAAGAGTTTCCTATCACGATTGGTCTACACCAAGGCTCAGCATTAAGCCTATACTTGTTTGCTCTGGTTATGTATGAGATTACAAAACATATTCAGGATGAGGTGCCGTTGTGTATGCTATTTGCAGATGATATTGTTTTAGTAGATGAGACGAGAGAATGAGTGAATGTTAAGCTAGAATTGTGGCGGCAAATGTTAGAAACAAAAGGGTTTAGACTAAGCCGATGCAAAACGGAATATATAAAATGCAAGTTTAGCCAAAGTAGAATAACTGGTAGCATAGAAATGAGTTTAGGCACACAAAAAATTTTAGAGAAAGAAAACTTTAGATACCTTAGATCTATGGTGCAATAAGATGGAAGGATTGATACTGATACAAGTCACAGGATTCAGGTTGAGTGCACCAAATGGAGGAGTGTTTTGTGAGTCTTGTGCAATCGAAAAGTCCCCCTCAAGGTGAAAGGAAAGTATTATAAGATGGCAGTAAGACTAGTGTTGCTATATGGATCAGAGCGTTGGGCAGTAAAGCATAATCATGTTCAGAAGATGGCAGTTGTGGAGATAAGAATGCTAAGATGGATGTGCAGGATTACAAGGAGAGAGAGGATTAGCAACGAGGAGATTAGGGACAAAGTAGGAATATCACCGATTGACGATAAAATAAGAAAAAATCGATTAAGATGGTACAGTCATATTAGAAAGGATCCAACGGAGGCACCTGTTATAAGGTGTGAAAGTATGGAGATTGCCAGGAGTAGGAGAGGAAGAGGAGGACCCAAGAGAAGTTAGAAAGAAACTATTAAACATGACCTTACCTACCTAGATCTAACGGATGACATGACCCTAAACAGATTTGATTAGCGTCGTCAAATCCATATAGCTGACCCCACCTAGTGGGAAAAGGCTTGGTTTGGTTTGGTTTGGTTTGGTTTTAAATCGATTTAAAGGAAATTCAGTCCCATGAAAAGGTGTTCAAGCCCCCCCCCCCGGGAAAGGAAAAATATATACATATATACACTATATACTTTTGTGGAACTAATCCTAGAGTTTTTGAACAACCCCAACAAACTAGGTCATGCCGAGTAGGTCTGAAACGTTAACCTCTACTTCAATTGGTCGAGGTCTCATCGTTCAACTGCTCCATGTGAGCTATTCAAAACAAAACGTTCTCCATGATTTCCTTCCTCTTTAAATTTGAGTGCCCCACCAAGCCTCAAACATTTATTTTGTTCCTCTAGGGAAAAAAAACCCACTACATGCCAAAAATAAGGCAAAATCCCATAATTCCTTTGACAACAACCAGTGAACAAAAAATTGATCAACGAACTTGCCATTTTTCATACAGAAGCAACATCAATTAACTATCACCTTTCTACTCACAATAAGATTATCAATAGTAAGAGCTTTGCCAAGAATCAAACACATAAAAAAGCAACCATGAATGGCGCCACACCTCCAAATATTTATCCAAGGAAAATCCTTCTCCCTCCTTCCTACTACAATATCATAGTAGGATTCACATCAAACACCACCATTTTAGAGAATTCGCCCATCATTATTTGAATATAACATACCCATTGAATTAGAAAAACTGTCAGGCTAGTGGATTCCAGGTTTTATATGCTATATAAGGGATTTTAGTCCTATTAGTCTAGTGGGTAGTGTGTGCAAAAATTATTGATAAGTTCTTCGCCACAAGATTCAAAAAGTTTATCAGTACAATAATCTCCAAGTCACAGAACATTTCCATGGAGGTGACGCAAAACAAGTGACGAATGGGCCACAATATCATTCACGTAGACGAAATGATGTTTGATTCAACACAAAGAAAAAAAATTCCGAATACGAAATCTGAAAAATAAGCTCTCCACAAAGAAATTCTAATTTATTGAGTGATAAAAACTAAGGAAAAATGCTCCCCTACGTTCCTTATATAACTAACAAAGTAGTCCTAATTTAAGTAGGAAACTAATAAGAAAATCCTAAATTAAATAGGAAACAAATAAGAGTGTCCTAAACTAAATCTGAAAAGAAATTTAATTGAATAGGAATCCTAACTAAATCTGAAAAGAAATCTAAACTGAATAGAAATCCTAAATTAAGTAGGATTAAAAGTACTCCTTGGTGAACTTGGACTTGGATTTTTTGGTGGGCTTGGACGTGGTCCCTCATCAAGAGGGGTGTTAAATTATAGATATTGTTCTGGAAACTAATGAGTGTGGTGTTTCTAGCCTAAAATTGCAGGAGTGCAAGGTTGTATTTACCAAAAAGCAAATGGCAGCCCCTGGTGCCTATGCAAGTTGAATATGGAGAAGATATGATCATGTCTATCGACTTCTTGATCCATATTCGGAATAGAAGAGTTCAAGCTATCGTATAAAAGTTTGAACCTCAATATATATACATGTATATATATGAAGTTTGTGGCCATTTTGTGTAGGTGGTCTGTGAGGGAATAGATCCAGATTCGATTGCCTTCTCTTAATTTTTTTGAAAACTTGCAAATGTAATCTGCCCCTTGATGCTTTCTTTAGTAAAATCATGATTACTTACCAACAAAAAAATGAATGTACAATCTGTGCCATTGGAGTTTGTAAATCAAAAAAAAATAATAATAATAACAAATTTCATCAGTTTCAGCCAAGACATAAAGGTGCTGTTTTATCAAACATAATATCTCCAGACTCGAGTATAAACTGATGTGTGTTTTTTTATCAGTTTCAGCCAAGACATCGAGGTGCTGTTTTATCAGACATAAAACGTCCAGACTCAAGTATAAACTGATGTTGTTTCCCCCATGTACATTCATGAACACAAGTAATCATATGTTCTAATTAACATGGGGGACTTCAATCGTTCAAACACATAAATTATCATACAATCAGTGACAAATGCATAACTATCAACGTTTAGAAGAATCAAATATCAAAGTTGAAGCTAAAAATACTTCCATATAGTGAACAAAATAGCTATTTAAACAATTTTTCTAATGTTCCATAAATTGATAGAAATGAAATGTGTCAAAAGTTTCTGGTAATTATATGGCAATTTTCAGTTACAGTATCCAACTTCCTCAACGGATAGGTCCAGAGGCACTGAGAAAAGGTGCACCGTGAATCCTTAAACCATTCCTACCATAGCTCCAGCACAAAATTTTGAAAAGCTTACAATCATCAAATTTTCTAGTTGTCTTCGTGTGCAATTGTATTTATGTCCGAAGGTTGAAACATTCTCCCACAAACTGAAACTCATCATTAATACACCTGAGCTTTTTCAATCATGCATGCTTTGACCCTTTGCAGGTAGAGCATGATGCTTATATGCGACAGGTTGGTGTGCATAGGCTGATTGTTTTCATTTTCACCTGGGCCTTTTGCCCTGTTGTAAGGACAGATGAATTCGATACGGGGTAAAACTCCAAATCTTCACAATTAATCAACAAACATTATGGCCTCCAAGGCGCTATTGATAATAGAATAAAATTGCCGATACAAAAATTCTCAGCCAGCAGGAAAAACATTTATATATAGCTGACAATTAAAGGAGTTCATTACAACAGCCAATAATGCAAGAGTACTATACATATTCAAGAAGCAAGGACAACCTGGGGGGAGCCTAAAACAAGACTCATGGAAATAAATATTAAAAAAATAAAAAAGGATTTACTCACAAATGCAAAGACAATAAGACAGGTAAAAGAGCCAAAATAAAAAGGAAGCCACCAGTAAACACTGCAATCAATACAACAAATTATAACCACAATCAATTGTCAAACAGCATTGAGCAAAATCAAACCTCTGAGGCAAGCAGAGGTCGGCGATAGCCATCACCATATCTGTAACCATATTTTTCTAAAAAATTCCAGGCACCATCTCGGAGTCTTGACCTAGATGGTAGTTTCAACTCCAAATAACAAGCTCCATCTGCCTTTTTAGCCTCTTCGATAGAAATTTGAGAAGCCTCCTACAAAACAAAACAATCGTAAATAAGCACATGTTGAGATTAAAAACACATTGCACAATTTTCCCCCATCATGATTCCAGATGGTGTTTAACTTGGGGGGGGATTACTTCGGCACAAAGGTATTTGTCCTCATCTTAATTTCAACTTGTGACATTTTACTTGCCCAAAAAAACTGCTGACATTTGACTTCAGGATCAAAGAGATAACTTCAGCATAAAGGTTTTAGGAGGATCCAAGCCCAGTGAACTTAGATCATGGGATCAGGATTAGAACCTAATCAGACTGCCAACATTATGTGATATTTTTTTTTTTTTAAACTAACAAACTACATTATGTGATAACTTATACCTCATTAGCATAAGATGTTTAAAAGTTTATTTATACTTTAATTAACTACTTGGGTCAATTCGTTCATATTAATAAGTAAAACTACTATTCCCTTTCCCTCAATGTTCATTACTCTTCTGTTATGTATGAATGTAGAGAGAGAGAGAGAGAGAGAGAGAGAGAGAGAGAGAGAGAGAGAGAGAGAGAGAGCGCCTTTCCCTAAACTACGAAAGATTCACATAATCTCTCATTCTTCAAACATAGGTTTTCAAATTTTGACACGTAAACATAATCTAGGAAGAAACCAAATAGGCTTTTGTCCAAAATAGAGATGGGATCACATACTCACAAAAATGTCATTAAAAGATATTTAAATTCTACCTTCATTCCAGACTATTTTATGCATCCATATATAGAACTTTGAAAACAAAGAATACCATAATTTAAAGTAATACACTCGCATTCATAAGAGGAAAAACAAATTATAAGCATTTATCAGAAATTCTCGCAAATCATGCCCCAAACAAAATTCACATTAGTGCATAAAATGGAAAATAGATAACTAAAATATTTATACTCATAATTTTAGGACTACAAGTGAAAGTTGATGCCACTTAAATGCAAATCCTTCATGCATATTCGATTCATAGTTAAAACCAACTAATAGCAACTTTTGCTTCTTCACCCCCTGCTCAACATATACACACATTTGTTATGCCAGAGGAACTGTGCGCATTATCTTACCTGATGTTTAAGCAGCAGCTTTTTCTGATTACAAATACTTCACATTAATAGTTTATGAATCTCGGTAATGCAAGCTTTCTTACTGATCCAATCAACTGCAGTGGGTGGTGCAATGAGATAAGGCACAACATCACCCAAATTAACCAACTTGTTAGGCATAAGTTCAATTTGTTGTGCTACTAAATGGGCCTCAACAACCTCTTCCTCATTAATTTGGACAACTCTTTAGGTGGCATATCAGTGCAAGGCATATCATCAACAAAATCACCAGAGATTTGGTCATCAAAATCGCAGCTAAATCATCAAATTCTACAAGGTTACGCTATAAACCAACACTTCGAGTTGACCCTCACCATGCTCATCAATGTGTTCTTTAATGACCATGTTGCCATCAAAACTCATTTGACAATAACATTTGGCTTTATGGATGGCAACTACCTCTACCTGATCCAAGGGAACTCCCCTAGTCCAACAGATCATCTTCATAAGCAATAGATCGATATTTTGCTTGAAAACAGCATTTCATCTCATCCCAAGTCCTAAGATGAAGGTTATACTTAAACAAACTCCTCAAAATTGTCCAAAAATTCTGAGCATCACCAATCAACTTTGTACTGGCATAATGCAGTCTTCTAACTTCAAATATTCCATACAATTAAAGAACCAATAAACACTATTGTGTGTACTAGACCACATCAACAGGACCCATGATGCACCCATACCTAAAGGAGACATCAGGGAGAAGCCTCCAGCGAGATGCCACCACAGGGGGAGACTTAGCCATTAGGAGGAGGAAGCCTACAATGGGATTCCACAGCAGGGGGGACTCAGCTAACAGAAAGGATCTCCCGCACAATAATGCGAGAGGACTCATCCTTGGGAACTCTCAATAGGGACACAATAGGAGTTCCCCAAATCCAGAGCAAGATTTAAGAATTTCCCCAATAGCGAATCCCTAGTCATTCACTTGGCAGAACCATTGGATCGTTAGACATCAAATGGCACTGAAAAAACAGTAAGGAGTTGCAAGAGATTTGCCAAAAAATAGTATAGGGTCACCGGAAAACAGTGATGATCACCGAAAGTCACTGGAGATCGGATGACATAGGCAAAACACTAAGGAGTTGCCAAGTAATCGCTGGAAAGTTGGATAGCACCAGAAAACAGCAGGGTGGTCAATGGAAGTTGCTAAAAAACAGTGATGGTCATCGGAAAGTTGCTAGAGATGGGATGGTGTTGTAAAAGGAAAACAAATTGAGAATTTATAGGATTTTTGGGCTCTAATAGCAAGTTGATGTGATACAAGAAAGAAGAATTAAACCAAGGCAGTAGAAATAACCAAGAGAGAGAGAGAGAGAGAAAAGAAGAAAACACAAGAAGGAGAAGGAAAATCAGCTCACAAGCTTTCATTTCATTATCAATTCATAATATTTAACCATAATCTCTACCAACACATGACACCTCTTTAAATAGAAAAACAGAAAAGTTAATCAAAAATCATACCCCTAGGATAGACCATCTAGGGGAGACTAACAACAATTCAAGGGGAATGTTTTTTTTATTTAATAACCTAGGGAGATGTATATAGTTTAAAGGCAACGTTTTCTTTTATTAATAAGGGAATGATCAGTATTTATTGCAACAACCATTTCCAAAGTCTTAATAGGGATGCCTCCGATTAGACCTAATGTCCTCATCAGAAACCCGAGATACTCTTCCATAATAAATCCCTAAGCTCTTCCAAGAGACAATAGAGAAGCCAATACAAATCCCATCTCAAGTATAACACAACCAATAATGGGGCAGCATTATCATCCAGGGTGATTAATGCCAAAACTTCCAAAAAGAGCTAACTATGTGAAAAACAGAGTGCAGGGATGAGGGATCCATCATTCTCTTGGGAACTAAGACCAACAATGAAGGTCACTACGATTTCTTTGGTTCCCTTCTAAATAATGCATCTCTTTTGCTTTCTTGCAATTGGATACATTAATTTATTCACATTTAATCTGATTAATAGTATATCTTCAGCTTTAATATTACACAGAGATAGTGGTATGACATAATTCCATGCCAACACTAAGAATCAAAGAAGTGATAAATGGTTTCCATTCCAAGCGAGGAGAACTGAACAAAACTATAAAGAAATATAAATAGGAACATATACCTCCAACAACACAGGGAGGTGATATCTTATATCAAGCTCAAAAAAACAAGACCTCCAACAACACAGGGAGGTGATATCTTATATCAAGCTCAAAAAAACTAGACAAAATAAACACGACATCCATACCATTCGTTATGACATTTCAGTTTTGAAATTTCTGTACTGACCTCACAACAAGAGGACAGAGCCCTTTCAAGTATACCAATGCTCTTCACCTGAAACTGAGAGTATAAAACCCAATAAGCAAAATCATATGGAATAAAAGGAATGGAATCATAGCATGAACAAGAAAAGAAAAGAGCAGTGATCTAGAAGAACCAGTACATAATATATCCAAACACAAAGAATTGAAGCTCAAAAGCACACCAAATGTGCAACCAGTGACCACAATTGCTGTCTATCAACTTTAGTTCAGAAATAATAAAAAAGGGGAAATATTATTTATTTCACATTCATACTGCAAGTTAACACAATAATATGCTACACAAATCACAGAAGATTTCCAAATATATCATTAAAAAGAAAAATAGAAACACACAGAATACAATCCAGACGGTAAAGAAAATGAAATGCAAAAACATGAGAAGTAATTTAACAAATTTTACTTTGTGATATACATCCACAGGTTGAATGTGGATATGTGAATACGACATGAGCATTAAAATAAGTTGTACACTATATAATATACTTGTCATAAGATACGATTATTAACTAGGAATGTACTTGAACTTTAATAGCATAAGAGAAAAAAATATAATTTCCCTTCATTTGGAAGACCAGAAAATTTTCTTTACCATCAAATATGAGCTGCTACATCTTTATACATTAAAGAGAGGATTCAAGCATCTAATTTCGGTACAGGAGTTGGACACAATCCCACACCCTTGCTCCTGTCACAACCAATAGACACAAATACATGGGAGAAACTAGATGTAAAAGTAACGCTGATTTTGGGCAGGATGATTAAAAGGAAGAACACTGTCTATTTTCTCCTCCAATAAATCCACTGGTACCTTTATCAATATTTAAACCATCACAAATAAATAGTAAAAATAATATTTATATAGGTGGTTCAGTTAAAATACATGAGTTTAGAATTCTAACGTTTTAACATGTTCAGATCCAGTCTTTGAGATAAATGTTGAACTACTGAAAATATCAAATAACCACAAAATGAGAGAGACATGCAGACCGCTTTCATGATCTATAATTTTACCCATTCCAGAGGGGCTTTACTACCTAATTAACTACAAGTAAATCAATCCATAAGGTTCAAGAAGATTCAAGCATTAACTCTAGCATAGAATAGGAAGCTAGGAAGCACGGATACTCTATAGAGACTAGATCACACGTGTAGGACTCAGACATGCAGCAAAGAGTGTCCCTACTTTTTAATTCTTTTTGGCTATAGACACGTTTAGGACATGCTTATTATGAATTATCCTTATTTCTTTCTTAAGAATCCTCAAAGGGCTATGCTTCAAAAATAGCATAAAATGTTTATTATGAATTTTCCTCATTAGGGATGGTTGATAAATCATGTTCGCTTTTTCAAGCCGTGATTTATTCAGTGATAGAATTACATTTCTTTTTTAAATGATGTGCTAATTTACTTTTTTTTACTTTAATAGAAGGTAATTATTGTATGAAGGATATTACAACAATTAAGGTGTAGAATACATATAGAGCATATTTTTTTAATTATAATTAGTGTTTTATTGCATTTTTTTAATTAACTTTGAATAAAATATTTATATATGACATAAAAATATATAAAACTATGCCTTCTTCTGTGTCCCTACAGTGTTGTGTCCTGCATTTTAAAAAAAAAAAAATGATGTGTCATGTGTCCAAATCATGTCATATCACATGTCATGTTTGTGCTTCTTAGATGGGAAGACATCAAACATTACTATACTAAACTAAAAAGCTAAGTAACTCTCACATTGCATAACCAAGAAGTGCACATATAACCTGCCCATTCATCAAGTTCTAAGCCGAAAGTTACATGAAAAAAATCCATTACCTTTCTATTCTTCATCTTTAAGCACTTCAAGCACAACAAGCTCAACAAGCGCTTTAGTTCGCTCAAATGTGAAGGATGATATATAGGAATTGGCAACTCTATATACCCAAAATGACCTGAAAGGTTTAAAAAAATGACAATACTCCAACACTGCTTTCACATGTACTGTGACTATGACTACATGCTCAAACTAAATTTTCTGCTGTCAAATTGCTCAGTATAAGCAGAAATTAACAAAAAATATATATATATGAAAACTTACCCTCACATTGCCCAGGTTCAGCAGCACCGCATGATTCACATTTTCCAGACTCAAGCGGCAAACCAAGGAATGGATTTGCCAGCTGAGTAGCATGGCTTATAGGAAAGTCATTAATCGATGAAGTGCACTAAAAGAAAGAAAGAACAAGAAAAAAAAAATAACAACTTTTTTAGAAAGAATTGTCACGAGATCCAAAGTAATAATTAATTAGTACAAATAATTACAAAATTAATTATGCAAATCAAAATAAAGCATGACAAACGAGAGTATGTCCTTACAATTTCCTGGCAAGTTGCCAAGCCAAATCTGATTCCAGTTATTTTCCCATCCCAAACTGTTGATGATGGACTTTCTTCCATCACTTTCACAGCCAGGCCTGAAAAAAGGTGTCATGAACAAAAAGAAGACCAAAAACCTAATGAGAAACAACAACAAAGATACACGAAATTGGAGTGGGTTCAACAAAAAAGGGCTCTAGGCTTCAAACTGGATCACTTAAAACGAATTCCTAACTTCCAATCAATAAAGCGAAAGGGAAAAAAATAATTACAGAAACAGAAGAAAAGCATCTTCAAGACTGCATGATTCTGGTTTATAGAATTACAAAAGCACCAGAACCCGAGTTAATCTCAGCTCTACAAAAATTAAATTTCCAAAAGAAGCCCTACATTCAAATTTTCAAACCCACTGCCTAGTCGCTGAAAATATTTAACAAGAAACACTGCTTTAGCTCTACAGCACATTTTCTGGAATAAAGATCAGACAAAAGCTTAATAGACATGCAGGTTCGTTCCTACAGAGGTTTTCATATCCTCCTGTCCCAAATGAAGAAAAAATATCAAAATTCAAGCGTTTAATTTCTTCTTTTTCCACATTTTCTGAGCAAAGCATTATGAAATCTAGCTCAGACGCACCCAACATGCAAATACACAAAAGAAACAAACAAACAAAAACAAAACCCCACTAACAACAAAACTAATAGCACTGGAAAACCCTAGTTACGATCAATGTGCAACGGTGGATAGAGAGAGAGAGGGGGGGCCAACTTATTACGGGGGAAAAAAAACAAAAAACAAAAACAAAAACAACCAAACATCATCAACCAGTAAAAACTCTAATTTGGCTATTCATATACAATATCTATACAATCAATGCGAGTAAAGCAACCAGCAATCACTGCCGGAGTAAAGACAGAAACCCCTAACCACCCGAGGGCCAAAACCCTAATTCCGAAGGAATTACAACTGCGAAATGCGAGAAAAAAGAAAAGCTCAGGATAGAAGCCATTACAGTAGAAACAGCGCTTTCCTCTTCGGGACCTTCACTTCCGCCCCGAGAGAAAGACACACACACAGAGTGAAAATGGCTATTGAGCCTCGGTGCATGCAGTGAGAGTGCGCCTTCGGTTTTGGCGTGGGCTTCGACAGCCGTACCGGGTTGAAGGAAAAGCGTTGTGGTTGTGTACGAAATGACCGAACTGGGCTGCTCAGCTGTAGCTATATAGAGCCTTATTTGTGTGTGGTTGATTTAGTTATTAGCTGTGTTTTGGGAGGGTAAAATAGGAATAACATTACCACCAGCATAAAAAATAATAATAATAATAGAAGGAATGACGTTACACGGCAGATGTGGGGGAAAAACAAACTCTGGTTATCATTAAAGGTTCCTGTGCTTAACCATTGAGTTTAATTGACTCCATCTGAACCGTCCATATGGACATTCACGCAGTACGAGCGGGTTGAAAATGTATTGACGGTCCTGATGCGTTTAGGTTAAAAATAGTTAAAGAATGTGTTTGGAATTCTACGCCCCGTTTGGCATCACAAATAAACTCTATAAATCTTTATAAATCTCTAACAATTTTTGTACCTTTAATTTTTTCATCATTACAAATTTTAAAAAATTCTAATATTTCATTAAAAAATAAAAAATTTGGAAATAGGTTAATCAAATGTGTAATTTTTTTATACAATCATATTCTTCGTATCGAAAACTTTCAAACGAGTACTATTGTCGCTATTTTTTGAGAATTTTTTTGAATCCGTAGGAACTTTTTTCTCACGGATTTGATAAACTGTTCCCACGGTTTGTCACTTTTTAGAAAAAATAACACCAAAATCAATCTCAAACAACAGTTTATCTCAATTTATCTTTTTTTCTTACTCCAAACGGAGCCTACAAAACTCAAAAAGTCTTTACAAATTTTTATGAAATTTAAAATTTTTAATTACTGCACGAATTACAAGAGTATAACTTTTACTAACTTTTATAATTTCAAAAACCCCTAAAATATGATTTTGAAACAAATGGGACAAGTTTATTTTAAGCGGTAAGTTAAAAGTTAGCTTTTTTATTTTGTATTTGATATAAATTAATTTTTTTTTTTATCTTTTTTGACCGTTTAACATACTTATCTTTCATAATTAAAAAAAAGTCTTAATATAGGCGGGTAATTTTGATAATATTACCAAAATAATAATAAAAAAAAAACACATTTTTGCTTGCTTTTCAAACGATACTGAGTATGTTTGGAATTGTATAAAAGTGTATAAAATAAAATAAAATTATAAAAGTAAATGTCTTGTAATTCGTGTAGTGAGTGAAAAATTTAAATTTTATTATCTCGTAATTCGTGTTTGTAGAGATTTGTAAGATTTTATTTTGGGTATGTTTGGAGTTGTATAAAAGTGTATAAAATAAAATAAAATTATAAAAGTAAATATCTCGTAATTAGTGCAGTGAGTGAAAATTTTAAATTATATTACTTCGTAATTCGTGTTTATAAAAATTTATAAGATTTTATTTTATTTTATTTAAGTTCAAACGGAGCCTCCTTTATTTTGTATAGCTCTAAACGGAGCCACTTAAATCTTGCTTCACTTTCTCACAATTTTTTAATTATAAAGTAGCTTGAATGAGGGTGGGTTGGGGCGGGGGTATCCTTTTTCAAGTAAAGCTGATAATAGGGTCGAACTCTCATCTAATTTTTTACAAGCTGTGATGGTATAAAAATTGTCGATGAAATTAGTTTAGACCTACCTCTGTACTTGAATTTTTTATGGCTCGGGTTTAAAGTTATATGTATATGTTCATGTCACGTCTCAAAATTTATTAAATCCCAAGATGTGTAAAATAGAATAAATATATCTAATCAGTATAATATTATTAAATTTTAATTAAAATCATAATAAATAACTGAAAGTCAAGTATAATGATTTAATATTACATAATAATATTAAATAATTCAAAGTTGAACTAATGCGTCCCAAATTCATGTATAAATAATGCCGTTGTTTAAATATAAATATTAAATTCATCCAAAAGATAATAATTTAGAACATAATAGCTTTAATTATTTTAATACCCACAAGTTGTTGTGTAATGACCTTGAAAATTTAAATCTTGATTTGATTTTTTTAATTTAAATTTTGTTGTGATATTAATTAAATAAAGTATACCTATTTTGGAAAGGCCACAGTTAGCAATTATAGCCGCATGTTTATATATATTATGTAGAATTCTATGGAAATTGGGAATTGTCAGGGAACTAAATATATATATATATATATAGAAATAGAATTCCAATCAAGGGGTTGTTTGGAGTAAGAAAAAATGAGATAAACTGAAATAAATTGTAGTTTGGGAAAAATTCGTAATGCGTGCAGTGAGAGAAAAAAGTTGATGTGATATAAAGTTAACAGAGATTTATAGAGATTTTTGGAGATTTTCATCAAACCATTGCAAACCAAACGGGGCCCAAGTTGGATTCCAGTGGAAGCCGCACATACGTACATATATATTGGCTCCGTTTAGAATTAAACAAAATAAAATAAAATTTTATAAATTTTTACAAATACAAATTACGAGATAATAAAATTTAAACTCTTCACTCACTGTACGAATTACGAGATATTTATTTTTATAATTTTATTTTATTTTATTTTATATATTTTTATATAACTCCAAACACACTCATTATATGTACTCTAATTTGTAGGAGTCGGCAGATTCAAAAAAAAAAAAAAAAGATAAAGGCAAAGACAATCTTGAATCCACGTTGGATTCATTGATTCGAAGTACTCTAATTTGAAGAAGTCGGCAGATTCAAAAAAAAAAAAAAAAAAAAGATAAAGGCAAAGACAATCTTGAATCCACGTTGGATTAATTGATTCGTGGTATATGAGTGTGTTTAGAGTTGTATAAAAGTGTATGAAATAAAATAAAATTATAAAAGTAAATATCTCGTAATTTGTGTAGTGAGTGAAGGATTTAAATTTTATTATCTTGTAATTCGTATTTATATAGATTTATAAGATTTTATTTTATTTTGTATAATTTCAAACGGAATTATATATATATATATATATATGCTTTGGGAGGCGAATGCCCATAATGGGATTCGAAAAAAAAAAAAAAAAAAAGAGAAAACAAACCGAAATTGAATCCAAATAGGATTCTTTGAGGCGGCTTCACGGCATATATATATATATATATATATATATGCACACTTGAATGGGGCAAACGCCCAGTGAGGCATTCGGCTGAGTAAAAAAAAAAATAATAATAATAATAAGAGAGAAGAAGAAGAGAAGAAAAGGGTAGTTGGTTGGCAGATTTCGGCAGCGTTCGGTTTTTTTTGGTCTTGTCACGGCTAGACGTGAGCGGTGAAGGTAAATTGGGTATTCTTTTTGCAACAAATTCAGATTTAATATTTGAGATAGGGGTAGAATTAAATAAAAATTAAATTTGTTACGTGTGGTTTAATTTTATGAATTCTGTGATTATTTGATTTATTGTTACGTGATCAATTATGTGATTGTTATTGTCTTGTGGATAGAAAAAGTATGTATAACTTGATTTTGATTTGAGGAATTAAATTTAAGTTAATTCAAAATTTTATTATTATTATTTTTAATAAAAAAATTATTTTATTACGAAACCTTCAATAAGAAAAATAAGTATTTTTAAAGAAGGATTTGGATTCGAATAAATAAATAATTATTTATTCGTTGATTTTTACAATTTTAGTTTTGGGTTTTGAGAGGTACCAGGATAAGTAGTTGGTGGTGAAAGCTCCGCTAGTGAAAGACCAGGAACCCGTGCGGGGTTGGGTTATCGTGTCCAATAGACTAGTAACCTACGAAACATTGATGAATTGATATTTTTTATAACCTATGGCTGAGGCATAGGTTGACCAAGTAGCAGTATCTAACCCACTAATTAATAATGTGGTTGGTAAAATAATATATTTTATTTAATATTGTGATCAAAATATTTAAATTTAAATATTTTAACGTGTGATGTATGTTGACATGATATGTTGGAAATTTATAGGACACCCAGGCATGATTTATTTAATTTTTATTTTTCTCCGAGCACCAGTTGATTATTTTAATATACCTTGGTATATTGTGCCCATACCCCTACAGCTTTAGATGCAGGTGTAAGTGTTGCACAAGATAATGGTCGAGATGGGATCGCTTAGGCAAATGCAAGTGTTGCACAAGACAATGGTTGAGATGGGATCACTTAGGTAAAGTAGAGATTTTTTGTTCGTTAATTTTATTTTAGGAAGAAAACTGTACATTTGTTTTCAGTTTATTTTCTTTATTGGATTTTTATGGTATATATATGTCTCGATTTTGGAGACTAGAGATAGATTTATTTATTTGAAATTTCTTTTAGTTGTAGATTATTAATTCTTATTATTAAATATGATTGGCTCGGACTACTATGGATTGATGGTTTTGGTTATTGTGATTGTTTGTTCATGCTCCCGAGTTTGTGGAAAAATTCGAGGCGTGACATGTTGGGTTAGGAATTAAATCACACAATTAACACAATATTTTTACGTGATTCGAGAATTGTTTAGGTCTACTGGAGAGATGAAATTCACTAACTGAATAAAACTTAAGAAATTATAAAGGAAGAATTTCACCAAATTCTCAAACTGTCTCTGTATTTTCTCTCTCATCTCTCACTATGTTTCTCTCTTTTGACTGCACACCTCTCTCATACTCTCTGTTTATTCTTTTCACAACCACGTATTCGGTGCATTATTGCTAAATTTAGTAAAGTCAAAAACTACAATTAATGTTGCATGCAACTTCTAAAATTGCTCATTCCCATAAATTCCATCCATTTTGAGATAGACAACTCAACGCAAGCCGGGTATTTATTCAAATAATTCAGTTGTTTCATACTGTTCTTTTCCTTTACCTCATGAACAGGACCTAAAATATTTGTTTTTTTCTTTTTTTTTTTAATTTGAGCTACTAAAACTCAACAATTAATGTCGCAACTCGAATTTTCTCCAACCCCATAGGTGAACTTATAAATTGTGGTTTTGAAATCTTTAGTCAATTCTTAAACAATCTTTTTGGGCTAAGTTAATGGTAAAACCGACTATACGATACAAAATAGTATAACATACAAATATAGGTTACAATGCATTTTCTAACATTCCAATCGTATTAGTAGTTATGTAAACCAAAACAATGAAATTAAGTTTAAAACTCAAATATTACAATTATCTAATAATTACTATTACAAACCAATGCACTTAGTAGAATTTCTTAATGACGGGCAAAAACAAGAATAAAGCACCAGCCTGATATAATTTCAAGAAATATTAGCTTTCTCAGTTTTTTCTTTCATTTTCTCATGCTCACTACCCTGAAAATTTTTCGCTCTCCCAATTTTTTCTTTCATTTTCTTGTGTTCACTACCCTAAAAATTTATTCCACAGAATGAGTGAGTTGTTAAAACTCAGTACTTAAAATCTCTTAGATGTTACATGCAGTGATCACAATACTAGACTGTATTTGTGACCTAGTACAATAATTATGACAAGGTGGCATGCCATTCTTGAAACAAATAATTTAAATGATCATGATAAAATAACGTAAAATTATACTCACAACAATTAGAAATAATTAATTGCAGTAACCATTATTTCACCTACACGTTAAATATCTTAATATTATAATTTTGTACCACAATGAAATTGGTGTCGTAGCGGTAGAGATCTCAAATTCAAAATTTAAAAATATTGAGATAAGACCATATAACAATACCAATTTGATGTACTTTTTATTCTTTAATACTTAATATTAATCATAAATTGCCAATCATAGGAAAGCGTTTTATTTGAAAAATTCCTTGATTTATCACATTCCTAATCTCATTTACTCTTGGTATAGTAAGTCATACTTTTATGAGTATTGCTTTATTTATAATACGTTGAGTTTTGACTTTAATATGTTATTCGATGAGAAAATAAAACCCTCATGATATGTTATAACTAATTCTCAATATAAAAATTAAATAAAACTTACAAAATAAAAATTATTTAAAAAATATATTTACGACCCATACCAATAATTACTTATTAAAGAGGTTGTTTGGCAAAATAAAAAAAATAAATTTGCATCATATATTGACACATGGTACTTTCGAAATTAGTTGGGTATTTAATAAAAATTTGTAAGAGTTAAAGAAAATTAGTAAAAGTTTGAGATTATTAGAAAAAATCAGTAAAAGTTGAAAATATATTTGGGGAAAATTGAAAAAAAAAATTTGATAAAAGGTAATTTTTTTATTTTTTATTTTTTTGTAAAAGTTTATGGGCCAAACGTACATGGGATTCAATAAAATGACAAGTTACATGCGAATTTATATCGACTTTTTTATTTTTATTTTTTTGTCTTTCATAACCACACTACACACTTCTTTTATTAGATAAATTCAATGTCATACTTTATCTGGTCACAATATTTGAATTAAAAGTTAAAAAGTTAAATATCTTAAAAAATATTCAATTTTTTTTATACGTATATAAATTTTTTTATTTGGAAGATTTTTATAATTTTTTATCTACATGAATAATTTGACTAAAGACTACTAAATAAAAAAAATTAAATTTGATAAAATAACTATATAAAATGAAAATAAAATAAAAAATAAAAACCAAATTTTTTAATGTCCAAAGCAAGCTCTAGGTAGGGTTGGGAAGTAAAAAAGTTATTTTTTTTTTGTAGTTGGCAAAAAATTAGTTTTTTTTTTTTGTTTGAAAAGGGAAAAAAAGTTAATTTTTTAGTAAATAACTCTTTAGTTTTATTTTTAATTTAACATTTTTATCTTTCCAAAATTGAAGGAAGTTTAAAATATAAAAAAATAAATTTAATTATAAAAAAAACCGATAAATTAAATAGCTAAAAAGTTAACCACTTTTAGGCATGGTTTGGGAACCATTAGTACTTGCTTTTTTTGTATTTGGGAAGCATGCCAAAAGCATTTTTTTTATATATTGACATTTTTGCCTTCGTTGCTTTATATTATTTTTTAAAATTACCTTAAACCAATAAAAAGGTAATTTCATAATTTTAAATTTAATTATTAACACATTTTATAATAAACTAAAAAAAAAATATACTTTTAACACGAGTTCCAAACCATGCCTCAGGCGCGCACATAACAGAGAGCCAAAGCAAATTTTGAAACTTGAATGGCCGGAACTAAAAGGTTTTGAATTGCGAGATGTTGATTTTGTGGCGGTAATTCATTGTGGGTCACACACAAACTCTTTTTTTTTTTTTTTTTTTTGGTAATTGGTCACACACAAACTCATCCACGTTGACACCATTATAATGTGTTTAGGGGCTATTGGATGCAACAAATAGGAGTTTTCATAAATAATACACCCTTATAAGTTTTGATGTGATTTTTTTTTGCTTGATTTGGAAAGTAAAATTTTTCCCCTCTAAAAATTATCCCTCCTTCTTAATCTTGGAAGAAAGTGCATTATTTTTGGAGAGAGTTTGAACTCTCTAAAAATTATCCCCCCCTTATATAGACTAAATTGAATCATTATACCCCTTCTCATCCCCCTTTATCACCTACAAAATGTATTTTATATTAGAAATAAATTTTTTTTAATGAAAAATGTATTAAAAATTTATATTAATAAAAATAAAAAATATAATTTTTTTCCAAATAAGGGGTCGTGTGATTAAAAATATATATTTTTTCCAAATTGGAGGTGATGTGATTTTAAGATAATATTATTTTTTAACAAATATAATAATATTATTTTTTAGCAAATTTATACAAAATTACACATATATTGATTTTTTTAAATAAGGAGAAAAAAATAAGCGACTAAGGAAGTTTCGGATAAATTGGGATGTTATTGTCTACGAAACTAATTTATATATTTTATAAAGTTTGATTTATTAATAACATAATTTATTTATAATTAATTTGTCTAAAATTAATTTGTACTAGTTGGTTTTCACCTTATATAATTAACATAAAC
This sequence comes from Vitellaria paradoxa, assembly GCA_019916065.1. Classification (NCBI taxonomy): domain Eukaryota; kingdom Viridiplantae; phylum Streptophyta; class Magnoliopsida; order Ericales; family Sapotaceae; genus Vitellaria; species Vitellaria paradoxa. The sequence continues at coordinate 27,868,246 of CM034243.1, forward strand.
ATATAATTAAGTTTGGGTAACTAAGTTTAATTTAATGAGTAACCAAGTTTTGAGACACCACAAGGGCAAAAGAGTCATTTGAGTATTTTTCTATCATTTACCTCATTTTATTTATAAAATATCCAAACTAAGTCAAAAGTTATCTCCCTCCATAAACATCACATCAATATAGGCCAACCTTCTAAAAATAATGCCCCCTCTTATCTTATACCCCTTCTAAAACTTATCCCCCTGAAATTTTAGTACCATCCAATCAGGCCCTTAAAGTTATAAAAATTAGTAATGTAATTGGAGTTATAAAAGTTAGTTTAAGATTTGATTTGAGAAGCAAAAAAAATTAGGTGGCTTTTAGTTTACTTTTTATTTTTTATATTTATTTTATGTGTTAACAATCTCAAAACGAGAAAACAGAAAATGTTCTGTTTACCTTATGTTAAGATTTTTCTTATTTTTTGTTAAAAAATTTCAAAATGAATTTTTCTTATTTTTCATTTTATGTGCAAACTAATTTTCTGTTTCAAAAAACATATTTGAAAATACAAGTAATCAAATGAGTTTTGAACTGTTTTTCCTATTTTCCAAAGCACAAAATTAAAAATAAGCTCAAAATAGAAAATAGAAAAATAAACTAAATGACATCTTAATTTTTTAATATCTATAAAGCTAGGTTATTTTGTGTTTGGAAAGTGAAAAAAACTAATTTTTTAGTAACTAACTTTATAACTTTTTATTAATTTGACATTTTTGTCTTTCAAAATTTAAAAGAAGTTTAAAATGTAAAAGGGTGTCATTTTAGAAAAAGTCAAAAATCTGATAGCTAGTAACTCCAGCTAGTAGCTATTTTTGCCAAGCGATGCCTAATTTGTAAAAGTTGTAATTTCGTAATTTATGTAATGAGTAAAAATTTAAATTTTAGATCATTTGGTTCGCTAAAAATTACTGAAAATTTCTAAAAATTTTTGAAAATTATTCACTTTTTATCTTACTACATAAATTATGAGCCATAAATTATCTCACTTTATCTAATTTTATCTCATTTTTTATTACTCTAAATATACCATTTATAGATATTTGTGGAGTTTCGTAAAACTCTAAATGAATCCTAAATTGAAATTAACGTCTTAAATATATTTATATACTTTTAATTCAAAAATATGAATATATTTAAATTATTAGATATTAATTAAATAATTCGAAGGTCGGTTATCACTCACCTGACGGCTCAACCAATGTCAGCCTTCCTTTTCTAAGTTCTGAGAATATCTAAATTTAAAATATATTATGCTATTAGGGTGTTGTATTAAAAAAATAAATAAATCATAAAACTAGTAGTGACTTTAAATTTCATTGTAACCCCCCCCCCCAAAAAAAAAAGACCTAAGCCACTATAACCTGTTATTGAACTAGCAATTCGAAAAAATGGCTCATAATTCATTTCAATCGATTAATTGAAAATTCCTTAAATATTAACACTTTTATTTAATTGTTATTTTTATACAAATTAAAATGTCCATGTTGTTCTAAATTATAAACAATTATTAATTTTTAATAAGCTCACAAAATTAATATTTAATTGTTTATATAAAACAAATCTTTTTAATTAAAAAATAACTAATAATGAATTTATAAAAATAAATAATTAACATTAGAAATAATATCCAAAAAATGTTAGTTTTTTAGGTAATTTTTAATTATTTTAACAGTTATTTTTATATACAACATAACGGTTTAATCCTATCTAGCACAAACGTTGAAATATGACCCTTGACCCAATTACTTTTTTTGGAGACACTTAATAGTCCAATTTTTAAAATTTTTCTAAACAAAAATTTAACTTTAACTCCATGAAGAATTTTGTTAGCTTATGGCCATACAAATTGAAGGTGATGGACCCAAATTATTATTAAGACGGGTTAAAGTAAAATTATTTAAATCATTAGAAATTGCTAAAATCAAATTTATCAAAATTTCAATGGATAACATACTACTTTTTGTAACATATATCCAAAAATAAAGTTTAAACAAGACCTTAGGTGGACCCAGGTTTAGAATTTGCCTAGATTGAATAAAGAGTTTAAAAATAAAGTAGGTTAAGTTAGAAAAATTTAAGTTAACATACTACTTTTTGTAACATATATCCAAAAATAAAGTTTAAACAAGACCTTAGGCAGACCCGGGTTTAGAATTCGCCTAGATTGAATAAAGAGTTTAAAAATAAAGTAGGTTAAGTTATAAAAATTTAAGTTGAACGAAGAGTTTAAAAGTTTAAACATGACTTTAAGTGGACCTAAATTTAGGGTTCGCTTAAATTTAATAAAAAGTCTAAAAATTAAGTAGACTAAGTTATAAAGATTTAAGTTGAGCAAAAGATTTGAAGGCAGAGTGGGTTAGCTAGGTTACAAAAATATAGGATGAACAAAAGGTTTAAAGGTAGACTGGGTTAATGGAAGCTTTGAACAATTAATGTGAATATGGTTCTGTTGGGCAAAGGTTTATAAAATTAGTTTTATTATTGATTTTGATAATAACAAATATTGAATTAAATTTTCACAAATTAATTTTCAAATAGACATTGTATGAAATGTTACAATTCATTTTAATTTGAAAGATTCAAGACAATATGTTTGGAATAAATTGATATTATTTTTTAGGTATTTTTACAAAATTTGGATGAAGAAATAGAAGAATTTCAAAGTTTGGAGTGATGGAAACTAAAGAAAGATAAAGACTTAGAGTTTAACTCGGATGAACATATAAATCAAACACATGTTAGTATACGATGATATTAGAAGATCTAACGGTTTGATTTTCATGAAATTTTACTGTAGTGAGCTAGACTTCCATATCTATGACTTTCTTGAAGGAAAGTTTTATGGATCTAAAGTTAAGATGTTCAAAAATGGGTTGGAAAATTAGTCATTACGAAAGAGATCTTAATTCGGAATTTTGAAGCAAGTCTTGGTTTTTGAGACATAACTCATACTCTACAGCTTTAAAAAATCTAATTTTTTTTGTGTGAAAAGAAGACTTATAAATTTATAACTTTTGTAGTTTAAGTTTTTTCAAAGTCCAAAAGTATCATGGTGAAACAGTAACCTTAATTGGAAATATAGATTCAAATTGTTAGAAAAATCTATTTGGAGCTTGTCTCGGTTCGGAGGCTATATCTGAAGATCTAAACGTTGCATGAAGCTTAAATTTGGCTAGATGATAGTTGACTTACACATCTACAAAGTTATATTCTAAGGCAACATTAATTATGAACGTTACGAGGGTGAAAAAGGGTCATAAATGTATCTCAAAAAATCTGAAACTAAAAGATAGCATTGGAAGTAAGGAAATTTAATTTCTTTCAATGGCAAAAGTGTCTTTTCATTTAGTAACCGCTATTTGAAAATTTTTGCCTATAAATACAGTCTCAAACTCAGATTTAATAAGAAGAAAAAAGAAAGAAATAAGTGCTTACGAAGAGAAACGAGAAAGTTCATCATTTTGCAAACTTCATACTCTTGTGCTTTATCTTTCACATTCAACTTATGAGAGTTTCTTTTTTGATTTGATTGAATTTTAAACTCATCATCATTATTGTAAAAAAAGGAAATCTATATAACCCTTTTAATTTATGAGAGTTGGGCAAACTCTTGTTGGTTTTGGTTTATGTGTTGGAACTAAGACAATAGATATTCTTTGAGAGAGACTTGTAGAGTGATTTGGGAATAGAATCACTTGATGTGAGTGATTTGGGGATAGAATCACTTGAAAAGGTTTTTTAGCACATTTGGAAACTAGTGTGTAACAAACTCTTCAAAGAATAGCGGAGAAATCTCAAGAAAGGGCTTGGGGAGTGGACATAGGCGACATTAAATCCGAATCACTATAAATCAATCGTGTTTCCTTCTCTTTTTTCTCTTTATATTTATTACGAACACAAGCACTCACTCTTTATTCACAAATATGAAATATATATTTAAGTACATTTCATATTTGATTATCCTTTTTATTTTGACACATTTGTTCTAGGGGTTGAAATTTCTATTTTGCAAAACTTTTTCAAGTAACCCTATTCACCCCCTCTAGTGTTGCTATTTGGGACAGTAGGTTCTATAGTTAAGGGAAAATGTAAGCTTTCAATAATCAGTAGGAACATTAAATGTCATTCAAATTCGAAAGTTTTCGAAGTGAGAGATATAAATAAATTGTTTAAAAAGATATGGGTAATATGATGTAGCTTTTATGCGTGAAAGGTAGGGAAGATAAAAAGATGAGTAATTGAAGAAAATACAACAGTTATAGGAAGATGAAAACTTTCAACAATTAATGGGAATATCGTGTTATATTTACAGGAAGATGAAAGTTTTCAATAATTGATGGAAATATTAAATGTCATTCAAATTTAAGAGTTTTGGAAATGAGGAATTCAAATGAAATTGTTTAAAAAAATATGATAATATGGTCTAGCTTCTGTTGTGTAAAACGTAAGGAAGACAAAATGATGATTAATTAACGAGGGTGTTACAGTTACAGCAAGATGAAAGTTTTCAACAATTAATGGGAATATGGTGTTATATTTATGGGAAGATGGAGACTTTCAATAATTAATGTGAATAATAAATGTCATTCAAATTTGAGAGTTTTTGTAACGAGGGATGCAAATAAAATTGTTTAAGAAGATACAGGTAATATGGTCTAGCTTCTTGTGTGTGAAACACAAGTAAGACAAAAAGATGAGTCATTGAAGAGGGTGCTACAGTTACGGGAAGATGGAAGTTTTCAACAATTAATGAGAATATGGTGCTATCGTTATGAGAAGATGAAATAAATGTTCATTCAAATTTGAGAGTTTTATAAATGAATGACGTAAATAAAATTATTTAAAAAGATATAGATAATATGGTCTAGTTTATTTTGTGTGAAACGTAAAGAAGACAAAAATATAAGTAATTGAAGAGGGTGGCATAGTTATAGGAAAATGGAAGTTTTCAACAATTAAAATGAATATTAAATATTCGACTGTTCAACGCGCTTACACGTGCTTCTGATTGTTTAATGTGCTTCCATGTGCCTCTGAATGCATTTTCACGTGCCTCTGACTATTTAACGTACTTCAATGCACATTTGCATGCAATTCCACAAGCCTCTGACTATTCAACGCGTTTTCACGCATTGTGTTTCTATGTACTTTTGACTATTCCATGCACTTTCAAGCACTGCCACTCAGGTTACTCGACTTTGTGTGCTACTGCTCCTCATTTGGCTTCACCTTCAGCTGGTTTAGTTGCCATTTACAATTAATTTCTCTTTCTATTTGGTGAAGTGATTAATCCCTATGGAAAAAAAAGTCTTCCAATCAGAGGAAATTTTCACCCTCTAATGATCTACTTTGTTGTTCACCAACTATAGTAATAATGGTTCCATTCATAGGAAACTTGATATTGATATGATATAAAGATGTATTAACATCCTTTGGGAAACTTAAATAGGTATAGAAGATACCAATTTGAGTTTGGAGACTAAGAACCAGATTGAACCAATCGAAGATGAGCAGGATGAGGAACAGTGGCACAAAAGCCAGGTGGCTGAGTAACAATTATGTGGAAGTGCATAGAACAGTTGAAAACTCGTAAAAGCATAGTGCGTGGAAACGCGTGGAGCAATCGAAGGTGCGTTGAGCAATCGAAAGCGCACCTTCAGACACTACACCAATTTAGAACCTAGAGCTAGTTTGTGTTGGCTCTTGGGCTACGGAATCGAACATAAGGGCCATTGTTGTTGGGATCCTATTTCCCATTGTTTTCGTGTCTCCTATCATGTCATCTTCTGGGAATACAAAATGTTCTTGTTTGTCTTTACATTTTCACTTCCATTTTCTCTACTCTGTCTTTTTTTGTTGAACCCAATTCAGAAAACTACCCAAATAAATGTTTAATTTATTTGTTGCTGTAAGAGTAGTCTTGTCTCATTGGCATTGCGCGACACTTAAGTACAACTTAAGCATGGTTTACACGCAGTTGGCTTGCTGCTGCTCCTCTGTTCTTCGCCACTGCGATTGGCATTGATCGAGGACCTCCTCTTGAACAATCAGATCACACCGAGAATTATCCATGATGATCCATGCTTTTTACGCCGCGTCCTATGATACCAAGGACCCCCACTACATCTCTTCTCAGCTGCCATTATCTTCTGTCCAATGCCAGCCAACAGTAAAACCATATTAGCCAGTACATCAACTTTAAGTCTACAATTCATCCATTTAAAACAAAGTCACATTTTTACCATATTTACTAAACTAGAATTTTCCAATTACCTTTAATACACAATTCACCAATTGCCTTTTATCCATCCGACGACACTTTTTACCAAATTTATCGAATTACCCTTTTTCCAATTATCCTTAATACACAACTCACTAATTGCCTTTTACCATTCTATTGTAAATTAGCACATCACTTTTTCCCTTTTACTCATTCTATCTTATACTCTTTTCTTACCATATTATTTTTTTTTTCAAACAACCAAACTCCCTCTGAATGGTTATATGGGTCATTTCTTCCTAAGGGTCTCTTCTTCTCTATGATCTCCTTCGTGTTTTTTTCCTATGTTTATTTTATTCATCTTCTACATTATGGATGCACCAAATTAGAACCGCGAGCTTTCTGTGTTGCTTCTTGAGCTATGGAATCGAATGTAAGGGCTATCATTGTTTGGATCTCATTTCCAATCATCTTTGTGTCTCCCATCATGTCGTCTTTTGGAAACACAAAATGTTCTCATCTATCTCCACCTTTCCGCTTCCATCTTCCCGTACTTCGTGTTTCTTTATTGACCCCTTAGTTTCCTTGTATTAGACTTAGCATATTCTATTACCTTGTATATTTGATTTCTTAAACCTATATATATACTTGTATATTCTTCTTATTTCAATACACAAAACATAATATTTTCCTATAATTTTTCTTGTTCTGTTCGTTTTAATATGGTATCAGAGCCCATAGTTTTTTACTTTGGATAGATTAAGCCTTGCCGCCATGGTTCCTTCTCATGTTACTAGCCCCCGCCCCTGCCTCCATACTTTCTTTACGCTACTGCCTGGATCAATGCACTTCTATGTGCTTTTGCATGCACTTCCACATGCTTTCAATTATTCAATGTACTTCTATGCGTCTCCACACGCATCTCTAACCATTCAACGCACTTCCACGCATCTCTAACTGTTCAATGCACTTCCATGCACGTCAGTGCATTTTCACGTGTCTCTGGTTATTTAATGCGCTTCCATGCACCTCTGCATATGCCTTCGATTGCTCAACGCGCTTCCACACGCCTTCGATTGCTCGACACATTTCCACGTGCTGCGCTTCTACTTGATTTTGACTATTCCACGTGCTTTCACACATTGCCACCCAAAATACTCGGCTTTTGTGACATTGCTCCTTATTCGGCTTTACCTTTAGCCGGTTCAATCCGGTTCTTAGACTTCAAACTCAAGTTGGTTTCTGTTATACTTCTTTGAGTTTACTAGAAATGTTAGAATATATTATTAAATATATTTTATATCTTCTAATACCATTGTTAGAATATATTATTACATATATATTCCATTACCATATATGATTTAGTATATTCTAAATTATATTATTTTTCATATATAAATTATTCTAATCTATAAGTATAGGATTTAGTCTCTTTGTAAAGATACACGTGAATATATATTCTTTTATTTTCTCTCTTACTATTATTCATTTCTAACAAATATAATATAGTATATTATATGCACTTAAACAATTACAATTTTGTTCCTAAAATAAAAGTAATTAAACTATTGGGCTTATGACTATTTGATTGTGAATTGTTGTCATGTGGTATACATTTTTAATTGATAGTTAAATGATTAGTTTTGTAAAGTTATTTGAATGTATAAATACTAATTAAATTTATATGTACTATGTTATTTGTAATTTATTTAAATAAGATTTTTTTTACTTGATATGAAGAGCAATAAAAATCTTGATAAAAGAAAATCTACATATATATTCATAAATATATTTGTTAGGTGTTACACATCAATTGTTTTTAAAAAATTCGAATTTTAAACGGGTATTTAGTGAGTCTTTTTAAACCGGTATTTAACAGGTAAGACAAGATGAGTTTGGGATTTTAATTAGTAAAACAAATAGGTTTGAGATAGTAATGATAGAAAAAAATGGGTTTGAGATGGTAATGAGTAGGAAAAAATAATAGATTTAATAATAATAATGACTAATTAGACGGGTGACTGACCAACTTACATTCCTAGAAGTGGTGGAATCTAAAAAGAGAGAAATAAGTGACTTTTAATAATACAATGTTTAGGGAAAAAATTGAATTTATATGATGAAGTAAATGTTATGTTGAATGAAATGACAAGATGTTACTAACTAATTGGTTGTAAAGATATTATATATATTGCATTTCAAAAAAAAAAAAAAAAGATTTTAGATATATTAAATAGATCATTCTCAAAAAAGACTTGGTGCTAAAATAAGAAGGTAAAGTGGCGATTAAGGTTCCAAGAGACTGTTATAGGAATTTGTTTAGTGTAAGGATAAGGATGTATATGAATGATACAAATTGGTTGAAAAAAATTAAGATAGTAACTATAGAAGTTAGATATAAGGCCATCAATTAATTATATAATAAGTTAGTGATAAAAAATGAGTAGAAAATTTTTATAAATTTAGCTAAAATAAAAAAAAATAGAAAAAGTAAGAACTTATATTAGATTAAGTATATAAGCATCTTGCAAGTGTAAAAAAAATGATAATAAAATAGTTTTAGTAAAATTAGAGTATTAGAAGAATGTAAAAAAGTCAATTTTATACGTATACATTATTTAATAATTATCAAAAATTTGAGAGATCTTAATAACTCTATTGATGATAGAAATGTTAGTGTTGTGTATAAGAATAAATTTGTAGAAGTAAATGAGGATATAAATATAGAAAAAATTGTAGGTCCTCTGGTATTTCGATTGTAACTCAAAACTGCATTAGTGTTGACCACATAGGCTGACAAAATTGTTGATAGAATCTTTTATATCAATAAGAAACCTTACTATGGAGGAAAAATATTTTCGTCTCTACTATAATGGTAAAAGGGATGTCCAAAATTGTCATATGATTTACGATATGAAATTTTAGGACAATCTTACTCATGCAAGATTAAGATGAGTGACAATATCATGTAACCACTGATTTTATACGAAGTGATCGATTATAGAAGTTATTTTTCTAATAAGAATATTGATTGAAAAATATAGAGAAAAAAGAAAGGTTTTTACATGATTTTTTTATTTAAATAAAATATATGATATGATTTTAAGAGAAATTTCATGATTGATGTTGAAAATAAATAAGTAATTGTGAAATTTATTAAAGTAATTAAAGACGTGTATGACAAAGCAATTACTAGTGTAAGAACTATTCATAATGATACAAATAAGTTTTAAATTGTGATTGATTTGCACGAATGATCCACTTTAATCTCTTAGCTTTTCACTATGGTTATGGATGGGCTTATAACCAATGATATTCATTCAAGATGACATCTCTTAGGTGTATGTTGTTCTTAAATGATATTGTACTGATAGATGAAAGTAGGTACGAGTTTATCATAAGTTAAAACTTCGATAGGCATATTTTGGAGTCTAGAAGTTTCAGAAAAAGTATATATATATATTACAATTGAAGTAAAACCAAAACTATGAATGTGGTTATAGTATTTATGATCAAGAAAAGTGAAAAATATTATCATTTTTTGTATGTTGGATATATTATCCTTGGAAATGGAGTGGTTGAAGAGGATGTTTTCCTGAGAATTCGAGTAAGGTAGTTAAAATGGAGAAATATCTCAAGTATTTTACATGATAGTTAAATATTTATTAAGTTGAAAAAAAAAATTTATAAGAGAGTTCTAAGACTAACTTTGCTTTAGGGTACAGAGTGTTAGCTGTCGTAAAATGAGTATGGTGAAAACGATGATGATAATACGAATGTCTATTAATACAAGAAAATATAGAAAGAAATGAATATATCGCAAAAAAAATAATTTTTTTTTGAGGTGACACCAATAAAAGAGAAATTAAGAAATTATCGTTTCATACGGCTTAGTCATGTTAAACATAGATCTAAAAATGTATAAAATAGTAACTGAAAAGTAGGTGTAAAAAGAATAAAAGGTAAATATAAGATTACATGTACCAAAATTGTAAAGAAAAATTATGGCTCAGTTTGTTTCGGTAGAAAATGTTTTCCAAAGAATAATTTTATTCATATTTTTTAAATAACTTCACAGAAAACATAACCCTTAATAGAAATGAATGGAGAAAAAAAAAATTATGTAGCAAACCCAAATAAGTTTGGGGCCAAAACTTTATTGAATCGATTTGTATGGAACATAATTATAACCGAATATATTATTCATAAATTGCAATAAAAATAATTCAAATAATAGTCTATTTTATTAAATCATTGAAATTTTCTTTTAAATCAATGAAGTTAACTTGATAAACTAAATTCATAAAATGAAAAGAAGATATGCAAAAACAATATAACTGTGTATTTATCTTTTTAAGAATATTACTCTCACGTGAGGAAAAATAAAAATATTTCCAACTCAATTAATTGGTTGAAAACTGAAACGAATAATCGAAACAAAATTTATTTAAAAATTACATTTTATTATCCACACTAACCATTCCTAAAGTTAGATGGGCATTTAAAATTTCTTGTGGTGTTGTAGATATTTCAAAATAATGACAGAAATTCATATTAGTTTATTTTTGTCTTTCTTAATCCCATAACACTTCCTATACCAAATAAAATCAAATGTCTACATCACAATATTTGAGCTAAATTTAGTTTGTATGAAATTTTCACAAGGAGTCAAAGTCAAAATTTTTGAATTTCAAAACACCCAAGTTAAAATTTCTTCAAGTTAAGGGGAGTACCATACGAATTAAGTGTTAGTGAAATTAAAATGTAACTTTAGAAATTGAAGTTGCATCTTCAATTTTTAAATTCTTATAAAAGTTTATCTAATGAGTGAAAATGTTTTAATTTTGATCATTGAGTTAAATTTCACATAAATTCAAAGGCTCGAACTCAAATTTAAATTTTTAAAATTGTAGTTGAATATCAGGATTCTCTCTTTTGTAATACACTGTATTTTTTTATTATAAATATTTTCAAATATAAGCAAGGCTAGCAAATACTTATAAAAGGAATGAAGGAAATATGGATCAATTTCAACTTCCTGAATTAACTTTCTCACTCATGTTAATTATTGCACAAGTCAATCATCTCAAATCTTATTTAATGATTTAATCAAATCAACAGAAATTTAATTTCTTTCAACTTATATAGTGTTGAAGTAGTAGCTTAGGTAAGATGTCTTGATCATTTGATAGCAAGTGGCAAGCTGTATTGTCCATTGAATTACAAAATTGGCGATGCTCTTTCACGTACTAAGCTCCAAAATCATCGTTTATAAGTGACCTCTTTTAAGTAGTTTTTGAAACATGAAAGTAGCTAAAGATAGAATCATCTTTTATCTGTGAGCTTTCAGGTAGTTTTGAAACAGTAAATCAAAGTAGCGAAAAGTACGAAAATGGACATGTTTCTATGCACTAAAATTTTTGTAATACAACTAACCATAAATCCATTTACCATGATCTGTATTCTTTTTGCGGGGAGGGGGGATTTTTAGATCATTTTATCTTCAGCTTATTTAAAATTCATTTGAAAATTGTGGGATTGTAACACAAACCATGTTACTTGAGACCGCACAAGTTCAATTCAGTCATAGGCTTGCTTAGGCTTAACTTGAAATATAAATGAATCAAACATAAACTACCATTTTAGTTGCTTATATTATTGAACCCAATTAGAATTTAGCTTGATTAATATTATGTAAAATATTAAACTTTCGTGTTTGACTTTAGATCGATTCAATGAGAGACACACTTGGGATGGATTCGAAAGAGAAAACGAATAAAACCTAAACCAAGTTTTTAAGTTTATTAAGTTTAATTAGCTTAATTTAAATATTATAATACTCGATCTGGTTTATTAACATCCTAAATAGTTTTGACTTCTGTTACATTTACATATATTTTGATGATGTTTGGATGGCAAAAAAAAAAAGTTAGTATAAAAGTGACCCGTGACAAAATTTGATTGGAGGAAGTTGAAAAAAGTTGGAGTTTTTTATTTTTTATTTTTGGTAAACTAAATACCTCAGACTCCATTTTTTTTTTAAGATATATACATACATACATATATATATATGTATATAACTCACTATGAAGACAAGTTGACCCAACATAATCTAATTCAAGAGCAAAATTACGTCCAACAAGAAGCATTAGCATTAGCAGAGTTTGAAGCACAACCAAAATTTACGGGCAAAACCAACAAGAGCCAGTTTCTTATGGGGTGGCTCAAATCCAAGTACATGAGCACGGGAAAGCCAAGATTATGCCGTTTGGTCTCAGTCTTTGCTCTGATAGTTGCAACCAAAAAATAGATTTCTATTTGGGAATTTCTGTTTGGGAATATAAAGCTTCATGTTCAATAGAGAGCCATTGTTACAAAGGAAATATGCTAAATGATTTGAACAGATGATGCAAACAATGGGCTCAAGAAACCAAGTCCAAAAAAGAAAAAGAAAATACACAGCGTGCTGCCAGAGTTTAAAACATAGTGCCAGAGTTAAAAAACTATGTTAGTTTAAAGAATAATATCGAACTTATGGCACATCTAACCGGCTTATTTATTTGCCGGGAGCAAGCAGGAACCTCATAAAACAAAGGCTGGTATAAAAAACTTTTCATCCCCAATAAATGCATCTTCTGTCAGGGAGAATGAACCTCTGTTTGTCTTTCATCAATTTCCTTGCCTGCAAACAAACAGAAGGCAACAAAAGGCCAAAGAAGAAAAATTGTCAATGCTATGACGCACTTACGTGTTCCCACAAACAAGAATATGAGTGAGTGAGAGAGAGAGAGAGTCTTTTCTCTGTTTGCCATTCGCAGAGTTATGGAATGAAAGAAGTTAAAAACAAGAAAAAGACTTTAGCTTAAGGCAGAAACAAAAGGGATATGAATCGTGCAGAAGATGAATAACATAAAATTTTGCAGAGTTGTGCATCTTTCAACAATCAAGACTAAACTGTAACATTCACTTTGATGGCATTCCTTACACTTGATTCCATGTGATGAACTAGTAACTCCATCCAAGCACCACCATCATGTCAGTGTCAGCAACACTTAAAACTAAAGTTAGTCAATAAATATGGGACTAATCCCCGAAAGGGTTCAAACTTATGATCTCTACTTTCAATAGGTAGAGATCTTACCATTAAACTGTTCTCGTGTGGGCCAAATTTTAGATACATTATCGCAAATGCTAAACTTATTTCCTGAAATAAGCTATGAGATTTAGCTATTGTACAAGTTTAAAGTATGCCAATCAGACTCATAGTGGGCAACACTACAACGATGAGTCCACTGGCAAAATAAACAGGATCATTGAAAGATTTGGTTTAAGCCCGAAAAAAGCTTTTGCAACTCTGTACAAAGGGACATAATTTTGTGTTCTGAAGTCAACAAATAGGTCTACTCATGCACCATGAAAAAACTGCGCAACAGGCATCCTCACTACCTTGGAACAAAATTAGAATCAGTGCGAACCAATCCAGTTTGAACTTAACAAGAACCAGATTCCAACACAAAATACAGAACACAATCACATAATACTAACAGATGCTCAGTTCATCACTCACGTGGTGCAATATCATCCAGACACCACTTTCAAAATGATACTGATACTGTTTAGTAGTATCAGAGGAACTCTCATGTATTGTGTTGCATAAATAAGACCTATAACCTGCCCCTTAAATGACTTTGTCCTGCCTCCTGAGAAGTCCGAGAAACTCCACTGACGTGGAGCTAGAAACCGTTCCTCATTTAGTATTGCCAGGGAATTTGCTAGGAGCAGAAAGCCTTCAAGTACGGTCCACAAACCCATTTCCTGTATGATAAAGGCCTTATTAAGCATAGGAATCTTCAGCAGAACATGATTAGAAATGCAATATTTACACACAAATATCCACCCACCTACATGCTGTAAAGACTGAAATTGAGTACAAACCAGCTTCTATAGCTGCATATATTGAACATAGATGACAGAAAACATAGGATCCAAAAATAGAAGCCACAAATCTAATCCAATCACCCTTTAAGTTTAGTATAAATGAGGTTGTCCCGCTCTACAAACTTTCAAAACGTAGTTTGATTAGGTTTAGCTGCCAAGTTTGCATGAGCAAATGCAAGGATTTTTTTTTTTAATTCTTATTTTTTAAAAACATTCAGAAAGAAGAAGAGGAATCTACTAAAAAAAGGAGGATGATGTGAGATATGGTGCACATAACAGAAATAGGATGCAGGCTTACAAAAATTTACTGATGAAAAAGAAAAGCAATTTCCAGTGAGAAAGCTAATGAGAAATGATGATATCCCATGAAGGAATTGAAGCGAAGATAGGATGAAGTGTGAAGATAGGATGAAGAACCTACTTCCACATGGATGAAGAACCTAACTCGAAGGTTTGTCCTATTTCTTGAACAATCCTAAATGCATATCAAGGGAAGAAATGAGGGAAAAAAATATGAAAACCATATTTATATTTTGGTGGATTCTTGGAACACGGTGGAAACTACACTGGAAATTTCAGTGAAGACATATAAACCAAAATGCCACAAGAATTATTTGTAAAATTAGAAGTTTCTTGCATTGTTAACCCTCTTCTTCACTTCAATTTCTGCACATCTCCCATGGTAAATTTTTTAGGCCTCCCCCCTATTTTTTTTCTAGGCAAGAGTAAGAAGTACCCAAAAAAAAAAAATCTATCTTGAAAAGATATTGATGCAGAAAAGGATTTCTAAGAAATCAAACACGTTCTTAAATAGAAACTATCTGTAATAGAAGTAATTTCCCATAACATTACTGCAGAAAGGCAAAGTCCAGAAGCATACCTGCTCGGTAGGTCTTGACTAGTGGTGGCTGATTCGTCTTCAACCCAGATCAACAAACACAGAAGAGCAACACAAAGAATGAGAAGAGAGAATCAGATAAGAATCGAAGGGAGGGAGGGACAAAGAAATCCAAGTGGAATGAGAGCAAACTTACCAGATAACACAAGAAGGTCCGACGCCTCTACTGGTGTGGTGAGATCTAAGTTATGTTGACGGAAGGAGCTCGTTCGTCCTTGATTACTGAATCTGAATCCGGATACGAAATCTATTTCTCAGTTACGCGAGAGCTTTTGAAGGCCAATAAAGTCCGTCCCGGTGCAGAAGAGTGAACCTGCTTTCGGCAACAAGAAGCGAGGTGGAGGAGAGAATACTCGTAACAGGAGAAATGGAGGAGAAACAGGGGAGCCCTCACAGGCGAATGCTAGGGAACAGTTACCTGGTTTCGGGTATCATAACCAAAAACCCACGGAAACCGTTGATTCGTAACGGAAAATATGAAGGGGGGAAAATGCTGCTATTTGCATTCTTACTTTTCCTTTATAACTCAGTTAAATTTTTGCCTTTGCCATCTTAGAACAAAAATGTCCTAATACAAAATCACTTCCTTATTTTTCATATTTATTACGCATAACCCAAACTTTAAAAACTCTACACAAACATTGTCAACAACCAATTACTAACAAATTCAAACAAATTTGACAATCACTTGCCAAAACAAATTTTCAGCGTGTAAATAAAACATTTCAATTGATTATTGAATAAATTAAAACTTTGAATAGGTATTTACTGAAAAAATAAAGCAATTTTGATAATCAATTACTAAAAAGAATTTACAATTTACTATATAAACTTTCAATATTTCCATACTAAAGTAAAAAGAGACATTTCGGCAACTGGTTACTAAAAAAAATTAAAATATTTCAGCAGGCTCTTATTGTTTTGATTAATGAGTATTTTTGTAACTTTAGGTATAATTTGTGGGTTGCGTAGAGAAATTATCAGGTTGTTTGGAAAAAATATATTATCCATGAATTAACTTGGTTATGTGGAGAAAAAGTAGAGTCGTGAATAACAACACCCAAAAAATAAAAAAATAAAAAAATTGGTGTATGAATGGCACGTGACAAAATTGTGTGCCACTATTCGTAACCCTAGCTTTTCCTCGGCAGCCTAGTTAATTCATTCATCTTATTTTTTTTCTTTTTTCAAATAATTTAATAATTTCTTCACGCAACTCACAAATTCCATCCAAAGTTCAAAAAATAGCCCTTCCCCTCCTAAAACTAAAATTGAAAACCCATTGTTGAAATGATGTAACATTTTTAGTAGATATATGTCAAAATTTTGTAATTATTTCGAAAAGAGACCGCTGAATTGTTATATGATCATTAAAAAGAAATCAAAACAGTAAGAGTTTGTTAAAATGTTTTAATTTTTTCAATAACTAGTTGCTGAAATGTTTTATTTATTTTTGTGTGAAATTACTAAAAATTTATGTGGTAAATTGTTAAATTTTTTTAGCAACTAATTGTTGAAATTATTTAATTTTTTCAACAAATACCTATTGAAGTTGTGAAAAGTATTTTACATTAAGACATTTTTGTCCTAATATGAAAAAATTTTAAGTGGGGTGCAAGAGAAAAAATAAGGCTATGGATAGCAGCACTTGAAAAAATTTAATTAGAAATGATTAATAAAAATTAGAAATTTTTAAATATTTTTTTAGGATCCAAGCACTCTCTTGAACTATATTAAAATTATTAATAATACAATCCATTCTTAACGGATAGAAAATTACTTATGCCTCACTAATTTTTAAAATGGTATGATAAATTGATTCTTATAACTAATCAATCAAATTTTAAGTTTTTATTATGGCCCTAAAATTTGGTCATAATATGTTATTTTCAGCTAAGTTAACTTAGTGAATTTAAGAACTACCATAATTATTATTATTTTTTCTCATTCTCGTTCTTACGAATTAATATTTTTATCTTACTATTTATCATCTTATTCGCCTTAAAAACCCAATCATTTATTTATCTCTTGATAAACTCATATTATCTTTGCAACTCTAACATTTTTTCTCTCTCAACAAATCCACTCGCCTACTTACTTTAAACTCAGTCTTTACAAACCAATTCTTCTCTCTCTCTCTCAACAATTTTATTCCCTTATAATTTTCCAACTCTAATTACCCATTATCTCCCCTATCTCTTTTGTTTTATCTCATGTTCAAATTCATAACTATATCTAAGGTACTCTTTCTTCATCTTTTTTACTTTTTTCTCACCCACATTTATAATTAAAACCCAAGCCCTATTATATTTAAGTCATTAATAGTAGACACGGTGATTTAATAATGATGATTTAGTGTAATATCTAGATATTTTAAATTCCTAAATAAATTTCATTTGGCTATTCAATGAGTTAATATTATTTGATTGACAGTATAAATTGAAGTTTTGAATTTTATTTCATCCCATATAAGAATTTAATGAGAATTTACTATTATTCGCCCAAATACTAACCTAACTCATTTATTTAATTGGTTGAATCTAAACCGAACAAGCCATGCATTTAAACTATTGCGTAACTCATCTTCAACTCAACTCATTCAACTAACTCATCGAGTCAACTCAAATAGTTAAACTAGCCAATCATCTGAACTCTTTTCTTCCTCTTCAGCTTCTTCATCCACAAATTCATCTACACAATTGAATGGGTGAAAATTTAATAGTGCTTCACCTTTGACACCCATCCGAATGAATTGCCTTTGAGAATTTTACAGATAACTCCAACTTTTCCACCAACATTTTGAATGATTGGAAGCAAAACTCCTATGAACTACTCTATAAATAGGTATATTTTGTTATTGGTAAATCAACACTATCCAGGTTGAAGTAAGAGAGAAAGTATTCTAAACACTTAAAAAAGAATTTTAGGTTGAGATTGGTGGTGAATTTGAGAAGAAGATTAAAAATAAATAATTCTTATTTTTTTTAAAATTTGGTAATTTTCGGAGTCCGATTTTTTTCTTATTCTTGAATTGTGTCATTGAAATTTTCATTAAGGTAGGATGATAAATTTCTTAGAATGTATTTCATGCCATCAAATTGTGATTATTTGCTAGCATGATAAATTAATTTGAATAATTGCTTGATTCGGTTTTTAAATATAGGATTTGATACACGATGAACATATGAAAATTTTTCTAATGTCAAGGCCAATTTCTCAATGCAATAGTAGCACATTGTCACGAGACAAGTCCGGAGCCCTATCTTGCACAATTTGACAAAATTTTGCATCAATGTATTGCGTGTATCAATGTATTGCGTGTCCCAACAGATTATTGCGTGTCCTGCCTGGCTACTCACGTGTCAGCCTATGCGGCCGGTCGATGGCACCATAGTTGCCATGTGACTAAACTTGAATTTTTGAAATTTTGAGGCTACTTTGGGATAAATTTTGTTACGCCTCAAATTCCAGACCTAGGATGCAATCTTAAGGCATGCATAATACATAGCAATCACATCCATTTTGTTTCAATTAGAGTCATGGAACAACTTGGAGCAAAAATTAATAAACAAAACAAAATTATAAACATGCATAAGTCTCAATCTCTAGCTAGGTATAATGCTCAAAAATATAATAATTAGGTTCAACTTGACGTGTTAAATAACCATATACAAAAGTATATATAATTTACCTCTGAAAGAATAACAAAAAATTTAAGTGCACAATAAATAATATGGTCTCAAAGCCACGGTGCCATCAAATATGTTTTAATATGGTAAATGAAATTTTAACATGATTTGATTTAATATATACGGGAATAAATTTATTCACTTAGTTTCACACTTTGTTTGGAATAATAGATTTGATAGAATTTGATTGGATTTAATTTTATTTGATAAGAATTCTCGTCAATTCTCATGCTTAGAATCAAAATAAAAATTTAAGTTTTAGATTTCATTTTATTTCAAAACTTAAATTTTAAAATTTCTATATTATTTGAAATCTAACCCAAAAATAATAAAATTTGATGATAAATCATTATTTTGTTAAACTATCTAAATAAGTGAACAAATTTATTCTCATATCACATTTATTCTATTTTCTTTGCTCCACTAACATGGTTAAATTTGACATTTCTCTTAAATAATTTCATTTCAATTCTTAAATTTAAACCTATGGTCTAAATACAAAATTTCATTTACCTAATCAAATCATTTTTAAGAGAGATGATTCCAAACAAAGTGTAAGAAAGTAATGAATTCTTATCAAATTTTATTATTTTGAATTAGATTTCAAATAATATATAAATCTCAAAATTTAAGTTATCAAATGAAATGAAAATGAAATCCAATATATAAAATTTATGTTGATTCCAAATATAAAAATTGGTAAAAATTCTCATCAAATGAATTCGAATCCTATCAAATTCATTATTCTAAACAGAATTTAAATACAAATGCAACTTTATTCTATGGGAGGGGGTGCTTTTCTCATTTCAATAAACTCCTCTCTTCAATCTCATAATAAGCATAATAAGGGATTTAATTTTATAATTAAAAATTTAAATCTAAATAAAATACAATAAAATACAGTGTAAAGTATAAACGTACAAAATATAATTTATATTTTTAAAAATATTTTTCCCTTCTATTATCGCCTCGCTATTGCATTTCAACTTTCTATGTACTTGATTTACATGGGCAGTTAAAACAAAACAAGGTTTCATTATTTCTTTACAAAAGAAGCTTCAAATTATCTGCTGCAATCTATAAGTGAAAAATCATCATCAAGAATTGCCATTCAGCTTCCACCAGCAGAACCAACATCGCGCAGAACCACCAACCTTGATTGAGAGTTATTTGAGGGGCTGATACAAAAATGTCAGTAGCTATTTACACAGAGGCAGTCCAACTCCTGTACCTAATAGAAGAGGTAGGAGAGTTGTCAGAATCCAAATGTTCTGAATGTAAAACAATGAAAACTAAAGACCACAGCAAGCAGTTGTGAACAAAATATTAAGCGATTGGGAACCTCGAAGGAAGTAAAAAGGTTGCAAACTCAAATAGAATATATGTAAAGAAGTAAAACAAATTTGATCTTGTATTACAAGTTCTCACCCGAATGATGGTGAAGCACTTATGATTGTAATACTTTGCGACTCAGAAGAATATGGAAGAGGAATTGAATTTACTTTAAAACCTGTTGGCCAATATTTCTGAGATTCGAAAAGCTACAGGAACGAATGGTTGTTCTCAGTTACTTGAGGGACAGGATTCAGAATTTGAACTTGTTGAGGCCTAGATACTAGAGGAGTAACTTCCTTTCCTTCACTTGCGGACACGTATTCCTAATGGTTGCTTCTCAAAACTCTCCTATGGTTAAATCTGAGTCCACTCACTCTGCATTCACTGGTTAGACAAGAACTTCTGATGGGTGAAATATCATGGAGGTAACAATAAGGACAAAGGATCTCGGTCCAAATGCACCGATCATGGAAATATTGGACATCTCCATAAGAAATGCTGGAAATTGCATGGTAAGCCAGAACAAACTTTGAGATAGCTACGTTTTCTATGGATGGACTTACTAGCAGTGAGATTAGTTCATCTACACTAGTGACTACTTCTGGCAGAGAGTATTGTAAGTTCTTACATCATTAGACAACTCATCAGGCATCTTTTTCTACTGCTGCTCTTAAACACCGAGATAACTTTATTTTTTTGTCTATTTACCTACCCTCCCATGCCTTGGATTTTAGACTCTAGCACATCAAACCACATGTATAGGGTAGCGAAACTATTTTCTCACATTCAATATTCCTCTAACCTTGCACCATAGATTCAAAACTCTTGTTCTGCAATTGTCTATATAATGGAAATTCATTGTCGTCCTAGTCATTCTTCTCTTACTAAAGTGAAAAATATGGTCCCTATTTTGAGTCACTTATAGTCATTAAATTGTGAGTCGTGTTAATTAGAGAAGCATCATTGTACTTCCTTTTCTCCTAGAATCACCAATAGCGCTTTACGCCCTTTTGTTTTGATTCTTTTAGATGTTTAGGGTCAGATTTTTATTACTTAGTTACATTTGTTTTTTTTGAAAATGATAAGTAAATTTTATTCAAGGAATATAAAGCTAATTAAGCATCGAAAGGATGCCTATACATTTGTTACATTTGTTGATGATTTTTCCAGAACAACTTGGCTATATTTAATTAAAAATCGTTCTAAATTTTTCTCTCTCTGTTTTTTTTTAAAATATTTTTACACAAAAATTCAAACTCAGTTGGCAGGCCTATTAGAATTCTTCAAGTAATAAGGCCAGAGAGAATTTTTCAAAACCATTCACCGACTTTATGTCCTTCTGCGGTATGTTTCATTACTTCTCTTGCTCTCACACTCCTCCAACAAATTTGGGTTGCTGAGAAAAAGATCTTACATTTTAGACAACACATTGTTTACTATCTCAAATACATGTTCCATAAACTTATTGGGGCGATGCTTCATGTCATTTGATTGACAGGATACCTTCATTCATTTTACATGGCTAGTCTCTCCATTCCCTTTTCTTTACCTAAAGTTCCCTTTTTCATGTCTCACCATGCATATTTGGATGCATGGCTTTCATTTACCAGCTTGACAGTGTGTTGATAAATTGGCTCCACGAACCCATAAATGTGTGTTTTTTTTGGGGGGTGTTATTCACGTTTACATAAGGGATATAAATATTTCAGTCAATCACTTAATAGGTACTTTGTTTGTATTAATGTCACATTTTTTCTGATTTTCAATTTGTGTCTTCTCTTGATGAGTGTCTTCCCTTACTGAGTCTTCATTCATTTCCCCTAGCCGTTTCTCTCATACTGATTTAAAAATTTACACCAAATATCAGGTAGTTGAGCCTCCTCTTGCAGCTTCAGACACTTCACAGTTCTCACTTGTGTCTCCAGCACTTGAAAAATATTTAGCTTTGCCTATTGCTATCTTAAAAGGTTTTCACATGTGCTTATCCCATTTCACAATTTGTGTCATATCATGACTTATCTCCTTCTTATCATGCATTTGTTTGTAATATCCTATCTTATAACAGTGTTAGCACTAGGGTTATCTTATTACATTTGTGCTATGTTGTTGCCCTACTATAAAAGGGCATTTCATTTTTCTTTTTTGAATTAGGTTGCAATGTAGAACAAGACAATAATATATCTTCTTCTTCTCTCTCTAAAAGTTCTCTCTTCCTTTGATAAAATTAATATGGTATCAAAGCATATTTACATCCAACTAAAAGTATAACACGGATTGCTGGAACAAAATCAGAAGAAAAGGTTTGATGATGTCATCATAAATACAATACGTCATGTTGATGTCAGCACACCTCACTAGAATAGGCGATTCAAGTACCATCAGACTCGTTTTTTTCATAGGCTGTTGCATGGTATGATTTAATTTCTGTTCCACAATTGTTTAATGGGAGTTTTGCACCATTGAAGATTTTTTGCAAGGCTAGGGTATTCTTCTCAATCTGTGAATTGTGTATCAATAAGCTGTCTTTGACAATTCAGACCCACCTAGAGAGGTTCATCTAAGGATTCTAAGGAGTATTTGGTGCAGATCAACTCTTGCAAATAGAAAAATCTAGGTTTTAAGAAGAAACTGCAGTTCGCCAAAAAGGATCCAGTTGCAGCTGCTTCAGATTTTGGATTCCTGTGTAACTGGTGACCTCATTTGGGTTTGATTGCACCACTATAGGGTAAAGGAGATCTGTGCTACAATTTTCTAGATTTTCAATAGGTGTTTATGGAATTTCTTAGAATTCTGGGGGTCTTATCTGCACTTTTCAGATTTATTTTTATTTATTTATTTATTTATTATTATCATTATTAGTATTATTATTATTATTATTTTTGGTGAAGGTCAGTCTGATACTTGCTGCAAGCCTGCAACTTGCAACCTCTGCTGAGTTTTGTACGGACTTTTTGGTTTTCTTGATTACCTGTTCTCATGGCAGGTGATAATTCTGATTTCCTTTGGGCGTCAGTGTTACACTAACAGGCGATCATTATACATATTGGGCTTATGTCATGAAAAAATTTCTCTCGTGTCAAAAAGTGTGAGGCTACGTATCTGGTATGGCAGCAGCTCTTACAGATAACAAGGCAGCTAACTATGAAGAGTTTGTAAACACTTGGGAGGCTAATAATGCCAACTTAATCACTTGGATTAATAATTCAGTTGATCAGTCCCTTAGAACGCACCTTAGCAAGTTTAGCACAGCCAGAGCAATACGGGAATATTTGTCTACTCTATTAGCACAGCCTAATTTTGCAAAGCGATCAACTTGAGCAAGATATCCAAGCCACATGACAGGGTGACAGGAATATAAATGAATTTCACTTTGTAATGACAGGCATTTGGGACCAACTTGCTCTTACTGATCTGCCTAATTGAGTGCCAATGGGTTGTATTGCACCTACATAGAAAACAAAGATTGGTACAATTCTTGATGCCTTTCAGGGATGATTTTGAGGGACTTCATGGGTCTATTCTTCATCACACTCCACTACCTTCAGTTGATGTTGTGTTTAATGAGTTGTTACCTAAGGAAGTTCGACTTAAGACTCTATGATGGAAGGATCTTCTTTCTCTACTTACATAGACCTTCTTAGTTGTTCCTCCTAAGACCAATCCCTATGCACAAAATAAGCCACGAGGTCGAGTTGCGCCTGATGAGCGTAGTTTTTGTAATGAGAAGGGTCACTGGAAAGCTCAATGTCCAAAGTTGTTGAATAGGACAACTAGTGGATTCTTTAGTCAGTCTTTTAAGTCCAAGGATAGTCCTACGGTAGCTGCTGCTCCACCAGTTTATGTATCAGTAGTTTCATCCCCCTCCTTAACTATGATTACTGATCAATTACAGAAAATTAAGCTCATAGCCTCTCTAAATGAATATCACAGCTTAAAATTTGACTTAGTGATATCTATCACTCGATGGTCCTCGAACTGCCCACTAGCAGCCTACAGAGAGAGAGCCCCTTCCCCTGATGTGGTGTCTCTCTCCAACAGCCTAATACCTTGACAGTCTCCTCTTCGCCAGGTTCATTCACCATTGGGTCCTCAGGTACATCTCGCGCTACATGACCAGTGATTCCTCCTTATTTGCCTCTATCTTTTCTCCTCCTCCTATATCTGTTCTTGCAGCCAATGGCACTCAAATATCCTTGACTGGTTTTGGGTCTGTTGTTTCTCCTCAATTAACTCTCCCTGATGTCTCTTATATCCCTCAACTCACTTTGAACTTAATTCCTCAATTAACTCTCTCTGATGTCTCTGATATACATCAACTCAATTTGAACTTGATTTCAGTTAGTTAGGTGTCATTTGGTTTGTTTTTCTATTTTTTGTTTTCATTTTTTTTTTTTTTCTGTTTTGAACTTATTTGCCATTTTGCACTTTTGAAAATAAGGAAAATAGTTTAAAATGCATTTGGTTACTTATGTTTTCAAATTTTGTTTTAGAAAAGAGAAAATGAGTTTACACATACAATAAAAAATGGCAAAAAGTCGTTTTGAGTGTTTTCAATCCAAAATAAGGAAAATCTCAAAATAAGAAAAATAGAACTTTTTTTTTATTCCTTGTTTTGGGATTTTTAAAGCATAAAACACATAAAATGGAAAACAAAAACAGTAAACCAAATGCCACCTTAGTTATTTGATTATGGATTCATGGTTCATTTCTCTTTTTCTGGTTCGTACTGTACAGGATCTACATTTCAAGAAGCTGATTGGGAAAGGTCGTAGACAAGGGGGCTGTACGTCTTGGAAGAATTGCATGTTCCTGCTGTTTATGCTTCACTAGTTGATGATTTAGATTGAGTCCTCAGTCTTCCAGTTTTTATTCGTAGCATTCTCGACTTGGTCATGTTTCACATTCTCGTTAAAAATATTTAAGAGATTTCTAGTTGTAGTGGGTGCAAATTGGCTAAAATTACAACACATCCTTTTAATAGAAGAGTTACTTGTTCTACTGCTCCATTTGATCTTGTTCACTTTGATATTTGGGGACCTAAACCATTTCTTTACAAGGAAGGTCCCGATACTATGTTTTGTTGATTGATGATTATACCAGGCATGGTTGGGTCTTTTAATGAAACACAGATGCAGAATCTTTCCTATTTTTACCAACTTTTGTGCATTGCTTCGTACTTAATATTCCTCTGTGATTAAATGTTTTTGCCATGATTTAGGAGAAGAATACTCTTCAAATGCCTTTCTTGATCTATTGAATTCTGATGGCACTGTTCATCAGACCTCTTACACTAGCACTCCTAAACAGAATGCAGTTGCCGAGCAGAAGCATTGGCACATTTTGGAAAAAGCTGGTGCTCTCTTACTTTCTACTAGTGACCCTAGTCCTTTTTGGGGAGAAGCTGTGCTTACCACAATTCATTTGATTAACAAACACTCCAACAACTCAGAATTCTGGCATCTATCCCGTTGAGAAACAAAGTAGTAAGTCCCCTGATTACTTCTCCATATGGGTATTTGGTTGTGCATGCTCTGTTTTACTTCCTCGTGCTTCTCGCACCAAACTCTCTGCTCAGACTGCACTTTGTGTTTTTCTAGGCTATGGTAAGGGCCAAAATGGGTATCACTATTATGACTTGTTGCACGTCACTTATATGTCTCTCATCATATTTTCCTAGAACCCATTCCCTTCTTCTCTATTCCAACTAGCACTATACTTTAAATAATTCGGATCTAATTTATGTTGACCTTTTCCCCCCTATTCCACCTTCTGATACTTGTGTTCAAGACATGTCTATCTTTGATGTATCATCTTTCTCTACTACTCGTTCTCGAGACATGTTTTTGATGTCTCATCTTTCTCTACTACTCATCCTCCTGTTGTGTATACCTATTCTCGCAGGTCTTCAGCAATTCCATCTACAGAGGCACCTACTCGCCTCCTTCAGCTACGATCTCTCCATCAGCATATGAAAATGTGGATTTTGTCCCACGTTATCCTTCACATACTCGCAAGAGCGCTGATCAATACGGTTTCTCTAATTCTTGTAATTCTACTAATTTGTAATGGCTCATTAGAAAGATACAAGGCTCGTCTCATGGCAAAATGGTTCGCTTAAGCATGTGGTATTGACGATGAAGAGACATTCGCCCTTGTTGCTAGGACAACTACTCTTCGCACTGTGATTGTGATGGCAGCTGGCCATCAGCGAGCTCTCTCTCAAATGGATATTCAAAATGTCTTTCTTCATGAGAATTTGACAAAAGAAGTGTCGATGCAACCTCCTCCTGGACTACCTCATTCTCTTAGCAAAGTATGCACTCTTCGAAAGGCATTGTATGGTCTTAAGCAAGCGCCTCGATCTTGGTATGCCAAGTTCTCCTCTGTTATCTATGGCCTAGGTTTTCGCTCTAGTACTCATGACTCTGCTCTATTCATCCAGTTTACCCACTTTCGATACATCCTCCTTCTCCTTTATGTGGATGATATGATCATTATTGATGACAATATAGATGTTGTTTTGTTGCTCAAATCTCAGTTATAGGCTCACTTTGAAATGAAGGATTTAGGTCATCTTCGCTATTTTCTAGGAATTGAAGTAGCATCCTCTCTTGAGGGTTATCTGTTCTCACAACTCAAGTATATTTTTGATGTTATTCTACAAGCTTGCTTATTAGATTCTCGCACTGTTGATACTCCTCTTGAACTTAATGCTTGGTATTCTTCATCCGATGGCTCTCTTCTATTTGACCCTGCCTTATATAGGACTATTGTTGGCAATTCAGTTTACCTTACTGTGACTCGACCGGATATCTCATATGCAATTTATATTGTTAGTCAGTCTGTTGCCTCCTCGACAACTATACATTAAGTTGTTGTCCTCCATATTCTTCGAGATTTGCGAGGGACCATATCAGAGTCTCTTATTCCCCTTCTCGACTTTTGAGTTGTGTGCTTATTCTGATGTCGATTGGGCTAGTGATCCTATGGATTGTGAGTCTATCATTGGCTTTTGTCTTTTCCTCGGTGATTCTCTTATCATGGAAAAGCCAAAAACAAACTATTGTTGCTCGTTCTTCACATGAGGCTATGTATCGTGCTATGGCTTCCACCACTGCTAAAATTATTCGGCTGCATTAGCTACTCACTGATCTTGACATTTCATTGTTTGCTCCTACGCCGATGCGTTGTGATAACAAGAGTACTATTCAAATAACACATAATTCAATTTTTAATGAATGCACCAAACACAATGACATCAGCTGTCATTTTGTCTGTTATTGTCATCAGTCTAGAACTATTTTGTTTCTCTTTCTCACAATGCAGTCTGCAGACTTCTTCATGAAGACCTGTACAGTTTAGCAATTTCATTTTTCACTTGACAACTCCCGATGTTTCTTCCACTGCATCATAAGTTTGAATGGAGGTATTAGAGCAACATTAGTGTTGGCACTAGGGTTATTTTAGTACTTGTGTTATGATGTTGCCCTACTATAAAAGGGCATTTCATTTTTCTTTTCTGAATTAGATTTCTTGCTTAGCGATGTAGAGCAAGACAATAATAAGGCAATAATGCATCTTTTTCTTCTCTTTCTAAAAGTTATCTCTTACTTTGATAAAGTTAACAATCTCTATCCCTAACTCTATGAGTGAAGAGTTGTTTCACTTTGGATGATGTTCTAACATAGTGGATGAGATGTTTGCTCTTCGAGCCAATGACAATTGGAAATTCATTAGTCTTTCTCCCAAAAATTCAGTTGTCAAATGTCGATGGGTCTGTATAGTCAAGGTGCATCCTGATGGCTCTCTTGACCAATTAAAAGCTCGTTTGGTTTTCAAAAGATGTACACAGGTATATGGATTGGATTTCTATGAGAATTTTCTCATATTAAGATCATCTTTGTTTGTCTCATCTTTTTGGCTGCTATCTATTATTAGCCTCTTCCCCAACTTGATGTCAAAAATACAGTTTTGCATGGTGATCTGGAGAAAGAAGTCTACATAGAGCACCTTCCTTCATTTGTTGCTCAAGGGGAGTTTGGGTTAGTTAAAAAAACTCAAGAAATCATTGTATGGCTTAAAACACACTCCTTGGGTATGGTTTGGCAGATTGAGCACTACAGCTATAGAGTTTGGTTTGACTCGATGTGGAGTTGATAATTTTGTCTTTTATCGCCACTACACTTATGGAAGGATATGGCTCTTGGTATATGTAGATGGCAATGTTATCACAGGAGATGATACAAAAGGCATCACTGATTTGAAGTCATTACACAAGGCATCACTGATTTGAAGTCATTCTTTTAGAATAAGTTTAACACTAAGGGGGCCACAGAAGTAGTCTTGGGTGTTAAGGTAGCCATGCCCTTTCATATAAACTTACTGTCTGAAATAGGCAAGTTAGGCTCATTGCAGATAAGGGTGACTTATTAGAGGAACCTATTCAGTACAAAGAAAATGATTGGAATATGAACTATTTATTCGATAGCGATGAGACTAGACATTTTATTTGCCATGAGTGTGATTAGTAAGTTTTTGGAATCCCCTCGTACCAATCATTGAGATGCAGCCATCCGAGTTCTGAGATATATTAAGAAGGCACTTGGAAGAGGTTTGTCACATCAAGATCATGGTCACATATAGATTGGACATGATCACCCTTAGACAAATGCTCTACTATTGATTATTGTATCTTCGTTGGAGGTAATCTAGAATTATAAAAGACCAAGAAACAGACAATAAAAACAAGGTCTAATGCACAGCTAGAGAAAAGAGCTTTGACTCGCACCTTATGTGAGTTAGCGTAGACACAACATATGATGAAAGAATCGGGAGTTTACCATTCACAGACTATATAGAATTATCATGTGATAATCAAGCGATAGCCCATATTGCGTGCAATATAGTATTCCATCGAAGAACCAAACACATTGAGGTGAATTGTCATTCTTGTCAGAGGGAGGATTGTGTAGAATGCCATTAAAATTGTTCATGTAAAGTGAAAACCAACTTCCTAATTTGTTTACGAAGACTCATGAAGGATCTTAAGTTAGACTATTAGATACATTTGCAACAAGTTTGGAATGTTTGATGTATATACACTCTAGATTGTTAGTCACCGTCATACTTAAAAGCTTAAGCTATTAGGGACAGGGAAGCTTTATTATTTTTCTTGACTTATTTTTTCTCAACATGCCCCCCGTCAAGTGCAAGTAGATATGGGCCCAACACGTAGGACTATTGATTATTATTATTATTATTATTTAAGTGATAGTGATAAGTTTGAACCCAAGACTTTTGGCTTTTGACTACTATGATATCATGTTACAGTGTTAGCCACCATCTCAACTCAAAGTTTAAGTTGCTAGGATTGGGGTTATTTTATTATTTTTATTAACTTATTTTCCCTCAACATCGACCATATATTTTAAGAAATTTTCTTAGTATCCAAATTTAATAATTTTCCTACTTTGTCATTTCTTGTTTCATCAGGATTTTTAGTTTTACTTGATTTTTTGCTTTCGTAATGATTTCTCATTTTGGTTAGCTTTCTTATTTTCAATTATGCTTACGGTTGCAAACTGCATTGAATGTCTAAATCTCTTTGTTTTCTATGATTTGCGTTATATTATCACGGCTTCAAGAAATGTCTACTCAATCAAAATGATATCTAGTCCTTTGTACCAAGAGCCATAATCATATCTTGTCCTCATCATCCACAACATTAATCTCTCTTGACAATTCCTATTTCGAGTTATAGTTTTGAGCCACATTTCACAAAAAATCCCATTTTGGCAAGTGGCAACTATGCTTTCCTCGAGTCTTTCCAAGAAAATCCCCATGAACCAAAAAAATAAATAAATAGAGGAATAATGACACAGGTCTAAAGGCTCCTCAATTTGCTGCGAAAAAGATTAACATGTTAACCTTGCCTTTGTTTAGAAGAAAAGAAGGGGAGGGGAGGGGAATTATAAGTAAATGAGGGGGAAGAGAAGGGAGGTTAATTATTTTTTTCTTTGTTTGAGAGAGATGGAAAGAGGAATGGAGGGTAAGGTAAAGAATATAGTTAAAAATATTATTATACCCTTTAAAAAATATTTATTCATGATAGATATTTGTGGAAATAATAAAAAATACTAAGGGCAAAATAGAGAAAACATACTTTAAAATATTTTTAAAACCATTCCCCCCAACACACTCTAAAATATTTTTACACCCACACACCCCCCCCCCCCAAAAAAAAAGGGTGTGAAAGAAAGTTGGTTAATAGAGGTGAATAAGTCACTTCCAGTTACTTCCGTTCCTCCCACTCACTTCCTCCCAAACAATGTAAACCTTTTACCCTCCTCTTATTTACTTCCTTTCACTCACTCCCATTCACCTCCTCCCAAACAAGTGCAGAATTTTAATAATCTCAGTAGGAAGGTTCTCAAAACTTTAACCATCAAACACCTTTCACTTAATCAGAATTTACTAACTTGTACATTCACAATCCCCATCAAGTTGAGCAGACATTCGCTAGTTGCTCAACTTGTGCAATTATAAAACTAGATTTCAAGTTTTATTATCAGCACACCATAAAGTGATAGATTAAAAGATTAAATACAAACCCAAGAAGAGAAATTTCTTTATGCATACTCTTGGATATTGATTAAGAATGTTTTAAACAAATACACACGCAGACACCGTTTTTTGTGGATGCAGGCCTGTAATAATACCAGATACAAGGAAAGTTACCAGCACATACCTTCAATTATTAGAACCAGTGTGCACGAAACTAAGGTGAGCCAAATAATTGCTTTCAGCAAATTCATGTAATGTACGGTGTGGCCGCGCTCTTTCACTGTCAGGTTTACCAAACCCTTCCCTTGAGAGCCTTCTGCACTGTTCAGCATCCTGCATGGAATAAAACAAAATAGTTATAATGGGGAGATAATAAGACAATCATTGAAACTAGATGGCCAAAAGGACAAGGTGGGCCCTCACAATGTGCCCACTGATGAATCCAAAAAGCAAGAAGTACATATATTAAACAATGGAAAGCCACTTGACTCTTTGCTCATAGCAGGGCCATTACCAAGAAGTGTTTTGTAAGCAAAGGTTGTTTAAACTAATTTATGATATATAGGTAACCCACAGAGTTGTGGCTTAAAGCCATGATTTCAACATACACTCATAATTTGAAAACACAAGTTAGCTTTGTTTTATTTTTGATATTCTCAACGGTTCAACTGGAATGAAACTCTAAAAATAAAAAATAAAAAACTTACAAACTATCGTCTCTTTCTCTGAAATAGGTGATAATTGCCCTCTTCCCTCCCTAATCAACAGGCCAGAAGATTGCCTTAACTAACAATACAACATTGAAATTGTTACTAACGCTAAATTTCGACACCAATGTTTTCCTAATTCTAATTGAGGACTTCTTCCACCAAAGCAAAAAATGGAGATGGCTAAGATCTTTCCAGATAATGGGCCGCATGAAACTTTAAAATCCAATATTCCCAAAAAAGTTGTGTGATAGTACCAGAATTCTATTTGAAGAACCTGGTCCTGCCTCAATGCCAAACCTGACCCTCCAACTCACTCACACTAGATGAATAGGCTGGGAACAAAATACAAGAAAAAATACTTTTCAAGAGGTACCTGCAAGAATTTCAGCATTTGCTCCTCAACAGTACCTCGCATGGCCAGGGTTTCCACATGAATAGGACGAGTAGCACCCATCCGGTGAGCACGACTTATCACTTGTTCCTCCATGCTGAGAAATGCAAATAAACATATATACTTTAATGACATTGAGGAAAAACATATGGCTACGGTACCCTACATTGTAGGACAACCTAAAATGGGCATGAATTTGACATAAAAATGGTTGGTGAAAACCACTACAGATTAATTAGGAAGTGCAAGCAAAGCTTAAAAAATAAAACATGGGTTCCATTGAAGAATGAACAGATTACACAATATCAACCCTTCTGATAGATAGTTTGTCTCTTACCAAAATATGTATTAATTATTGAACTCTCAGGACAAGTACAACTGCAATTTGTCGATTACCTTCTGTCCCAGATTGGTTCCATTAGGAATACATGTGTTACAAAGCTCAAATCAAGGCCTAGTGCTGCACTTCCATCCATCAGAAGTGTCATACAATTGGCATCATGCTGGAAGGTTGCTAGAGACTTCATCTGAATAATGAAGAAGGATATTTACCCATAAATATAAATGCACCAAAAAAAGTCTTTTATTCTATACGATGGGGAAAAAAAAAAGTAACATTAGAGAATACACAAAACAAAGACGAGGATACATACCTTCTTGCAAGAATGCATTGGACTATACAACCCAGCAAATTTGATACCAGCACCTGTTAACTGTCAGAAGAAGAAAATGAACTTCATAATAATGGTGATAATAATAACAGCAGCAGCAACAATAACAACTCATAATTCCACAAGGAAAATCACATTAGCCATTTGTATTTCACGCAAGATCAGAGATACCTGCTGTTCAATGACATGTATATGTTCCAGAAACTGAGAAAATATTATAACTTTCTCTGGAGGTGTCTTGCAAGACTGATTGTTTTGTCTGGACCAGACCTCCTGGTGTACCAGTGTACTGAAATTGCTTTTCTGAGAGGAGAAATGGAGCTCATCAATATTCATGTTACTTTGCCCATCCATGGAGTAACCAATCATTCTATTAGCTTCCTGCAGCTCTTTCAATCTCTGAACAAGATAAGCTACTTTGCTGCTAGATGTTGACTGCCAATCAGGATCCCAGGCATCCTGGACCAAAACCATGGAG
The DNA here is from genome assembly GCA_019916065.1 of Vitellaria paradoxa. Classification (NCBI taxonomy): domain Eukaryota; kingdom Viridiplantae; phylum Streptophyta; class Magnoliopsida; order Ericales; family Sapotaceae; genus Vitellaria; species Vitellaria paradoxa. The sequence goes on from CM034243.1 coordinate 27,901,170, forward strand.
TTATGTAATGGAGACCGTTGTTGAAAGAAAAAACAAATAAACTAACTAATAGAAAGAAAAAAAAAAAAAGCACAACTAAGTATCGTGAACTAAACATGCCTGTTTATATGATGGCTGTAACTCAATGAGATCTTTGGGGACAGGCCACTTTGGGTTGGGATTTTCTGGACGGGCTAATATTTCAGGACTTTGCATCTCATACAAGTTACCGCAGCCAGGAAATATACACCTTTCACTGTCCAAAGTAACACAATCAAGACATAAAAGATGCCTGCATGGTGTAATGACAGGTAGACGGCACCATTCTTTGCACCTAAGAAATAGAAAATCAAATTGTAGTCAGAATATAATCTGGTAGCTTCAAACCAAAAAAGCCACCTGAAACCTCAAATGCCATAACTGACCTCATACAACTGCCACCATATAGGAGGTTAGATTTTATGAATTCATATTCTTCCGAAGTAGGATCGAGGCCACTTTCAACCAAAATATCCATAGTTTCCTGAATATCTTGCCCTGCATCTGTAACTTTAATATGTCCAGCAACACAGCAGGAAAGCCTCACATTTCTGACAGTAGTACTTCGAAACTTCCACTGCTTTGGGTTCAGTAGGCTTTCAACATGAGACGGATCATTCCAGTCAGCCATTAATATATTACGCCTTACAGTAACTACCAATTCATTGTAACTTCTTGCATGTTGCTCGGTAAAACTGAGAAAAATTACTTTTTTTATGCATGGAGGAATTGTCTGCAAATCCACTTTTCTTGAACTAATCATACATCTCTGAAGTAACTGCAATAAACGTGACCGGCCTTCCTCCATCTCTGCCTCAAATGGTCGAAGAATGCCAGCCTCCCATGACTTCTGATTCTGTCCATAAACTTCCTCATGAAGGAACTTAAGCATGGGATGAAGATGCAACAGTTGACTGTTGGGAGTGTTAGGAGTTGGTGTTCCAGTCAACAACCAACGATTTGATGCTGTCAATGAGTTAGCCATTTGTAATTTGTTTGTCAAGTTAAGACTTGAGCCAAGGGTGTGCCCTTCATCTAGCATGACTCTATGCCAATGAACTTGCATCAATACACTTCTACTACGGAGACTCCACTCCGCACTTAAACGATTGAAGGTAGTAATAACAACATCATAATCCCAAGCTAGATTGTGTGCACAAGGCTTTTTATGATCAATCCAGGCATAAACATGCAACTGACCAGGACTTACATGCCTTTGGATTTGGGTTATCCAGTGATCCACTAGATTTGATGGAACAACAATAAGAGTTGCCCTTGATAAATATAACTTCAATGAATCCAAAGGCTGATGAAGAGCAATTCTGAAAGCAGCCAAATCAAAAACCAAATTTCCGAGAGTTCTTGGGTAGTGCCATCTAGTGGTACCTTGTTTTACCCTCTTTACAAGACCAAATGCCTGAAATATTTTATGAAATTCATGCTCTTCCCCTCTAGATATAACTTGAGTGTCCAAGACAGGATGTACCAAACCAGTTGTTTCCATTTTTGAAAGTTTGTCTGGTGAAAGTTTAGCCAACCAAATCAAGGCTTTCTTTGTTTCAGAATTTATCGAAGCATAGTGCTCCTTAAGCACACTGGTGAAAAATGAAACGTTTTCCTCCTTTCCTCCGGAAGTTCCTTTGGTGTGAAAGCCCGGTAAGTATGTAATGAACTGACGGTAATCGCAACATTCTTCTGGAACACTACAACTCTGATGTAAGGGATCAGTGTTCATACTACAAAACCAAGCTGTGGTAGCATCTGCCATGGTTGCATCTGCAAGCTTTCGCCACTTGTGACAAGCGTCGCATTGCACCCACGTTTCATTATATCCAGAATGATTTGCATTGGGCTTCCTACACCTCTTGCTATCACAGAATGATCCATATGACGCACCAACTCGCCTGTCTATAGAACCATAAAGTGTGCCACTGGAAGAGTGCTTTCTTTTACTTGTTTTTTCTCTAACGTTCCATTCTTTCGAAAATCCGGATGCTACTTCATATGCATGGAGAAAATTTCTCCTATTGTTACTCGAGCTCCTTGTGCGTCGAACTACGCATGTTGCAGGTATAGAGCGGGAAGCTGTGGGTGGTTTAATTCCTTTATGCGGACATAAATCAGTAGATATTGCAATTAGCTTAGCAGGATCTATAAAACTAGCCTTTTCTTGGGAGGACCATCTCATATTCTCCCTCAGATTAAATTTATCAAAAGAGAATTGTCCCCTTCGAGCAGTATGACCCACTAACCTCTTACGCGATAACATGTTACTACTAATGACGTTATCACCATTAAGTTCATAATAACCACATCTCTGATCAGCATTATGTGCACACCAGATTACTTGCGCTCCATCTGGGGGCTCTGGCATTGTTCCTTGTGTCTTCAGGATAAGGGAAAGAGCAGTTATAGTTTTACCTAATCCAGGTTCATCACAAAACAGTCCCCCATGAAAATCTCTAATTGTGGGAGCCGACCCTGTCACTATTTCACCAGAAACAGTATTTATATAAAAAGCAAAACCATCTTCCGTTAAGAAATCTTTGTATAAAGGATGTGGCAGGACTTCAGAAGCCCGTTCACGCTGTAACATCCACTCAATTGCTGCCTGCTGATGAGGAAAAAGTTTAAGTTTCATACATGGCGTAATTGATACAGCCAGCAATCTCAAATGGCAACATGTGGCTGAAACTCTAACAAGGTCAATAGGACCAAGCGAATTCAGAATTTTAATCAACATATCATCTGATAACTCCCAAATGCCAGATCTACAAGAACCATCGGTGGGGTTTACTCTTGAAGAAGCAACATGTCCTTTCATTGCCAGACTAGGTAAGCTCTTAAAAACTTCATGAAGTTCAAATAGTTTTCTCTTAGACGTTTCAGGAACACTGCAATGCAGTCTACATCCAAGAACATGACAATCAGAAAGATTCCAAATGTTCTCATTCTCTTCATGATTGGATTTGAAACCCACCCCATCACCAGTGACTATTGAACTTCTTCTCTCCCAGTCACAGCTGCAGAGAAATGACATCAAACTGAGTCAGCAGAACAAACATATTATGAGCAAGCAACTGATTCAAACTTAAGAGAAACATTTGATTGCACATAGTTAATCATGAAATAATTAGTGAGTCCACACAGCTAGAAGCTTATTTAGCAGCATAAAGTTACCTTTTGTGAAATCAAATCTAGTAAGAGTATCAACTAGACAAAGCATCACTACTCCTCTGAACTTGAACTTCCCAATGGTGGCTGATTGAGTAATAGGAACAAATGAAGAAAAGAGGAATTGAGTAGAGGAAGAAGAAGTAGAAGAAGAAGAAGAAAAGGAGGAGGAGGTACTTCGAGGGCAATTCAACCTCCTCAGAATTCTGACTACCAATGAATTGAATTCATTACAGTACACAGGTCTTGTATTTCTAGCCTTGAGCTAAACTAACTAATGACTTGTAACTTTCCAAACTATGAGCTGAAGTGAGCTGGCCTAACAACCCAGCCCATTGATGAATGACCTGGCTTAACAATAAGGTCCACTAACTATCGACTTGTAACTTTCTAACTATGAGCTGAAGTGAGCTGGCCTAACAACCCAACCCATTGATGAATGACCTGGCGTTAAGGCCCACTAACTAATGACTTGAAACTTTCTAACTATGAGCTGCAGTGCGCTGGCCCAACAACTCAACCCATTGATGAATGACCTGGCTTAACAATGAGCCCCAAGGATGAGCCCAATTCTAACAGATGGCCCAAGCAACTCTCCTGGCTTTTAACTGGTCTGGACTAGTGATCTCGGCCCATTCAGCTGTGGCCTTGTCTCTCCGTTAGCTTTCCCTGGAAGCTTCTTGCAACGGCCTCAGCTGTCCTCCACTTATTCTGACCTCTGCTCCCCCAACAGCTTTGCCATTAATTGATATTGATTGTATCTCCTCAGCATCTGTACCACATGCCTAATCTGGACCGTCAGTTGCTTCCACCATTAAAGGTCAGGATGCGAAGGCTTAAGGGCGCCGATCTGCCATCCATGTGTCACCTGTGATACCGATCTGAGGGCCACAATTCGTTACATTACCGCCATGCATCAATAAGTATGTTATTCGGCCCAGATTGCTCTCCTTCTTTTCATCTTTATGCTTCAATCCAGCTACCTTCTCCACTCATTCGTCTTGTCTACTTTCTGTATCTATCTCATTCTTCTTAACCATCTCCTCTGTAATCAAACTTCGCTGGACAAAACTAGTCACATAACACTATCTTGTGGAAATAGTCAAAGTTTATAAAGCCATGCCTCGGTGCAACAGTAAAGTTCGAGTTAACAACATGAAAACATAATTTTGAGTCTGAGAACACCCACAATGTCCAATATTTTAGATTTTGATCCAGTCTTAACCCTCCCAGCACCATCGATTAGCAACGAGCAATACTAGGCTGATACATCAAGTCAACTATAAAATTCAATCATAAATTTTTTCAGTAACAGCAAAAAATTTCAAAAAATTTATAATCTATTGTACTCACCACGTTGATGATGATATACAAGAGCAGCAGAGGGTACATATTACTCATTTGATCTTTTTTTTTTAATTACCCACAAATTTTTCAGCAGGGCAATCCCACAATTAATGACGCCATTGATGGGGTTAGAATATTCGAGAGAAAAAGAAATTTCCAACAATCGATTCTGATCGAGGAAGATATGCAGCAAAGCATTAGAGATGGGAGTGGGTAGGTTGGCCCACGGTTGTCGGTTGATGTTGCAAACTCTTTGCATTTAAGCAGAGCGGGTGTGTTAAGAGTTCAGGACCTTTACTCCTCAAGGCGTATCATGGGCGTGTATTCCTGAAGAAGGAGAAGAAAGTTGGGTAGGCTTTGCGTAGATTTTGTCTTAGTTTGACTCAGGAGGAAGGGAGGTGTGGACGATGAAGAAGAAAGACTTATGTTGAGGCATCAAATGTATTTAGTTGGAGCCAAATTTGAGGTGCAGGCAAGCAAAAACAAGGGCAAGGAAGAACTCAATGGTACAGGGGCGAACCGGGGGTCAAGAGAAATAAAATGGAAAGATGTTTAGTGGACAAGTTTGGTAAGCTTGGAAGTCGCCGGTGGAGCTCGATGAAGTTTCCAACAAATTGAGGAGACATGGCAAGTCCCAGGTGGGGTTAAGGTTAACGGATGGGAGAGTTATGGTTTTTGTTTATATTTCCAACACCCAAGTCAGCAGAGGAGCATAGAGCCATAAGGAGTCATCTTAGACCTTACCTTCTATTTCTAGATAAATGGCATTGATGGGGTGTTGTAGGATGGGAACGAGGAGGAGTCTGGGTCAGCTTACCAGTGTACTTGAGTAGAGAAGTTCTTAAGGGGATTAGGGATTTTTGTGGGGGATATATTGCAGGAGACAACCCTATGAGGAAGAAAGAGCACTTTCTTGTGGGGGATATATTGAAGGAGACATCCCTATGAGGAAGAAAGAGCACTTTCAGTGGACTTTGTTAGAGATATGAATGATATTGTAAATATAAAAATACGGTATAAAATAAGTCGTGGATTGATTCCTTCATAGATTAGGAGATGTGATTTTCCTAATATTGTACAGTTTTGTGAATATAAATAGACTCAATGCTAAACCCTAAAAGGAGAAGCTATTCCATTTAATGTTTGTTCTTTACATGGTATTAAATAGGGTTTTTAACTGGGCCTCACCACAACTCATGCTGTGCCCATATCCATGCGGTCTAATGTGAGTGGGGCTGTTAAAAGTTGTCCCATATCGGCCAATGAGAAAAGTTACTGATAGAATTCTCTCACCTTAACACTTATGTTTTAAGATTGAGGCCCCTACACTTATGTACCATTGGGTTTCTTGGCAGCTTGTAATGGTTATATAGAGGTATCCCACTTGCTGTTTGCTAATGATTATCTTTTGTGATGTCGATCCTCTCTAGCTGAGACATTTGCGGTCTGTTTTGAAGCATTGTGGAGTCTAAGAGTGAACCTAGAAAAATCCAAAGTGATAACTGTAGGTGAGATCCATGATGTGGACACATTACTGGCTATTCTAGGATGCAAAGTCAAATGCTCCATGTATCTGGAACTTCCTCTGGGCAATGCTTTTAAAACTTGAAGTATGGGATGTCATAATTGATAAATTTCAAAGGAAACTTGCGAGTTGGAAGACGGGATACCTTTCAAAGGGGGTTAGAGTTATGCTCATAACAAGTATCTTATTAAGTATGCCTATTTACCTTCTATCTCTTTTTGAGGTGCCTTGGTCAGCTGGAAAGAAGTTGGAAAATGTTCAACAGCACCTCTAATGATAAGGTTTTGGAGGGGAGTTGAAATTTCACTTGGTGAACTGGAAAATGGTGGGCAAGTCATTGAAGTAAGGAGGGGTAAGCATTCAGAGGTCGATCTCCCAAAATGAGGTGCTTTTGGGAAAACAACTTCGAAGATTTGCTTGTGAGGGGGACAATATGTGGAGACATATAGTCGCGATTAAATACACGTCAATGGGAGGGCAATGGACCACAAAGTGAAGAGGATTCACAGGACAAGCTTATGGACAAGTATTCATAGTGCTTGGGGGAATTTTTCAGCATCCGTAAGCTTTTATATGGATAGAGGAGATCGAGTCATTTTTGATTGAGCAAAAAAGCTTGTAATACGAATATGTAGACATCTATGAGTTAGAAGTCAACAAAGAGGCTTGTGTGGCAGATTGTGTGGAATATTGCACTACATAGAAACGCTCAAGATTAGGAGGTGGACATCATTGCAAGATTTTTCAATAGCCTATGTTCTGCCAAGGTAGGGGCTGCCAAGGTAGGGGAGGGGGAGGACAGAAAAAGATGGAACAACTCAAAATCAGGCCAATTTGAAGTTAGCTTGTATCATGGGGTGCTAGATGATTGTGAAGGATATCTCCCCTCGTGGAAGGGTGGCTGGACCAGCGGGGCCTCCCCCAAGGTTGCATTATACATGTGGTAAGTGATGCATGGCAAGACCCTCATAGTGGATAATCTCATAAAAAAATGATTATTTTGCTGAATCATGTTATCTTTGTGAGGGGAAGGGGAATCCATCAACCATCTCTTTTTGCACTGTCCTTGGGCGGGGGAATTGCGGGGTTTGGCTTTGTCTTGCTTTGGATGCAATTGGCGTTTTCGAGAGAGGTAAAATGGCCTTTTAGAAGTGAAGGGGGGCAAAGTATCAAAGAGTAGAAAGAATGCCGATTTCCTTTTTGCTTGTTTTGACTTGTTTGGGGCAAAAGGAGGGAGATAAACAAATTTAGTAACTTTCTAACATAGATACAATGGGGGCACCTGTTTTGATAAGCTTTTTGCAAATGCTCATAGTTTTGAGTTTTTTACACCATGGTTATCATCCCTTTAATGATTTTTTAATATAATTGCTTTTTAACTGTTAAAAAAAAAAAAAAGTTCAAGTTATAGGTTCAAATTAAAATGTAGCAGAACAATAAACTGATGGTTCTAATGTAAAACAGTCGAAAAGTCTAACCTGTGCAGTAATGAATCACACATCGCACGAACAAAGCAACCTTCGGGGGTGCTTCCACCCTCCATATATACTTCCAAGGGAGTTCTTCCTCCTTCCTCGCTATTAATGTAGTGTAATAGGATTTCACCTTCAAAAACTACTGATTTAATCAAAGTCTAAGAAGCTTCATCTTCCCCATCACCAACTTTAAAGGAAATATAACATCTACATCAACTTGTGAAACTACCAAACTCCCAAACAAAAATATTTATGCGTAAATACAATTCCGAATTCTATTCCCTGTTGACAAGGACAAATAATCAACAACAGAAGCCTCCATATTAATGGCTATATCAAATAAATACGGGAATATCTCCTGTAGCCTCCTATCATCAAGCCACCGTTAAGTCCAAAATTTGACCCTATTCTCTCTTCCAATTGGTAGAGACAAGAACTTCAAGAAAGCATGCCACTTGTTCTGAATACCTTTCCATAGACAAGAACAATATGAAACATTACCGCAACCAGAAGACCAGACACCCCCACTGAACCCCAAACTTTGTTGAAACAACCTTCCACCAAAACTTATCCCTTTTACACGTAAAGCACCATACCACTTACCTAATAAAGCCTCATTAAATATTCTCAATCTCTGAATGCCCATTCCACCATCTTAAGGGGAGAACACAGAACTCCTTTCAACCAAATGAAACTTAAACTTATCGACTATATCGCCCATAAGAAATCCCTTTGAAGCTTCTCTAGTCTATTAACCACCGCAATAGGCATCACATACAAAGACATAAACTAGGTTGAAAGATGGGACAAAGTGCTCTTACCAAGGGTAACTTGCGCCCCTTTCGAAAATTAGATCTTCCATCCTGCAAGCTGCTTTTTAAACCTTTCAATGACACCATCTCACACCCTCTTCACCTTATAAGAAGCCCTAAATATTTGAAAGAAAGTGACCCTCTCCTCCATTCGATTATAATAATTAACTCATCTAGATTCTCAATCTTCCCTACAGGAATGGAATCAGATTTCCTAAGTCAAATTCACTTTCAACCTAAACAAAGCTTCAAAACTTAATAGAACACATCTCAAGTGCCCCAACTGTAATGGATCCACCTAGCATAAAACTATAAAATCATCTACAAATTAGAAATGGGAAACTTCCATCCTAGTTTGATCAATACCCCCAACAAAAAAGCCCTCAATATAACCTCCCTCAATTGCTCCTAACTATTCAAGTTCGACTAAAAGTTTCCATCACTATGACAAATAGAAAAGGCAAGAGAGGATCTACTTGCCTAAGTCACCTAGAAGAATGAAAAAATCCGGCAGGATACACATTCACTAGGACTAAGAACCTCACAATGGCGACACACCATAAAATCTACTTCCTCCATCTCTAACCAAAACCTATCATTTTCAATAAATAAATAAAAAGTCTCCCATTCGCATGATCATATACTTTTTCAATATCAAACTTACAAATGATCCCCAATAACCCACTTTTTCCCAAATACATGATTAACACAAGACGACGTCTAAGTAGTTAAACTCATAAAATATTCTAACTCATATTTTGTTATACTTAAAATATTAAATTATTTAATTAGTTTTCTTATAGATGTTACATTCACACATATACTCAACTCAACTCCAATTCAACAAAATCTTAGTATCAAACTAATTGAGATTGGCTACATAAATTTTTTTCCTACATTCATTTCCATCAAAAGTTATGTTTTTTGTGAAATTATTTGAAATTAAGCATTTCTTAACAATTTCAGTTAATGTAATCTTAAGTTCACTTTTTGTGCTTTTTAAACATTCTACTTAGATTCAATCACTCTTTCTTATTGGTAGATCTCTATGTCTACATTAAACACAACCAAAACATCTTAAACGACAGTCTCTCCACTTCCATTCTATTGATACCACTTCAACTTTCTTTTGAACACCTACATTCTCTTGAATTACCATACATCTAGCTTACCATCATTATTTCCATCACACTTATCTTATCTTTACGAAAATAGCTAGTAAAAATACATTTTTCCCCACTAGTAAAAGAGTTTCCTATCACGATTGGTTTACACCAAGGCTCAGTGTTAAGCCCGTACTTGTTTACTCTAGTTATGGATGAGATTATGTTAGTGTTTGTATAGGTTATTGATTGGCAATTCCCAAGCAAACACTTTGCTTGTATTTGTTTCCTAAAATGTCACATTGTTGGTGAACTTGTTCACAAACATAAGTCAAAGAATGTTTGTGAATCTTTGAGGTTGTTGGGAGTAGAATTGGGGAAGAAGTGGTTGCTGCTATGCTCTGTTCTCTGGTCATTCTCTCTGTTTTAATTGAAAGTTTTTTTTTTTCTGGAGCTTGACAGTAAGTGAACAGCAGGCTTCGCGAGCATGAGCAGGGAAGCTCTTGCCCAAGAGCTGCCCCAGTCAGTCGCGCAGAATTTTTTTAAGAAAATTTAAAAGACTTTTTTACCCCTCTTCTTGATATAAAAAACAAATATTCTTTTCCAATCCTAAGCTTTTTGGACATGCGCAGCTGATACTTACTGTTTACTGCAAAAAGCTGAGAGGATGACCTTGGGTTCTTGATGATTCAAATCTAAGGTTTTTCTTACTATCTTTGGCAACAATCTATCTCTCTTAAAGCTCAAATCTGTGGTGTGGAATCAGATTAGGAAGCTGGTATCTTCATGGATTGAAGGCTAAAATCTTCATGGGTTGAGGTGAGTTGTGGGTAGTCTAGCAAGCAAGGTTAGGGGAGTGTGATATACAAGTAGATCACTGGTTTCTTGGTTGGGTAAACTTGTATAACTCTTCTTTGTTACCTTGTAACCTCATTTCTATATAGTGAAGATTTTTGGATTGGTCCACTCAAGGATCCGAGGTTGTTTCTCCTTTGAGTTCAAAGGAGTTTTTCCCTAGTTAACAAAATTCTTGTGTCTTTGTGGTGGATGATTATTATGAGCAGATTTTTCTTTATGGATGTTAGTTAATTTCAGTTCATTATCTCCTGTATTGGATACCAGTGAGTGATTTGGGAATTTCAGATTACAAGACATATTCAGGATGAGGTGCCGTGGTGTATGCTATTTGCAGATGATATTGTTTTAGTAGATGAGACGAGAGAAGAAATTAATGCTAAGTTAGAATTGTAGCGGAAATGTTAGAGACAAAAGGGTTTAGGCTAAGCCGATACAAAACGAAAAATATGAAATGCAAGTTTAATCAAAGTAAAGTAACTGGTAGTATAGAAATAAGTTTAGGCACACAAAAGATTGTAGAAAAAAAAAACTTTAGGTACCTTTGATCTATGGTGCAACAAGATGGAGGAATTGATACTGATGTAAGTCATAGGATTCAAGCCGGGTGAACCAAATGGAGGAGTGCTTCGGGGGTCTTATGCAATCGAAAAGTCCCCCTCAAGGTGAAAGAAAAATATTATAAGGTGGCGGTAAGATCAACGTTGCTATATGGATCAGAGTGTTAGGTAATAAAGCATAACCATGTTCAGAAGATGGCAATTGCGGAGATGAGAATGTTAAGATGGATGTGCGGGATTACAAGGAGAGATAGGATTAGAAACGAGGAGATTAGAGACAAAGTAGGAATATCACCGATTGAAGATAAAATGAGAGAAAATCGATTAAGATGGTTCGGCCATGTTAGAAGGCGTCCAATGGAGGCACCTGTTAGAAGGTGTGAAAAAATAGAGATTGCTAGGAGTAGGACAAGAAGAGGAAGACCCAAGAAAAGTTGGAAAGAAACTATTAAACATGACCTTGCCAACCTGAAACAGATTTGATTGGCGTCGTCAAATCCATATAACTGACCCCACCTAATAGGAAAAGGTTTAGTTTGGTTTAATTTGGTTTATTGGTATTATCTTTTCTTCACAATCATCTATCAGGTATCCGCATGACCTTCTCCCTTTAACATCATAAAAAGCTTGACCATGTATACGACTACATTTTTTTTTTTTTTTTTTTGATAGGTAAGCCAGGGCAAGGTTCAAACAGAGGTGATAAGTGGGTAAAACTAGAGCTTAAACACCGAACTAAGTGCCACACTCTTGACTACATCTAAAGATAGAATATTTGCAAAATGCACCAATTTAGCAAGTAACGCCAAGAACATAGAAAGCCACCCTCTGCTCAAAATAAAGCAAAACCATTTCATCACAAACGTACCTCAAGTGCCGAAACAGAGCCGCAGCAATTGACTCCGACTTGGGAAACTGCCACCCGGACCACAGCGCAATTGGCAAATGCACATCGATTAGCACCACAGCCCTCGCTTCCCCACAATCACCGGCCACAATTCTCACCACCCTCGCGACCACCTTCAAGCATTTGTGCATCACCAACGCATGGAGCTGATGAACCACGCTCACGCTCCCGTGCACTCGCCCAATTCTCCTCCACCTCTTCCTCGACGAAACGCCCTCTCCCCCTACATTCTTCGCTTTCCCGGACTCCGGAGTCGAAAGCGAATTGCTCAACGCTTCGGCCTTTGGTTTAACTGGTAACAAAACGACGCCGTTTCCGGGCGAGAAGCCGACATCGGACCCGTCGGCGTAGGCGTTACAGCGAGCGTTGAGAAGTAAGGTCTGGGAGAGAACTACGGCGCATTGTGGGGGCGTAACTGCGAGAACCGCGCACAAAAAACCGCAGAGCTTGTAGTCGGGGACTGAGTTGTCGTCGCCTTCATCCATTGTAGGGTTTTAAATTGCAGAAGGTGGATAAGGGGAGCTTGGAAATGGTAGTTGTTTGGAGATTTCGGAGTGGCCGGGTGCGTTTTTCCGAGAGGTTGACGAGTTGGGAGAGGAATTTCATTTTAGTTTTTTCTCTTAGACGATGATAATGATGAGACGAAGTTGGAATCCACACGTTGAAATTTAAAAAAAAAAATTCGAATATTTAGTTTAAAATTTTCAATTAAATAAATTAAAATTTTTATATTTTGAGTACATAAATGTTTATTATTTGCCTAATTGCATCTTTTTTTTTATTGGTAAGATTAGGCCTAATTGCATCTCGATGTAATAAGAAAAGTTGATGTATTTGAATTTTAAAATTTTAATTTATTAAAATAAAAATTTCAATAAAAATAATATTTTAGTATATTGTCTATTTTATTTTTGGGGGTTTAAATTTGGTTTGAAACTTTTTTTTTTTTTTGGGTCATTATTTAGTCTGAACTTTCAATGGAAGAAAAATAGAGGAAAGTGAAAAATTAAAGTTATTTGGTTTACTAAATTAACAGAAAAAGTAAAAAAAAATTCTTCTCATTTTTTTCTTTATTTTTTTTAACTCTTTCCTTCCTTGTTTCAACTAATTTTTTTGGGTTACTTTCTTTTCATAGATTATCCATTCATTTTTTAAATTAAAATTAACACTATTTATCTAACAGTTAGCATATTTACTTATTCATTTTTAATACTCTTAATATATAATCAACGTAGATGTATTTGCAAATGATGGTTTCCTGAATTTTTAATTACAATTAGCTAGATATTTGTGTATTACTATAATTTTTACAATATTTTGAAATTTATAGCAGATGACAAATATGTATATATAATATGTGTGATCGATTATCATAAAATACAAAATCTAATTAATAAATATAAATGCTGTACAAACAATTGTGACAAAACAATATGAGTATTCGTGGTGAAAAAAATGAATAATAAATATCTTGTAATAAACTATTGAAACCTAATCATATCATAAGAAATTGGTGGCTTGTGTCCATACAAATTGTGTTGCAACTACGAATATTGATACTTAGATGGCTCTAATATTATTTTGGATATCATTTTGAGATATTATTTTATATTTCAAGGAGTTGTATCATTTTTGTGTCAAATATTATTTCAATATGGTTGTAAAGTCCTATAGAGTCTGAATATTTATTATGATATTGTAATGGGAGCACTATTACCCAGCTGAGACTGAAACTTTTGTTATTTATTGTTATTTATTTATTTTATGCATGTTCAAAGGTGGTTGTGTGGCTTTGATTGAGTTGATGATTGATTATTATTGATTGCATGTAATTAGTATTCATAACTTATATTGCGAAATCCAGAGCATGATAGCCACCACCATTCTATAACTCTCTTGAAGGTCACTTATAACTACCTATTGCTGCCCATCCATTGCACCCATAGGTTTAGGTGGTAGGATTAAGCAAGTGGAGAATAATATGAAACCCAATTGGCCAAGTGAGTACCCAAGTGGAGAAGAATATGAAACCCCCGTGATAGCCACTACCGTTCTATAACTCCCTTAAAGGTCACTTTATAACTACCTATTGCTGCCCATTCATTGCACCCGTAGGTTTAGGAAGTAGGATTAAGTAAGTTGAGAAGAATGTGAAACCCAATTGGCCAAGTGGGTACCCAAGTGGAGAAGAATATGAAACCCAATTGGCCAAGTGGGTGTATACTAAATGTAATGACTCAAAATTTTAGTATAATTTATCTATGCATTTTTTGGGGTGATTGGTATTGTTTTGGGGGCTATTAGAGTCCTAATTAGCTCTTTTGGTTAAAGGTTGGTTTAGATCTTGACTATGGTTGAGTTTTTACTCAAAAGTTTTTAGAGACTAGGGTTGGTGTGTCTTGTGTGCACATGCTTGGTGATCGAAGTACACTGGTCAAATTGTAGCAACTTATTTATCAGTGAAACCAAGTTGTACCCACAAGAAGCTCAAGGTTTTGGTGAGGAGACTGGAAGGTCAAATTAAATTAAATTTTACTCTACAGATAATGGAGGTTTTTTTGTTTAAGATGGAGAAATTGTAAGAACTAAGCCACAATTAAAAGACAAAAATTAAGATAAAGCTTGGTCCCAAATGAATTCTTAAGAACTAAGCCAGAATTAAATGACAAAAATTAAAATAAAGCTTGGTCCCAAATGAATTCATTGGTGGTATATTGACAACAATTTCATGATATTTCAATATAATAACCCAAATGTAATTAAAGAACATTAGATCGGAGGATTTAACATCAAAGTATAACATGTATATGAATACGTAGCAATGAAGTTTCACCCTAGACTGTTTGGGACAAAGGATGGAGTTGGCTTTGTTTGAAGGCGAAGGGTAAAAATGTAATATGATGTGTAGTTATAAAATAGCGGTTGGAGTGAGTCATGGTTTTCAAAAGAGAGTTGAAAACTACTCATTACAATTATGGAAGATTAGAGGTCTAGTAAGGAAGATGGAAGGGCTTTATTTTGGATGATTTTGGGACCAAGGATAGAGTTTGCTTTGTTTGAAAGGTGAGGGATAAAAGCATCAAAGAACGTTCTACACATATTCAACTCTTTAAACGTAAAAATGCAATATACTATGTAATTACTATATAATAGTTGGAGCGAATTATGATTGAAGAACAAATTGAAAGCTATTCATTGCAGTTACACTAATAGAAGATTAAGGGTCTCGCAAGGAACATGGAAGAGCTTCACCTTGAACAATTTGGGACCGAGTTGGATTTGTTCGAAAAGTGAGGGTAAAAGCGTCTAAGAAGAATCTGCACATATTCCGCTCTTTAATATTATCAAGGTATTTGAGTTGTGTAAATTTATTTAATTTTTTTAAATTTGTAAATTTTATAGTTTCGTAATTTGTATAGCGAGTATAAAATTTTCTTGTAATTTGTGTAGAGAATAAAAAATTTGAATTCTAAAAAAATTTGTAGAGATTCGAAGACAAAAAGTGTTCTAAATGGAATACCAGTATAAATTATAATTAATAATTATATACTTAGGATTAGTATATTTTATAATGATAATTGCTTCTAACTGTAATAAACATTAATTTATTTATAAATATAAATCAACGTCATAATATTAATGCTGTAGTTATAATTTGTTTATTTATAATAAAATACATAAAAAGCAGCCGATGCCAAAAAAGGAAATGAAGTTCTTCCAAACCGGCAATTAGCCAAAAACGACGACCTCCTCGCCTCCCCCACCCCACGCTGCGACTAAAATGCTGACGCAGGGCAAGAGAGAAACCATCCTTAAACCCTAAACCACTTCATCAATGCCCGTTTCTGTTCCTGCTATTGCTTTCCCATCTATTATTTATTCTCTCTCCTAGGGTTGCGATTTCCCCAATATACCCCCACCCTCTCTCTCTCTCTCTCTCTCTCTCTCTCTGGACCTCCATTGCTAACGATGATGTACAGTGACCCACAGCAGCAGCCTCCACAGCAGCAACACCCCCAACCGCCACCACTACCGCAGCAGCAACCTCACTTCCAGCACCAGCACCATACGCAGCTCGGGGAGTTTCCGAGGGGTCCACAACAACCGCCCCCGCCACCTCCGATGATGCGGCAGCCCTCTGCTTCATCTACTAATATGGGCGCTCCACCGGATTACCACCACCTCCACCCACCTACTCAGCCGCCTCATCCTCCTTACGACGGTAAGCCCTTTTCCCTCTCCTCTTGGTTTCTCTGAGAAAACTTGGGACCCGGAGTAGGACAGGCGTTAGTAGTTTAAAATTGTAACTTTTCAAAGTAAAAAAAAAGATTGGAGAATTTTTTACATACCACAGACCGCAGATACCTTTGCACAAACACATATTTATCTCGTTGATCACAGTGAAGTACCACACAAACCCTAGGTTTCTAATGCCGGGACACATATAGAAGCAGCAGAGAGAAACTACATGTTGCATTGACTGTTTGATAAAATATACGAGCGTACAAAATTGAACACGCTGTCAGTTGGTTAGCTTGAAGGTAAGGCCATATTCAAATCCAAGATAGGATTGGGTTGAGGCATCCATGGGGTGCACGATTACGATTTGGTATATCTGACACGATGTCTTATAGAGATCAAGCTCCTTACATTTGGATGCTTTATGATTGTGGTGGATTAAACGATTAAGGGAGTAATTGTGGCAAGCTTACAAAAATTGCAATAGAGTTATGCTCAACATTGTGATTAAGGATTGATTGATAAGTTTTTCCTCAACCTTGAAATTCTTATGGATTCATTCCGGAAGCCTTGCTACAAACTAGTCACTTTTGGCTGACATGCTTGTATTGAATCCAAAAAATGGAAACTTAAGCACATCGCACTGGAGCCAAAAAAAAAAAAAGAAAAAAAAAAAAAGAAAACAGAGAGAGAGAGAGACAGGCCTATACATTTCTAGACCAAACTGTGTAAGATTCCCAGTAAAACTGTTGGAAAAGTCAAAGCTTCCATCTCTGGGTTGGGAAGACCCCACTAGGCTTGCTTCATCTGTTTGGACAATTGAATTCGAAGGATGTAACCCTGTACTCTTCTTTTGATAAATAAACAAATTCTATTAATGTATAGGCATTAAGGAAATGCCGATCTTTCAAACAAAACAAAGGCTGCCCTCACCTAGTCACTAAGCACTTAAATTTTCACAAAAGTCAAAAAGGAATTCAAATCCAGATTTACATCCCTCTCCACCAAGTTATTCAAAGTTTTCAAAAGTAAATTCTTCACTCCATATGAAGGAGGTTCTAACTTTTGGAATATATTTATATTACTCTCTCTCCAAACTTGCCAATAAACACATTAAAATGCCTCCAATTTCCTAGCCTTCTGTTGGGGGCAGGGATTGTATTGCACCCGGAACCTCTTGATAAGGATTTCCTAAAGTTCTAATGTCCATGGGCAATGAATGAACAAATGACTAATAGACTACCTTGCAATTCTCAACTATGAATTGGTTTGATAGCTCATATGTTGTTATTCTTATTCGTTTTGCATAGGCAACACCAATTCTCAAGCACATGCCAGTGCCTCTTGAGATTATCAATTGTCAATATGCCCTTTGGGATTATGTGTTGAACGAAAAAACCACCTTAGGAGTAGCCTTGTTTGCCATAGCTTGCCCCACAGAAAATCTATTTCTGCTCTGCCGCTAATTTTCTTATAACTTGATTTGACTTCAAATTTTCCACTTTTGGAGTGAAGCCAACTCGCCGAGTCCTTCCCTTCTTCCAACTCGGGTGACTACAAAAGCCTCGTCAACGAACAAACCTCTCTAATTCCCTATTGGTCAAGTTCCTCTTTTGCCCCACATTTCAAACCCTGTTTTGCCCACAATTGTTCATATAATTTGCGATCCCGATGTCTTTATCATCCACCCAAATGTATCCAGAAACATTTCCTACCGCAAGGATTGACCGTTGACTTGAAAATTCTACCTTATTACCTTTACCAACGTTCGGCCTCACATTATCTTTAAACCTGTCCATTCTCGCTTTATACTCTCTCCATGGGAATTAGAAGTACTCCTTAATACCCAAGACCCCCTCTTCCTTGAATTTGGCTGCAATGACTTTTCTCCAAAGCATGTCTCTCTCTCCTATAAACCTCCACAACTAGTTCCCTTGCAATGCTATGATAAAAGTTTTTAAACTCCCTATTCCTAATCTTCCTCCGTTCACTGGCCTACACCCAAATTGCCAATCTACCAAACGGAATTTTGTGCCCTTCCCCCTCCTTCTCTCCCCATAGAAATATATGTATTTTTTCCAAACTGTTAATTGTCGACGCTAGAGCTTTGAACAAAGATAAAGACAAGTGGACATACCAGAAAGGGTACTTTTTATCGACGTAGGATGTATTGATATTTTTAAGTGAGTTGATCTAACTAAGCTCTTTGCAAGTATCTCATTAGAAAGATTCTCCAAGAGATGTCATTTTTTGCCCTCACGACAACTTGTACCTAAGACTTTTGCTTTTCGAAGTTTTCATCTCTAACCCAACATGGTAATGGAGTAGGCAAAGCTATTGAGTTCTAACTTCACTACTAACTCACAAAGTCAATATTGACACGTGTTTGTCCCTTTCAACATTAGTCTCGCCTTATGTAAGTGGGAGCGTTAAGGAAAAATAAATTAATTTAAATAATAAAATTACCACTGTAATAGTTCAAGCTTTTAGGTGGGATGGTTGCTAATAATTTAACATGAGAGCTTACCACTAAAGTAAATGTCTAGAGTTCAAACCTATGAAGCATGGACGCTTCAAATTTGTTGCCGCACTTGTATCAGATAGTTAGAGGATTTGGGCATAGCTCGGACACGCGAGGATACGGGGTGTGTCCTAATTTTTTTTTATTTTTTTTCATCATACACGGCTAGGATACGACTAGGATACGCAAATGATACAGAGGGATACTTTTGAGACGTGACAGGGTCAAATGATAAATAGGTTTAAAAAAAATAAAAAATTGTCTCCGGAAGATACCAGAGACATGTTTGCTCAATGACAAAAAAGAAAAAGGCACTAGAAGCTCTCGGCTTCATCTTCGCTCCACTTCGTTGATGGTTGGTGACCTCCACTAGCCTTGTGCATATTCGGTGATCTCTGGTGGTGAGTTTTCCCTAGTTTCTCTTTCTCGCTGTTGATTTGTCTCTCGCTTGCTGCTCTCTCCCTCTCTCGCGCGCGCGCGCGGTACTCTCTCTCTCTCTATTGTTGCTCTCGACATCTCTTTGTCTCTCTTTTGATATTTGTGTATGAATGATCCTAGTAGTTTTGCGTATGAATAATATTAATTGTGGATTGAATGATATTTTTCATGCTTAATAATTGTTGTTTATACAATTTTTATGCTATCATTAACAATATTTTAAATAAAATATATATTTATTTTATTTTTTAGCCTATATCTCTGCCGTATTTGTATTCTCATTTTGTCAAAATTGCTGTATCCCATGTCCGTAATTGTACCTATGCATTTCTGTGTCTGTATCCGTGCTTCATAGGTTCAAACTTTACCACTATCCCAAAAAGTCTGCAGTCACATCTGATTGGCTTTGCAAAAAAAAAAAGAAAAAGAAAAAAGGTCGACCATAGTTTTGTTTTTGAGATGAAGTATAAGTAATTTAGTTACTCCTTTTCCTAAAAACTTATGTTGTTAGGTGATTAGGTAGCTAAGAATCTAACATGGGATTTGGTTCTTAATTCAAACCTCATCACGAACTCAAAAAATTTGAACTCTTTAATTTATTTATTTCTATTATAGCAACCTGGGGTTTCTAACCCAAATATAGAGGATTTTCTAGAGCTTGTGCATGATTTTGAAAATTAAGATTGGTTTCGTATTACTCTTGATTTATTTTCTCTCTATAAATGCTTACATCTCTTTTAAAAGATCTTTTTACTTATCAATAGAAAAAGTTATCCATCTATTTGAGGGCTTGTGTCGAAGAGTTAAGACTAGGATTAACTTTAATAATTTGTTTGAGTTTAATCTAGCCAAATTTTAGATAAGTTTTGGGGTATAATTGAGGGATAATATACGTATTTTGTTTTTGAAAATTCTAGACAAGAATTTCACAGTATTGGGGGTCAAAATGGTAGGTAAAGTTAGAGTAAAATTTAAGCATGCTTAGAAGTTTGGATGCCATCGATGGAATATAAGCCTTCATTAAACGATATGATTGCATGTGGAGGACAGATTAGACATCATGGGCAAGTTGATAGCCCAATTTTTATCCTTTTTTTTTTAAATAAAAACAAAGACATGACACAGTAAAACACGATGACACACAACAAACGTATATACTAAGAAGCACGCGGTCACCATCAAGGGTTTTGTCTTTGAATTAGTCTAAGATGTGATTACGACAAGTGAAGGACTCGTGTTAGACACATGTCAAATTCATCTTTTGTTGTGTAAGATTTTCATTGTTTTTATTATTTTGTTTGGACACATTTTTGGACATGTCTTGTACTCATTTTGGATACAAAGGGGTCTATTTGTAGCATGTGAATGCTTTAAGTTGGAGTTGACTTATGAGTGAAATAAATTATAAAACAAAAATAAAGAAGGCCTTCTGTTTATTGTTTTATATTTGCATGATTTAATTGAATGCAATGGCATTTTGTTTTATGGATTCATGGAATAATTTTTATTAAGATGATTTGTTACTATGTTCTATTAAGATGTTTTATCATTTTGGATGAAGTATAATTACTACATTTGATATAACATTTGAAATTGATATCTCTAAAAATGCTCTTGGTGCATGCTAAGGGGTCATTCCGCTAAAAATGTTCTTTCAAACAAAATAGCTTAGTTAGGAAAACTTTTCAAGTTCAAGATGTTACAATCGAGATCGAAGAGGATTATAAGATCAAAGGGGGATTTAGAATCATTGAGCGTGGAAGAGGTTATGTTCGAATACTAGTCATCTATGAGGAAGAGCTTAGATGGCTGCATTAGCTATGTCAGAAACAGCTTAAGAAATTTGAAGGCTACCAACAATTAGGCTGTCTCAGAGGAGGTGCCAGATCACTTGTTTGCTCAATCATTAAAGCTGGTAATAGTAGAATGCTAGAACTGTGTTTGTTTGCACCTTATGGAAGAAGACAAGTTGGAATTCCCGAGCTGTCATACGGCTCAGGTTGGAGTTTCTTAACACATATTCTTAGCATTTTTATTATTAATGAAAGTGTTCCTTCTACAAACAAACAAGTTTCCCATGGAAGACAGTTTGCTTCCCCTTATGAAGAAACTGATAGGGTCCCAAAAGAGTCCAAGACATATGCTCAGGCTGCTGCCCTTCCAAAATGGCAGCTTTCAAACATTCGTAGCACTTATAATGACCAGCATGTCATTGTCAACTACGAAGATGCAGTAGAAAACAGTATGCTCCTGAAAAGGTGCTTAGTTGGAAGATTAGGAGGTCCAGGGGAGGCCAAACTGGATGCAGCTAGCCTTTCAACAAGGGTGAATAGGAAATGGAGAATTCCAGGAGGAGTAGAGATAAAGGAGTTAGATGAGGAAAGATTTCTCTTTATTTTTCCATCCAAGCAGCTAGCTGAAAAGATCGAGGAGGAGCTAATTTTCATAAATGGGCATCCCTTATGGTTAGATTCTTGGCATAGCTGGAGTTGTTGTTCTAGAAGAGGTTGGAATGGAAAAGACGTCTGGATCAAAGTGGTAGGTCTGCCTGTCTTTCTATGGAATGCAAATGTATTTCGTAGTATAGGAAATTATTGTGGAGGCTTCATCGAAATTGACCCAGGTCTCCACTCCACTGGTAGTTACAAATGGGCTAGGATCAAAGTTAGAGGAGATGGCAGGAAAATTCCTGCATCTGTCAGAATCATTGTTGGCCATTCATTGTATGATTGTCCAATTTGGGTTGAAAGGAGGACCTGGGTGGACTGGGTAGATCAGCACCCTGGAATTTTCCGGCCACCGGAGGCTAAGAAGAAGGAGGCGCGTGATCCACATGCAGGCTCATTGAATGTTCCTACTCTTGGAAATCGAAAGGGCAAGAAATTAATTCAATATAGGACTAGGAAGACTAAAGAATCCTCAAAAGCTACTGGAAAAGTTCAATGGATATGAGTAGGTGAACAATCTAGACAATTAATGAGAAACCCAAAAGATAACTCAGTGGGCCCTCCTGCAGTAAACAGATTTGAAATTTTGAGAAGTCATAACAATGAAGAGCCATTAATGGAAGAATCTAGCCTTGCGACACATCAGAAGATTGACAATAAAGGAGAAGAGGAAGAAATCAAGGAAAATTTTGCCACAACTTTGGACAGTTGGAAATTCTATAGGAAAAAGTATGGCTCCAGGAGAGCTTCCTAGCAATATTCTGGACAAGAGCAAACATCACTACAAGCTAGTATCCCATTTGAGGAATTTCTTGGTGATAATTCTCAAACAGAAGACCCTAGTGAAGTAGGAAATATCACAGACTTTGAGAACATGATTGCCCCCTTTGGATTTCAAGAATGTAAAAAGGAGAAAGTTCTTGACTGCCAACTTTTGGCATATTACAGTCTAGACGATGTATGGCAGGAAGACTCTGATCTTCTGCTATTGGGGAAATGTGGTAAGGACCAAAGCAAGATCTCTGCCTGGGTGATTGATAGAATGAAATCATTCAAGAAGATTTTGGGTATCTCAAGTGATGGATTCGAAGATAAGATTATGGAATTACTTCAATCAATTGAAGAGAAGAGGAAAATTCATTAGAGTGGACAAAAGAAACAACAAAAGAGTCATACCAGAAGAGGAGCCAGGGAGCTAAGGAATTTGCAATGCTCAGTAAGTTATGATAAGGAAGGAAGGGAGTCTGATCTTGAATCCAGTAGAGGGGAGGAGCCAATGTCTTTATGTTTTAAATGATACCAAAAATCTTAAGTTGGAATGTAAGGGGTTGCTGTGGAAAGGAGAAAAGGTTGTTAATAAGATCTTCAATTAAAAAATGGCAGCCAGATGTGGTTTGTCTGCAGGAAATAAAACTCAGAAAGATTGATGATTACACAGCTAGATCTCTTTGGGGTGGAGGTTGGTGTAAATGGGTTGCTTTGGAGTCTATAGGGGCCTCGGGTGGAATCCTAGTCCTGTGGGATAGCAGGAAACTGAAAGCAGTGGAATCTGAGATTGGTTCATTCTCCATCTCCTGTCTATTTCAGCATATAGATGAGGAAACTTCCTGGTCTTTTACTGGAGTATATGGCCCAGTGGATAAAGCATTGAAAATTGAATTTCTTGAAGAAATAGGAGCAGCAGTTTTTAGATGGAATCAGTCATGGTGTTTGGGGTGTGATTTTAACATGGTTAGATGTATTGAGAAAAAATGGGGATGCACCAAACGGACAAAGCAAATGAAAAGGTTTTCAGAATTCATAGAAGAATTACAATACATTGACTTACCTCTCGGCGGAAGCAAATTTACCTGGAGCAATAGCATCAGTAAGTCAAGGATTGACAAGTTTTTGGTTTCTTCTGAGTGGGAGGACTTATTTCCTACATCACTGCAGAAAACACTTATTAGGTTAGTCTCCGACTATTTTCCCCTTATGTTGGATGGGGGAGGAATGAAAGGAGGCCCTAAACCTTTTCGATTTGAGAACATGTGGTTGTAGGTGGAGGGATTCAAGGAAATGATTGCATCATGGTGGAACAGCTACAACTTTAATGGGTCCGCAAGTTACAGGTTGACTCAGAAGCTTAAAAACCTTAAATCAAATCTTAAGAAATGGAATTTAGATGTCTTTGGAAGACTTGAACAACAGAAAATTCAATTGGAAAAAGAGATTCAGACTCTAGATTCGATGGATGAAGCTGGCAGCATTTCAGATCAAGGGAGAAAGTAGAGACAAATCTTTTCAAAAAAAAAAAAATAAAGGGAGAAAGTAGAGACAAGATAAGATCTTGAATTTAAACCAGTTAATCAAAATGGAGGAAATCAGCTGGTGACAAAAATCTAGAGTTAAATGGCTCAAAGAAGGAGATCGTAACACAAAGTTCTTCCATAAAATGGCATCTGCAAACAAAAGGAAAAATTGGATTGACAAACTGCAAGTTAATGGGCAGCTGACAGATGATCATGGAGTGATTAAACACAACATTGTGGAATTCTACAAGAATCTGTTTACAGAAAAAGACAATTGTAGGCCTAAGGTGAATGACATGGAATTCTTAAAACTGAATTCACAGTCTGCAGCAAGCATAGAAATCCCTTTTGCTGAATCAGAGGTTCATTTAGCACTTATGGGCGTAAGTGGAGATAAGGCCCCTGGCCCGGATGGCTGGACTATAGCTTTCTTTCAAAATTGTGGAGTATCTTAAAGGAGGATCTAATGTCTATTTTTGCAGAATTCCGTAGAAGTTGCAGATTTGTTCGATGTTTGAACTCTACTTTTATTGCACTAGTTCCCAAGAAGAATGGAGCAGTGGAGATAAAGGATTACATGCCTATCAGCTTGGTGGGAGCAGTCTATAAGATTATATCAAAGCTGCTAGTTAGCAGACTGAAATAGGTGATGGAAAACCTCATTTCTGATTCTCAGCATGCTTTTGTAGGGGGAAGACAAATATTGGATGCTATATTGGTTGCCAATGAGATTTTGAACACCAAAATAAAGAGTAAGAAAACTGGAATAATATGCAAACTGGATTTAGAGAAAACTTTTGATCATGTTAACTGGAACTTTCTAATTTATTTGCTAAAAAGGATGGGCTTTGGAAATAGATGGTGCCACTGGATAAAATGGTGCATCTCCACTATTAGTTATTCCATTTTGATCAATGGTTCTACCGAAGGCTTCTTTGCTGCATCTAGAGGACTAAGACAAGGTGATCCCCTATCACCTTTTCTCTTTATCTTGGTAATGAAAGTTTTTAGTAGGATGATACAAAAAGATGAAAAGGCAGGTTTTATTGAAGGTTTCTCAGCAGTCCCCAAAAGCAGCAATCTCAGAATTTCTCACTTACTATTTGCAGACGACTCAATAATCTTTTGTGGAGCAGACTTACTACAATTAGGCCACTTAAGGTGTATTCTTCTAGGATTTGAAGCTGTTACAGGGTTGAAAATTAGTCTCAGTAAATCAGAGATTCTGCCAGTGGGATTTTGCTCAGTTTTGGAAGATCTAGCTGCTGTTTTAGGCTACAAAACAGGTTCTCTTCCCACTGTATATTTGGACATTCTATTGGGAGCCAAAATATCTTCCAAATTGTTTTGGGAACTTGTACTTGAAAGATGCAGGAAAAGACTAGCTGAATGGAAATCAGCTACTTATCAGCAGGTGCAAGAATCACTTTGATCAAAAGTGTTCTTTCTAGCCTTCCAACTTACTTTTTCTCTCTTTTTCCTGCCTCAATCTCTGTGTTAAAGGAATTGGAAAGACTACAACGTAATTTTCTCTGGGGAAGAAGCGAAGGAGTCTTCAAACACAATTTAGTGGACTGGAAAGTTGTATGTAAGTCTAGCCAATTGGGTGGAGCTGGAATAAGGAAGCTGAGGCTGCATAATGAAACTTTGATGGGGAAGTGGCTCTGGAGATTTGCCCAAGAAGATTCTAGTCTATGGAAAAAATGATTGTAATCAAATATGGAGAGGAGAAGGGTGGTTGGCTCTCAGTTGGGGTTTCAAAGTCTTTTGGCACTAGCATATGGAGATGTATCAGAAGAAATTGGTCCAAATTTGACAGTTGTATCTCAGGGAAAGTGGGAAAGGGTGACAAGATACTATTTTGGAAACACAAATGGTTGGAGGTTGGCAGTCTATCAGAGATATTTCCTGAAATCTATGCCATTGCATATGATAAGAATGCTTTAATTTCAGACTATAGCACAGGTTCTGGACCGAAAAGAGTTTGGAATATTCAGTTGCGAATAAACATGAATGACTGGGAATTAGACAGCTTCGGTTCACTGATGGAACTTCTTTATTTTTTACAGATGGAAGAAATAGCAGATGCAATGATATGGAAGCAGACACAACATAATATTTTCACTGTGAAGTCCTTTTATCTATCTCTACTGGGTGATGAGAAGGAAGCTTTTCCTTGGAGGAAATTATGGAAAACTTTGGTTCCTACAAGGATTATCTTCTTTTCTTGGTGTGCAGCAAGGGGGAGGATTCTAACCATGGATAACCTAAAACTAAGGGGTTACTCTATAGCTAATAGATGTTATCTATGTCTCAATCATGAAGAATCAATTGACCATCTGTTATTTCATTGCTCTTGGTCTGCCGAGCTGCGGAGTCTTATTCTTTCTTGTTTTGGAGTCCATATATGCTTTCCCAAAAATCTAAAGAGCTTTCTTTTAGTATGGTGGGGTCAACCATTGGGAAAGAGGAAGAAGAAGATATGGAATTTGGTGCCTTTTTGCTTATTTTGGCTAATTTGGAAGGAAAGATTTAGGAGGATATTTGACAACATAGAGAGGACCGTTTTGCATGTCAAAAGTTTATTTCTCTCTTGTTTGTATAGTTGAGTAGAAGAGGGAAGAGAGATTGATCTTTGTTCTTTTATGCAATTTTTTGCTAGCATGCAGTGAATAGGGGAAATTGTAACTTGTTTCTTTCTTTTTCAGCATCTCTTCGATGCTATTAATAAAACTTGCTTATCTTAAAAAAAAAAAAAAATTACTAAATGACTTCTTGTTGACTTTTTAGTTATAGATATAGCTATTATCATTTTAGTTAGATGGAATGTAATCATTATGTGATTTTTTTGTTAACTTTTAAGTTACGAAATGATTTTGATTTTTAATTTTAGTTAGTGTTATATTACATTATTTTTATTTTATTTGAATAAAGTATTAAAATATATAATATTTCGACCTAAGGATTAAGGAAATTCTTGGAGTCCTTTTTGGTTAGAACTAAAAAATATAAATTAATTATCCTGACTTAAAAAAAATGAAAGGAAGGAAGTTGTAGAGTCCTTTGTTGGACCAAATCTTGACCTAAATATCAAAGGAAGTTGCATATATATGCTAGGAAGTTACAAGGTCTCTTGTTTTGATTTGAAAAGGCAAAGGAAATTCATAGTATTTTTTAGTTGGAACAAAAAAACACAAATTAATTATCCTGGCTTTAAAAAGATGAAATGAAGGAAGTTGTATAGTTTGACCAAATCTTGACCTAAATATCGAAGGAAGTTGTAGAGTCTTTTGTTGGACCAACTCTGATGAAGGGCTATGGTGACAATAATAATTCCAAGTCGAAACTTGTTTCTTTCTCATCTCAGGTACTCGTCTCCTCTAGTGAAAGTGGATTGTCAATATTTGTGATTTGTATCGTGGATGCATCCTATTTGGGGTTGTGTGATCTAGTTCAAGAGTTGGAAGGGGGGGGGGTTAACGAATTAGGTAACTATGGTTCTAACACTAGAATCAGCCTCTTTGCTCACGGAGGGAAGATTGTCTACATCTGACTATTCCCAGACGTAGTCCTCGCAATGTGCGAACTTTATGCGTTGATTGCCCTTTTCTTTTGGTTAATATCTAATGGATATAAAAATATATTATTTTTGATGAGTTTCTGTTGTGTGCGTCTCTTGCATTTTTTGAAAATCGATGAGTTGGCACATCTGTTGTGTATTGTGTCAGTATGCTTCTTTGTGTGTGTTTGTGTATGCATGAAAATAATTCTTTCTTCATAGAACAAAAGCATTTTTTATTTTTATTTGTCTCGAAGCAATAAGAAATCAATTTTACGCTCTACATGGGAAAGCAGTGTGAACACATAGTCCAAATGTTTACATTAAAAAGTTTCTCCATAATGAAATTAGATGATTTGGGCTCAAAAATAGAATTCGTGAAGTTATACAGGGGGATAAATTAATTGCTATAAATTTACATTTGGTTTTAGTTAATTATTCGAGTATGAGATTTTATTGTGATAGGGACGGCAGCCAATTCTGAAATTATAAATACTGACACTCTAAATGAGTGTCTGGCATGTGTGAGGGAGTGTCCAATTAGAGTCAATGCCCAAGATGAATAGGACACCACTTTGTAAGTGTCCTTGCTTCTTAGGATGCTACATATGTTGTCAAACAATTGGGAAATGAATTGTTGAGGTGAAGGTCATTGAAGCATAATCTATTGTTGGTCGAGTTATAAGCTGATCCCGGACGGCATGGACAAATCTAGATGGTGGCTATATCCATGTAAAAACAAAAAGTGATACTTGGAGAATTATTGATGTAACCCAAGATTCAATAGCTTTCAAAAACACATAAAACAAATAAATAATGGCTGAATCTGAAAATTTTCATTAATTAAAGAAATACATACGATAGAGATGAGAGGAGATAGAAAGAGATGGTAGAGAAACCCTATAAATCACTAGGAATAAGAGATAAATTCAGATTTTGTAAGTGTTTCATAATTTAAATAATAAGGGGAACCCAGTGCACAAGGTTATAGTATTATGGTGTCTAAAGAGAGTTGGATATAGAAAGCCTTCTTTTTGCTTGTGGAGAGATTGATGTTTGATGATAGAAAGCATGTGTGGTGAATCTATTAATGCAATTATGTGAGTTGCACGATTAACATAATATACCATATTCAGCGGATAACTTCTAATGAAAAAGCAAATAGTCATACAAATAAAAAATATTGTGAAATTGCAGCTAATACCACTATACGTTATATAATGATGTTTGTGGAGTGTCATTGTCAACATTTTACAATTTTAAATATAAATATCTTGATAATAAACTAATTACATACTTTTCTCTATAGCATGCCTAATAACATATAATTACACATGTTAAAAAAGAGAGGAATATGGAATTGTAATGCTTTGTCCTTGCCTTGTCTACTTTCTAGGCTACTTGTTAGGGATTTGCTTTGTTGAGTGTGTCTGTTTGTTACTTTTTTATTTTTAATACTTAAATGGGTGGGCCTCTTTACACTCCACAAATAGATTCTTGCACTCCACTTTATTTTCTTATTAAATAAAATTACACAATTACCCTCATTTTTGTAAAGGTGTATTTATAATATTAAAATTATACAACATATCTTATTAGAAGAATGAGGGTGGTTGTGTAATTTTATTTAATGAAAAAATAAAGTGGAGTGTAAGAATTTATTGTGGAGTGCAAATAGACCCACTCTACTTCAATTTCATACTATTCATTGATAAAGGCATCAAGAAGATGCCACTTGTATGCAAATCTTTTTTGAGTGCATCCATGTCATATGATTCATAATGCTTGTATCTTTTTTTTTTTTTTGTTTTTTTAAATCCAAGAATAAAGCATAAAGCAAATGAACACATGGTTTGTGAGAAAAATGGAAGAGGAATAACCAGTATGGAAGAGGAACAACCAATATTTTGATATAGTAAATTCATGCATTATTTTGAGTGTATAAAAAATTGGAACTAACGAGTTTAGGTAAAAGAAGAGGATATTACAAGGAGATGGAGAAGTCATTTTGATAATTTATTTAATAGCTGTCACGAGCAAAATTTTAGTGATCGTAGTACCCTTATAATGGATAGAAATGTAAGTTTTATAATTAGGATAAGAAGTAAAGGAGGTTATTAAAAAGATGAAGACAGGAAAAGTTGTTGGTCCAAATGGTATTCTAACTGAAGCTTGGAAGTCTTTAGGGGATTATGGGATAATTTGGTTGACTAAAGCAGGTCCTTGCATGCAAATAAGATGCCTAATGCTTGCATACAAATAAGATGCATAATGAAAGGAGGAAAAGCATCTTAGTGCCTAGGTATAAGAATAAAGCAGATATCAAGAGTGGAGCACCTATCAGGGTATTAATTTTATGAGTCACACTATGAAACTTTAAAATAGAACTATTGGGGATAGACTAAGTTGTGTGATAAAATATCATTGAACCAATTTGGTTTTTATTTGGTAGATCAATTATGAAAGCTATTTTGCTGATAAGAATATTAATGGAAAAATATAGATAAAAAATTTTTATTGACTTGACGAAAGCGTATGATAGTGTCCTAAGAGAGAATTTACAGTAGATGTTGAAATAAATGAGTTGCTATGAAATATATTAAATGATTGATGCATGACGAAGCATTTACTAGCATAAGAACTATTGGAGGTGATACAAATGGTTTTTCAGTCACAATTGGTCTATATGCCAAGGATTCGCTTTAAGTTCTTACCTTTTCACTTTGGTTATGGATGAGCTTAGTTTATATTCAAGATGATATCCTTTGCTGTATATTGGTCAAATATGATATTGTAGATGAAACTCGGTCTATGGTTGTCGTAAGTTAGAACTTTGGAGGTGCACTTTAGAATCGAGAGGTTTTAGAGTAGTTAAGGCTAAAATGGAGTATATGCAGTGTAAATTCCGTAAAATTAAAACTTCGAATAGAGGCATATTGAAATTGAGGATTAAGAAGTGAAAGAAAGTGGTTTATTTTTTATTTCTTTGAACTATTATTCACACAAATGGAGGGATTGAAGATAATGTTATTTATATGATTTAGGCTGGATGGTTAATATTGAGGAGGACCTCGGTTGTTTTGTGAGACTAGAAAATACTTATTAAGCTAGAAGGAAAAGTTTATAAGATGATTATATGTCCAATTATGCTTTGTCATTAAGAAGTAACAATCTTATAAGATGGGTGTAGCAAAAATGAGGTTGACAATAGGGATCTTTGGTAATATAAGAAAAGATAGGATAAGAAATGAATATATTTGAAAAGAAGTTGAGGTAACATCCATAATTGAGGAGTTGAGAGAAGGTCATTTAAGATTGTTTGGATGTATTCAATGTAAATTTTGGAATGCACCAATGTAGAACATTGAGTTCATCCAAATAAAAGGGGTAAATAAGACAAAAAGTAAACATAATATTACATAGACTAAAATTGTAAGCAAGGACTTAAATTTCATATTACCTCACAGGAAACATAATCTGTGACAGAAATGAATGGAGGAAGATGATTCATGTAAGCCGACTCTAATTAATATGGTACTAAGGTTTCGTCGAGTCGAGTTGAGTTGAAAATTAGTTTTCATGCATGGTTAAATTTTCGCTGGATTGGAAAAAATGTTCTTATCCACAGGCAATAACAAAATTGGCTGATGAAATTAAGTAGGTTGTTAACCATATGCTTTATTGTAAAGTTTAAGTTGTTTGATAAATTATCATGTGTTTCATTAAACTTCAAAATGTTGGTGCGTCTAGAAGTAAATGATAGTTGAACCTTTAGTTGTGTTGCTAACGTGTGTGTTAAAGTAAAGCAATCATTTGATAGATTGACTGCTTAGGGGAATGGGAAGCTGGCATTTATTTTCCACATGCCCTATTGATTATGGATGCTATGCTATTGAACATTTTGGTGAATTAGCTTATAGTTATAATGTTTGTTTTGATCCGAATCTGCATTGCAGTTCATGGTGATAGTTTTGCTGCCAAAAGAATAAGAAAGATTGGCCAACGGAGAGCTGTAGATTATACTAGCACTGTTGTGCGGTATATGCAGGTAGTATATTCTACAAATAAAAGATCCCCAGATCTTCATGTATTTTTTTTTTGCTTCAAACATTTGTACCATTGATCCTACAGTACTGTGCTAGGAAGTGGTGTATTTCTTGAAAACTTGGATATCCACTTTCTGTTTCCATTTTGGTTAATGTCTATTCTTGGTTTGCTCAAACCATAAGATTCAATAAAAGATGCCTGCTCATTTACATAACAGAACTTTCTCTCTTTGCAGAGGATTGGAATTGGTGCATTAACTAGTCTTATGTGTTTTGCCTTCCCATTTATTTCATTTCTCTTGCATCAATCAACTGGTTCAAGCTGACCACTCTTTGGCAATTTATATTCTGCACCAGTTTTTATCACTGACTTTACAGAATTATGCGGTAATGCAAGAGTATCTATTTTGAATGGGCCTTACCGGCCTTGGTGGAATAATAGTATCGTGGTTCTGTATATGCTGTTAAATTGAAAACTTAGGCAAAAAATTAGACTACAATCCAGTAAGATCTTATGCTAGAGTTGCGTGATCCTTTGTTTGATGGATATTCTACACAATCTTGTTAACTTTTGTCAAAATGGATAGTAAGATTGTTGGATCGCAAAATCTAGATTAAGATTTTAAGGCGTCGTTTGGGAAGGAGCTATTAGTTTTTTGGCTTTTTCTAAAATAACCAAAATTACCCTCTTATATTTTAAGCTTCTTTTGAACTATGAAGAGCAAATATGACAAATTAATAAAAAGCTAAAAAGCTAGCTACTAAAAAGCTTTTCTTTTTTCCTTCCCAAACACAAAAAAACTAGTTTTTTAGAAGCTAGGCTAACAACTACGGGCTATGTTGTCTTCAAATGCTGTTTGTTTCACTTTGGAGCTTGCTTTCCCAACATTGGTTGGGGAATTTTAGTTTTGATATAGATATAGAATTCTTATGCATAATGGATTCATCATATTTCCAGCTTTTTACTATACGAATGCCTTCTAAAATACATTCATTTTTGATGGTGTTAATGTACATTAATTAGATACATGTAAATGCGTAGGTATCTAGTGTATGGGTAATCGAAACAGACACCCTGTGTAAATATATATATGTGTACCCTCCAATTGTTTCTATGTATCAATAAAATTCAGGTCTTCTATCATGGTATCAGAGCGTCAACTTTAAGCCTCTGTGTGTGTCCTCAATTCATCTTCTGTGTCTATCAAACGCTGGAAACAAGGAGATTCCTATTTAGCGTTGAAGTCAGAAGCAAGGACTCGTCACCTGGTCTCTCTTTTGGTTGCTGGTCCGATTGTTTATATAGCTCGGAGGAGTCGTCGGAAGGGGGCGACCGCCGTCGGAGAATCGCCGTCACCGGAAGTCCACCCACACGCTGTCATCCTCTCTATGCGTGAGACCCACGCGCCTCCTTCTTCTAGCGCGTGTGAGCGCGTGAAGCATCTCCATCGCCGCCGGTTGTTTGCAGCTTACTCGTTAGCTCTGGCGAACTCACCAGTCATCTCTGTTTGTTGTGGTTTTGGACTCTTCTTCTTCCCTCCTTTAGTTCACAGTTCACTGTTCTTTGCTTGTGCCTTTGATTTCTGGTTCTCATGGCTTCTGAGGTGTTGATTGACCAGGAAATGGTTGGTAGTTCAGTTCCTATCTCGCAACAATTAACCATTCGGAAATTACGTTGAACTAACTACATTTAATGGTCCAAAGTTGATAAGATTGCATTAACCGAGTATGGCAAACAAAAACACTTTACTTAGTCTGGTTCTCCTGCAACAGATCTGAAGTATGATGCTTGGGTTCAAGAGGATGCTCACCTGGTTAGTTTATTATGGAATTTCATGGAATCCTCCATTGCTGATATGTGTATACATCTTGACACGTGTAAAGACATATGGGAGTATGTATGCCTGTTGTTTTCAAGTGACCTTACTCACATGTATGACTAATCACTAGAATTCTTTCAACTACAACAGTTGGGAAGACCGATTATTGAATATTTTGTTCCTTGAAGTGTGTTCGTGAAGAGTTGAATTCTCTGCAACCGTTATCTACAGACATTAACGAGATGCAGAAACAACAGGAACAAATGGTTGTGCTTCGATTTCTTGCTGGGTTGGATCCTAAAGTTGAGCCAGTTAAAGTCCAAATCCTAAGTGGGGCTTTTCTTTCTTCATTTGCAGAAACTTACTCCCACGTTATGTGAGCTGTTTCTAGAGATTCATCTATTACCTCTGACACTACCCAATCTGCCCTAATTAGTTAGACACTTTCAGAAAAGAAAAATCATAATTATCAGATTCTGTCTCAACTTGGTGATCGTGGAACCTGTGAAGGTCGTGGCCGTGGTAGTAAAGGATGTGGTACAAGGCCCAAATGTTCTAATTGTAGTTGTGTTGGACATGTCAGGGAAAGTTGTCGGGATCTTCATAGAAGGCCACCTCATACGGCTCATGCAGCTTCTTCTAATACTCCTGTCTCTACAGAGAAGCCTAGTACTAGTGAGAATGCTACCCCATCCATAGTGACTATTTCAGGAGATGAACATGCTAAATTCCTTTAGTATCAAACGGCTCATCAGGTATCTCTTTCTACAGTTTCTTTAGCACATTAAGGTAATTCTACTATTTGTACACCTTGGATTCTTGATTTTGATGCGTCAGATCACATGTCTAGTACCTCTTCATTATTATCCAATATTCAATGTTTTTCCACTTCAAATGTTATCATAACTAATGGTTCATCTAACCTCGTCAAGGGCATTGGTATGGCTTTTCTAGCTCCCAACTTACACTTCTTTTCTGTGTTATTTGTTCTATTATTGTCCTTTAATCTTTTGTATGTCAGCAAACTCACTAAACAACTAAATTGTTCATTGACATTTTTTCCTGATTCTGTAGTTATTCAGGATTTGAAGACAAAGAAGAAGATTAGAGGAGGGCATGTAGCTCAGGGACTCTGTTATCTGGCTACTCCATCTGCTACCGCCTACTCTGCTGTTGTCTCTCCTATTAAGATCTATTGTCATCTCGGTCATCTGTCTTTTGATAGATTAAAGTCTATGGTTCTTAGTTTGAGTCAACTTCGGTATTTAAATTGTGAGTCTTGTTAGTTAGGAAAGCATCACCGTGCTTCCTTCAGTCCCAGAGTCAATAATAGGGTATAGGTCCTTTTCATTTGATCCATTCGGATGTATGGGGGCCGAGTCGTGTTGTTACCAAATTAGGTTTTAAATATTTTGTTACTTTTATTGATGACTTTTCAAGACTTACAGCGGTTTATTTAATGAAATATTATTCCAAGTTATTGTCCATCTTTCAAGCTTTTTGTGCTGAAATTAAAACACAATTTGATGTGTCTATCAAGATATTTTGTAGTGACAATGCTAAAGAGTACTTTTATAAACCTTTCACTGATTTTATGGCTTCTTTTGGCATGCTACACCAGCCTTCTTGCTCTCGTACTCCGCAACAAAATGGAGTTGCAGAGAGGAAGAATTTACATGTTATTGAAACAGCCCGGTGTCTGTTGTTCCATATGCATGTTCCCTATGCTATTCTCACTGCATGTTAATTAATAAAATGCCGTCCTCTCTCCTACAAGGTCGCTCTTCTTATTTTATCTTGTTTCCTCAAACACCTCCATTTTCTCTTCCTCCACATATCTTTGGGTGTGTTGACTTTGTGCTTCAACTTGATAGTAGGACTGACAAGTTAGAGTCTCATGCTTTTTAGTGTGTCTTTTTGGGGTATTCTCGTTTACAAAAAGGGTATCGGTGTTGCTGTCCTTCCCTTCATCGATATTTTGTGTGTACTAATGCCTCATTCTTTGAAACTACACCATTCTTTTCTGATACTTGGTCTTTGTCTGAGCTGAATGAGAGTCTTTCGTTACCTGTGATTTCCTTTTTTCCTCTCTCTCGTCCTAATCTGCAGGTTTATACTAGATGGCTGGCCACTATTGAGTCTTCACACGATACTTTTGCTACATCATCTTGTCCTACTCAGCCTTTAGATCCTCCTCTTGAACTGGAACCCAGTGATCTTGATCTTCTAGTCGCTCTTAGGTAGACGTACTTCAACTTTTCATTCCATCTCTAAATTTGTTTCTTATACAACTCCATCTCTCTCTTATCATGCCTTTGTTACATTTCTCTTTGTTGTTTCTATTCCTTATTTTGTGTCTGAAGTTTTGTCTCATTCTGGATGACATGCTGCCATGGAAGAAGAGATGTCTGCTCTCCGAACTAATAGAACTTGGGATTTGATTGTTCTTCCACTTGGGAAGTCAACTGTTAGGTGTCGATGGGTTTATAATGTTAAAGTTCACCTTGATGGCTCTATTGATCGTTTGAAAGCACGGTTAGTTGCTAAAGTATATGCTCAGATTTATGGCCTTGATTTTTCAGAAACTCTCTCCTGTGACTTAAATTGCATCAGTCTGTCTTCTTATTGCACTTGTTGCTGTGTTTCATCGGACTCTTCATCAGCTAGATATCAAATATGCCTTCTTTTATGGTGATCTTATTGAAGAATTATACATGGAGCAGCCACCTGGGTTTGTTGCTCAGAGGGAGTCTGGCTTGGTTTGTAAACTAAAAAAATCATTTTATGGCCTAAAGCAATCTCCTTGAGCATGGTTCGGCAAATTTAGTGATGTGATGATGGATTTTGGACTGACACAATGTGGTTTTGATCATTTAGTATTCTATCGACATTCCTCTCGAGGGAAGCTATGATTGTTAGTATATGTAGATGATATTGCGATCACAGGGGATGATACACAAGCTATTTATGATTTGAAAATGTTTCTTCAGATTAAGTTCCGAACCAAAGACTTGGGTTCATTGAAGTACTTTCTGTGTGCTGAAATTACAAGATCACACATTGTTATTGTTCATTCTCAAAGGATGTACGTACTTGATCTATTATCAGAGACAGGCATGTTGGGAGCCAAACCGATTGATACTCCAATGGATCTCAATACTAAACTCCTTGTAGATATGGGAGAATTGTTGGATGATCCTAGTCGATATTGTGACTAGTCGGCTCAATTATTTGATGGTTAGACGACTAGAGATCGCATTTGCTGTAAGTATAGTCAGCCAATTTCTTGATGCACCTCGCTCTAGTCATTGGAATACAGTTATTTGTATTTTGAGGCATCTAAAAAGTGCAGTAGGACGTGGTTTGTTGTATCGAGATAATGGCCATACTCTTGTTCAAGGATATATAGATGTAGATTGGACTGGATTACCATTAGATAGTCAATCAACTACCAGATACTATATCTTGTGGGAGGAAATATGGTATCGTAGAAAAGTAAAAAGTAAATTGTGGTGACAAGATCAAGTGCAGGGTCAGAATATAGGATCATGGCACATACGTCCTATGAATTGATTTGGGTACATCATATACTAAAAGAGTTGGGAGTTTTTGTATTACAGCCTATGGAGTTTCTTTGTGATAATCAAGCTGCTGTCCACATAGTCTCTAATCCAGTGTTTCATGAGTGAACCAAACATATTAAGGTTGACTGTCATCTTGTTAGAAAAAAGATTTTACAAAATATCATTAAGACTAGTTATATAAAGTCTGAAGATCAATTGGCTAACTTGTTCACTAAAGTCTTGGGAGATGCTAGGGTAAGATTTTCCTGTAACAAGTTTGGAACATATGATATATATGTTCCAGTTTGAAGGAGAGCGTTAATGTACATTAATTAGATACATGTATATGCTTAGGTATCTAGTGTATGGGTAATCCAAACAGACACACTTGTAAATATATATATGTGTACTCTCTAATTGTTTCTATGTATCGATAAAATTCAAGTTTTCTATCGGATAGAAAAAGGGATTCATCTTTATTTTGTATAACTCAATTCAACAAAGCCTTGGTCCCAAACTAGTTGGGGTCAGGTACATTAATCCGCTTTCACCATTCGTTTATGTCATGTGTTATGTTTTATGTGAGGTTATCTGAAATTAGGTCTTTCCTTATAATTTTAGTCCATGTAATTTTAAGTATATCTTTTTAAGCCTTCTACTTGAACTGACTCACTTTTCTACACTTGCGCATTCCTAGGTCTACATTGGAAATGAATCTTAAATAACTTCTTTTGAACTTTTTTTTTGTTGGTGTTACCTTAACTTTTTCCCCCCCTCAATATATTCATTTCTTATCCTATCTTTTTGTATTACCACATATTTATCTTAACATCTTTATTTCTGTTACACTCATCTTATGAAAATGTTGCTTCTTATATGGCTCGACACCCTATTTCATAAAGCTTAGCTGGTCTTATAACCATTCTGTAAACCTTTCCTTTTAACTTAATATGTATTTTGTAGTCCCATTAGACACCTCGAGCGCTTCTACAATTTAACCAGTCAGCTTAAATCCTTTGAATAACATTCTTGTCAATTCCTCCATTTGTGTAAATAATTGATAGAAGTTGTTGAAAATAATCAATTTGTTTGCTCTTCTAAGTTTAATTTTTTTGTAGGTACTTATATTAGAACTCATACCTTTTATAAACTTCTTATCACATGTACCTCTAATAGAGGTAGAGTAGCTTCTAAATTTGATAATCTTGTATGGTCTCCGTGCAGATTCGAATGTGGCAACGGGATTCGAGAGATAGGACAGTTATGCAGCCTACTCCTGCAGCAGCAACTGATGTCAGTAACTCTATTTTTGCATATTGTCTTTGGTTGTTACTTTGTTGTGTTTCACTTTCACTCCTTTATTTCTTGTATGGGAACTGGGATTGGATTATAATCACACTAATGTTAGTGGTTTCAGTATGATTTGTATCAGGCTGAACTTGTATTGTTTAAAAACCATTCTGATCTTGATCTTGATCTTGGTGTAGATGTTGCCACCTGTTGCTTATTCGGACAATCCATCCACAAGTTTTGCTGCTAAGTTCGTTCATACATCTCTAAACAAAAATCGCTGTTCAATTAATCGTGTTCTGGTGAGTCTGATTAAATTCTACTTCTTATTTTCATTTTCTTTTCTGTACTTGTCTGCTTGAGGGCGGACCAATTATTTATTTACTTTTGCAAAATGAATAACGATGCATTTTCTTTTAATGTATTAATCTATCATTTTCTTCTCTCTGTTTAGAGTTGAATGCAAAATACTTTGTTACCAAGCTCTTCTAATCCACCTGCATGTTTTTCCCAATACTTCTAACCTTTCTATATGATTGTGTTACATTTCTTATATTTTTCACAATGTACATTTATTTTGCATAATTTAAGTTGATTTTGTATCTAATTATAATAATATTATTTGTCAGAAATTATTTTTTTCATTTTTTTGGTAGGATCTTACTTTTCTTGATCCAATCCTATAAACCTTTCTAACGATCTAACTTATGCTTACAATTTGACAACCTTGCTCTAGTTAGCTTTGTTAGAATATTGCAAATATGTATCTGATTCCTAATTTCCTAGTATAGGAGATTGATTTGGAGGATTTATTTGCTTAGGGAAACTTCGGTCAATTCCTAATTTATATGTTGCCCTATGTATATAAATATATGCTTTGGTGTTCAAATCTTGGCAGTGTGCCAGAATCTGTAAGAGAAGGATAAAAGTTTAGAATTTAATTCCATTTTGCTTTGTCATGGGCCGAGAGAAACATAAGAATTTTTGGAGGTGAGTCAGCTTTGTTTAGGATAAAGAGCAATTTTTTGGCTATCTTTTTTGGTCAGTTGTGTTGGGGGCAAAACCCGAATTTACATACATTTCTGACTTTTGTTGACAACTTTGAGTTGTAATTAAGTTGTCGTTGGCTCTTGTGCTGGGGTGGCATCCCCTTGATGCTTTTTTGAATACAATATATTTAATTATTAAAAAAAAAATATAAATACATGCTCAGACAAACCTAATGGTGCCAAACCTTTCCATTCGATCACTATTTTTGACATGTTGTCAGAGCTGATCCTAGATTCTCCGTCTTTTTTCTCCTATTAGGGTTCTTGTGTCATTATCAAGAAACCCTAACATTTCCTATTCTCTTGTCTCCATCAAGAACTCAAAAAAACCTAATCCTTGCTCACTAGTTGTCGACAGAACCTCTCCACCATTTATCATTGATCATCTGTTCTTGTGCAGACTTCTTTAGTCATTAATTGTTGCTGGAACCCATTGAAGATCATCTTCTGGAAATATTTTGCTGCCAATTGATCATTGACCCCAATTGATCGTCAACTTTCACTATATTGTCAATCACGTTCATCTATTGATCCAGCCATCATCATCTAGACCCAAACTCATCAGCCATTGAACTTCAGACCAGTGCTGGCCATCTCATCAGTCGTTGCCGACAACAGTTGGACTCCAAGTCCTCTTGATCATCTCATCACTTGTTGCTGACCATCTGAGTCATCTCCTAAGGGTAAGTCGTTGCCAACAAATCGATTTTGTTGCATTGTCTAGTTGGTCTAGTTAGTCTCCGAGGTGTTGGTCCTGTGTCAGCATCATCACGTTGATGGTGGATTACCCTATTCCAAATTTGAATTATCTATTCCAAAATATGGATATATAATTGGAAGACATGTTATTGTATTAAGTTTTTCTATTTACAATGTTGTTCGATTCAAGTAACATTTCTAATACACTTTTGGTGGAATCCAAGCTAGCTAAGTCCACTAATTGGCCTAATCATTTAACTGCTGAAAAATAAAAATAATTGACTTCTATGGAGATAACAACAATAAGCTATCACAATGAATAAAGAAATCAAAATTGCTGTCTATGAAGCACGGATACTTCAAATTAGGTGCCGTACTCGTATCGGATACTTTGAGAATACGGATACAGCCGGATACGTACGTGGCGTATCCTAATTTTTTATTTTAAATTTTGGATATGATACGGGTATGATATGGTTGGGATACGGGCCGGATACGAGAATGATACTTTTGAGATACGGCAGGGGGTCCAAATGTAATATTTTAAACCATTTTGGGGGGGATAAAATTGATATGATAAAATTTTAGTAGGGATCAAACTGTAATTAACTAAAATATAACTTAGTATTTATTCTTTTGTTCTGTTATACTTGAGACGCATGAAAGGAAAAGAAAAAAAGGCCCTAAACCTTGACGAACCTCGACGGCGCACGTTTGCTCGACTTTAGCAGTCCCGGCGATTTTTGGCTATCTTTCTTTGCTTTTGTTGTTGCTTTCCTTTGTTTGTGCACGGCTTTCTCTTCATTTTTTCTTTTATTCTAAATTTGTGTTGTATTGATATTAGAATAGTAATATAAATTGAAAATATATGAACTTTAAAATTTAGAGATTATCGTTTTAAAACACAGATTGAAAATTTAATCTAGCTTTTTTATGGATTGAATGGTATTTTTCATGCTATATAGGAGAATCAGTAGGGAAGAAGTGGGTGGGACAGAAAGCTAAAGAGATTGAGAGGACTGGGTATAAGTTATGGTATACGGGACTTAATAGATCGAGAAATGGGGTCGGCATAGTAGTAAGCAAGGACCTAAAGAAAGATGTAGTTAATGTAAAACACTGTGGAGATAGGATTATTGCAATTAAGTTAGTGTTAGGAGAAGAGATAGTAAATGTAATTAGTGCTTATGCTCCTCGGGTGAGCTTAGGAGATGTACATAAAGAAAAGTTTTGGGAAGACTTGGATGGAATGCTATTAGAGATACCTCAAGGAGAGATGGTCTTCATAGGAGGATATTGAACGGTCATATAGGATGCGACGTAGATGGATACATAAGAGTACATGTGGGATATGGTTACCGTAATAGAAATGAAGAAGGGAAGGATATTTTGGAGTTTGTAGCGGCTTATGATCTTATGGTAACGAACACCTTTTTTAGGAAGAGAGAGGAACATTTGGTGACTTATAAGAGTGGCTCCTCAAGGACATAGATTGACTTTTTCTTAACTAGGAAAAGAGACCGCATAGCTTGTAAAGATTGTAAAGTTATACCGGGGGAGAGCTTGACTGCCTAACATATGTTGTTGGTCATAGATGTGCAGTTTCAAAGGTGGACTAGAAAAAAGAAGTCGTATAGATGCTGAAAGACTAAATGGTGGAACATGAAAGGTGATAAGCAACCAGCATTCAGGGAAATAGTACTAGCGGAAGACGTTTGGACGGTAAATGAGAGTGCAAATATTATGTGGGATAAGGTAGTAAAGTGTATTGGAAGGGTAGGGAAATAAGTTTTAGGAGAATCCAAAGGGAGTGCTTCGGTACAGAAGGAGGCATGGTGGTGGAACGAGGCCGTCCAAGACAAGATAAGAGTTAAAAGGGAGTGTTTCAAATCTTGGCAAAATGACCGAAATGAAACGAACTGGGAGAGGTATAGAGAAGCTAGAAGAGAAACCAAAAAGGTAGTTAGTGAGGCTAAGGCAAAGACATTTGAGGATTTATATATGCGACTTGACACTAAGGGGGCGAAAGAGAGATATTCAAGCTTGCTAAATCCAGAGATAGACGGAGTAAGGATTTAAACCAAGTTAAATGCATTAAGGATGAGGATGAGAAGGTATTAGTAAGGGAAGAGGAGATAAGTGAGCGTTGGAAGAGTTACTTCTACAAGTTATTTAACGAAAGCAGTAGTAGTAACATATAATTAGGGCAATTTACCATTTTTAGGGAAGAATTAATTCTTATATTCTATAGGAGAATCAGTAGGGAAAAAGTAACAGAAGTATTAAAAAGAATGAAGAATGGGAAAGCGGTTGGGTTAGATGGTATCCCTATTCAGGTTTGGAGGTGCTTAGGAGAGGATGGCATAAATTGGTTGACAAAACTTCTTAATGTAATGCTAAAGAGCAAAAAGATGCCTGATGCATGGAGGAAAAGTATCCTTATACCAATATACAAGAACAAAGGAGATATTCAGAACTGTGCTAACTACTGCGGGATAAAATTGATGAGCCATACGATGAAATTATGGGAGAGACTTATTGAGAGAAGACTAAGAAGGACAACAAATGTTTCAGAGAATCAATTTGGTTTCATGCCTGGAAGATTAATCATGGAGGCTATCTTTCTCTGGAGGTGGTTAATGGAATAGTATTGAGAAGGTCAAAAAAATTTACATATGGTGTTCATCGATTTAGAGAGAAAGGAGCGTGTGTCGGATATATTGAGGCGATAAAGGACATGTATGATAGAGCCATGACATTTATACGGACGATTGGTGGAGAGACTAACGAGTTCCCTATCACGAT
Organism: Vitellaria paradoxa; assembly: GCA_019916065.1. Taxonomy (NCBI): domain Eukaryota; kingdom Viridiplantae; phylum Streptophyta; class Magnoliopsida; order Ericales; family Sapotaceae; genus Vitellaria; species Vitellaria paradoxa. The sequence continues at coordinate 27,943,713 of CM034243.1, forward strand.
TAGTTTACATCAAAGCTCAGCGTTAAGCCAGTACTTGTTTGCTTTAGTTATGGATGAGATTACAAGACATATTCAGGATGAGGTGCCGTGGTGTATGCTATTTGCAGATGATATTGTTTTAGTAGATGAGACGAGAGAAGGAGTGAATGCTAAGCCAGAATTGTGGCGGGAAACGTTAGAGACAAAAGGGTTTAGGTTAAGCCGATACAAGACGGAATATATGGAATGTGAGTTTAGTCAAAGTAGGATAACGGGTAGTATAGAAGTAAGTTAGGCACACAAAAGATTGTAGAGAAACATAAATTTAGGTACCTTTGATCTATGGTGCAACAAGATGGAGGGATTGATATTGATGTAAGTCACAAGATTCAAGCCGGGTGGACCAAATGGAGGAGAGCTTCGGGGGTTTTGTACGATCGAAAAGTCCCCCTCAAGGTGAAAGGAAGGCATTATAAGGTGGCGGTTAGACCAGCGCTGCTATATGGATCAGAGTGTTGGGCAGTAAAGCATAATCATGGTTAGAAGATGGAAGTTGCGGAGATAAGGATGCTAAGGTGGATATGCAGGATTACAAGGAAAGATAGGATTAGGAACAAGGAGATTAGGGGCAAAGTAGGAATAGCACCGATTGAAGATAAAATGAGAGAAAATCGATTAAGATGGTTTGGCCATGTTAGAAGGCGTCCAGCGGAGGCACCTGTTAGAAGGTGTGAAAGTACGGAGATTGCCAGGAGTAGGAGAGGTAGAGGAAGACGCAAGAGAAGTTGGAAAGAAACTATTAAACATGACCTGACCTACTTAGATCTATTGGAGGATATAGCCTAAATAGATCTAATTGACGTCGACAAATCCATATAGCCGACCCCACCTAGTGGGAAAAGACTTGGTTTGGTTTGGTTTATAATTATTAGTTATATAATGTCTAGTAGTATATGGATGCTATCTTCAAAAATATTTTAAATAAAAAATATATTTTATTTTATTTTATTTTTTTGCCGTATCTTCGCCGTACTCTTTTTTGAAAATTACCGTATCCCGTACTCGTACTCGTACCTATTCCTGTATCCGTATCCGTGTTTCATTGATTGCAGTAATTTAATCAAATAGATAAAGATATGCAATTTAACTAGGAAACCCTAGAGCCACTCTAGCTAAAATTCCGAGTTTACTAGTGGAATAACTCGAAAAGCAATCCACTATACAAAATATTAGTTATAAGAGTTACTCGCGTACAAGATTGACTCGATCTTGTCCTCATTTAAATCTATTTTTACTTGCTAAACCCCATGATGCATTGAAAGCCGTGCGAGTGGCCCCCCGGTGAATTTTGGTTAGAATCCACCCAGTCTTTAAATGACGCTTGTTAGAACCTAGAAGTTTTCAATCTTTTTCTTCAGGACAATGAAAGGTGTTGTGTGATTGGTGTTATTCAATGTACCCTCAAAACTGTCAAAATGGTAATCTTGCAATAATATAAATTTTCGGTATATAAGATGGAACCCCTAGAGAGATCAAATCCAATATCATGTAGGAAAGCCAACCATTTAGGAATATAGCCAATAATAGGTGTAGGAAATGCACTAAGTTTCCTTAGCAATCTCCTAATCCAAACAAGAAACAAATAAGCTCTAATATATTCAAATTTGCTAGAAAATCCCGACAGCCTGCCCAATTGGGCTTCATAGAATCTAAGTTGATTGAGCTCCTTTGGTAGAGCATCATCTGCTCGAGTTGCCTTCAAGCCTCATTTCCGGAATGGTAGCTATTTTGTTTCAAGTTTCAAATTGAGGAACCAACGATTATGAAGACTTAATTCTAACTCTAATGCAAATACAAACACATGATTTTGGAGCGCAATTGTCATAACACAGAAGATATAACCTAACAACTACCTGGAAGTTAAACGAAAGGAATTACTTATAGTGGTTTAAGGTAGTCAAGGTTGCCTTTAATGGACTTGGAAAGCGTAAATATCTTACAGACTCTACTTCAGCTTCATCTCCCTCACTTGATATCTGGATTCAAGATGATGTGATTATTGTGAGTCTGTTAGGAAATTTTATGGAGGTTGAAATTACAGACTCATGTAACTTTGTCAAAGAGAAGGTTCTATAGAATACAAGTAAGACCGGTCGTGTTAGTCTGAAGACCGGCTTGCTGATTTGTTCACTAGGGCCCTTGGGGGTTTTCTAGTTTGATATATTTGTAACAAGTTTGGAATGGATGATATATAACGCTTCAACTTGAGGGAGAGTTTTAGAAGATTGTAAATATGTATTTGATTAGTGAAATTATTGGTTGTTTTGATTTGTTACATACCCTATGTATATAATATACGCTTATACAACCCAAAGGGTGTCAAACCTTCTCATTCAATAATTATTTTTGACTAACTTCTAGTATTGATGTCCCATTGTTGCTAAGTTACACTATTGCTAGCGGACTTCGATAAGTATTCGAAGCAAACGTACTGCTGCCTTGGCAAAGGCTTTCTTTCCCATAGTAGCAAACAAATGGTTGCTTCCACGTCCAACACTCCTTTTATCTTCAAGCCATTAGTCACCTGTTCGTATGTGTGGGGTGCGCATGCTAGCCTCTTTGCTTTCTTTCATTTCAATGTCCTACCTATATGAGGTACTTTGAAATGATGAATAAAAGAAAGCAAACAAAAATAGCTTGCAGACTTGGAGATTCCTTTGTAGTGGCTAACTTGCCTAAGAATGAACAAAGGCAGGACATTGTCATTGGGCCAAGGGGCTTTTTCTCCAGTTAAGTCTCTTCTAACCAATTTGACATGGAGTTGGCATCTTATTGCCACCACCTCCAGTATTTACTCCTTAATGAATAATTTTTCTGAGCGGGGTTAGTATCACTGATTCAATAAGCCTAGGATTGAGATATGTGGAGCAGTGGGATGCGCGAAAGGGGCAAAAAGTCCATTTTTGACGTAGCTCGGTGGGGGTGACAACGTGCTCGAAATTGCCTCAAACTTGGCAGGCATATGGGTAACGACCTTCCAACCCATACTCATAGTGTCGCCATAACCTAAGCCAGATTTCAGGCAATTCCATCATTTAGGCTGTCTAATCATCAAATTTGCCATGGAAAAATTTGGATGCTTTATAACTTTGTATGGGAAACTTGAATTTGTTGCCCTTTATTTTGGCAATTTTAGAATTTTTTATATTTTTTAATTCTGTGCTTAGTTGAATTTTACTATTTTGGTAAATTTTTGATTTATTGTCTTTTTAGAGCTCGATTAGGGTTATGATTTGTTTTCAACATTTTTAGTCTTTAAATATGGTGGTTTGTAACTGAGAGCACCAGTTTTTTGAAGATTAATAATATTATTAAGAATATCTCTTTCTTCTTATTGTCCTAAGTGGTTATAAATCCTAGCAATAGTTGCCTGCTTCCTTGTAATTTTTGTCTAGGAATTCACAAGTTTGCGAAAAGTGTTGTTCAGCGCTTTCTATCACTGTTTGCTGTAACAATCTTCAAAATGATTTGTTACAAAGGTTTTTCTAAAGCGGAGCGATATTTAATAAATTGCCTTGAATGAGTTCCATTTCTTGTACTATCTTGAATAAGGAATGGAATGTTGGGGCGATAGAGAAATATATGGGTGATTACTTGATTTATCTGTTGGATTTACCTTTTATTAAATTATTGTATGGGGGCATCCCCATCGAACACATGGATATACATTGACTTTTGTAGTTGGATCTTCTTTTTGTGCATCGGGGTCATCATTTGATACCTATTAATTCAATTCTTACTCATCCAAAAAATGAAAAAAATTACTGCATATAAGATCCCAGATAGCACTTCAATGATAGCCATCCCAATCTAGCCATGTATTGGGAAATAGATTTTCTACTTCGTTTTATTTATTTATTATTTTTTTGGGGGTCGTTTACAAATCGAATATGTGCACTTGTAATAACGTCCTCCTTGGAATCATGTTGTTTCCGGAGGTTCCTTTCTTTGATCCTACTGTTTTTTGAGCTTCTCATGGATTGTATCGCTCGATAAGTTGAGTTGCCTGATATGTGAAAATGGTTGATTAAGAAATTGAAATGGAATGAGAACTTTGAGAATGTTGCAGTGTATGACAGAGTGGTGCTTCTTCAAACTTCCTGACTTCATACTTGGGTCCACCTTTGGGATCGTGAAGCCAAAGAGATTAAGGGACAACATCATTTACAGGTACTGAAGCAAGTTGGCAGGGTAGAAGAAGAGCTGTGTATTTTCTCTCATTGAAAGCATTTTATTGAAAGCACTTTATCGAGCATGCTGATGTATTTTCTCTCTTTAGGTGCCTAGTGTCGGTCATAAAAAGAGTGGAGGAACTCAAAAGAGATTTCCTGTGGGAGGCATAGGGAGTGGGGAAATTTCACCTTGTCAATTGGGAGAGGGTTTGTAAATCAATTGACCAAGGGGTACAGGCATTAAAAGACTATCACTCATAAATCAAGGTCTCCTTGCTAAGTGGTCGTGGAGGTCTACATGCGAGAGATTCTTTTTATGGAGGCAATTGGTGGGGGTAAATATGGTCTAAGCCACGGGGAGTGGACCACCGAAGAAATTAATGGGGCACATGGTATGGGCTTTTGCGAGGGGATTCGAGGGAGTTGGAATGGCTTTGCTAGAAACATTTCCTTTATAGTAGATAGGGGTGGCTTTGCTAGAAACATTTCCTTTATAGTAGATAGGGGAGACCACGTAGATTTTTAGAACGACTGGTGCATAGGTGAATGGAGTTTGCGAGAGCTCTTTCTAGGTGTTTATGGGATTGCTACAAGTCAATATGGAAATGTTGTGGATTTTGTGGAATCAATTAATGGCGAGACCATGTAGAACATACAATTGTGAAGGAATGTTCAAGACTCGAAGATGGATGCATTTTCCAGATTTTTGGGCCAAGCATTACACTACAAACCTGGGATAGTAGAAGATAGGATGAGATGGAATGCCACTAAGTTGGGGTGATTCGGATCAAATCCTAGTACTCAGCTTTGGTAGGCAACGTTGAAGGCGGCTTTACATGGAACTATGTATGGAGTTCAAAGGCCCCACCCAAAGTGGCTTTTTTCGCATGGTGCACGCTTGCCAACTTGCCACACCTAAAGTCTTGTTAAGTTCAACATCCAAAATAGGTGTTTGATGTGAACCCAAATCTAAAAATGCTATTTCCTGACTCATAACCGTGGGAAGTAGATATTTTGCCTTTGGAATCCAATCACGTCAAAGAAAATTAAAGTGCAGTTCACAGAAAAAGTTTGGAGACAGAGAAATTGTTGGGTTCCTAAAGAGCTTATGAAAATAAAGGAATTGAACTTGTATGTTTCAGATTATCTAAGAGCAAATATATAGATGTACGGAGGGTGTCCTAGTTTCCTAGGATTTAGATACATTTACATTAAATTCCTATACATTAATCTACATTTATGTTCATCAACACTTCCCCTCAAGGTAGAGCACATATATCATATGCTCCAAGCTTGTTTCAAATATGCCTTACTCTGGCTCCCCTAACGCTTAAGTGAGTAAATTGGCCAACTGATCTTCAGATTTTACATGATTGGTCTTAATGACATTTTTAAGGATCTTTTCTCTTACAAAGTAATAGTCAATTTCAATATGTTTGGTCTACTTATGAAACACTGGATTGGAAGCTGTGTGGACACAGCTTGATTATCACAAATTAGTTCCATAGGCTGTAACATAGAAACTCCCAACTCCTCTAACATATGTTGTATTTAGATCAATTCACAAAATGTATGGGCCATGGTTCTATGCTCTGACTCTGCACTTGATCTTGTCACCACTTGTTGCTTCTTACTTTTTTAAAATACTAGGTTTCCTCCATTTTTTACCCACTCACCACCCAAGTTTGAACTCGGCCCTCCCCCCCGGCGCTTACCTATCAAAAAAAAAAAAAAAAAGAAAAAAAATCTAGTAGTGGACCGTTTATCTGATGGTGATCTAGCTCAGTCAGCATCTGTGTATCCTTGAACAGAGGTATGGCCATTATCTTAGTACGACAAATCCCGTCTTGGTGCACCTTTTATACCTCAAAATGCGAATGATTGCATCCTAATGGCTAGAATGAGGTGCATCAAAGAATTGACTGACTACACATGTAACAAATGAGATATCGGACCGTGTCACTATCATAATGGCTAGAACGAGGTGCATCAAGGAATTAACTGACTACACATGTAAAAAATGAGATATTTGGCCGTGTCACTATCAAGTAATTATGTTTTCCAACTAATTTTTGATATTGACTAAAATCAACTAACGGTTCTCCCATATCTGCAAGAAGCTTTGTATTGGGATCGGTTGGAGAATCGATTGATTTGACTCCCAACATACTTGTTTCAGATAGTAAATTCAGCACATACTTCCTCTGAGAAAGTAATATTCTTGCGAGACCTTGCAACTTCAATGCCCAGAAAATACTTCAATGATCCCAAGTCTTTGGTATTAAACTTGGCTTGAATAAACATTTTCAAATCACGAATACTTTGTGTATCATCTCGTTTGACTATAATATCTACATAAATCAATAACCATATCTTCCCTTGAGAAGAGTGGCGATAAAACACTGGCCCCGTTTGGTAACGTTTCCGTTTTCTATTTTTTTGTTTATAATTTTAAAATTTTGTAAACTGGTAACAAAAACATGTTTGATAAACCTGTTTACATTTTTTTCTTTCCCAAAAAAATGAAAACATAAACAGAAAAACGTAAACAGAAAATGGTGTTTTCACTCTGATTTTTTTTTTCTATTACCAATATTTTGTCAACTTTAAAACTTTGTCTATTTTTGTTACATTACATAAAAATAAATTATTTTATTCAAATATTTTATTAAAATAAGTTATTTTAATAAATAATATAATTAAATTCAGTAAATTAAATTAATTATATAAATTAATATAAATTATTTTTAGTAAATAATAAAACTAAATTAAATTAATTTAATTTAATCTAATAATTAATTATCTCTAAATTACTTGAAATAAATATCATAATTAATTTATTTAATTTAATAATTAAATTAAATTATATAAAATAATTAATAATAAATAATTAAATTACGTTAATTTTTAATTTAATTTAATTTAATAATTATTATTGAATTATTTTAAATTAATATGATAATTAAATTAAATTATTTATGATTTAATTAATTTAATTTATATAAAATATATTTTACTAAATAATTTTAATTAATAATTAAATGAATTTAATTGATTTAAAAATAAATAGTTTAATTTAATAATTAATCTATTTTAATTATTTATTTAATATGAAATATATTTTATTAAATTATTTTTAATAAATACTATAATCTAATATAATTAAATATATTTTATATTTATTGAATTGAATGATTTTAATAAATAATTTACTGTATTAATTTAATTAATTGTATTAATTTAATTAAATTATTATAAAATATATTTTATTAATTTTAAAAATTAAATATATTCTAAAATAAAAAATTATAAATTATAAACAAACTTGCATTTCCAAACGCAATTTCAATTTTTATTTTAGAAAAACTAAACGGCAATAGAAAACAAAAAACAGAAAACTGCAACAGAAAAACAAAAATAAAAAAAGACAGCATTGTCAAACGGGCCTTGAGTGATCAGCTCCACAATGTGTCAAGCCAAAACTTATCACCACCTTACTAAGGGCCCGTTTGATAATATTTTCGTTTTCTGTTTTTCTGTTTATGTTTTTAAACTTTTGTAAACTCGCAACAGAAACGTGTTTGATAAACCTGTCTGCTTTTTTTTGTTTTCAAAAAAAAAATGAAAACATAAATAGAAAAATGTAAACAGAAAAAAGGTGTTTTCACTCTGGTTTTCTTTTCTGTTGTCAATATTTTGTTAATTTCAAAACTTTGTTTATTTTTGTTACATTACATAAAAATAAATTATTTTATTCAAATAGGTTATTTTAATAAATAATATAATTAAATTCAATAAATTAAATTAATTGTATAAATTAATATAAATTATTTTTAATAAATAATCAAACTATATTAATTAATTTAATTTAATTTAATTTAATAATTTATTATTGCTAAATTATCTGAAATAAATATCATAATTAATTTATTGAATTTAATAATTAAATTAATTTATATAAAATAATTAATAATAAATATTTAAATTACATTAATTTTTAATTTAATTTAATAATAATTATTAAATTATTTTAAATAAATATCATAATTAAGTTAAATTATTTATGATTTAATTAATTTAATTTATATAAAATATATTTTATTAAATAATTAAATGAATTTAATTAATTTAAAAATAAATAGTTTAATTTAATAATTAATCTAATTTGATTAATTATTTAATATGAAATATATTTTATTAAATTATTTTTAATAAATAATATAATTTAATATATTTTATATTTTTTGAATTAAATGATTTTAATAAATAATTTACTATATTAATTTAATGAATTATATTAATTAAATTAAATTAAATTAATATAAAATATATTTTATTAAGTTCTATTAATTTTTTAAAACCAATAAAACTAAATATTTTCTAAAACAAAAAAATTAATAATTATAAACAAACTTACATTTCCAAACATAGTTTCCGTTTTTATTTTAGAAAAAATAAACGGCAACTGAAAACAAAAAACAAAAAACGCAACAGAAAAAAAAAAAAGAAAAAAACGACAGTGTTATCAATTGGGCCCTAAATGTGTCAAATCATGCTCAAGGAGACTGTTTTAAACTATACAATGATTTTTTTAATTTGCAAACTAACCCAAACTCCCCCTGAGCAACAAATCCAGAAAGATGCTTCATATATACTTTGTTCAGCAAGATTACCATGAAGGAAAGTATTTTTGACATATAGCTAATGAAGTGGCTAATGAAAGATGACAGAAAGTGAGTTGAGAAGACGAACATATGTAATTTTGGCCACATGAGAGAAAGTGTTTGAAAATCGAAGCCATAAATTTGATTGTATGCTTTAGCAACCAGTCGTGCTTTCATACGATTAATCAAGCCATTTGGGTGAACCTTGATAGTATACACTCACCGACAACCAACAACTGACTTCCCAGGAGAAAGAGCATTCTATTGATTAAGTAACATGTTGTGAGAATAACATCTTTCAGCAACTCCGTTTTGTTGCGGAGTGCGAGGATAAGAAGACTGATGAAGTATGCTAGAAGATGTCATGAAATTAGTGAAAAGTTTGGGAAATATTCCTTAGCATTGTTACTGTGAAAAACTTTAATAGGAACATCAAATTGAGTTTTAATTTTAGCACTAAAAGCTTGAAAGATAAAAAATAATTCGGAACGATCTTTCGTTAAATAAATCCATATAAGTCTAGAGAAATCGTTAGCAAAAGTAACAAAGTACTTGAGTCTCAAATGGGAACTGATATGACTAGGCCCCCAAACATTTGAATGTACTAAAGAAAAAGGACTCAATGACCTATTATTGACTCTGGGACTAAAGAAAGCTCGATGATGTTTTCGCAACTGACATGACTCACAATTCAAAGATTGTAAGTGACTCAAACTGAGTATCATTATTTTCGGCCTATCAAGGGATGGATGATTAAGACGACATTGAATTTCAGCAAAAGATGCAATTGCAAGACAATCAACTGATGTGGAGGTTGATTGGCTAGTCAGATAATAAAGTCCTTGAGCTTCATGCCCTCTTCCAATCCTGCTCAACGTCTTCAAATTCTGAATAATTACAGAATCAGGAAAGAATGTTACTGAATTATTAAGTTGTTTGGTGAGTTTGTTGTTGGATAGGAGATTAATAGATAACGAAAGGACATATAATACTAAGGATAAAGGTAAATCAGATGATGAAAATGTTTTACCAGTACCCTCAACTGGATTGGATGAACCATTAGTTGTAGTGACATTGAAAACAGGGGAACACTGAATATCAGATAAAAGTTAAAAGTGAAGAAGGGCCAAACATATGATCTGATATGATCTGAAGCAGTAGAATCAAGGGCCTAGGATACATGGGAAGAGGTAGACATACAAGCTGTTGGATTATCTTGATGAGTTAGAGAGGCAGTGGGAAGAGATGCCGGAGGAGTCGTTTGATATTGGAGAAATTTGGTTTGCTTGTCTCTTGAAATAGTCACTATTGTTGGTTTGAGAGTGTCATTCACATAGGGTTTTTTTTTTTTTTTTTTTGGTTGGGATATCAAATGAAGCTACATATGCCATGTGAGTTGGCTTCCGATGAAGATCCTAGCAACTCTCCTTAGCATGCCCAACATGGCTACAATGGGAGCATTTAGGCCTTGTAGTACGTTCTCCATGACCACGACCACGTCCACGTCCTCTACAATTCCCACCAAATTGAGATGGTATCTGGTAGTTGGGATTTTTATCATCTGGAGGTGCTTGACTGATAAGGGTAGATCGTGTAGCATCAGTAGTGGATGAATCTTGAGATGTAGCTCTCATAACTTTAGAATAAGTTTCTGTAAATGAGGGAAGGGAGGCTCTATTCAGTATTTGAGTTTGACAGACTCAAATTTAGGATCCAGGCCAGCAAGAAAACGAAGCACAACCATTTGCTCATGTTGCTTTTGCATCTCAGTGATGTCAGAGGATAATGGTTGTAGGGAGTTCAATTCTTCATGAATCCTCTTTAGAGAAGCAAAATACTCAATAACTGGTTTGCCTGATTGTTGTAACTGAAAGAACTCAAGTGAGAGATCATACATCTGAGTGAGGTTACTTGTAGATAATAAACGGACACTCTCATGTGTCTTTGCATGATTGAAGGTGAGTACACATGTTAGTAATATTGGGTTCTATTGAGTTCCATAATAAATTGACTTGATGAGCATCTTCTTGACACCAATCATCATATCTAGGACTAGAATGATTTGGTCCTGACTTGGTTAAATGTTTTTGTTTCCTATATCCAGTCAGTGCAATCTTAACGGCCTTGGACCATTGAAGATTATTTGCCCCATTTAATTTCCTAGTTGTCAACTGTTGAGGCATAGGAATAGGACTACAAAACTTCTGTTTAACAGGTGGATTTGAGGAAGCCATTAGGGCAGAAAATATATTGTAAATTTGATTGGAAAGGAGAATAGCAATGACAATGAATAGTGAAAAGCAAAGGATTATGAGAAATGAACTTAAAACGAGAAATGGATGCCATAGCTAGGCTTGCTGGAGAGAGATGAGTTCCCTAGAAAAAATCAACAGGTTGCGACAATGGTTGACGCACGTTCACACACCGGCAAGGGGACTGCGTGTGGTCTTCACGAGCAGGTGACGATGAGCGCGTGTGGGCGCATGATTGGGACTTCGGCAACGGGACTCTAGTGACCCACCTTGTCTGCGGCAGGCAACTTCACCTATGTGACTTTTTTGATGAACAAAGCACTGGAGGTGGGCGGATAGTTCTCCTCGATGTTGATGACGATGAAAGAACAGTGACTTGGTTCTGTTCTTGATTTTAGACAGTGAACTAAACACGCTCTGATAACATGAAGAGCTTATAAAAATAAAGGAAATGTAACTTGTTTCAAATTATCTAAGAGCAAATATATAGATGTACAGAGGTGTCCTCCTAGTTTTCCTAGGATCTAGATACATTTACATTAAATATCTATACATGAATCTACATTTATGTTCTTTAACAGTTCCCTTTTATTTTTTATAAATAAATAAAATTGAATTAAAAAGGCATAGAAGGGATGCTGCCCAATTACAAAAAATTCCACTGTCTATGTGATAGTAGAATCAAATGCAAATGCATATCCTCTTGATATTGGTCATACGTTTTTCCCCGATTGTTGATGGCTTCTATGCCCACATTGAGGAGATGCCACCCAAGTGCAAAAAACTCCACTATCTACACAATAGTAGAATCAGATGCAAGTGCATATGCTCTTGATATGGGTCATATATTTTTCCTTGGTTGTTTGTGGCTTCTACGTCCAGCAATTTTTATTTTTATTTTTTTAAGTTCTTATTTCATTTGTTGCAATTGAATAGAACACAACAATTACATATAAAAAAAAAAATAACGAACAAACAAAAAGAAAAAATCTAACTTATGCTGACCTTGGCTTTGTTTAAAGTGGACTCCTAGTGGACGGCGTCTTATCACAGGATCCCAAAGTGGGGAATTCACTCTTTGGAATGGCTTGTCATTTAATTTTGAAATGATTCTGCAGGTATGCTATTATAAATGGTATCTTTTTAACTTGTCCTTCTTTGGAAGAAGCCAAATTAATATACTTCTATACATCCATTGATGTGCAGGCTCATGATCAAGCAATCAGGTCTATGGTATGGAGTTACAATGAGAACTGGATGGTCACTGGTGATGATGGGGGCGCAATAAAGTTAATATACAGTTTTTACTTTGGAGACATTGTCATCTGACATTTGAATTTTGGTTGATGAATCAAATATTTGCCTTGATGACTGAATATGGTGGCGCTTGGTAGGTATTGGCAGAACAACATGAATAATGTGAAGGCTAATAAATCTGCTCACAATGAATCAGTCCGTGACTTAAGGTAGACATATGCTGTTGTAAGATTGGTTTAAGGTTGACTTTCTTGCATTTATTCCCCACGATGCCTTTCATGGCTTAAAACTTGTTCTTTGAGCAGCTTCTGTAGGACGGATTTGAAGTTCTGCTCTTGCTCTGATGATTCTGCAGTCAAAGTTTGGGACTTTGCTAGATGTCAAGAGGAGCGCTCGCTATCTGGTAATGTCCTCTAAATGTGCAAATATGTGAGAATGGCTCTGTTGCCAACTTGCCACAGATCTCAATGGGCAGTTGAAACCAATACTTTCCTCATAATTTACGTGTTGCAGCATGTCTTAAATTCTTTCTACTGAAAAATCATACAGTGGCATGTTTATTTTTTAATTTATTTTGTCCTCCTGCTACTCGATGGGACCAAATATGGAGGCTTATTTCATATTTGTCGGTTCTATATCAATTTGTGTTTGCTGGGAAAATTTCTTTTGTTGAGAAGGATTTGATCCTTTAGTTTTGTATTTTTCTATGTCAATTTAAATGGACTCCATGCAGAGGGGAAACGGAATAACGAGTTTAGACATTGCTGTGTAAATGTTTGTTTGGGGGCACATTCTTAATGACAAATCGACTCTTCTAGGTGGCCCTTTAACTTTTTGGGTTATATTGGTCAGCCTACCTTTTTATGTTCCCAAGTTTCTCAATTTGTGTCGATATTAGGCAAGGTTGTCACTTGTCAGTGGCTTCCTGTTAAAAGATAAATTAGAGAGTGATTTTTCCATTGAAATGAGTTGTGTGATATTCGTTTATTGTAATTCTAGTGGCAGATCCATGCTACTCTTCTGATTTTCTCATTTTTTTACTTGCATTGAAAGGAGGGACATGATGACCAGTTGCTTGTGTTATCATTGTGTGTTTATGTATCCCTTTTCTGTTAAATATATATTTAACAATTTTAATGGGATCATTGCATTGTTTATTTATAAAAAAGAATAGATTAGTGTGACATTGTGTTTATTTGTGGTCTGTTTTGGATGAAGAACTTGAGGGTTTAGTTCTAATCTTTTGGTTTCATGGGAAGTTCTTGCGCATCATCCTGTGTAAATATTTCTTTTTTGGTAAAGTCCATGTTTGGTCAATTAATTCTTCATTTTGGAGTTAGCTAGAAACCTTTTGGAGAAAATAGAAGTGGTGTGTAGGTATCATGTTGCGGAGTGCAGGAACTTCACTCAGTTGTTAGATGATATTAGATTGTCGCTTGTGTATGGATTTTGCAGAAATAATTTTCTTTTTGGTAAGTTTTGCAAAAATAATTTCTGTGTGAATAGATTAAATCTGGATGATGGGAAGGAGTGAGGCCCTGCCAACTAAGAGTTAAGTGTAATAAAATAATAATTTACTTTCAGAAACATCTAGTTCCTAATATAGCTTACATCTTTTATGAAGTTAATATTCAAACAATTTATTAATAAAAGCATCAAGATGATGCTGCCTATTTATAAGACATCCTGACAAATACTACGAATTCCAACCCGTGAAGCTCAATAAATGACAAAAAGTTGTCAATATCCTGCTCCCTGCCCCAGCTATCTTGATATACATGCTTAAAAACAAAATGCTTTCTATCCTCAACAAGGATTCTCAAAGTTGCTAAACGATCTTCAATTCATTTTCCTTCAAATAATCCAAGATAAACAAAAAGGAATACCCTCCCACAATATTTTTCCTTCTGTTGGGAATTTCAGGTCCTCATCAATATTATAAAGCCTGTTTTGCTTTCTTTGGAAATATTCAAAGCACACCAAAATGAGACAAAGCTAATTCCCAAAGTTTATTCGTTGAATGAATTAAACTCCAAACAAAATAAACTACCGTTGGAGGTGCAACAGATGACCAATATGAATAGCAAAATTCCAAGTTAAATGGCCTCCTGCCAAAGATTTACCATCCTCCACTGATGCCTCGTTATTGATTACCAAATAGAACAACACTTGATATAAGCCTTCAAACTTCTACCTTCAATCCATTCATCTTTCTAGAATTTGACATGGTTGCTGCTTCTCACCTCAATGGAAGCAAACCTTTCGAATTCAATCAAAACCCTCATAGTGCATTTCTACAAGCTGGCTCCATGTGTCCTTGTCACATTTGTATTTACCCAATCACCCCATATACTTCCATATTTCATCGCCCCAGCCTTGTTCAAACGCTATCTTTCTCATATTCATATTTCAAAGCCAAAAGCATATCATTGAACTTCGCATTAATCATATATTCACGGACGTAACATTGTGATTTCCTTTTAAAATTATTTGAAAATATACATAAATATAAGTTTTTCATTTAATAACCCTATAATTTTAGTAGGCAAGGTAGAAAAGTGCAAAATCATACTGCATTCATAATTATTATCTTAGGTATTAGAATCTGAATTGTTCAAAATTATTTTCAAGATCTAAGAGTTTACAGGGTCTTAAAAATTAATTAAATTGTGTACCAAAATTTCAGTGGTTTAAATTCAAATTATCAAATTGTGTTTTATTTAATATAAGCTCAAAATATGTCACATTCACTTGTGTTTTTTGAATGTGCAACAACTATTGCCAAAAGCGTAAGTGATTTAACCTACAACTATTGCCAGAAGCATGGGTGATTTCACCAAACAATTAGTACTTGTAATAAGTTGTACCGTTACAGTTGTGGCTATAATAGTAGTCACTTCGTTTAGTACTATTAAAAATGTGGTAGGTAAGGGAAAAATATGACCTAATATGAGTTTTATCAAAATTATAAAAATTTAAATGATTGATCAAAATTGATTGAATGAGTATGAAATTACGATGAAGTTTTGGAGGGGAAGCTGGTAAAATTGTTCTGTATTTTGAGGTATGGTGGTGGATATACAAATTCGAATATTTTGCGTCCATTGTAGAATTAGGAGGTTATTCTACTCACTCCTTTTTTTTTGGTGTCTACTATTTAGGATTACATCAAAAGCATGCCATAAAAAGTGGTGCTACTAACAGTTCAAGATAACTTAGTAAGTGTAGGGAAGCTGGTAATAAACTATCACACAAATATAGATACCCAAGAACCAAAAAATAAGGGGGAAAAAAGAGAAGCTGGTTCATTTTTCCTGTTCAATGATTTCTTTCATCCCCCTGGCCACCATTGAATTTGGAGGTCCTTGTTTTTGTCTCTTTGATTGGTGTGTTCTATTTAGCACCAGTTCAGAAACACGTTATTCAGTGGTGCTTAGTGATTTATTTCATCTTCCAATTCCCAGAAAGTGTGTGGTTATGAAGCTCAATTTTCAGTAGCATTTAAACAGCTGGAACTGGTACTAGTCTTTTAACACTTCACCATCCCTCTCAAATTATAGAATCATTATTCTTAATATAATTCACCGTTGCTGGTTTCATTGTGTATATCATAACTAGTATCCTTCCTCCCTCCTTATTCTCTCTTTTATCTAATTCAGTTCATCCATTGTCACAAACCCCAGTTTATCCAACCAGGCATGCTTCTTATTTGTTTATCCTTACTGGTACTTGAAAGCTGACTGCACCATAAAATCCTTACTTTGTTCTCCACTTCGTCTTTTACCAGATACTTTGCTGCTGAGGTTAACCTTCACTAGTACTCTGTACTTTAAAGACCATTAATTGTTTTTAGAAGCATCACAGTACAAAAACCTCAGACCATTATTATTATTATTTTTTAAAATTATCAAAGTTGACTCTAGTTGACAGTGACAAGTTTATTAATAAAATAGTCATCCTACTACCCAACTAATATAATATTTCGGAACCATTTTGCTAAGCTGGGAAACAAAGGGTTGAATCTTTCATTGTATAGCCATTTTGGAATTTAAGCTGTTATGATGGTAGAAAGGAATTTGGGAATCTAGGAGGACCGTCCAACTAGGTTGGAAGACTCTGAGTTGGGGAGAGGTAAGGCCATAGAGGAAAGTTCTTCCGTGCGGTATTGAAATCCCTTTTTTTTGGGGGGGGGGGGGGGGGCGAAAAGCTAGTTTTGGCAGAGTTTGCATCCCAAAGTGTGAACTTTTCCCAGTTCACTGCAAGGGGATGTGTTCAATTGAATGCCATCCTTCTTAATGTGGGAGGGGGGTTGGAGATTATTGTTAAAGTTTAAATGAAATGGATGGGGGTCTGTTGGGAGTCTTCCCATGGTGGGTTGGTCAGCAACTCTGGTAGGAGTAATTCAGGAGTTTGCTTGTTGCTGGTCATGTTGCAGAATGTTGTCCCTTTTAGTCAGTGACACAGCTGATGACTTGGCCAGAGAAGTGTCGAAGGTGGTCCTTACTAAGCGTTGAAGGTGCACACTTTGAAATGCATTTTTTGTTTGAATCCCTTTTCCACTCTTTCCACTCTTTTGTGGTAAATCCTTGAGATACAAGCAAAGTCCAAAAGAGGTTCGAGGCAGTAATATGCCGTGGATGAGCTAAAACGTTAGAACAGCTAAGTCCTTTACAAATAACTTGTCCTTCACTCGTTCATTTAGGATTATTTTTCCATGTTCTAGCATCTAAATTAAATGAAATTTGATACAGCTTATCAGGGATGATGCTTTGAGTTTGAGCGAAAATAGAAACTTGTTTTTATGTTAATGGTACTCTTTTACAGGTCTAATTACTGGATCACCCTTGAACTATGGCTCAGTATTATTTTTCCCCTCTCAACTGAAAATCATTAAAGATGGAACTCCTAAACTATTAATATGTAACAATGTTCCCCTTCTTCACATTGATAATTGTGATTTTAAAAAAATTTATTCAAATGACGTGCAAATGAGGAAGAAGAGAAAATTATTAGGAACTAAAATACTCTTGCTTACACTTCTGTAAACAAAAATTTATAATCTAAAATTTTAATTGGGCAAAAATATCCTAAGAAGTTTATTGGAATTTTGGAACTAAAATGCCCTTAATGTTTTATACGAGTGCTATCTTATCCTAATAAACTTATAGAATATATGTCTTATCATAGAACATTTTTTTGTTGCCTCGTATTCATATTAGTTGACTAAATTATGTTAAATTTATAAATATCAATGTGAGGTCAGGGCACATTGTTACAAATTGATAATTTAGGGGTCAATGTGTAACGTTTTTTGTCAAGAAGGGGTAAATTGATAATGAGTCATGGTTTAAGTGGTCATCATGTTATTAAACCCTTTTTATATTGTTACTCCTAATTTAGGAACGTATGTTTTTTGTGACATGCATATTTGCATTTTATGACAGATGCTTTGGTTCTGTATACTTGGATGCTCATTTGGGCAATAATACAACTAATTGTTCCGAATTGGAGGACATTGTTGTTAAATAGTTTAATTATATAGTACAAGGGATTGTGCGTGGGAGTTCTGGTGTGAGCACATTGCAATATTTGTATTTTGAATCTTTCATTAAAATTGAATTATTTGTCTTCCTTGTCACTGACTGGTTAGTTTTACAGTTTTACTTTGTTCAAAAAATTATTAGTCAACAATGTTTTTGTTTACTTATCCAAAAAAAAAAAAAAAAAAGATAGTTTTGTTTTCTATTTGGCTGCTATATTTCTTTAATAGGTCATATTTTTGACACTCAGATTTTTCCTCTTGGTGTGGAATGTTCTTTATTACTGTAAGAAACTTAGTTATTGTTATGTGTGGAATTGTTTATTATTCAGATCTTTAGGCTAGCATTCTCTGTCTGCATGTATGGTGGTATGGTGTTTTATATTGTGCATGAGATAACCTAAGAGCTCCTCATATGTGGTTTCAACTCAGGCAGGCCATGGTGGGGATGTTAAAAGTGTTGACTGGCACCCAACAAAGTCTTTACTAGTTTCAGGTATGTAGTTTATGATTTTTTTTGTAATTTGTTTTTAATTTTTACTTTTGTGTTAACTTCCTTTTTGAAACTGAAATTGGCATACTTATTATTTCTGTTTGCACTGGACTTAACTAGGTGGAAAAGACAACCTCATCAAACTTTGGGATGCAAAGTCAGGGAGGGAGCTTTCTTCGTTGTTAGTACAATACTTTTAGCCCTCAAAACTTCATGATCTATTTTTTTGTTGGTAAATTGTTTCAAGGAGTTTTTTTGGTTAATTGAAGTCATGGACACAAGAACACTGTACTTTGCGTCAAATGGAATCAAAATGGTAACTGGGTGCTAACTGCTTCAAAGGATCAAATTATTAAGGTAGGGAACTTTTAACTCCCCCCCCCCCCCCCAACTCTTCAAGCTATTATTCAAACAAATGGGTTTTAATTTGGACTTCAATTTTTAATTTAGATGACTCTGTAAGTAATTCAGTTTATCTACACTATATTTCAGCTTTATGACATACGGGCTATGAAGGAGCTTGAATCTTTTCGTGGACATCGAAAAGATGTGACTGGTTAGTGGTTCTTTTTTTTTTTTTTAAATATGAATGCAAACACAGAGATATAAATAGTTTCTGTTTAATAACAGGCAGGAAATGGATAACATTGCTGTGTGTGAATTTATTGTGTACAATTGTTGGGGCATTTATATGAACTTGAGATCCCCAAGAGTCAAGACTGCCATCCAACTTCAGTATTTCTTGTTTGCACATTCCTGTCCTTAGAGCGGGCATTCTAGAATTACAACTACTTATTGCTAACTAAGCTGATCCCATATTTCTATAACTTATTTGTAAGACTTTTTAATGGGCAGCTTTTGCATTTTTTGCACTCTTAACTATGAATTGCTGATAACTCTTGTAGGTTAAAAAAATAAAAAGAGGAAAAAAATAGATCCAGGAAAATGGATTAATCTCTTGTTATTCGAGTCAAAGGTCTACAACTATGTGCAAAGGTTTTGCCATCCAGAAATGCATTTTAAGGGTTGATATCATGGTATGATAATCGAGAATTGTCTAATGGTGGAACATCAACCACACACAAGATATAAATTTTCGCTATAGTGATATGTATCTAGTTGTCGTTGAGGTTGTTTGGAGTGGCTTTTGGAAGGATATATCATGCTAGGGTTGTAATCTTGGATTCAGATCCAACCTGAAGAGTGGGTGAAACGTTCTGTCTTGTCTTAGTCTACCCAAAATGCTGAAGATCCAAGGAATGTACTTGCTGAAATATGTTCCCTAGAAGAAACTGACCCTTATAAACATAATTGGACATGAAGTTAAGAGAGATGATAAGTTGCTACCAACTTAGTGGGGAACAGGACTTGCTGGTACATAGAATGGAATCAAGACAGTGATGAGATGGTGCTCGGCTTTATGATTCCATAAATTGCCAAGTTAGATTATAGTGAGTTAGTTCTTACAATCTTATGTTAGGGCATATGATTATATCAAAGGTGCTGGATAGTCTTATTTCTGAATCTTAGCATGCTTTTGTTGGGGGAAGACAGATTTTGGATGCTATATTGTTTGCCAATGAAGTTCTGAACTCCAAAATAAAGAGTAAGAAACCTGGAATAATATGCAAACTGGATATCGAGAAGGCTTTTGATTATGTTAATTGGAACTTCCTAATTTATTTGCTGAGAAGGATGTGTTTTGAAAATAGATGGTGTCAGCGGATAAAATGGTATATCTCCACTGCTAATTTTTCCGTTTTGATCAATGGTTCTCCTGAAGGTTTCTTTGTATCATCAAGAGGATTAAGACAAGGTGATCTCCTATCACCTTTTCTTTTTATCTTGGTAATGGAAGTTTTCAGTAGGATGATGCAATAAGCTGAAAAGGCAGGTTTCATTGAAGGTTTTTCAGCAGTACCCAACAACAGTAATCTCAGTGTCTCTCATCTATTATTTGCAGATGATTCAGTAATCTTTTGTGGAGCAGATTTACTACAACTAGGCCACTTAGGATGTATTCTACTGGGATTTGAAGCTATTACAGGATTGAAAATTAATCTCAGCAAATCTGAGATTCTGTCAGTGGGATTTTGCTCAGAATTGGATGATCTGGCTGTTGTTTTAGGCTGCAAAATTGGTTCTCTCCCCATTGTATATCTGGGCATGCCATTGGGAGCCAAATTAAAATCCAAACAGATTTGGGAGCCCGTAATAGAAAGATGCAGGAAAAGATTGGTTGAGTGGAAAATCAGTTATTTATCAGCTGGTGCAAGAATCACTTTGATTAAGAGTGTTCGCTCTAGTCTTCCAACTTATTTTTTCTCTCTTTTCCTTGCCCCAATCTCTGTGTTAAAGGAATTGGAAAGATTACAATGAAATTTTCTTTGGGGAAGAAGCAAAGGAGTCTTCAAACACAATTTAGTGGACTGGAAAGTTGTCTGCAAGCCTATTCAATCGGGTGGAGCTTGAATAAGGAAGCTGAGGCTGCATAATGAAGCTTTGATGGGAAAGTGGCTTTGAAGATTTGCGCATGAAGACTCTAGTCTATGAAAAAGAATGATTGTGATCAAATATGGAGAGGAAAAAGGAGGCTGGCTTTCAGCAGAGGGTTCCAACTCTTTTGGTACCAGCTTATGGAAATGCATTAGAAAGAATTGGTCTAAATTTGACAGCTGTATTTCTTGGAAGGTGGGAAAGGGTGATAAAATATTGTTTTGGAAACACAAATGGTTGGAGGTTGGCTGTCTTTTAGAAGTGTTTCCTGAAATTTATGTCATTGCATCTGATAAGAATGCTTTAATTTCAGATTGTAGCACAGGTTTTGGTTTGAATAGAGTTTGGAATATACAGTTGCGAATAAATATGAATGACTGGGAATTGGATAGCTTCTGGTTACTGATGGAACTACTTTATTCTTTACAGATGGAAGACATAGAAGATGCATTGATATGGAAGCAGTCAAAACATAATATTTTCACTGCGAAGTCCTTTTATTTATCTTTACAGGGAGAAGAGAAGGAAGCTTTTCCTTGGAGGAAATTATGGAAAACTTTGGTTCCTACAAAGATCATTTTCTTTTCCTGGTGTGCAGCGAGGGGGAGGATTTTAACCATGGATAATCTAAAACTAAGGGGTTACTCTATAGCTAATAGATGTTCTTTATGTCTCAGACATGAAGAATCAATTGACCATATGTTCTTTCATTGCATTTGGTCTGCTGAACTATGGAGTCTAACCCTTTCATGTTTTGGAGTCCAAATGTGCTTCCTCGAAAATCTCAAGAGCTTTCTTTTGGCATGGTGGGGACAACCATTGGGAAAGAGGAAGAAGAAGATATGGAATTTTGTTCCCTTTTGTTTATTTTGGTTGATTTGGAAGGAAAGAAATAGGAGGATATTTGACAACATAGAGAGGACTGTTTTGCGTGCCAAAAGTTTATTTCTTTCTTGCTTGTACAGTTGGGTAGAAGAGGGAAGAGAGATTGACCTTTGTTCCTTTATACATTTTGTTGCTAGCATGCAGTGATTAGGGGAAAACTGTAATTTGTTTCTTTCTTTAAGCATCTCTTCGATACTTTTAATAGAACTTGCTTATCTTTTCAAAAATGTTAGGGCATATGCAAGTGTCATTAAGAATTTTCCTTGTATCTCTTTTTGGCAATTATAGTCTTATGGATTGTATTTGGCTTTTGTTACATGGAGGAATTTTGTATCTGCTTAGACTTTGTGGCTATGAAGCACGGATACTGATACAGGAGTGGATATGGATATGGGTATGGATATGGGATGTGACAATTTTCAAAAAATGAGGATATGAACATGGCAAAGATACGGCAAAAAATATATATATATATATATTTTATTTAAAATATTTTTGAAGATAGCATTTATATACTACCAAACATTATATAAGTAACAATTATGTAGTATGAAAAATACCATTCAATCCATAAATTGACATCATTCATACTACCAAACATTATATAAGTAACAATCATCAGTCTCTCCTTCACTCACTTCTCCATCTCCATCTCCATCATCTGTCAACAAGATAGATTCTAATTCAAGCTCACCAAGTGAGAGGTTGGCAACCTCAAGAATTCTAACTTCATCTAGTGATTCAAACTTTTCTAGGTGTTTTTATTCCCCCCTTTTGTTGATTGAGTCTCAGGTACAACAAAATTTGTATTAAGTTAAATTTTAATTATTTAAAGTTTGACACCTAATTAAAATTTATCATATCAATTTTATCCCTGAATAAAGTTTGAAATATTACATTGGACCCCCGTTGTATTTCAAAAGTATCCTTTGTGTATCCTAGTCCTATCCTAGCTGTATCCTATGCAAAATAAAAAAAAAAAAATTAGTGGCGTGTCTGATGCGTATCTGGCTGTATCCTAGCCGTGTCCGTATCCCTCGAGTATTCGATATGATTGTGGCGCCTAATTTGAAGAATTCATGCTTCATTGCTTTTTGGTTAGGAAATTCCACATGATGGTTTGTCTGGATGATATTGTTAGATCCGTAGTTTATCAGTTTATGATATCTGTGGACTATTCTTTGAAGGGCGACAAAAAGGCTTTGTTCGACCAATGCGTTTGTGTCTTTGCTAATCTTTATATTGACTTCAAAGTTTAGAAGATGGATCCTTGCAATTCTTCATGGACATCGATGTGGCTACTATCGACAGTATGGCATCGTTTGGCATCCCCCAGTGTATTTCTTGTTTGGATAAATTTTTTTGTCTTATATTATTATTTTTTTGTTTGGTGGCTTTTTGGCATGTTATTTGCATTTCTTAAAAAATAATTCCCCAAAAAAAAAAAAAATAATAATTAAAATAGTTTTTGTTAATTGATAATGTTATTAGTTAGTAAGTTTTAAGCCGATAGACTCCTAATGATACTTATTGGTAAAAATTTATTTATATTATTTTATAAGGTAAGCTTCCAGAGCTCCTTTCTTCAGTTGGTGCGCAGGAGCGCACTTTCGCTTTCCCCTTACGTAATAGTAATAGTTTTTTAATAAGTTAGTACTAATTTGGTATTTTTTAAGGATTGATAATGTAATTAGTTTGTAATTTGAACAGTTAAAACATATTTGTCAATGTATTAATTAGTAAGTTTTGAGCATACGGACTAGTAATGATATTGAATGATTAAAATTTACTTATATTAAGTGATAATAGATAATAAAAATATAAAAGTTAATTAAAATAATATTAAGTATATAGGCTCCTAATTATACTCAATGAGTAAAACATTCTAAAATTCTCATATTTATATGTGATATGGATTAGGAATGAAGGAAGGGGAAATAAATATATGTGATAAATTGAGAAAAACAAAAACTATAGATTTTAATCGTGGGTGATCAGGCATGGAAGAGATAATCTTATTGCTTGGAAACAATGTTGAACGTCGTTTGTGACGGAGTCACTGGCCAATGGGGAGAGAATCAAGGCAGTTTGGAGCAAGAGAGGGAAATTATAGAAAGAGGGGTAGCTTCTTGTGATATTAGGGATTATGATCTCCTTAAGAAGGAGATGGGGTAGATGTATGCTCGGAGGAGTCCCTCACTGCGTGGGTTAAGGCATTGTATTTGCCTACCCGTAATTCAGCCCTATGTTATGGTGATCCTATATGATAAGGACATCTCCTAGTTATCCATCTCCAGACCGATTGAGGTAGCCTCGATGTATCCCTTGATTCTAGCCACCAGATAATTGGGCCCCAATGATCTTGCTAAGTGAATAAATGGAAGTCCCTTGTTAGGGAGATCCCTAGACCTTGCTTTGGTCCATTAAACTTCTATGAAGCTTTTAATAAGGACTGGCCACGGATGTGTCCTCCTGACGTTGGCTCCACATGGGAGACTGCTGCTCACTGGTTGTGTCCTCTATGGTTTCGTTATGTGGGAGGCTTCCTCCTGATGTCTCTGTGGTACATCGGCATGGTAAGGGTCTTTTTGATGTGGCCCAAGTACTCAATTAATCATAAGAATGAGCACACAATAGTGCAAGATTCGGAAATTAAAGAGATGTGGAGCAATGTTTTTTTTTTTTTGGGTTTTTGGAAAATGATAGCAATTGTTACTTTTTGGGAATAGATTCTTCTGTAAAATTAGAGTATACAGAGTGTATCATGCATTAGAGAATTTGAAAATAAGGAATAGTATTAAAATCGAGATACAAGTTTAGGTGATTTAGGAATAGCTTAGCTAACTATTTAATAAAATGATATTGATCAAGAAAATGCTGAATAAATGGAGGAAAAGTATTTTAGTTTCAATTTGCAAAAGTACTGGTGATATCCAAATTTGTAATAATATAGGGCAATAAACTTATGAGTCGATACTGTGAAAACTATGAGAGTGAGTAATATAGTTTAAGACTTGAAACAACTATATTGATAATCAGTTTGGATTTATGCTGGGAAGTTCAATTGTTGAAAAAATTTACTAGACGAGAAAAGAAGAAAGATAATCATATGATGGCGAACTGCATCTGTGACATGTCATGCTTGACAGCAGCCTTCAGAGACATAACATTTGAAATGGCTGCTTATGCAAACTAGGCAATGTGTTGATTTGTTGGTGTGTTTGGCTTGGAATAAATCCCATGTTAAAGTATGCCTGGCCTTGTTTTTCTAATTTGCAAGTTTCTTAATTATCATTAGGGCCTTGAGTGTTTTCTAAATTCTACTTTCATGTGGGTCATTATTAGGAAATCCAGGCTAATATGTTGTTTCTCTCATGTTGGGCGTATAGACAATTTTTTTTTTGTCTAGATCCTTGGTTGACTGCATATGTATGGTTCTGCATTTATTGGGAAGTCCTTTATGCTCTCATACACCTGAATTCTTTTGATATAGTTTTGTCTTTGTCATATGTTGACCAAAATTACTCAATCTATTAGCTGATTCTTCTGTTGTTCATGTTTTCCGTACTCATATTGCAGTTTTTTTTTCTTTAAATTTGTTAGCATTGGCTTGGCATCCATTTCATGAAGAATATTTTGTCAGCGGCAGTTTTGATGGTTCTATTTTTCATTGGTTAGTTGGGTAAGGTCCTTCCCTCAATCAAAACAGCTGTTTATCTGTTATACTAAATTCCTTTTCTTTGTCTATCTGTTCCACATTGTGATCTTTTACTTTTAGCTGTACTTTCGGTGATAACTGTCATATTCTTTGAGTATTTGAAAGGAGGGGGGTTGTATGTATACAATCATATTTATAGCGTCAATCTATCCTTTGATGAGTAGGGATTTTAGTTTTATTATGCTTCGGTTTATGAAAGGTTTATTCCTCTGCAAGATAGTTACAGATTTTTACATGTTAGAGCTATGTCTTTATAAGGGTATATCCCTTTTGCAAGTGCCTTGTGCTCATGAAGTTTTTCGGTTTACTTTCATAAGTATCTTTAATTTTCAATGTAAATTTATAAATGGTAGCCATTTCAATTCAATCGTTTTCTGTTATTAAACTTCTCTGGGGGAGTTTGAGCTGGTCTCTTTGATTATTTTTTTTTTTCGTCTTTCTGTGGTACTACATTATGGTTAAAACCCTAGTTACCAGGATCCCTCACTCCCCTATCGATTCGGATCATGCGACACCAATCATGGTTCATTTGTGATTTGGA
Source organism: Vitellaria paradoxa (assembly GCA_019916065.1). Classification (NCBI taxonomy): domain Eukaryota; kingdom Viridiplantae; phylum Streptophyta; class Magnoliopsida; order Ericales; family Sapotaceae; genus Vitellaria; species Vitellaria paradoxa. The sequence continues at coordinate 27,969,769 of CM034243.1, forward strand.
TTGTGAAATATTGCGACCCCAACAAAAATTTTTTTTCAATACTCTATTGTATAGAAAAATGACCAAGGAAAGAAAAGGGAAAATGAAGTAATAGTTTATTTACTTATTTGAATATTGCATTGTTTTTATATTTTATTTTATGTCATTTGCTTAGATACTTGGAATTTTAGAATTTGGACTATTTATTGAGATTGTGCTATGAATTATATGAATTACACATTATTTTGCTTTTTTTTGGGGGTAATTACTATTGAAATTGTCTCAAACTATAAATATCCATATATGGATATGTATGAAAAATTCATACATAAATGAACCGTGACTGAAATAGTGCTCCAACTAAGCCTACGCTATTTGTACCGTATATTGAAGAAAATACCAAACTGCGTGCACGTACTTGTATCATGTACCATAACAAGCCGTGCCCCGGGTGACTTTGGTTAAACCTAAAGTATAAATTATCCTTCCTAATCCATCTGCCTGGGGTTAATGTCATATTTTGATTTTTTTGCACAACACTCAGCTATCTTAGATGGAGGCATCCTCTTTTTAAGTCATACTACTTTTCTCAAAGAAAGGTGTATGTGTTCTTACTGGTACCACATTTTTTTTGGGGATAGATTAATAAAGTTCGCTTAAAAAAGAGAATTAAGAGAATGCCACCCAATTAAAGACCATACATTCCACGAAGACAAAAAAATTTTTAAATCTGGATCTACTCCCCCTGAAATCGAGCTATATAAAGTAGGCAACACAAAACCTTTTAGGTGGTGTTTGGATGGGGGAAAAAAATAAAAAATTAGTTAGTGTAAAAGTGCCACGTGGTGGAATTTAATTGGAGGAAATTGGTAAAATTTTGAGTTTTTTTGGTGTTTGTTGATAAACCAAACACCCCCTTAATCTATATAAAGGGTTTTCAATTTCTTGAGAACTTATTTTGTTCTGCTCTATTTTGTTCTGCTTCTGCCAAATCAGCCATGATATGAAAAACGGTGCAATTCTCCTAGCCTTGCTTTTCTTCTTAACCATGCCGCTACCCTATTGGGACTCAAACCCCCCCCCTCTCTCTCTCTCTCACACACACATTTGATGGGCATGTTCTTGAGTTCCTGCCATTTCCTTTCTGCTCCCGCCAAATCAGCCATGATTTGAAAAACAGTGCAACTCTCCTAGCCTTTCTTTTCTTCTTAACCATGCCGTACCCCACTAGGACTCATGGGCATTGACCGCTTCTAGATAGTGTGTCTAAACTAACCCCCAAGTGTAACGGTGTGCGGTGTAGTTTTAACTCGGTGAGTCCGAGGTCGAATCCACAGGAAACTATGAGATTGAACACTAGGGTTTTCTAAGTTCTTCTACCTACTGTTTAGTTTTAAGTACAGGAAAATAAAATAAGTTTTGGGTTTAGATTGATTGGTTTTAACTAATTAACAAATAAAATAAAATTGCAAATATTCAAAATGAAAGAGACTTGATCTAACTTACAAATCTGGGTGAACACTTTATTCTCATATTAGATGTGACTATTATCTCAGTTTACAGCTCACGTTTAGGAAAAGTAAACTGGAAAAATTTTTATCGTGAAAACATTAATTCCAAAGCACGGTTTTAAAATCACGTTCTTTTAAGATAAATAAAACTGGAAAGATTTCTTCTTGAAAACATTCTTTGGTCTAGAATTCTTTTATTTGATTTCAAAATATGAAGAAAGTTATAATCAAGTAATGTCATCAGGGATTTCAAGGAAATTTGATCAGGTTACAAGTTTTCGAATGTTTTGAAAACCAAAAGGAAAAGAAAACCAGAAAATAAATCTAGATTCGTTTTCTATATTTTCAAAGTATTAAGAAAATTCTAATCATATGTAGCTATCAGTGATTTCAAAAAAATATGATCAACTACATATGTTTTCGAAGGTTTTGAACACATTGGAAAATAGATCTAGACAAACAAGAATCCTAACATACAAGTATTACATTATATATAAGGATTCAATCACATCCAATCATCAAAGAAGGTTTCACCCATCATTGATGGGTTAGATCAAGATTAAAACCTAGCCTAACATAGATGAAGTAATAGAGCAGTAAATAAAAAGCGAAAACGAAAAGAAAACGAGGTTCATTAAATAAAAGTTACATACCGTACTTCGAAGCAATGCCAAAATGAAATCAACGAACAAAAACCAAAGAAATCAATCTTAAAGCTACCCTAAACTACATTCTAAAGTTCTAAAGAAACTGGAAAAAAATATATGAAAGACTCTCCTAGACGGCTGCTAATGAGATATTTATATGCAATCACCAAACCCTAAAAAAAACGGAATAAAAATTAATCCTGCGTGTCCTAGGTGTCCGGACGGCCCAAGGGGGTGTTCGGATGGCAGGAGCTTCCATGTGTCCAGGTGTCCGGACACCCAAATGAGGTGTTCGGACGGCAGTGTATAAGTTTCACTTTTTGTGTTTTTTCTTCTGACAGCTTTCTGTCCTCGACTTCCAATGCGATTTTGATCTCGAAGATGATGGATTTAGGTTTCGGCTAAAACACAAAAGTTGTAGCCCTTTGAGTTTTTTTTTTTCCAACCCCAAAAGAATCAGGTCAATCTGAATTGTGAGTGAAAAGATATAGTCAAAATACTGACAGGGTGTCAAGCTGGAATTTCAGCTGCACACCACTTCAACCATCTTGAACTTTGGACCATTTTTTTCTCCGCGACAGCCACTTTCATCGCTGCTGATCTCAATTATTTTGCTGTTTTTCCTGCAATTAAGAAAATAAAAGCTATAAGTAATAAAATAATGATAAAACTTCAAGATTAACGACTTAAATGCATCAATGTGTATCAAAATGTGAGGTTTGTAATTACACTGTTCAAGTGTAATCACACCCCCCAACTTGAGCGTTGCTAGTCCCTAGCAATGCCCTTTATTAAAATGAAATGAAACTACTATCCTATTTTTCTTTTTGTTGGAAACACGACTACAACTTAGCTACGTGCAGCAAGCCCTTTAAACCCCTAGGTTCCCCCTAGTGGACGAGTAAGGTTTCGTGAGGGTTTACAGTGAATCTACCCACAAAATTCTATGGCATGGTCTCAAAGTGTTAAATAGTGATCAAGATAAAAAATGAATCAAGCTCAAGCTCAACAAGTCACAAAACCCAAATATCATGTGTAATTCCCAAGTGCTAAGCATAAATGCATGGACTATCAAAGTAGAAAGAGTATGTGTACAAAATTGTTTCATTCATTCAACAAGGTTGCAAGAGCATAAACGGAACTAGGTTTTGACTTCAAATACTCACAAGGTACCACTCATAGAAAGAAATTTCACTCATCAAGGGTTCACACATACCTATTAGCATATGATGCTATCCTAGTTGCACATAACCCAAAAAATAAGTGAGTGAACTGAAATGAAATTCAAAGTGGACAGTTTATAACCATGTTCCAATGCAAGTGTAAAAGATTATACACCACACAACCTACATGAGACAGACCACTACATGCACAATACAAGAGTTGCTTGCTTAGAATCCACTAGGTCTTTGTTTTGGTTGTAACTTGGCCAAGGGTAATGGTTAACAATGAAGGATATGGAAATCAAAGCACATGTCTTGGGATAAAGATGCGTAAGTGCACACAAGTCCCAAAATACCCATTTCCTTTCCAAATCCCTACAAGAATCCCAACAAGAAGCTTATTCACAAACTTACGAACTACCCTTGGGACAATTGCAAATAATGTACAAGTCCCATAATTTCATAAGCAAAAGGAATGATAAATTTTTTTTTTTTCTTTTTTTTTTTCTTTTTTTCTTTTTTTCATTTTTTTCTTTTTGTTTTTGTTTTTGAAAAAATGAAAATACATCAGCTGGATTCTCCACCCAATATTTCCCTTCAATATGCTCTCGACAATTTTCACTCCCAACCCCTGTTCACATCACTGACGTTGAGACACTTTCACAATCCAAGACATGTGAGGGTAAGGCTTAGAGTGTGTGAATAAGGTTAAAGGACAATATATGAGGTGGGAACCAAAGAAAAAATATATATATATTTATCACACACTTTATTATGAAGGCTTCAAGTTGGTTCCTAGGGCAATTTCATATCAAGGAAGGGTAAAGAGGCCCAAAAATAGCAAAGAGGGCCTAGCATCATGTTCAAAGCTTGCAACAACTCATAACCTGCCAAGTGAAACTCATGCAAGTGTGTGTGATGCAATTGGTGCATTGAAAATCAAATTGACGAACAAAAGAGCTGTGATTATGTGCAACCCCCCAAGAAAAAGAATAATAGGCTCAAAAGCTCACCATTAAGGGGTATAAGTCTCCATCTAGTCCAAGAATACTCAATTAATCAATGTTAAACAAAATCTACTCCTAAGCACATAAACGTTTTTCTATGATAGTCAAAAATGCACAAGGTCATTATACAATCAACTTGAACTAAGTTTCCAATTAAAGCTTGAACAAAACTCATTTATCACTCTCTCACTCAATTCCACAATCAACCAAACCAAAAAGGGCTGACATGTAGGTACAAATGTGCTAAATTCATGTATTCAGGGTTAAGACGCTCAAAAATTTTAAAATTTTGCAATTTTGGCACAAAAGATCATCATGCGAACCCTACGCCCCAACTTAAAATTTACATTGTCCTCAATGTGAGAATCATAATGCATATGTGGGTCCGTAGTGTGCAATAGTGAGCATGATGATGCGCATGAAACAATAACCACAAAAGGCACAAATAAGAATAAAGCACAAATTAAACCAAGCATGCACCCATTATTTAAGCCACTTAAGGCATCACCCAATACATCCCCCCAACTTAAGTTCTACAGCACTCCCAATAACAACAATTATGAATATGAAGCACTAATTTGGAAGCGCAAAACTAAATAAAAGAGTGAGGAAGGATATTACCTCAAGCGCTTCTTTATTTTGAAGAAAAACAAAAGAACTATTCTAGCAATATGTTAGAATTAAAAGAAGATAGAAATAAAAGAAAAAAAAAAACAAGAAGAAGAGAGTTAGTAGAAAGACAAAATAAAAATAAAAATGAAAGAAGCTAAACTAAGCATAAATAAAAAAAAAAAAAAATAAATAAAGAAAAATCTAATCTACTAATATACAAGGGTTAATGCCAAAACATACTATCCAACTCCTAATCTCTCCCAAGCCTTACCAAATGGCTTTAGGAATGAAATATTCTCGTTGAGTCCTAGAGGTACCAAAAATGAGTGTGTGTCGAGTGTAGAGAACACTGGAGAAATTATGGCCTTGTGAGGATTGTTGAATCCCAAATATGGCCTAAAGTCATATGCATATGTGAACATGGAATGTGGTTGTGTGTTTTCTAGTATCCCCTCGACACTTAGGAAGTCAATGCAAACTATTTCCTTAGTCTCCACCACTTCCCTCAGTAAGATTCTCAATCGAGGTGACGGCAAAAGAGGAGAGGTGTGCACCACTCTCACTCTCAGGCTTGTCTATCGAACTCTCAAAGGATGATAAAGAAATTAATAATAAATTTATAGAGAATGATGTTGAACATGGTGCCTCATCTATACATTGGATTTATATGAAATCTGTATCCCCTCCCAAAATTAAGATCCCTATAAAATCTATAAGAGCATAAGAGGAGTCAAAAAATTTTCAAGACTACCAAAAATGAAATTTAACAGAGTGGATTCAATTTCAAGGCATGCATTCCATATTTTTTTTTTGTTGGTCTCAGTTCTATTGAAATTATTCCTTTTACATCATGAAGTACCCCTCTTAGTTGTATTGCATGAGCGCCGGTTCTAGAATAATGCTTTAGAATTACATCATTAACCTATGCAATTGCACAAGAGGCTTGGGACATTATGATCAGTTAAGTTGCTTTTTGTCCATGCACAATGATTACAATCCTCGGTTCTTGGAGTAGAATTAATCTGCTTAGCTTTACACCTATCCCAATGTATCATTTTTATCACATCTTGTTGTATGTTGAATTCTTGGGTGTTGTACTTCTATTTCATACTGCAATAGTTCTCTCACAAGTGGTAAACACTTCTTTTGTGCAGCCATGAAACTCCTCAGGTTGAAATTCCCAATGCACATGAAAGCAGTGTTTGGGATCTTTCATGGCATCCTGTTGGATATATTCTTTGCAGGTAAAAATTTGACCTTGATATTTTTTGAGTTTTATATTGTGTGTAGTTTTTCCTGTTTATTTGAGACTCTGCGGTCTGCAGATGTCTTCTACTGAAATTGTTGCTATTTTGTATGACTGTCACTGAAATAGGACAACGATATTACACTAACAGACTGGTTGACAATCGTCTTACCTTTCATCAAAGTTTGACTAATCATTGTCATAACCACACTTCCCATGCCCTCAAAAAGAAATTGAAACCAAAGAAAGCTATTACGAATTCGGAGCTTACTAAGTATTTTATGGCTGGGGTTCCACTATAATATGCAAGACTTCAAAAGTTAGATGGAACATTCTAGAAGATCTAACGTAGTTCGTGGTAAGCAGTGTTTCATATTACGCTTGTATGATGCTGCACTTGGTGGAAACATAAAGCAAGGGGACCCCCTTGAAAGTTTTTATTATCATTGGGACAACTGTTGGATAGATTTTGTCAACCAGCAACAAGTTAGTTTGTTCCTTTTTCCCGAGTATTTATCAGTCAAGGCATTGATATTTAGGACCACATTGAATGGGATGTAAATATATGGAAAATGGAGAGGTGGGGCTACATGTGGTTTATGATTTCCTTGGATTGCACTTGTAATTTTGTTTTGTCTCCGAGTTCATTAAAATTTTTTCCTTTTCAAGTAGGCTATTAGATGTTTTGCATAAGAATGTTGTAGAGTAATTGTTTCATGTCTATTTGTGTGTGTAGACAGATAATGATAATATACTGTGACTATGGATATTTGACAAACTAAATGAATAACTCCAAGAAAGGTCTGAACTTATATATATTTAAAAAAAAAAATATCCAGGGAAGATTTGACTTCTTGGCTAGTCATTTAGTTATGGAGGTTCAATACGTTAATCATGCTTTATTATTTTATGCAGTGTAGCCTATATATATAATTTAAGTCTTTTTCACCAAATATATAACAATTACTTAAACATAATTATGAATCCTTTTAAGTGTTTTGAATCAGTTATGTGACTGGCAATGCCTGTCGCTGACTAGTTTTCCTCATGATCTTTGTTAATAACCTTGGCCTGAAGTCTGTTATGCAGCTACACCAACTTCCAACTAGATCACTCCTAATCCCTCGATGGTTCTAGAGTTCCCAAGGCCAACAGAACTGCTAATCATGTTCTGTATATTATCATGTTCTACCCACTTGACATCATTCTGATTCAAATTGTTCCTGCTTGATTGATGGTAGTTGTGGATACATGCTTTATTTTATCCCACGTACTGGTAAATTAGATTGGAGAGGTTATTAGGAAATTATAAGAAAGAAGAAATGATTAGTTAACAGAGAATTGGTTGTTATATAAGCAAGTTTAGGGGGTCGATTGCCTTATAATGACTGGCAACAATGACATAAAGTTCTAATTTTTACACTTCATTGACTATAACAAATATGAAATGGAAGAGATGAATTTATCCCATCTGTGATTGAGCAACACTGACTTGTGCAATTTTTCATTTGGCTAGTCTCTTTCATGGTATATCACTTCTATTACCTTAATAATTGTTGGACATAAAAAGATTCCAGGGTCCTGATTTACTTGAGGTATCAGAGGAATTATTCAAGGTTTTGTGGTAGTAAGATAGGTTTTTTGATCTTAAAATATAAGCTCTAACTTCTCGAATGCTTTTAAGGGATATCATTTTGTTTTTGAAGGTCCATTCTGACATTAGGTGTTTTCAAGTATTAAAGAGTTTGGTTAACTCACGGATGGATGTATGGTTGAATTTATACTTTTATTCTTCTTTCTTCCTCTTAGACAAGTGATGGGAAACTAGTGACCATTCAAGTTGTTCTCTGCGTTTTGCCAGTTATAGCTCTTAAACATGATGGCTTCAATCTTGTAAAATAAAATTTTCTGTTCTGCTGTGTTGATTATTGCAATTAATAGTCATTCAAGATTGCAGATCAGAATGGACCAATTTTTGCTTCTTTTTTTTTTAACAGGCTTCTAATGTTCTTTTGAATTTTGCTTTGAAGTCTTTTCTGAGCTATATTTCCCATGTCTTCAGATGACTGCATATTGCATATGCGGGTAGGGTTTATAAAATCTTCAGATAATTTAGCTAGATAACTAACAGTGACAAGGGTGATCGAACTAATAAGAAATCTGACTTGTACATTTGTTTACCATGTAACAAGGGGGGAAAGCATCCGTTACGTGTAGACTAAGAAGCAATGTTATGGGATATGTACAATATATGAGACACGACAAGTTTGAAAAATTGAGGATACAAATATAGCAGGGATACAACAAAAATACGTAGCTGTTGTATGTTTTTTGTTATATGTATTATATATGTATGAATATTAACTTCTAAAAACTACCAAAATTGAAAAAATAACACTAATTCAATTTCTTAATTCATTACTCAAATTTCTTTCAACATATAACTAAACGAAAGAAGAAATAAAATGTGTCAATTTTTAATTTCAAGTGTGTCACAAGCATGTTTGATGTCATAATAAAAGATTCGCTATGTCACGTGTTGGGAAGGCAACAGGTAAGGATTGCTTTAACCTACCCACATCCAAACCTGATGCAGTTGAGAAAAAACCACACCCATTCCAATTCCCAATTAGTTTAATCCATACCCAGATTGTGTCCAAACGAAATGGACACCCAATTGAATATCCAATTGGATTCCCAAAACTCAATTGAACTAAATATTTAACAGTGAGATGCTCGGAAAATCCAAAAAAATAAAAAAATAAATAACAAATCCTGAAATCTACAGAACACCAAAAAGCATCAAATATAAAAAAGCAAGGGAAAAAAAATACATAAACCCATAATATATATGGTTGCAATTTGTTTTTTGATGATCACACCAACATTCAAAATCAAAACACCCAATACTCTGAATAGAAAACTTCAAAGAGGGAGAACATTGTCAAAAGCAATCATTTTTTGATTCAAATATGAATGTTATGTATTTATATAGAAAGATAGAGGACCTGTCACCGGTTTCGCTGCTTGTGCCCATGAGCTTGTGAGAGTTGAAGATCATGATCTTGTCTCCATTGGATTTGTGAACCAAAATGCTGTGGACAACTGAAGTATTGGTGACCACCAAAGTGAAACCTTTGCCCACCAGCGCGAACACGCACTCCGTTTCTTTCACTCAATATCTCTGTTATAGATATAGATCTATGTATACCTAATTCTGGATATCTTGTGTTTAATTTTTTTTCTGGTCTTTTTATGCATTTTCTGCACTACTGGGTAAGCAACTCGGAGTGGTACCTTAAACCCTACCAATCCAAATCCAATTCTATTTGGGGAATAAATCAAACCCCCCCCCCCCCCCAAAAAAAAAAAAATGACATCCAAATCCTAAGTAAAGAAACCGAATCCAACCCAATCTGATGGATTGGGTTGGATACCCGGTAAAATGGATTTTTCTGCCATCCTAGTCACGTGGCATATGATACCTTTTTGCCTTTAATCCTTAGTCTTGATAAGTTTGAGCTGCACTTGAGTTTGCAATGGAATTGGTTGGCTTTCCATTTTAGTTTTATTTTTCTACTTCTCAATCTACTTTCCATTTATATTTTTATTTCCATAAGCTCCCAAATTCATGTTATGGAGTATACCAATAGTATAGGAAGCACAAACTCACCATCAAGGGTGTTGTTTATGAGTTGAACTCATGAGGGACTCTGATATGCCATGTGCTCACCTTAGGCACCTATCGAACGCACCTTTTACCATTTTTTTTTGTCTTCTTGTTTGTTCAGGCTCTACCTTGGACACGTCAAAAACTCGTTTTGGATTTGTTTTTGTGAATTTTATATTTTGATGTTTTGATGAAATGTGATGACATTTTACTTTATGGATTCATGTAATATTGTTTTGCTAAGATGATGTGTTAGTTATCATTTTGGTTGTTATGCGATTTATCAATTGACTTGTTAAGTTATAAAATACATGGTTTTTAGTTGTAGGTGGTTTTATATTGCATTATTTTTATTGTATTTGAATAAAGTATCAATATCTAAGACATTAAAATACATAAGATGATGTATTTGAATTTTTGAAAATTGACCTTTTAAGTTATAAAATACATGGTTTTTTTTTTTTTTTTTTAATAGTTAGTTCTATATTGCATTATTTTTATTGAATTTGAATAAAGGATTAATGTCAAAGACATAAAAATGTATATTTTTGCCGAATTCTGGCCGTTTGGTGCTTGCATTTTTGAAAATTGACTTTTTAAGTTACAAAAGTACATGATTTTTAATTTTAGTTAGTTCTATATTACATTATTTTTGTTGTATTTGAATAAAGCATTAATATCAAAGACACAAACATATATATTTTTGTTGAGTCCTTGTTGTGTTGTGCTTGCATTCTTCGAAAATCGTTGAGTTGGCACATTTGTGTCATGTCAATGTTAGTGCTTCTTGGCCAGTAGTAAGATCTACGCTTGCCTCTTTCTTTGTTGTTAATGGAAGAGCTAAAGATTGGAAGCTTTGTGACTTGGCTGAAAAACAATGTACCTAAAAACAAGTTACAGTGAAAAGGATGGTAAAACTGATAATAAATTTACTTCTCTTTCGTATACTGTGGAAAAAAATATAATACATGTATACACTACACTCTCTTTCCCACTCCCCCGAATCTGACATGGTCTATTCTCTTGGCTGTGCACTTTTATTCCATGGCAACTCTTGTCACTTATGCAAATACTTGACACAGGATACTCTCTTTCTCTCTCTCTCTCTCTCTCTCTCTCTCTCTCTCTCTCTCACTCTCTCTCTCTCTCTTCCAACATCCTTTTACCCTCATTTTTTTAGCCTTCCCTATAGCTGTTGTCTCATATGTATCCACCCTGTATCCGTAACTAGCTGCCTCCTGCTGATGATGAGTTTCTATCCCCATAACACATTCATACACATGCCCGCCGGTGCAGCTTTAGTTGTGAAATTTGAGCAGTGGATTATGCCTGTATTAACAAATATATTAGTTTCATTTGCTTCGGTGCATATTAAAAGAGGTGGTTTAAAGGTTTACATTAACTGTGTTTGCTATATTTTCACTATTTTTAACTGGTATATTTATGTTTTATTGTACAAGGATTTCTGATAATAATTGGGGTGAAAAGTTGCCTGATTTGGGAAGCCACAAATTCTTATTTGACCTCTTATTTCTTGGGTCAATGGCCATTCCATGTGGACCACTTTCCATAGAGGCCTCAGATTACATACTCTATTTCTGTTTCAGTTTGTTGTTCTGGCTTCTGTTTTATATGAATGTATATAAATTCTTTTGGTGATTTATACTTCGAGCATTTGTTCCCTCATCCAGTTACTGAACTCTTATAGATTCTGATGCAGTGGCAGCAGTGATCATACAACCAAATTCTGGTGCAGAAATAGGCCTGGAGATCCAGCTCGTAATGTTGGTCAGAGTCAAGGTTTTGACATTTTCTCCCTTCATTATTCGTCCTTCCTGACTTTTTCTTGGCTCCATAAGGCAGTCAAGTTCACATTCTCGATTGTATGGGCCACATTCTTAATGTTTTATAGGGAATTTTTGTTTTTATTTTTATTAAATAAAATGGTAGACCAATGCACAAGGCTACCCGCATTGCGGGGTCCAGAGAGAGTCAGATATATGCAACTTTCCCCCTGCAAACACTGAAGCTTCTTTTTATTATTATTATTATTATTGCAAATGCATTGGAGTATTACTACATTTGTTTTCTGTATGTTTCAGTATAATCAGGGATGCAACAGGCACTGCCTAGGGTGGGGGCCCTTCCCCCGCTAGACCCCATCCCGTCCCATGATGGGTTTCTCGCCTTTTCCTCTTAAGATTAATGGAATTTTATTATTTTGGTTTTCAAAATAAGGCAATAAATAAAATATATACAAAATAGCTATTATTCAAAAGAATAAAAAATAATAAAAATACAATATATACACTAACAAAGTGGTAAAAGCAAACATTTCAACATTCAACTTCTTGACACATAAAGTGAGATTATTTATGACATTTTAGTAATTCTAATCTGATTAGGGCAGGTTGGGGTTCCAGCCCAAGCCAAAACCCTAGGAGTTTTAGTTCCTCCCCCCCCCCCCCAAAAAAAAAAAACCCCATAATGGGTAGGATCAGATTGGGTTCCCCATTTTACCCCATGCCATTGCCATCCATAAGGGTGTGTTTGGAGTGAGCATTTGGTGCGGGAGAAGAAAAGAAGGGAAAAGGAAAAGAGAGAGGTGAAAAAAAGAAGGAAAAATAAAATTCTAAATTCATGGCCTTGACTGAATGGATATAAAAATATAAGAAAATAAAAGGCAATTATCAATAAATTAGTTTTTTTATTGTTCAAATCCCATGCCTTGCCTATTTTTCATCACAAACCGAACAAGACTAGTAATTTTGATTCCCTTCCCTCTTCTTTTTGCTTAAGAAATCTTTAATCCAAATACAACCTAAGTGGATTGCAAAGTTTGGAAGCTATGAATCTTAAATTAAAAAAACCTTTTGGCATTATGTATAACCGTTCAATTGTTTCTAGGTTACAGCGAGCAAAACACTGCCCTGTCTGGTCGCATGCCTGGTAATTTCCCGGGACCTGAGCCTCCCACTACTCCTGGACCATTTGCTGCTGGGTTGACACGCAATGAGGGAACCATTCCTGGCGTTGGAGTTGCAATGCCATTATCTATTCCTTCTCTTGATGCATCAGCTCAAGGAGAGCAGAAGCCATCTCTAGCAGTGTCAATGCCCTTAGGGGCTCCTCCACTCCCTCCTGGTCCACACCCTTCTCTTCTTGCTTCCAATCAGCAGCAAGTGTATCAACAGAATGCTCAGCAAGCTCAACATCACCACCCCCACCCACAGCAAATGGCCTCTATGCCTCTGCCACCACCAAATTTGCCCCAGTTACAGCCGCCATCCCATCTGTCCATGCTGCAACATCCTCATTTATCTCGTCCTCCACCCCAGCTACCTCCTCTGGGTATGCCTTCGGGCATCCCGTCATCCATGCCAGGATCAATACCCATGCCTTCAATGCCAACTTCACTTCCAATGCCAATGCCTGGTCAAATGGTAATAATTTGTGCTTGTTATTTATACGCTCTTATTTTCATCTCTGGTGCCTCAATGTAATTGTAATCTTTTAGAAAAGTGTCCTAGAGACCAGTTAGCATTATACTTCTATATTGTATTGCTGAAGCTATGATTGAAGACGTGGATGTCAACCATTGGCTAGGTGACCTGCTGTCTCAGTTTCACGGTTCAGTTATTGTTGTATGTGCTGTGGGTTATACTCGAAGTGACGACAGCACCATGCGACTTTTTTTTATTGGCCAAAATCCGAATTGTACAATGGGGAAACTAAATGAATCCTTTCTAGCAGGACAAATTTTTAACCTTTCTGATACAAGTTTCTGCCTGCAGGGGATGCAAGGTGCAATGAATCAGATGGTTCCTCCATTGCAACAGGGACATTTTATGGGTATAAATCCTATGCACTCAGGATCAGGGCCTCCAGTAGGAGGAATTCCGAATGGGTTGCCAAATATCCAGGGTCCCTCAAATGCAGGTGGTGCCCAAATGTATCCTCCAGCAGGTGCATTCAACCGGGCACAAGCTGGGCCAGTGCCACCAATGCCAGGGCTTAATCCCTACCAGGTGAGAGAACATTTTCCCCATTGTCTCTTATATAAACTATTTTTCCTAGACTATATATCAAAGCATTAAAAATGAAAATAAAAAACTGTACCTACGGCTGAAAAAACGAGGCTGTAATTTGGGTGTGTTTGGAGCTCTATAAATAAATAAATAAATTTTTACAAATCTCTGTAAAATTTAATTTTTCTACTTGCTGCATGAATTACGAGACTACAATTTTTACCAATTTATATGAAATTTTCACTCCAACACTCTTTATACCATTGATTACATGCCTATTTTAACCGACAATGGAGAATTTTAGTAATATCTTACCATTCTTGACTGCGTAGAGGACTTCTAGGATTTGAAACCGTAATTTATCAGATGAATGTCAAATAGATGATGCAATTACTTTGGCAACCCTTAATGAGAAGCAACTTTTAAGGAAAAATATTTGTGATTAGTACCACATGGTTGCCAAAGAAGGATAGCCAGGGTCCGGGGAATGCACATCTAAGCTTTGCATTACCCTCTTGGAAAATAGTATTTTAATTGTTGGAGTTCTATTATTTACTTGTTCTGTAGGACAAGTGGTCAGAAAAGTGATTGCTATAATTTGAATTAAGTGCATTTTGCCAAATGTATTTTCACCGGGTATCATTCCGATAGATTGGCATTTACTATTATTTTTCTTGTCATCTTTCATTTCTGAGGAACAAAATTACTTTGTTGGTTTTGGACTTTTCACCATATTCGGTGCTGCTCTGAACCTACGGGGTGGGTCAACCTTTTCAGTATATTAAAAGATATCAACTATGATGTGGGTATAATTGAATTTCGTAAGCATTTGTAGAAAAGCAATTTGGTTGATTGATATATTATTCTGTTTGTGGGAATTGCAAATCATCCTTAAAAGCCAATCAGTTTTTGTTGAGCTGTTGAGCATGGTGGACACCATGTAAGGTATCAGAACTACAATTCATCCTCAAATTAATGGTTAACTGTAATTTCATGCGGAATTGCATTGTGTGTGTGTTTGTGTGTGTGTGTCTATATACATATATATAGCCATGGTGGTCCAGCTGAAGCTAATTGTTCCTACTATTGTTTGTTTCAGCCTGGGAATCCTAATGCAACTGGGATGGGGACGCTGCCATCAAATTTTGCTATTCCGACGGGCGTGCCTCCGCCATTGCCTCCAGGCCCCCCACCGCATGGCCAATCAACACAGTAGATGTTTCCTGTAAATTAGACTTTTCTGCATCAGTTGTTAGGGATATTGGTTAGGGACACGGGGAAAACAAATTTCTCTCGTTTTACTAGTTTGCTGTTTAACCTTTGGATGACACTTTTCCTTTGTGTAGCCTTTCCATTGTCACCCCCTGGAATTGTAATGATAGTATGAAACAGAAGCTTTCATCCATGAGATTATATATATAGGGGGAGAAGTGTTGCAATTGTTTTATTGCTGTAACTATTTAGAGGTGCATTATTTAATGATAGAGGAGAGAGATGTAAACCTATTTGCTTGCTGAGGTTTAGTTTGGATGAATGTGGATTTGCAACTAGAATATGTAGTATGAAATATATACATTGTTATTTTAAGGGTATGTTTATTATGTGAGAATGAAATGCGAAGTGAAAATGGAGTAGAATGGGCACAGAAATAGAAAAGAATACTCATTTCATTCCTTTGGTTGCCAGACATGAAAATTAGGTCAACAAAATGAAGGGGTCATTTGGTTTGTTAATCTATTTTTTGTTTTTATTTTTATTTTTTTTGTTTTGAACTTATTTTTCATTTTGTAATTTTGAAAATAAAGAAAATAGTTCAAAATTCATTTGATTATTTGTGTTTTTAAAATTTGTTTTCGAAAATAGAAAATGAATTTACATATGAAATGAAAAATGGTAGAAAGTCGTTTTAAGAGTTTTTAACAAAAAATAAGAAAAATCTAAAAGAAAAAAGAAAGCAAAGCATTTTTTGTTTCTTCGTTTTGAAATTTTAACGCATAAAACAAAAATGAAAAACAGAATATAGAAAAGTAAATTAAATGTCACCAAATATTTCAATTTTCATAACTTTATTATATATTATAATACTATAAAATAAAATGACCTGTAATAGAATTTACTAGCATCAATTTTAAAGATTACAAAAATAAAATTATATTTTATTTTTCAACAATTAAAAAAAAAACTATGTTGATGGATATCTTTTAGCTCTTTAGCAAACAATCAAAACCGAAAAGAGGCCTAATGGTAAATTTGCTAGTTTGTTGTCCAAGTTTGGACGAGGTCAAAGTTCATTTATGTATCTCTTTTTTTTTTTTTTTTTTGACATAGACCAAATTAGGTTAAAATAAACATGTAAGTAATATTTCTCTTTTTTGAGAATATCATATGTGAAAATGGGCTTAGCGATTTTTTTTTTTTTTTTTTTGGCTTAGTTGATAAAAACATATCAATATTTTTTAGACTTTTAGGAAGTTTAAGATGTACACTTGGGCAAAAAAGTGGGCCTATTGATAAAGTGGTTAATTTACGATTTAAGTTTAGATCATGTTAAAATCTTTTTAATTTAAAAAGAAATGGAAAAAAAAAACTATGCTCATCCTCACCAGTAGCAAAAGCAATTGTAGTACAAGGAGTAGATTTGGATTGCGAGCCCATTGTCGTTGCCTCTTGGTCACATCAGATGGATGGGAAGTGCATACCACGTTAACGTTTCTAAAGTTGAATTTTCGAAAATATCAATTGTTCATGCTAAGATTACTTATCATCCCTATGTGAAGTTATCATCGGATGTTGTGGCTCTATGATTCAACCTAGATTGTGCATAACCAATCTCCCTAGAAGTTATGTATGCTAAAAGAATTTGAACAGTTTCAGTCTTTGTTACCCCGAAAATAGAAAAAGTATAGGAGTTATGAAAACAGTTCTGTTGTCTTTAAAATACTGAAAAGAAGTCTTTAATTTATGGAATTTGATGGTTCATAATTTGATAATGAATCAACATTATTCAAAACAACTCAAATTCATAGGGACTCTTTTTCAAAGTAATGTGTTGTGTTTTCAAAATAGACAGTGCAAAAAATGTAAAACTTTAAATGTAACAAAATTTCTAAAATAAATCAGAAGATAAAGTTTTAAAACATTAAAAGGTTTATTTTTAACAATCCCTTACAAAATTTTAGAACTTTAAAAGTATATAAGAAAATTATATGGACAATATTAATACTGTGTATAGGTGTAGATGCCTTTCAGACTTGAACCTCACTCAGTGTTAACAATATTTCTTTGAAGGATCATAACAAACTAAGTCTTGAATTGGACCCTTTGAACTACAATTTGATGTGCTACACATGGATTACCGAGTTTTAGACATGGTTCATGTGTTAGTGCTATTAAGGGCCTTATACTAATCTTGATTCTCGTGAGAGGTTCTAGAGAAGAAATTTTTTTTTTTTTTTTTTTTATTCTAAGGATGTTTCACTTAGATTTTGCGAATACGCGGTCAAAAATTCAGAACTTGTGAGAATATAGTTAGTAAAAATGCAAACTGGTGCTGCGGTTTTAAAACTGTAATATCATTACACAGTTCTTCCTAAAAATCGAACAAACGCGAAATCATTTTGGGATGTCAGAAAAAAAAAAAAAAAAAGTAACATCATCCTGTAGTTTTCATGAACCGCGATATCATTTTGCAGTTCTTTAAAAACACAGATTTTGCGGTTCTTTAAAAACACTGTCATTTAGGTGAATTCACTGAGAATATTGTGACATATGCCCTGTGAGTTTGCTTGCCTTGAACTCATTAAGTGTTAAACCCTTTCTTAATATCAAATTTTTACAGCACAAATGCATTAAGGATAAGTGAGAGAACAATTAAAAATGTCTCCATATATAACTAGCACTACTGGAAATTAATCATGCCGTATGAATTGTTATTACCTATTGAAACTTTTTCATAGTTCCCAATCACAAATGTAGAGTTACTTTCCTGTGTACTTTCTTGTGGGCTTAAAACCATCCCCTTCCACAAATAAAAAACTAGCCTCAATGTTAGTTTAAATAAATATTTTTCATTGGGCTTAGGCCCATATTTTTAGAGAGTTTAAATATCATATTTTTTGATAATTCTTTTGTTAACTAATCAGCTAGATTAAGTTCGAACCTTACACAATCTAAGGATATAATGTTCTTACTCAACATACTCTTTATAGATTTGTATCTCACTTCTATATGTCTGTTCATTTTCTTATTAGTGTGAGCCTGACTTACTAGATTTATTAAGACTCTAATACCATAGTGTAAAGATACTATAAGAATAGGTTTATCTATAAGAGATAAATTAGATAAAAAAAATTTTAATCCATTCTGCTTCTATACTTGTCATATCTAAAGTTATAAGTTTTGATTTCATAGTACTTCTAGAGATGATATATAGTTCGTTTTTTAGGTGCTCCATAATATTGTAGCTCCCCTTAATAAGAAACATAAACCGAAGTCGATTTATCATATAAGTTATGAGTTATCCAATTTAAATTATTATATTCCTCAATAGTACGTAGATAGCTTTTATAATACAATGAATAATCTAATGTTCGTTTAAGATATTTCAATACCCTATCAAAGGCAGTCCAATCTTCCAATTGCATATAAAATATTGGCTCTAGATTTATTTTCTATATAAAGTAAAGATCATATGAATTATGAATACCTCAATTGAGAAGCAAGCTGACCACAATTTTTCTTTAAATGATATTAGAATCATAAGGTGCAGAACAGATTTGGAGTCGTAGTACCCAAATTTTTTCAACATATTTTCAATGATATTAGATTGACCTAGATGAATGCCTTCAAATGATTTCCCTAATTCCATTACTAAGATCACATGTACTTCTAAATTTTTCATATCAAATTTCCTTGAAGGTAATTTTTAACATCCTCTATTATCTCTCGATTTGTTCCAAAGATTAGGATATCATCCACATACAAACAAAATATAACAAAATTCTTATTGCCTGCTTTTGAGTATAAGAAATTGTCATGTTTATTAATCTTAAATCTAAATTCTAAAATTACCTCATCAAACTTTTTATGCCACTATTTAAGTGTTTGTTTAAAGTCATATAAAGATTTCACTAATTTACACGTTTTATGTTCATTTCCTTTTACCACAAAATCTTTAGGTAGATCCGTCGGTCTATCTATCGTGAATCTCTCGGCGTCGTGAACTTCTTTGGTGGATCCAACATGCAGATCTCACTGGCTAAAGGAGAAGCCGAGGCACAGCCCAGTGCTCTCCTAGCCATCAGCTATGTGGTTAGTTTTGCTTTATCGGCTACCTTGCTCTTTTCTACAGAAGAGTGTCTGGACTTCTTTCGCTTCGGGCTGCCACTGGGTTGGCTTCCGCCCCTTTCTTGGGTTGTCCTCCATTCTATATGTTTAATCTTGCTGGGCTATTCCTTATGATGTGATCGTTGCTCCTGGTTTCACCTGGCTTTTCAGTTGTACTCCGTCGCCATTCCTCAGTGTTGAGATTGGTTAGTTGATTCTTCCTCATAATCACTTTCTGAGTCACTCTCTGTCAAGATAAAATTATTAGTTTATTCTTACCTTTTTCTTGCTCTCACTGCCTTTTCATCGCAGCGGGTTCTTATTTCTTTCTTAGCTCGCACCTGGGCCTCCGTCTTCTTCGTCTTCTTCCCGCTTTCCAAATCATGTCTATTGGACTGTGCTTTTGCGGGAGCTCTAGCTAATGACTGTTCCAGTTTCTTTGGCTCGTGGCGTTTCAGGAACTCGATCTTGCCCTGCAGAATGGTGGGCGAGAGAGTGTGTACTCGCATGCTCTAGACTACCTGATGATGATCTTTTGGATGTCATCTTCGGCTTTTTCTAGTGAATTTTTCGGTGTAAATACTAGTCGTTTCTTACAGATGCTATGAAATGTACGGGTAAAAATATACCAAGCGTGTGCTGACCACGCCACCTGACCTTTCCTCGTGAAATGGATACCTAAAAATGAAGAAACTGTCAAAGAAAGAGGTCAAAAAGCATATAGGTGTAGAAAAGTAAGAGTTAGGGGGGTGTTGATTGGACCGTAATACTCTGCCAATTCCATTTTTCTCTCTAGCCCTTCAGTAATTTCCCTTCAGTAATTTTAGTGATGGTTTATAGTGCATTTAATGTAGGGGAAGAAAATTGAAATAAGCTGATCTGAATTTTAACTTATTCTTATTTGTATTTGGTTCGAACTATTGATACTTGAGTTCGAACTCAAACTCGAGTTTAAATTCGAACTTTTATTTATATTAGTTCAAACTCGACTTAATGAAGAAGAATTTAAATTTGTGATCGGCTCGAGAATAGTTCTATTAAATCAAAACGAAATCTTGTGGCCGTGATTATGTCACCTGTAAAATCTACCTTCAGTACCAACATTATTAAAAAAAAAAAAATTTATTTACTAGCATTCAATTCATAAATAAAAATTCTATAATAAATATATATTAGGTGTGCATAAATGCTAATTTTAAAAAGAAACGAGAACACTCCCAACCTTTTTTAAAAGGGTTAGTTACCCTTTTACCTTTATAATTTGGATAAAAAAACACAATGCAGTTTAAAAGTTGACTTATAATTCTTTCATAATTTAGGTTAAAGCATTAAAATTGATAAAAATATTAAATTTAATTAGATTTATGCGGCATGTATCATATAGAGTCATATGTAATTGTCCACAAAATATTATTTAGAAAATAAGAGGCAAATTAAGTGCTTTTAATAAAATAATATTTTGTTTTAATATAAAAATGAGAGAAAATATATTTTTATGTATCTATTTTTGTAAAAAAAATTTTCCTCCACTAATTTTGACCCGTGAAACACAAATTCAGTTATATTATATATATTCAATTAATTATATATTTTACTCTAAAATACGAAGGGATTATGTGTTAATTTTTAAACTAAAAGAGGCAGTGTATCTCGGGCTTAAGTTCTATGGGCGTAAAATCTAATCAACCATTTTTTAAAATTATTATGCAAATTGACAACTCCAACCCTTAAGAAAATGACAGTTGGTCATTTGACAAAATGACGATAAGGGCCAGTTTGATAGATTAAAAAATTGTAATTTTTTATAATTTTTTTTTGGTATTGACACGTGTTGCTTTTGCAAAAGTTATGTTTGGTAGTTTTTTGTCTAGTAAGTTTCCTTATTTTTTGGTAAATTTTAAGAGAAAAAATTGAAAAAAATTGGAAGATAATTAAAAATGTTAGAAATTGAAGTTTTTTTTTTTGAGATTTTACCAAACACAACCTAAATAGAACTTCATGTAAGGGTGGTACTGAAATGGTTCTAAAAATAAATAAATAAATAAATAAAAAGAAACGTTGAAAATATGAGAACGACGGCTGTACCAACTCATTTTGCCATTTCACATTAAAACCTAGCCAAAATGGTAAAACATAAGGTTGCATCACTTTCGTTTAATTTTGACTTTTTCTTTATTTTATTTTATTTTATTCTATTTATTATTATTATTATTATTATTATTACGATGGCTTGAATTTTACCATATTTACGTATTTATGTATTATTGACCTGTTGACCTCAATAACGTGTTGAAGAAAGACACAAGCTCGTCATTGAAAAAATGTAATTTATATGATTTTTTTTTGTTCTATGAAAAATTTAAAGCACGTGAAAATAAAATTTAGTTTAATTATATGACATTTTCTTTTTTTTTTGGTTTTTAATTAAAATTTTGTTTTATTTATGTTATTTGTTAAAAGAAGTGAAACAAAAAAATGGATAAAAAATAAAAACACTAAAAATTTAGACTTTAAAAAAATATTTGTTTATATTTTTTTGTATTTTTTCCCAATATGTATATTATATATGTTTGGATTCAAATTTGAGTTAAAATTTTAATTGAAATAGAATTTCTGATGCATACACGTTATAACTATATATATATATACAAGTGATTAAACCCGTGCGATGCACGAATTTGTCATATCATATATCCATTTTAATTTTTAATTAAATTTTATGTTAATAAGCACTTAAAAAATAATTTTTATTAAATTATATGCAAAAAAATTACTTGCATAATTAATTTATTTTTACTAATTCAAAAATATCACATGATAAATAAATTATTGTTATTAATAAATTATATTCATCCAGAGTATAAATGACTTGAAATATTATGTTAAATTAGATATGTAAAATAACAAAAATTTAAAAATTAATTTATTACATTATTTTTATTTATTAATTTTAATGAATTTAATATTTTACAAAAATTAACAAGAATTACAATGATAGATCAATAAAAAAATATTATTAAAATAAAGCTAAAATTAAATTTACCAAATCGAATTTAAATAACACTAAATGCATAATCAAAATTTGTTTTCCAATGAATATGTAAGAATAGTCTTTATAGTCAGTCTTTATAGTTAATATGACTTATAACAAAATAAATATTAAATATTTTAACATCTAATAATTGTTTAATGTTTATTTAATATTAATTATATTAAAAGTAACATTATTTTATATTTCATTGGAAGTGATAAAAAATTGAAAATAATAATAATAAAAAATTCCTTATTAATTTTAAGTAATTTCATTTTTTGTCTGTTTAGAACTTATTTTTAAATATAATCATTGAAAATATTTTTTTGTATTAAAATAAATTCTTAAAATACTTTTCAAGAATTTTGGTTATGATTATTAATAAATGTTCGCATGGTTTTATATATTGATTATAATTTCAAGTTATTGAAAAAATAAAATAACTAAATAAGCTAATAAAATTTTTTATCACTTTTCCCAATCCATTGATTGGTAAAAGTGTTGCTTTTAGCTACCAAATGGTTGACAAAATTATAAAAAATTATTGCAAAAATGTTAAAATAATTAAATAAAAATAATAAAAGTTTATCAATTTTAACAACCAATTGGTCACCAAAAGTGCTACTTTTACAGGCTAATTGCTCGCTAAAAGTGCCACTTTTACAAGTTAATTGGTAGTTAAAAGTGATAAAGTTTTGTTTATATATGTTAATATGTAAAATATATGAATAAATAATAGCTTGGTTTAATGGCTAGGCACACCAACTTCCAAAGAAATGGCATGAGTTCAATTCATAATAAAAATAAAAAATTCTTCAAAATATAAGGGTGCCACATGTAAATTTTTTTTAAAAAATTAATACAAATTTTTATTTTTTTTAAATTATCCCTTTAATTTTTTTAATTGAAAAAGAATTTCTTATTTCCTATAGCTGATACATACACATTAAAACTATATATATACTAGTGATTAAACCATGCGATGCTTGAATTTGTCATATTATGTATTTATTTTAATTTTTAATTAAACTTTTCGTTAATAATCACTTAAAAAATAATTTTTATTAAATTACATGCAAAAAAATTACATGTATAATTAATTTATTTTTACTAATTAAAGTATCACATGGTAAATAAATTATTATTATCACTTAAATTATATTCATCGAGAATATGAATGACTTGGAATATTATGTTAAATTAGATATGTAAAATAATAAAAATTTACAAATTAATTTATTACATTATTTTTCTTTTTATTAATAAAATTTATTAATTTTAATTTTATTTGTTCTCAATTACCAAATCAGAATGAGATAAGATGGTGATAATATTGAATTAAACATTAATTTTAAATTTACATAATAAAATAATTTAATTATTGTCACGTTCTAAAATCCATAACTCAGGATGTGAGGACTAAACTCTAAAATCATCACAAATAAATGTACATCAAACACTACTAGAGCAAAAACGAAATTATAAATATTGTATTCACCATTAGAATACTCCAAAAGTCTAATAAATGCCACAAAGGCCTACAAGATAATATGCCTCAAACCGGGCTCAAAGATAAAATCCAAAATACATTTAACATATATAAAATAATCCAAAATTAGCTACTCTATCTTATAGGTCCATCATGATGCATTTGCCCCTGCAATATCAATTAAAGGAAGTGGGCACTAAACCACATGTACTCAGTATAAAACATATAAGAATAAATTTCTTAATCATGTAAGACAAATAATACTTAATCAAATTTACAATTTAGTAAATTCTTCATAGATTTCATAATATTATCACCATGTCCATAATCATCATATCATTTTAAATTAAACAACCACTTAGCCATGAGCTCGCAGTCCGATGCTAAACAATACCCATCAACTCAATCACAATAACCAAACTAAACCAAACCAAACCAAGCTTTTTCCCACAGGTGGGGTCGGCTATATGGATTTGTCGACGCCAATTAGATCTGTTTAGGGGCATGTTCTCCGATAAATCTAGATAGGTCAGGTCATGTTTAATGGTTTCTTTCCAACTTCTCTGGGGTCTTCCTCTACCTCTCCTACTCCTGGCAATCTCCATACTTTCATACCTTCTAACAGGTGCCTCTGCTAGACGCCTTCTAACGTGGCCAAACCATCTTAATCAATTTTCTCTCATTTTATCTTCAATCGGTGCTATTCCTACTTTGCCCCTAATCCTATCTTTTCTTGTAATCCTGCACATCCACCTTAGCATCCTCATCTCCGCAACTGCCATCTTCTGACCATGATTATGCTTTACTGCCTAACACTCTAATCCATATAGCAGCGCTGGTCTAACCACTTCCTTATAATACTTTCCTTTCACCTTGAGGGAGATTTTTCAATCGCACAAAACCCCAAAAGCACTCCTCCATTTGGTCCACCCAGCTTGAATTATGTGACTTACATCAGTATCAATCCCTCTATCTTGTTGCACCATAGATCCAAGGTACCTAAATTTATCTTTTTCTACAATCTTTTGTGTGCCTAAACTTACTTCTATACTACCCGTTATCCTACTTTGACTAAACTTGCATTCTATATATTCCGTTTTGCATCGGTTTAGCCTAAACCATTTTGTCTCTAATGTATCCCACCACAATTCTAGCTTAGCATTCACTCCTTCTCTGGCCTCATCTACTAAAACAACATCATCTGCAAATAGCATACACCACGGCACCTCATCCTGAATATGTTTTGTAATCTCATCCATAACTAAAGTAAACAAGTATGGGCTTAACGTTGAGCCTTGATGTAAACATCAACTCAATCACAATACACATCATAATATCATATTATGCGTCAAGTACTTTACAGGGTTAGTTTGTGATCACAGAATTAAACCCAAATAATCCTAGTATCGTTGGTCATGCAGTCCTGGTTTATCGATAGCCTTGGTCTCATAGTCCTAGTCTATCAAATCAAATCCCCAGACCTCAGTCGTGGGGTACAAATGGTCCCGAAGTCCCAAGTGTACAGATAGCTCTAGTTCCTCAGTATTAGTCTATCACCCGATAACTTTGGTCCCTCTGTCATGATTTATCAATAGTCCTGATCCCATAGTCCCAGTCTATCAAATCTTACCTTAATAGGCTATATATACACTGATTCAACCGTATATACACTTTATAGGTTTTTAGCCTAAGAGTTATGCCAAACCACCCTACGCGGGTTTCAGGGTTTTTGACCTTTAGGCTCTAGAACCTACTTTTTTAGTACCCTCTTTGACCCCAATATCAAAAATCAATATCAATTCGTACTCCTTTAATAACATATCATACATAAGATTCTTCCTAATTAGGTTTCTTGCATTTACCCCTTTATCATATAAGTTTTATGAAGTATAATTGTATTTCGGGCCTAAGTTTCATGTTACCCATAGCATGCTTGCATTTAAACAAGTAAACAAATCACATAAATTCACAAAATCACATGTTTAAAAGGCATAAGGTTAACCAAGTTGAGAAACCCAAATGACTTTAATATGCCATAACAATGGTCTAAAATAATCCATGCTATTTTAAGATAAAAGTATTTCAAAAATCTAAAAATTTAAGAAAAATAGTGGACCTTGCAGCTTGGGCGCAGGTAGCTCGAAACTTCGGCCGTGTAATAGAATGGCTCATAGCTTGGGCGCAAGTAGCCTGAAATTTCAAGCTACCCAGATTTCAATTTTTTTGAAAAAAATCCAGAATATCTCGTAGCTTACCCGTAGACAGCATGAGGCTTTGGCCATTCATTTTTTTTCCAGAATTTTTATAAAGTTTAAACTAAGAACGAAAATCTTTAAATATCAAAATATATAAATTTTACACATCAGAATATGTACAAAAAAATCCCTTTATGTCAAAATATAAAGCATAGATTGATTTACTTTACTCATCTATTTATAAATACAAAATATATTAGCATGCTTCACAAATATGTCCAAAAATGTATATTTAAAACCCTTTAAGCATTTCCTTGTAACATTCAATATTAAATTTCAAAAATTCCAAAGCCTATTCAAAATAAACATGGTTCAAATACCAACTTGTGAGCATATTCAAACAAGCATGCTTTTGTAAAGATAATAAGAAAAGTAAACCTGTATGCTAACCCCACCTACTTCATTACACTCGTAGACGATTGGTGTGTAAAAGCGTTACTACCAATTCAGGTTGGTTCTTCCTATAAACTTTCTGGCGAATACCTTTCGAGCCACACACAGATTTGACACAAACACGCTTCAAAAGAGGTTGCAGGAGATTCCTCTTTTCTTCCTCCTTACACGGTCTTGTAAGAATTGCACGAAGGCTTTCATTTCTCTCTTTCTCTCTATAGGTCAGATTGTTGGGAGAAAATGTAGAGACTAAGTATGGAGGGGTTTATATAAACAAACTAAATATCCTAACTCTCACTCACAGATACATGAACCCCTCTTAACTCTTTTCCCAAAACCCATCTCAAGCTTTTCACAGAAGCCAAGTTTAGAATTTTCATCAGCCTACTTTTAGCCTCCCCTACACTTCATTAATTTCTTGCCATACACTTAGCCAATAGGTATATACCTCCCCTTCATCCAACCAAAACACATGCACCTCTTCTCTCACTCAATAAAAATACACCAACCCTATATATAAATACACATACATGTATACAAAAAAGAATAATTACTAGACTTGCACATTAAATAAATACATATGTCACATTAAATAATTCTAACAAAAATGAAATTAAAATAAAAATAAAATTTGAAGTAAATTAAACAAGAATACGGTCTTTACAATTATTTTTAAAATAAAATATAAAAATTAAAAATTATTTATAACTCTAAAAATGTACCCCATCAAATAATAATTTACCTTTTATTTTATTTAATAAAATTATGTTCACATTACGATAAACATCATGATAAATTATAATTAGAATAAATGATAAATCAGATAAAAATTTATAATAGATTTAAATAGATTTAGATTAGAATATACATATTTAATGTTATAAAATTATGAATATGAATTTACATTTTTAAATTTATAAAATTAGATTTAGCAAAATATATTTTAAAATAATGCGTTACAGCATCTAAAATGTATAACTAAAATTTAAAATAAAATCATAAAATTATATTTAGTGAAATTAACAAAATCATAAAATCCTTACTTAGTATTAATAATTTAAAAATTAACATAATAATTAATATAGATAATGAAAGGGGTAAGAATAAAAAAAATCAAATAGATAAAAATTTTAATTTACATAAAATACACTACACTTTTGTTACATAGAATTAGATTAACAACAGTACCTAATTAAATAGAATTCTATTAGATAGTTGTAAATTAAGATATAATTTAAATAGAGTTTAAATATTTAGTACACAAAATTACAAATTTTAAGAATAATGAAAATTTCAATAAAATCTAAAAAGTTACATTAAAAATCGCATTAAATAAAAATAAAATAAAATTTAAAAATTATGTTTTGTATATTGAATGAACAAATTGAAAAACAAATCAAATAAGAGACTTTCCTTATATTATGACACATAAAAAATTAAAATTTTACTAATAATAAAAATATAATATAAATTGAATTAACAATTACATTAAAAAATACATCTTATTTATGAAGGAACGGATTAAAAAATAAGCCAAAAATTATATAAACAAAAAAAATTAGTGTAAAAAAATATCATATAATAAGAACAAATATAATAATAAATCAATAATTGAAAAATAAGCATAAAAAAGGTTTTTGCTAAAATTTAATACACAAAAATTTTAAATTTTAACAACAGTAAAAAATATAATAAAATCCAAAAAAAAATGTCAACAATTATATTAAAAAATACAATAAAATTAAAAAAATCATACGTTGTATTTTTAAACGAATAAATTAAAAAATATAGTAAAGAGTAGCCTTTTCCTATAATAAATAAAAAATTAAAATTTTATTAATAATGAAAAATATAATAAAATTTAAAAATTAATGTTAACAATCACACTAAAAAAAGAATAAAATTAAAAAAAAACTCAAATCTTATATATTTTAATAATTACATTAAAAAATAGAATGAAATAAAAAAAAAAAAAGCAAACCTTGTAATTATAATGAACCAATTAGAAAATAAGCCAAAAAATAAATAGGTAAACAAAAAAAATAAATGCATAAAAAAAACTCAATATAAAAGTATGTCATCTAATAAAAACAAATTAACAAACTCATCCTCACTCTTAATGAAATAAAAACAAATATAGCAAACTCATCCTCACTTTTAATGACCCAAAAGAAACTAACAAGCAATCATTCCCAATCACGTTAAGCAATCATAATAAAATTTTATTAAGTTTTTTTAGATATGAATGCTATGTTATACATTTTTTTAACTTACTATGTATATTAGAATTTTATTTGAATTTCTATTTTATTTCAGGTAGGAATATATTACTTAATTCAATAAATATCAATATTTTAGTTTGAATAAAATTGTAAGTACAATACTAATTCCTTTTAAATTATATAATTGTAAATTAAAATAATTATAATTATAAAGTGATGTTAATAAATTAAAATCTCTATTTAACAAACCAATTATTTTTTTTGCATTGTTTTGTTCAATAATAATATTTATTATTAAATATAATTATTTTTCATTATTTTGTTCAATAATAATAATATCTATTATTAAAACTTTTATTTAATAGGGTAAATATTTTTTTGCATTTTGTTAATAACAATTTTTATTATGTTTTAAATAATAAAATATAGAAAAAATAAAAAATAAGAATATATTTTAAATAAAAATAAAAAAATAAAAAGTTATATGATAAATAGAAGTATAGATTAAATAAAAATAAAGTGATATCTATGAATATTTTAGTTTGAATAAAATTAAAAATTATGAATAAGACATAATTATATAAAATATTAATTTCTTTATAAGATAATTAAGATAACTATAATTAGGTGTTACATGTCACAACCATACACGTGTTACAAGTATAACGCAAGTTAATTCTTACGTGGTGTAAGATAGTTATAATTAGGTGTCACATAGCAGAATCATACTGCAAGTTATCCTGCGCAACGGTGTTGTCAACCTCTATTATATATATATATATATATATATATATATAAATAAGACCTGCGGCGTGCATGGACTAAGAAGAAAAGTTTGAGTTAAATTGAAGCTGCGGAAATCACACTGAACCTTCCCCGATCTTTGATTTCTCTCATTTGTTTTTTTTAGCAATAATGAATTGATTATTTATTCATGAAATTGATGGTTGTTGACTTTGAATTTGGTTTAGAGAGAAGTGTGGGGATAATTAAAAGATGCTAAAATTTTGATGGTTCAAAGCCTAGGAACCTGCATGGGATCGGTAAATGTGTTCATTCCGATAAACATTATTAACTAGTAATCTGTGAAGAACGAAATTATTATGGTATTCTGTGGTAGATGCCTAAGTTAATACTTAACTCGCACTTTGTTTGGAGTAATGAGTTTGATGAGATTTAATTTCATTTGAGAAGAATTTTTACCAATTCTTATATTTAAAATTTTTTAAGTTGAATTTAATTTCATTTTGTAACTTAAATTTTGAAATTTTTATATCATTAAAAATCTAACTCAAATCAATAGAATTTGACGTGAATTCATTCTTCTTTTTATACCATATATCATATCTATCATATTTTTTATTTCTTATTAATATGGTTAAATTTTGTATTTCTCTTAAGCCAGTTCAATTTAAATTTAAATTCAAACATGCATTCTAAATTTGAAATTTTATTTATCAAATTAATTCTTTATTTTAAAATCAGATCGATTCTAAGAAACAAATATTTTTAAACGGAACGCCAGAGCATTGAGATTTGTGGACGTTAAGAATTTTTTTACTTTATTTTATCTCGTGTTTATAATTTTTAAATTTAAATATTTGTATTATGTGATACATGTTATTGACATGACACGTTAGATATTTATGTCAGAACATCCATCCATAATTTATTTATTTTATATTTTTCTTCTACTACTAATTGAGTTTTAATATAAGTTAGTATATTACGGTTATGCCCTTACACTTCTTAAATTGAATTCAGGTGTGGGGATAGGGTTGAAAAAGATTCGAAATGGAACCCATCATAAACCGAATTCCTACAATTCGACCACATGATCTAATAGCACAAAATTACAAATTTATGTCTTAAAATCATAGCTGTATAACACATAGTTAGACAGAAAGTGTGCAAAAATAAATGTAACCTCAATCAATTTCATGGACTTCTTTGTGTGCAAAGGTAAAAAATACATCCACGTAGTCATCGCGTCAATTGAAATTGCTTCAGTGAGTCTGTAAAACAAAGAAACGTCGGAGAAATTGACCGAAGGGAATCCTCAACCAAAAATTCTCCGTTGGTAAAGTCAGATAAGGCTTAGAAGAACAATAGGCAAAAAAATAAATGTTTATTTAATAATAGTGAGTATTTCTCATTTTCTGAGCTAAGTATTATATTTATAATAAGGTGGAATAAATAAATAATTAGGAAAATAATTGAAAAAATAATATTATTATAATCATTATGAGTTTTACTTTGCATTTAGTACCTATCACTCATTATTTAATGTGTGTATTGAGTACCAGACGATGTGATTATAAGAATTGTCCAAATATCACATCACATCATGTCTATCACTCGTAAAATAATGAACTAATTGAATTAAAAAAATATAATAAATAAACTAAATTTATTGCATAATAGAATTTATAATCAAAATTAAACCAGTACTTATACCTTTCGTTGTGGCGCCTAATTGGCGTGGCTAGAGATCGAATGGACCCAATGCCAAGTTTGTACGCGCTCGGAATGTTAGCACGTGTCCATGGTCATTTTTATACCAACACCTTTGATAGGTTATGACTTTTTATTTAAATGGCATTTATTTAAATAAAGAAAAAATCACTTGAGAAAAATGTAATTAATTCCTATATGCTCCAATTATGAATGTTAAACTTATCGTGTAATGAAAAATAAACCACCGTGCAGTCAAAAACAAATCATCACGTAGGTAGCGTTTGGAGTAATAAAAAATAAGAAAAAATTAAAAAAAAATGTAGTTTGAAGTAAAAGAAAGTATTTGGTGTTTCTTTCCAAATCGTGTTTTTTGGAGATGAACAGTACTAAAATCGTTAGAATGGTTTCCCAAATTCGTTAGAAAATCTATTCTAACGGATTCAAAAAAATGCTTCTTCTCTCTTTGAACAATGTCAAAACCGTTAGAACGGTCTTTCAAATCTGTTCTAACGGATTCTAAACCAGTAAATCGTTAGAACGATTTGTCCAAATCCGTTCTAACGGATTTAAAAAAATAAAGATAAATTAGTGACAATGGTACTCATTTGAAAGCTTTCAACACAAAGAATATGATTATGAAAAAAAAAAATTCGCACTCGATTAATCTCGTTATAAATTTTCTATTTTTTTAACGAAATATTGAAATTTTTTGAAATTAGTAAAGATAGGAAAAGTAAAAATGTGATAGAAAATTTTAGTGAATTATGGAAGTTGTTGGAGTTTTATAGCACTCCAAACGGTTTTGTAATGAAATTGTACTCGTACTAATAAGAGGAAACCAAATAAAGGTATGTCCTAATAACATTAATCCTGACGATAACATAAGAAACCAATAATCCTGATTTGTAATAAGGAACTGATGACCCTTATAATAATAACATTAAATCAAACTATCATAAAAAAAATATTCGTTGGAAACCAAACAAGCAAATTAATTTACATTAGTAATCATCTGGAAGAAGTGCACAACATGATTCATCAAAAATAAAATTTCATTTATGAGATAATAACCAACAACTACCTTCGGAATTAATATTGGCCCCGTTTGGAGTAAGAAAAAATAAAATAAATTGAGATAAAATGTAGTTTCGAGTTAATTTTGGAGCCATTTTTTTTGAAAAGTCACAAACCGTGGGAACGGTTTTCTAAATTCCGTTCTCACGGATTCAAAAAAATTCACAAAAAATAGTGATAATGGTATTCGTTTGAAAGCTCTCAACATGAAGAATATGATTATATAAAAAATTTACACATTCGGTTAACATATTTTCAAATTTTTTATTTTTTTAGCGAAATAGTGAAATTTTTTGAAATTAGTGATGACAGAAAAATTAGAGGTAAAGGGATTGTTGGAGATTTATAGAGATTTTTAAAAATTTATCTTGATGTCAAACGGGCCAATTGTACTCTCAACTTTTTATTCATGAGATAATATTGACGTTATACCTAATTGCAACTCAAAATGAATAATATTGCACAGTAGAGAATACGGCCGTAACACTTAAATAAGAAATAAAACAATGGGATAGTGAATTTCATTCTGCCCAAGTGTAAGACAATTGATTTTTGCACTAGGTGCAGAAGCTCCAATAAATACCAAGATACGAAGTGAGAGATTATAAATATTTTTGTGTCAAATTTAGATAGAAAAATATTGAAAATAACAAATTATTTGACTAAAAATTCCATTAGCGTCTATAAATCATTTGTTTATGAGTGTAAGTGAGTCGAGCCGAGTCAAATTTTCTCGTCTTATATAATTTGTTGAGTTCGAATTTTGCAGAGTCTACAAAAATTGGGCTTTGACTCGATTCGTTAAACCTCATTTATATTGAGTATTTAATAAATACAACAAACTAACTTTTATCATCTAAAAATTATTATCAAATAATAATTTCTATGCCATATTTTAACTTTTTAAAGTGCTCGATAATTAATATGGAACATTATGCAATTGAGAAAGCATAAAATACTACATTTTATTAACAAAAACAAAATGGCTTAAAAAGTCAAATCAGTCGTTGAATACTAACAAAATATCAAGATAAAAATATTTATAAAATCTATTTATATTAATATATATTTTATATGATATTATTATGAATTATATAAGTAAATTTATGAACATAATGCTTGGTTCATTTAATAAATAGGTTTGAAAAATGTTTAAACTTGACCCATTTATTAAAAAAAAATTGAACTCAAACCGAACCTTTAATTGACCGTTCGTAAGTAACTCATGAATAACTTAACTTATTGACACCTCTACATTTACCTAGATGAAGGTCCAATGAATATTACAATTTATTTATTTTTTTAATTTAACTTTTTTAATCTTGCGATGTAAAAAGTGAAATTTCACGGACGCCTTTAATATCTTATGATTTTTTTTTATTTAAATGACAATTTTTTTTTACGTAAAACAACAAATTACTAGAAGAAGTCCCTAGTGTAATTGATGCCTTTAACTGTAATTGATTTCTATCAAGTGTATGCCCTCCAACATAGATATTAATATCATTCTATGATGAAAACTAAAACTTTTTTTTTTTTTTTTTGGGCTGTTAAAATTATAAGTATTTAATCGAATATTAATGTTTTTTAAAATACTATTGTTGTAGAAAACACTCTTTTGAAATAGTGTCTTTTAAAAAATATGTATATCTATATTTTGTGTGATGTATATTATATTTTGTGTACTTATATATATATATATATATATATATATCCTTATGGAAAAGAATGGTTAATGGTATATCTATACTTTGTATGATGTATATTTATGTTTTGTTTATATATATATATATATACGCACGTATATCTTAGTTTTTTTTTTCTTTTTATAGAGAGAAAGAAACAGATTTAATTTCGATTGAGATAAATTTTCTCACATTTATTGACGATTTTTTTTTGCCCCTTCTTTTTTATTAAATTGCTTTTGTTTTTTCTATTAACGGTAAAATTGCTTTTGTTGGTAGATTTTAAGAGAGATTTTCTCATATTTAAATGCTTTTTAATTTATTTAATTGCTTCATATTTCATTATTTAAAATATATTTATCCCAAGAAAACTTTAATAATAAATATGTTAAAATTTAAAATTAAAAAATATTTAATTTTGTGTAATAATACAGATTAATGAATTAAAATACTAATAAAAATTACATATACTTGTTGCAAATAAAACTAAAAAGCATTTTTATACCATTATAGTCTTGCGTTCTATATATATATATATATATATATATTAGCTTATAGGTATAAATGTTAACTTCGGCTCTAAGTAATAAGCATGGCGTTGAATCCAGATTTTAAGTAGTAAGGATGGGTAGGATTCGAATTTTAAAATAGATTTTCTCACATTTATTTAAGATCGTTTTTCCTAAATTGCTTTTGTGTTTTTTGTTTGAACGGTAAAATTGCTTTTGTTGGTAAATTTTATTAGAGATTTTCTCTTATTTAAAATTTTTTAATTTATTTAGTTCTTAAATTTTCTCAAATTTAATTTATTTATAATATAGATATAGATGACACAAAATAGAGATATATATAATTCTAACATATACATATCAACACAAAATATAGGTATACGAACCTTAAAAAAAAAAAAAAGTGAGAATATTTGCATTCCCATTTAACATTACTCTTTTTCATTAAAGTTAATGTGAAGTGAGAGAAATTAGAGTGCATTTATCATTTTTAAATATATATATATATATATATATATAACAAATTTGAAAGCTGATTTTAAAACGATGTTTTCCAACTTAACAGTATTTTGATAAATATTTAAAAAAATCAGTGTTCCACTTAATACTTGTCATTTTAATCCTAACAAAAAAAGATAATCTGAAAACTAAGGTAACATTTGATTTATTTTTCTATTTTCTATTTTTTGTTTTCATTTTATGTTTTAAAAATCTCAAAATAAAGAAACAAAAAATGTTTTGTTTTCATTATTTTCAAATTTTTTCTTTATTTTGGATTAAAAATGCTCAAAATGACTTTTTGTCATTTTTCATTTTATGTGCAAGTCTATTTTCTATTTTTTAAAATAAATTTTGAAAACATAAGTGACCAAATACGTTTTGAGTTTTTTCCTTATTTTCAAAAATATAAAATGAAAAATAAGTTCAAAACAGAAAGTAGAAAACAAAAACAGAAAATAAAAAATAAAGAAACAAACCAAATGAGCCCTAAATATCCTAAAACAGTCATGAAACGAAATTGTACGAATACCAATAACAAGAAATGAATTACAAATGTCTTCTTTGTTATAATATTAATCTTGACTATGATAATGACAATAATACTAACAACAACAATAACACTAATAATAACCAAAAAAAAAAAAAAACTAATAATATGATATAATAAAGTGATAATTTTTATAATTATACACTTTTGGAGTTGTCTCTTTTATTTTTGAAATTTATGTGTTTTTTAGATGTAATTATACTTTATTTTATTGGATTTAATAAAAAAACACATGATATCTTTTTTCTAATTTAAGAGTCAACACTTTAATTTGGATTAAAGTATATAATTAATAAAATCTTTTGCATTTAACTAAATTTGTGTCTCAATAGCAAAAATTATTTGATTTTTTGTCAAAATAAATAAATAAAAATATATTTTTATCTATTTTTTATAACAATAGAATATTTTTTATTTTTAAAGAGACTTTATACACAATTTATAGATAAATTAGTTTATATATTTTTTTAATAATGTCTTTTTTATAAGTCGGCATGTGTGACGTAAATGTAGTTAAATTTAATATTTTCCACCAATTTTGAACTTTAGATCCAATTTACAAAATTAGTTATATGTTATTTGACCAAACTTCAAGAAAATAAAGTGTAATTACAATTTTTTTGTTAATATGATTTTTTTTTTGGTATAAAATAAGGGTAAAATAGGTGTTAGGAAAATAAATCTTCTAAGGAATTTTTAAAATTTTTTTTTTTAAGATTAGCATTAAGGAGGTGTTTGGTTAATAAAAAATAGGACAAAAAGTATAATAAAAGTGGAAAGATGTGACATAAAGGTAAAATGTGAAAAATTTTGATTAGAGAAAAGTACAAAAAGTAGTTAAAGTTAGTGAATTTTGGTGGTACCAAACATGGGCCTAAAAATTGACGCATTCGAAATTAAAATTTTTAATGTACACATTTTTTTTTATCATTTCATATATCAAGTTCAAGAAAATTGAAATTTTTTTTTTGTTAAAAATTCATTTTTATGAAATTTTCTCGAAAGTAAATATTGCTAATTTGAGAAAAAATATTTTAAAATATAGCTTACGAATATTATTTACGTAGGTATACGTATAAGCTATATTTACTAAGACGTGTATAATTTTTTTCATATGCACGATACTATTCTATAATAATAAAATATTTAATTCAAACCCGAAAGACACGCGTGAGCAGAACCGCGTCTTTTACTTTAAAACCAAGAGAGGGTCGGCTTCGAAAGAGACTTGTGCTCTCATCATCACCATCATCATCCCCCAGAAAACCTCCCCAAATTCATTTGATAACTTTTTTCAAAAGTTAAACTCCGCGGTAATCTCTCTCTCTCTCTCTCTCTCTCTCTCTTGTTCTCTCTCTAAAATCTCGAATCTTTCTCTCTCTATCCCTTGCTTTCAATCCACTTCTCCGAAAAGCAGCCACCGCCCCACCTAACATTCGATTCTCAATTCCACAGCTACCGCTTTCTCATCCACTTTCATCGCCGCCGGCAGCATCGCCTCTACCATCGTTGCCACTTCCATCGACGCCGGCGGTACAACCACCATCGGAACATCAACTATTCAAAGTTCGCAGCTTCTGGAACCCTGGAATATCGGCAGGTGGTTATTATTTATTTATTTTTGGGTTATCTTTGTTGAAAGGATATGGCTGGTTCTGACGAGAGATTCCAGTACCCTGAGAATCCCAAATTCTCGACCCTCAATCGGTCCCTAACCTTGCATTCAACGCCGATCGAGTTTCAGAGGAAACCCTACCTTCACAATTCCCTTGACCGCAGTGGATCGATCAAGAAATTCTACAATTCGTCGTTGGAGTCAGTTGGGAATTCAATCAAAGGAAAGGTGAGACAGCTCTGCGGTTTGTTCGAATCTCCGAAACCCCCAACCTCCGGTGCAGAGGAATCACGATCGCAATTGCCATCGCCCGTGCGACTCCAATCGCCGTGTAAATTGAGTTCTGCGAAATCGTTCGGTTCCGATTCTTGGGTTTCTTCGTTCATCGATAACTCTTCGATTCGATTACCAGGTACTGAAGACCGAATTGTTGTGTATTTCACTAGTTTACGAGGAATTCGAAGGACGTACGAGGATTGCCATGCTGTGAGGATGATATTCAGGGGATTTAGGGTTATGGTGGACGATCGTGACATTTCAATGGACTCAGCATATAAGAAGGAGTTGCAGAGTGTGTTAGGTGAAAAGAATGTGAATTTGCCCCAAGTGTTCATTCGAGGGAAGTACATTGGAGGGGCTGATGTGATCAAACAGCTTCACGAGGTCGGTGAATTGGTCAAGATGCTCAAGGGGCTCCCAATTCGGGCACCGGGCTACGTGTGCGAGGGCTGTGGGGATGCGAGGTTTATTCCTTGCTTGAATTGCAGCGGAAGCCGGAAGATTTACGACGAAGACGAAGACCAATTGAAGAGGTGTTTGGAGTGCAATGAGAACGGTTTGATTCGGTGCCCGACTTGTTGTTCTTGAATGCAGTTGCTCTCACCTTCAATTGCTGGTCTTGGTCGCGTCTTAGGTTGGTAGCTTCTGCTGTTTCTGGTTTATGATCGTTGAAGACTTATTGCTACAAATCATGTGAGTCTACCTAAAGTTTGCATTCAAACTTTCGTTGGATTGGAGTCGGTAGTTTTGTTGCCTGGGGATTCATGTTGATCCTCTCTCTAACCAACATCTATATATATATATATATATATATAAATCACTTGTTTTGCTGAAACAACTTGTTTTGTATATAAATTCAGTTTGCATTATACTTCCGTGAATGGAGAATGTCTCTCCATCGCATTGGGATTGTAAATTTGCTTCTTTATCAGTAGTGTTTGCTCTAAAGATGTACAAATGCTATAGCAGTAAATGCTGGGAATGGCTTCTACTTGTACGTGTATCAACTTTTTTCCGGATTTCTCATGGTTTTTAATCCATTGGTTCCCTAAATTTTCGTTATTTTTATTTTCTATGAAATGTAAATTCTCAAATCTTGCAATTGCTTTTTTTTGGAGATTTTTTTCACTAGGGTTTACATTTTGTGGAGACATTCATCCTTATCTATTCCTATCTTGGTGTAATGGTAAGGCTACTTTTGATCTAAAGGTCGTGGGTTCAATACTCGAAAATAGTTTCTCCGGTTACAGGTAAATATGAGTATGTTGCCCACTCTACACTCCGCATTAGCGGAAGCCTCATGCATTGAGCCACCTTTTAGCTATTTATATGTTGGATTACATGAAAATTTTTGTTCTGTATGTTAAAGTTACATGGTTATTAATCCAGGTTCGCAGAGTGGAGGTTTATTTGTTGTTCCATTACAAATATTTGCATCAGGAAGTTGGTGCAACTGTACATGGTCTTTTTGCATGAAATTTTAGGTAATTGTTTAAGTTAGAACCCCCAAAAAAGGCCAATAAATCTATTGAAGAACTGTTTTTTCAGGTGATATTAACATTTTTTTGTTTTGCTAAGTGGGTGATATTAACATTGGATCTTAATCAGCAGGTTGCTGGATTTGCTGACGCTCCCTTGAAGTTGTAGTGGAACTGATGCAAAATATTAGGTTGGTTAATTACTGAATTGGAAAAATTCTAAGGAGTATGGACATTGACACGGCATGATATAAACACATAATAGGCTAATTTTTATAAAATGTGAGACGCAACACGTCTGTTGCCCTAATTTTTCTCCTTTTGCTGCTTTCTCTTCTCCTTTATAGTTAGGGAATTGTATCTTCAAACCCACTTTTGTTTCTTTCAATTGATAACTAGAGTCGAGAGATTTCATAAGTCTAAAATTGTGCTTGTATTCTATATTTTTAAACCCTATTACTTTTGTAATATTACAAACTGACCCTCAAAATTAGTTAAAGTTGTAAACTAACCTCAATGGTGTCCTTAGCATGTCTAGAAAAATAGTACGTATATCCCAAGTGTGTCCAGTCTCCGAAACTTCAAAAAACATTTAGGTGGGTCCACCACGTGTTGCGTGTGTATCGATGTCCCAAGGGTGTCCAGGACACATGTTTATGCCTTCGGAGAGCGTTCGTGCTTTCCAGGAAAAAATTAAAGGAAATAAGGGGTTGATGTTTTGTTATATAACAGCCTCAACAGCCCCCAAAAATCGCACAAACGAGAACACACACACACACACTTAGTTTGAGACCAATGTAAGGGAAAGGAAAATCCCCGTGCCAAGGAGATTTATACATTACGAAGAGCAACGAGTTTGAGACCAATCTAATGTGTTGTTTTCTTGCTCTTATCCTGTCTTATGTTTTAAGAATTGTTCTGTTGTTGGACTGAAGGAAGTGAATAGATATTTACTTCTGTGGATGTTAACAACTATGCATGCTGTTTATGGCTTTACTTAATGACAGATTTTATTCATTGATTTCAATTTGGTTGATAAATACATTTTGGCAATTAAGAGTAAAATTGTTCTATTACAACTTAGAGGACAGGTTCAAACATTGGAAATAATCTCTGTTTGTAGAGAGAGGGTTATATGCATGCATTTGATTCTTTCCAATCCTCATAGTAGGGGAAGTAGCTTCATATATTGGTTTTTTTTTTTTTTAATTCGAGGAATCAGGAGCCTTATATACTAGGTTATTGTATTGTTTTTTAATTTTTATTTCTATTGTTTTTATCCTAATCCTAAGGAGAAAGTAATGAGAGATATTCCTGCAATTTGTTGACATTGAGGTTGTGTTTAGATAAATGATTTATTAACAGAAAGAAAAATGGATAAGAATTAAAATTCCTTCTCTTATCTAGATTATGTTAGCAAATGGTGGGGAAAAAGTATAAGATTTGAAGATTAAAAAAAATTAAATTAAAAAAATTAATGTGTTGATAAATTTCTTTTACTTTATTATAATTTTGAATCAATTCAAATAAAAATATGCATTAGAATTTCATGTTTGCCTTTTTTTTAATCCAATTTTTACAAATTTTTTATTAAATACTTAACTAACTATTAAATAAAAATTATCATTCGACTTGGTGGTAAGTTTTGGATTACTTTGTGTGTGTTGAGTTGCATGTTCACCTTAAGTAAATGGAGTTATTAGGAATAATTAAAAGTCTAGAAGTGCACGTTCCATTGATAGCAGTTTTTGACTTCATAATAAATGCACTGACTTGATTGCCTATGAGTGTGACTAGAATAAAATGAGAGAGAGAGAGAACCAAGTAGCCCCTGTTGCAACATGTGTTGACTGCATTAATCCTTCTTAATTGTTTTCTTAATTGTTGGTGTGTATTAATTGAGAGGGAGAGGAAGAAAGCAGCGGAGAGGTGTGTCGCCAAAAGAGAGAAAAGCTGTGAGACAGAAGAGAGAAAATACAGAGAGAGTTTGAGAACTTGAGTGAAGTTCTTCCTTTGTAATTTCTCAAGTTTGATTCATTTTGTGAGAGTTTGAAAACTTGGGTGAAATTCTTCCTGTGTAATTTTTTAAGTTTGATTCATTTAGTGAATTTTTTTCCTCGTTGATGTAGGTAATTGCCGAACCACGTAATAATATTATATTATTTGTGTGATTTAATTTCTTAACCCAACAATGTGGTAACTTATAGTTTACTTTAGAGGTATAAGTTTTTCTTTCTTTTCTTTTCCTATCACTTAGGTGTCTGAATCATTTTGCATATATCTCTATTTATTCTCACAGTCTCAAAATTAATAATTAAATAAATTTATCCGATGACACTGAAGAAAATCAAATTAATAAACATAAAAACAAATTCAAAGCCTGCCCAACAAAATTTTCGGAATTATAATCTCACTATTTAGCATCTCGTCTAGCATTTATATTACACTAGATGCTAGTGCACATGTGCTGCGTATGAAAATTTTTTTTCTAACATTTTTGATAAATATATATAATTTATAGATATATATATGTAAGAATAGAGATAACTATTAGATAGAAAATATTTATACTAACGCGTGTATGTGTATTTAATCTTTAGGTTATTTTTGTTAATATAAAAGAGTAGGACTAACTATGAAATAGAGAATACCTTAATTGTTTTATAAATTTGAACAGGATAACTGAATTTGTAAACTTGAATTTAAATTTAAAATTTTTAATTTTGAAAAGTTGTAAAATAACTATTATATCCTTACCTTTTAAAATTAATGTGTGTATTTGTATTTAGTTTTAGAAATATTTTTGTCAACTTAGAAAATAGGTTCTTCGTCAAAACTGCCACTTCATAAAAAAGTTCACTAAATCTTGGGGCTCCTTCTATAATAATACTAGATGTTGGTGCACACATGATGCGTGTGAATTTTTTTTTAACATTTTGATATATATATATATATATATATATATATATATACATATAAGGATAAGAATAGCTATTAAATGGAAAACACTTAA
Source organism: Vitellaria paradoxa (assembly GCA_019916065.1). Taxonomy (NCBI): domain Eukaryota; kingdom Viridiplantae; phylum Streptophyta; class Magnoliopsida; order Ericales; family Sapotaceae; genus Vitellaria; species Vitellaria paradoxa. The sequence continues at coordinate 28,011,505 of CM034243.1, forward strand.
CACTAACGGGGTATGTAAAGTTAGTTGGGTTATTTTTGTCAATATAAAAAGGATAAAAATAACCATGAAGTAGAAAATATACCTTCATTGTTTTTTAAATTTGAACATGAAAACTGAATTTTTAAATTTGAATTTAAATTCAAAATTTTTGAGTTTGAAAGGGTTGTAAAATTACTATTATATCTTTATCTTTAAAACTAACACATCTATATATATTTAGTTTTAGGAGTATTTTTGTCAATTTTAAAAAATAAAAGTTTCATCAAAACTACTGCTTCATAAAAATAAGAATTTCACCAAATCTCAGTGCTCGCTTTATAATAGTATAGACATAGATGTTGCATTGCACACCCAACAATAACCTTCCTTAAAAACAATCGCTTGAGTACTATATGTATATACTAGTGATAAAACTTGTGCGATGCACAGATTTGTCATATTATATATTTATTTTATTTTTTAATTAAATTTTGTGTTAATAATCACTTAAAAATAATTTTTAATAAATTATATACAAAAATAATTAAGCTGTTAAATAATAATTTAATTTATTAATAAATCACATGCCTACTTACTTATTTTTACTAATTAAAATATTACATGATAAATAAATTATTATTATCACTTAATCATATTCATTATATGAATGATTTGAAATATTATGTTAAATTAGATATGTAAAATAACAAAAATTTAAAAATTAATTTTTTACACTATTTTTATTTTCTTTTTTACTAATAAAATTTATTAATTTAAATTTTATTTGATCTCAATTATTAAAGTAGAATGAGATAAGATGATAATGATATTTGAATTGAATTATAATTTTAAATTTTTATAATAAAATAATTTAATTATCATTAAAATAAAAAATATATCATAAAATTATTTATAACTCTAAAAGTATATGTTGTCAAATAATAATTTATCTTTTATTTTATTTTACAAAATTATGTTTATATTACGATAAATATAATGATAAATTATAATTAGAATAAATGATAATTGAGATCAAAATTTATAATAGATTTGGACTAAATATATATTTTTAATGTTATAAAATTATGAATATAAATTTAAATTTTCAAATTTATAAAACTCTATTTAGAAAAATATATTTTAAAATAATGCACTCTATAGCTAAAATTGAAAATAAATTTATAAAAATATTTTTAATAAGATCATAAAATTATCACTTAGTATTTAATTTTTATCTAAATTAAATTCTAATATTTAATCCTAACATAAAAATTTAAAAATTAACATAATAATCAATATAGATAATGAAAGGGGTAAGGATAAAAATTTCAATTTATGTAAAATACACAATGAAAAATTTACTAAAATCTAAAAAGTTACACTAAAAAATACATTAAATAAAAATAGAATAAATTTTAAAAATTATATTTTATAGATTTGAATGAGTAAATTGAAAAATAAGTCAAATAGGAGACTTTTTTGTATTATGATACATAAAAAAATTGAAATTTTACTAATAATAAATTAAATAATATAAATTTAATAAACAATCACATTAAAAAATAAAATAAAATGTAAGAAATAGATCTTATATATTCGAATTGACGAAATAAAAATTAGCCAAAAAATACATAAACAAAAAATAATTTTAATATAAAGGAATATCATCTAATAAAAATATAATAATAAATCTAAGGATTTAAAGGAATATCATCTAATAAAAATAAATATAGTAATAAATCTAATGAAACATTAAACAAATTGAAAACTAATCATAAAAAGAGGTTTCTACTAAAATTTAATACACAAAAAGTTTAAATTTTAATAACATTTAAAAAATAATAAAATATAAAAAATTATGTCAATAGTCACATTAAGAAAATTCAATAAAAATTTTAAAAAATCAAACTTTATATTTCTGAATGAACAAATTGAAAAATATAGTAAAGAGTACGTTTTCCTGTAATACACAAAAAATTTAAAATTTTATCAATAATAAAAAATATAATAAAATTTAAAAATTAATGTTAACAATCATACTAAAAATAGAATAAAATTTAAAAAACTCAAACCTTATATATTTTAACAATTGCATCAAAAGATAGAATAAAAAAAAACCCTATATATTTCAATGAACCAAGCAAATCGAAGAGAAAATTGCTGTACCAAACAAATTGCAAAGTCAAAAAGAAAATTGCTATAGTAAAAAGTCTCAAAGAAATTTTAAAGGAAAAAAAGATTTGGTATTCATATTTTGTATACAAGAAAGTCCTATACTATTTAGATTAGAATCTTATAGGTTCCTATCCTATTTAAATTAGATTACCATTTTGATTAAATTGAAAGTCTAAATTCTATTAGAAGAATTAAATCCTATTAGAAGAATTTTTATGTATTTGGACTCAATATTTTTTTAATTTTTTATATATTTTTGTTTATTTTAAATTCTATCTGTAATTATTTTATTATTACCACATCTTCTAATTTTAATAGATATTTTTTATTTTTTATAACTTTTTATTATTTTAAGTTATGTATTTTTAAATCAAAAAGAGTAATATGTGCAATAAACAAAACCATTTCAAATAATCACGTCTCTTATCTACGTCATCCATTACTAATTTTATTTTTTTAATTTCTAATATTGTTTGATTTTTTAATAAATAAAATATAAAAAATAAAAAATAAGATGTTCTATGATAAGTAAAAATGTAGGTTAAATAAAAATATCTAGTAATATTCATAACATTCTAGCTTAAATAAAATTACAAATAAGTGGTAATTATATACAATAATGATTTTTTTAGATTTAACAAGTTAATAAGTTTTCGTATTATTTTGATTACTAATAATAATAATAACAGCAACAATGATAATAATTTTTAAAACTTTTATTTAATAGGGTAAATATTTTTTACATTATTTTGTTTAATAACAATAATAATATTTATTATGTTTTAAATAATAATTTATTAAAATATAAAAACAACAAAATAAGAATATGTTTTAAATAAAATAAAAATAAAAAATAAGAAGTTATATGATAAATAAAAGTATAAATTAAATAAAAATATCAGTGGTATCAATAAACATTCTAGTTTGAATAAAATTAAAAATTGTGAATAAGTATTATGTAAAATACTAATTTCTTCATAAGATAATTAAGACAATTATAATTAGGTATTACGTGTCACAACTATACACGTGTTACAGTCTAGCGAAAGTTAGTTCCTATATAGCGTAAAATGGTTATAATTAAGTGTCACGTGTCACTACAATAGCACGAGTTAGATTTTACGTGGTACACTGGTATTACCAAATTCTACTTTATATATATATATATATATATATATATATATATATATATATATATATATATATATAACATGATATACATGTGAAAGGGCTGATATCAATAAGAAAATATAAATTTATTAAAATTCTTTGAAAAAAAGTGAGAGAAGAGAAAAACAAAAATAAAATAAATAAAAATACAAACAAATAGAGGAAAATATAAAACTTCAAATATATAAACTTATTTGAATGGATTTAAAAATATAAGAAAATAAAAATATTTATCATTGTATTAGTTTTTTAATTTAATTAATTAATTGCTTTTATTTTCTATTACAATTTAAGCAAGAGAAGAATTTTAAACTTACATCTTATTATTTTTTCGTGATAAATTATTAAGCCAAACATAACTTAAACGGATGCGAAAGTTAAAAAAAATGACAAAAATTAAATAAAATAATAAAATAAAATATAAAAATAATTATGAAAAATATTTTATCCGTATCCAAATGGATTAAAAATTATAATAAAATAAAAGGTATTTATCAATATTTTAATTTTTTAATTTCCTAACTTGTATTTTTTTTCTTGTATTCTTTTCTTTTTATATTTCATTATAATCCAAACAAGAGTACGAATTTTGAATCCTATATCCCTTTCCCTTTCTTTTGTGGAGAGAGAAATATAGATGAGAGAGAAAACAATTGGATAATATGAAATTAAATAATAAAAAGAAACAGGAAAAATAACTAATAAAAATATTTGAACTTCTCAAAAAAAATGTGAAACTCTAAAAGAAAAAAAACAAAGTATGTTTGGAGTAAAAATTTGATGAAAAAAAAAAAGAAAAAAAGAAAGAAAAAAGGAAAATGAAGTGAAAATAAAAAGAAAAAATATAAAATAATGAAAATAAACATAAAATCCTAAATACATACTCTTATCTTACTGGATTTAAAAAAATTACATTAATTTTTTTATATTTTATACATATTTTCTTAAATTCTGTATTATAACTTGAATAAGAGAACGAATTTTGAATTCTTACTTTCTTTTTTTCGCGGCAAATTATTGATCTAGACACAACCTAAACAAAAGAAAAAATTTTGAATGCCTATCTCTTTCTCCTTTTTTTTTTAATGGAAAGAGAAATCTAAAGACACAAGTAAAAGAAAAAATTGAATAAATATGAAATAACAAAATAAAAAATAAAAATTTAATTAATAAAATAATATTTGAATTTATTCGGAAAAAAAACTCTAAAAAAAAAATAGTAATACTTAGAAGGACAAAAAAATTTCAGCAAGGACAAAAATAAAAAAATGATAAAAATATGTAAGTTAAAAGTGTATTATTATTCCTTCTTATAAGAAAAATGTAACAACACTTGAAGGATAAAAAAAATATAAAATAAGGACAAAATAAAAAAATTGCTAAAAATATATACGTTGAAAGTGTATTGCGACTTATTATAAAAAGAAAAAAAAGACAAACAAAACAAAACAAAATACAGCAACACTTAAGAACAAAAAATATAAATTAAAAATTAAAAAAAAAAGTAAAAATACATACGTTAAAAAGTATATTTCAGCTTATCATATAAAAGAAGATAGAGTAGAATTAGAAAAAAAAATATTATAACTCTAACCAAAAAAAAATTGAAATAAAAATAGAAAAAAAACGCAACCCTTACAAAACTGAAAAAAAAAAAGGCGAAGAAAGGTAAAATAATAATAAATCTTAAAAAGAAATGTGCCAAAAGGGCATTTATTATTATTTTTTTAAATAAAACCCGAAAAGAACAAAGGAAAAATGGCAATAAAGCAAAAATACGAGGGCATGATAAAAAAAAGGTGGCTAAAAAAAAAAAAAAAGCGAACGAAGAAGGATGGAAGGGCAAAATGGTAATAACAAAATAACGATGGACAAAATTGGAAAAAAAATGAAGAAAAAAAAGCCAAAGAAGGATAGAAGGACAAAATGGTAATAAAAAAATAACGATGGGCAAAACTGGAAAAAAAGTGGTTAAAAGGGCCATTGAAGACCTTGAAGCCTATTCCTTCTCGTTACAGAGAATAAGTGCGCTCGTGAAGTTTCCAAATTTCTTTGTTGCATATGTTCAGTTTGTTTATTCTTTTTAATAAACATTGTTAAATTAATCATTATCTCATTTAAAAACTCAAACACATGGAGGAACAACTTTATTACTTATATAAAGTTTTGTTTCACTGATTAATTTTGTTCACTTAAATTCCATAAGTTTCAAAAATACACTTAGATTCTTTGAATTTTGTATTATATTTACTCAAACATTTAAAAAGTAACTGTTAACCAATTCAATATTATAAAATTACTTTTATACCCATAATATTAATAGAAAATATTTAGGAAGAACCTCTTTGCACAATAATTCCCCCTTATGTTCCACTTTACTTTTTTATTGATTAAAATTACTCAATCGCACATCTTTATTTTCATCATATATTATGCATAATTATAAAATCAGAAATATTTTTATACAAAAATTTAGACCGAGTCATAATTATAATATTATAAGTATCCTTATTTTATAAGAGAAAATATTTTTTAAAACAAAATATCAGGACAACTTACCAAAAATAATTTTGTCTTTCCAGATTTTATGACAAACGAAGAATTGCCATCTTAATTTTTGAAAAAAATTCATTTATGGCTTAGTAAATAATTTTACAGTAATAAACATTTCCAATTCTAAATTTTTTTAAAAAATATTTCTTATTATAAGAAAACAAAATTAATTTTTCAAAATAATGATACCTATGGTTTATTTGATAAATTTTTTTTTACTTAAAAAGTTATTTTTTAATACATTAATTTACTTATTTTAATAAATTTTTTAATTTTTTTTGAAAAGTTCATATAGACTCCAACTAAATGACTTGAGGGCAATTACAAAAGTTTGTAAAGAAAAATAAATGAAAGAAATTAATTTTGTTGTTTGATTATTGAGTTAGAAAATTAAATAAACTAAAAATTATTTTAATATACTCGTTAAAATTATAAATATAAATGAAATTTACTTTTATTCTTTAAAACATTTTTTTTTATTCTATTATCCCAAACCGTCCAAATTTTTAAAGGTTTATTTATGAAGAATATTTATGTCATTTCAAATTACACGTAAAAAAAATGGCTAACTAAAATGGTTAATTTTGTTATTTCAATTAATAAAAAAATAGAATGGAGTGTAGTAAACCATTTGTGAAGTGCAAATAAACTCCTCCAAATATTTATATTATGATATGATGTATCTATTATTTTAAAAATTACATTACAATTTTTTAATTAATTTTTTTGAATTTTTATATTAATAATTAATCTTTAAATTATTATACTTCACATTAATATTTTAAATTTATAGATTATTCATAAAAATTTGTAATTATACATATATAATATTTCTATATAAGTAACTACATTTGAAAATATGGGTGAGTTTGGTTTGCAAACAAATTCTAAAAAATTCTATAAATCTCTATTAACTTTATATCACATCAACTTTTTCCTTCCATCGATATCAAATGATATCAAATGATAACGAAAAAACCTTACTTTCAATTTTTTTTCATGCTTTTTTTATGGAAAAACTAAGGGTATAAAGATAATTATATAATATTAAATTGGTCAACGGTTAATTTTTGGATGAAAAATCTAATAAAAGGTTTAAGTGACTGAAATTTAAGTGCACATGACCGAAATTTCAAGGGATGTAAATGAAATAAACCCTTTGAAAAAAAAAAAAAAAAAAAAAACGTAAACAAACAAGGAGAGGAAATCCACACGCAGGAGGAGTTACATACTTTTTGAACTATGTTTACCCTTCGATTGGATGCAACTAAAATTCTTAGGAATGATTTATGAAAGGTGTATAAAGATAGTAAAGGGGTATTATTTATGGAGGGTAGAACCACATTGATGTGGTATTTATAAAAGGGATGATAAATAGTACTTAGTTTGAATGATTTTCTAAAATAGATGTATAAGGATGGGTGTATAATATAAAAAACTATCAAATGACTCTTTTATCCTTGTGCAGTCCCAAAATTAATTATATGTTTATGTTAATTATATAATGTGAAAACTAACTAGTACAAATTAATTTTAGACAAATTAATTATAAATAAATTATGTTATTAATAATACATTTTTTAATCACACGACCTCTTATTTGGAAAAAAAATTATATTTTTTTATTTTTATTAATATAATTTTTTCAATACATTTTTTCATTGGAAAAAAATAAGAATTTATTTCTAATATATAAAATATATTTTGTAGGTGAGAAGGGAAAGGAGATGAGAAGGGGCAAAATGGACCAATTTACTCCATGATAAGGGGGGGATAATTTTTGGATAGCTCAAACCGTCTTCAAAAATAATAAACTTTCTTCAAAGATTAAGGAGGCCGGATGATTTTTAGAGGGGGAAAATTTTGTTTCTCAAACCATGCAAAAACCATCACATCAAAGCTTATACAGGGTATTGTTTATAGAGGCTGCCTTTTACAGCATCCAATCGGATAGGTGTGTGAGCTTGAGATTGATTCTAGAACCGCAGCAGAAGCAGAGGTCTGCACAATTTACACTCCCACATGTTATTCAGTTGGTTGGGAACAAATTTTACAGTATAAGAACAAAAACAAGACCAGACTTCTCCAGCTGTTTGGATTCTCATTCTCCCTCTATTCCCCAACTCTTTTCCAAATAATACATTTCTTACAAATCAAGAGACTAAGGTTTTGAATCTGAGCTGAAAAATCAGTGTAATTGCAGTGTGTAAGCAAATACCTACAAAATACTCATTGGCAAGACCAACTGGTTGTTCCTATAATACACAGCAGTTAGAAGAATGTAAAAATTTCAACATTAAATGCAGAGAATTTTTCCCACCTTCCCTTGACTGGCTATTGAGTGAGAGGAAGGCATTCGAGCTCAATGTCTAGCACTCCCCTTTCAACATTCTGCAGCCTCAGAGTGATATCCTGCTTTACCCTCCCTTTGACGAAGGTGATGATACCGTCTCTTACCAGCGTGTTGTCTTTGCTTGCAACCCACTTCCCTAGCTGCATTGGCTCCCTGATTGATGTCGCCTCGTGGGCTCTGGCAGCAGATACCAAGGGTCGAATGTCAATCTCCGCACTCCCCATGAAATCATCAGTTTTGAATGTATCCTTGTCGAACACCAGCTGGAAATAACCATCCAAAATTCTCTTACTAAACATGATTTAAGTTTAGAGTGAAGTTCGTGACATGCAATTTCTTTTTTTTTTTTTTTTCCTTCTTAAAAAAAAAATGAATCTTATGAGCAATGCGTTTTTTGTATTATTTTATTTGGAGTTATTATGCAACATAGGAACATAGTTGTTAATGGAAATATTGGCAATTATAAAAATGAAAATTGTTCAACATTTGAAAAAAAAAAAATTAGCGTTCAACGAAAATATTAAGTAAATCAAGCATATTCTTTTTCCTTTTCTCCCCCCCCCCCTTTTTCTGTTCCTACTTAGCTTCCTTAAATTTAACTAGTTTATTTCAATCCAAGTTTTAATATTTTCATTTTCTTGTAGATGGGCGGATCTAGCAATTTTGTTGAGTGGGGCCAAAATTTAAAAAAAAAAAAAAAAAGCTGTTGTGGTTAAACAATAAAAGCTGTTATGATTAAAAATAAATAAATAAATAAAGCGGGAGCTGCAGGGTTCAACGAGAGAGAGAGAGAGAGATTTAATTGATTTGACAATAGAACAATAATTATTTAACATATTTAAAGAGACAAATTTTAAATTAAGTAGGGGCAATTTATATATTATGTATCAAAAAATAAAAAAATTATACAAAATATATTAAAATGTACAAATGTTTGGCAGTTAGTGGAGCAGCTGTGCCCCCCCGGGAGGCACCCTTTCTTAAATCTGCCCCTGCTTGTAGAGCGCATTTCTTTTTCTTATTCCTCTCTCACCCCCTAGATTGTGTTTGTTGACTATGCATGGGCAAAAAAGTTTGGTTTGGATCTACTTCAGAATGCAGAGCTACTCATGAATGAAATTAATATAATATTAGAGCAGTAAAAAATATTATAAATCATTTTCAACTCACAATGCATATGAAACTTCAAAATAGCAAAAAATTATTCAATTACAATTAGCACTTCCTCACTTGAGATACTAAGTACATACTACAGTCAAGATGTACAAGAGGGAAAAAGTTGAATTCGGTCTTTGAAAGTTAAAAACAAGATGTAAAAGAAGCACAAAAGGACGGAAAAAAGCATTAAAAGCATTTTTGAAACAGTGGTCAAATACAGCTGGCAACAGAGATGATGTGGTGTCTGTACTTGTTCTCTCCTTTTTTTGTTGGGGGGGGGGGGAGGGGAGGTGTTGGTTTGGACCTTTTTGCAAGATATGTGTAGGGAATCCAGAAATTAGAGGCCTAAAATCTAGTTTGATAGTTGGAAAAGTGAGGAATCTAAGATAGCATTTCTTTAAAATATGTAATTATTTTTAACATATTTACTTCGAGAATTAAACAGAGTTCAATGATGAGTCCCTCAATTATGTATCACGTACATATCTTTTGCATTACATTAATCTTTAATTAGTTTCAACTTTTAATCTATCTAAGAAGTTCAGCTGTGCTGAACCATAGAATTTGATTCTAACTAGCACCTTCTACACTATGGCAATCAGATAGTCACAAACTGTGGACAAATGATTTACACGAAAAGGCACATCTTAAGTTATGAGCATGCTGCACTGTGGTTCATGTGTACTAGGTTAAATGGTGTTAAAGATCATTACATGTTTAAATAATTGGTTGTACCTATCAAGTTATGTTTATCCTTTGGAATAGACTTACCAACTTTAACAGCGGAATCTGTTCTGGAATTGATAACATTAGCTGGTCATTCCAAACAGGGTTCAGGTTGTTCTTTATGGCACGTGTCTTAACTGACTGCAACAAGTTCACAGAGAAATTTCAATTGTTAGATGTTGGATTTTATTTCTCCACCTTTTTTTTTTCCAGTTAAATGTAATGATAATGACAGGATCACAGCTTACTTGTTGTCCCAATGATAGGATGACATAAGGATCGCTAGTCACCATGTCTCGAACAGCTAGGTTGGTGCCTCGGATCACCTTGACCTTAATTAATCCAATAAATTCGATCATACCTGCCTATAAGTAATGTATTAGAGCAACAAGATTACCATTCAAGTCAAACAGACAACTTAACATGATGATAAATTGGTATAGCTTGGCGTATTTTAGCATGTAATATGACCAGAGATGGAATTTATATCATTGATTCCACATCTTAAAAATGCATCTTCCCCATAAGGCTATAAAAAGGGTTTTAAATGATTAGTTATTTGTTTCTTTTTCTTTGCTTGGATTTTTTATGGGTGGTCAATATTTATCATTGGTCAGGAGCACGGGCTGCAAGCTCCCTTCTTGATGTGCTTGAGTGAATAATGGGTTAGGGAGTGGAGCATGTAGTGTTTCCGTGGTAAGGTACAAGTATTTCAGTGAAGATTCTGTTAAGTTAGGGTTAGGGTTTCAGCTGTATAAATACGTCATGATGTATCCTGTAAACCTAACGAGTGAAATACATAAAATATTTTCTCGTAGACATAGGTACATTGCCGAACTACATAGATCTATGTTTTATTGATTGTTTCTCTTGTGCAATCTTAATTCTGCAGCAATAAATTGGTATTAAAGTATCAGATTTCCACTCGACTTTGGTCAGTTTTGTAATGGCAATGACACACGATGTGGACAAACCCAATAGGAGAAACAATTTTAGCATGTGGCATGCTAAGATGCATTTAGTGTCAGTTCAACAGGGTCCCCTGAAAGAATACGGGGTAAAGATGCTTTACCTTCAACTTTGACCAAAGAGGAGAAACAAGATCTACTTGACAAGTCACATAGTATTATTCTGTCGTGCTTGAGCAATGAGGTGTCGCAGGAAGTCACATATATGGATACTAACGATTTTAGAATGTGGCATGCGAAGATGCATCTAGTGTCAGTTCAACAGGGTCCCCTGAAAGAATGAAGGGTAAAGATGCTTTACCCTCAACTTTGACCAAAAGAGGAGAAACAAGGTCTACTTGACAAGTCACATAGTGTTAGCTGTCATGCTTGAGCAATGAGGTGTTGCAGGAAGTCACATATACGAGTACTACTACTGCAGTATGGGAAATACACAGTAAATACATTAAAAAAAAAATCCCTCATGAATTATTTGTATCAGAAGAAATGATTGTTTACACTCCAGATCCAGGAAAGTATGTCAACGAAAGATCAGCTTATTGAGTTTAACAAACTTATTATATATCTAAGAAGCATCGATGTGAAAGATTAATGATAAGGACCATGCTGTTATTCTGATGTGTTCGTTAAATCCTTTCTATGAGCACTTTGTAGATACTATGTTGTATGGTAGGAATACCCTTACCATGGGGGATGTCAAGGCAGCCCTAAACTTTAAGGAATTGAAGAGAAGGGCGACTAATAATGGTATAGATGACGAGCAGGTGAAGTGTTAGTGGTTAAATGTAGTCAGATCCGTGGAAGAAGTCAAGAAAAAAGGAAGAACTACAAATACAAACAATCGGTCACGGTCCATACCTAGGAAGGTTGTTTTGCTGCTGTTCAGGGGATTGTCCCATTGCTTTTTAGCATGACATTTCGCAATGTTTTAGTGCATTGTCCTGTTGCCCGTTAGCACGTTAGCCCGCTGCTGCTAGTACTTTGTTTCTTTGCCATTTAGTACACTGTTTGGGCTCCTGTTTTGTTACAATTTCACTCTCAATCTTTGAGCATTTTTGCAGTTGTTTTCCTACTAACTCATAGTATTTTTGACAGTTGTTTTTAGCTTTTAATTGCAATGAGTTAAGGCACATGTTCCTTATATTTTCCGTACTATAATTTCCAAAGTCAAGCTAGTGTCTTATTTAGCATCTTTAATTTGAGAGGGAGTGTAACAAGTATTATGGAAATATTATTCTTTCCTAGCTTGTATAGGTTTATTTAGTTTTCTCCTACTTTCTAGTGTTGTTTCCAATTCATTTCCTAATTTGTATAGGATTATATAGTTGTCTGCTATTCTTATTTTATATTGATTCCTACTACCATAATACAAAGCGTAGGCAACCAATTTGGGTGTCAAGTCAATCACTTAATTATAGTCCTTTGAGATATGCAAAGTGCAGGAGAATCCTTGGATCATGATCTCTTTCGCTGTCCGGCAATGTTTGGGTATGGAGCAAGTTATTCCATTTGGTTGATGTTACATGGGCTGCCCCCTTTTCTTATGTTGACATGCTAATTAGTTTTTTTTTTTTTTTTTTAATACCAGTTGGTAAATGATGAAATGGATTTTTAGGCACTAGAAGGGTACATCAGATTATGGCATTTTGCATATAAGACAAACTCATAAGGCTTCAGTTATGGGATATGTAGATGCTGATTATGCAAGAGAGGTAGATGAAAGAACGTTCATAATAGGTTATGATTTTTGCGTTTACACTTGCTGGGGACCAATTTGTTGGAGATTTACAACACAAAGTTTAGCTCCATTGTCCACCACTGAATCAGAGAATATGGTAGTGGCTGAGGCTGCCAAGGAAAGGCATTGTGGTGAAGGGATTTTCTGAAGAACTTGGTATAAAGCTTGTTGGAATTTAGTTTCCAAGTGAGAATCATAGTGCAATACACTTGGCAAAGTATCGGGTTTATCACACAAGAATAAAGTACATTGATGTGAGATTTCACAACACAAGGGAGTTGATCTCTACCGGTGAAATAAAGTTAGAGAAGGTTCACAATTTAGGTGAGATAAAGTTAGAGAATGTTCACACTTCAGAGAATGCAGTTAACATGTAGATCAAGCCCATCCCGGCAAACAAGTTCAAGCATCGCTTATACGTGGTTAAAGTTTCTCAACACTAAGAAAGGTCGCATCCCCGAATCCTTCGCTCAAGCTAGAGGCTGACGTGGAGTATCCCAAGGGGTGGAATATTAACCGAGGTGGATACTGTTGCTTTTTAAAGGTGACTTATATTTATCACCTGGGCCCGAGGGCTGCACAATGCGACGCAAAGTGAAATACAAGATACCTTTAGTAAACTTGATGGAATGAGGATGTAAACACGTTACCAATCACGTAAATTTGTATATCTCACTTTCTTGATTATTTCTCATATTCAGAGTGTGTATGCACACAATCTTAATTCTACCACAACCTTTTTTTATTTTTGGTTCCAACTTTAGAAAGTTGTTTCCAATTATAGGTTGAACAGTTGTGAAAAATGTATTTCTTCCAAGTAAAGGCTCAATGATAAGGGAAAGCATTTGAAAAATATGCTTTTCCCAACTCTTTTCAACAAAACAACAATTTTCTAAAATTTAAATTTTATAGTTGCAACTTTAGCAAGAGTGCATGTGTTTCATTGGAAGTCTCGGTACAATCAGCAACCAATGGCCCACTTAAATAATTTGTATTTAAAAAAGAATAAAGAAAAAGCATTATGTAAATTGAAGATCATTTACCTCTGAGTTACTCTTTTTAGCGGTCTTATGCTCCGCCTCTTTCCTTCTCCGGCTATTCCGAAAGCCAAGACCTAAACCATGGATACGGTGAACTGTTTGCTTCTCACGATGTTTGATGAAGGATGATGAACACGAATTTGGATATGGAAATGGACAGGTCATCTGTTCATCCGAGTGCAAAAATTGTTGGAGCTCATATTTTCTCCTGAGAATCAAGTCAGTCAGGCTTCTGATTCAGAATGGTATATCTTTCCTATAAAAAGTCATAAAAAGTGCAATAATTTTACCTAATAAAATCAGAGCGCTCTTCTATGGAGGAATCTGGTTTTGGTTTTCTGAAATTGTCAGGAATAGAAGCTTCAAACTTCAAATTTACTGCATCATTTCCACCCAAATCTATCAAAGAATCAACTTGTTCATCTGTCCATTCATCTAGATTTACAGATAAAACCTGACAAAATCTAATAACATCAGATGAATAATAAACACATTCTCTAAGCATATTGCATCATAATTGTAATGACCTGTGCCTTTTATATATTATTTTATTGAGTTTTGGTTTAATATGTTCATTAATAACTTAATTTTAAATTAAATTCATTTAAATTTCTATCTATATAATATTTATATTATATATTTATTTGCAACTTCAAGTTGTCAATTATATCCTTGCAAACTAATTCGGGGAATTTCTGATGATGTGATTGATTTAATGTATGAGTTGACTTAGTTACCCGGTTTTCAGTCTAGAATTGGTTGTACTAGATTTTGGGGGAGTTTGGTGGGAGTTGTGCGGGTCAAACACACTAGGGTAGTCTTCCCATGGGCACGCCTGTGCGAGCAGCATCACCTCTTGTGCATGGAGCACGCCAAGCCTATCTCAGCGCACAGACCTTGTGACAGATCTCAGCGCACACACCTTGTGACAGCTGTGTCAGTACAACTTGCATCATCTTTTTCTAGTTTTCTGGGTAAGAGTTGTACCTATGTTTAGCCTATACCTAACCTCACCTAGCTTAACATCTCACCCACTTGCTTCTCTTTTCCTTCATGGTGAAGGATCCTTGCCTATATATATGTATATCTGTAATTGTGTTTGGGAAATTTACTTAAACCGAGAGTTGGGAGGTGAGTTGGTGAGGATGTGTTCTTTACAAAATTGGTTCTTCCTCTCTATTCTATTGTCAAATTAGTGTTGTGAAGAGTGTGTTGTGAGCTTTGATTTAGTGTTGAGGTCCTCGTATTGGACGTGGTACAGTTTTGGCATTCCCAAAATTTATCCGAGTCGTTTTCCTCCCCAACCAAGCAACTCAAGGTAGGGAACATTGATTTCTTGTTGCATTTATGTTATAATGATGCATACGGCAAGTATGAGTATAATATATTGCATGATACATGCTTGGTTGTGAGGTTAATATATGGACTATACATGTTTATATATGTTCCAAGGTTGAAGACGATGAATAGTAACTTGGATTATTTTTAAATCCATGATTAAATATGGAATTGATGCCTTCTTTAGCTTTGTTTACTGTTAAGTACTGCATTGATACTTGTTTATCTGTTTAGCAGGCACACGTGGATTCATGCTTACTTCCCTACAGATTTTTTGTTACAGGTGCTGAGCCTGATGCTTACTTGGACCCCAGGGTCAAGACTCGGTTGATACTTTGGTGTTGCTCAGACTGTATTTTGAGACATTATCCTTTTGATCTCCACCTAATTACTTTAACACTTAACATGGTAACAGAGCCAAGGTTGTTAAAATCGAGATTTTACTTAAAATCAGTGGAGGGTCCAAAAATCGAATCACAAAATCGTAAGATTTTACCAAATGCTTCTAAAATGAAAATATAGCCTATTATGTTATAATTTTCATTTAGAGTTTCCATTTTTTTTTAAATTTTTGATAAGTTAATAATTTTATTAACAAGAAAAGAGAGAAAAGACATATATCAAGAAAAATTCCATACACAAAAACTTACTCATATTAATAAAGCGAATTCTCAACAAAGTTTACAAAAGATTCTATATCTAATTTTATATTCCTTTACCCAAGCACACAATTGAGACCATTAAAATGTTGGATGTGATCTACACAGTTGATATTAAAATATTGACTTCATTTTATCTTAATTTTTTGAGTTGACATGCATTTGTAATATTTTATTAGAAGTCTCTTGGTTTCTATCCTAACTACTACATTTAATTTATTGTAGTCAATTTAGTACAACAACGCATATGGTCCTCAACTAGTGCAGTATAGTAAATAATAGTGTTATAGAATTAAAAAATCTAAAAAAAAAAGTAATAAGTGAAATAGTTATGACATCTTACTTGAAAAAGATCATAAAAATCTATTTTATTTGATAAAATTATACAAAAATCACTTAATTTTTAAAATCAGTAAAATAGCATATAAAATCGAGATTTTACCGATTTTACGTCCCAAAATCGAGATTTTACCTATTTTTCCTCTATTAAGATTTTACATAAAATCGAACAAGTTTTCTCACTCTAACATCCTAAAATCGTAAGATTTTAAGATTTAAATCGGAATTTTAACAATATTGATCAAAGCAGTAATCTCATAATCTCACAAATAAACACTATTGAAGCAAACAATCTCCAGTCATTTGAGTTGTCATCATCACCAATCATTCGTTGTCATTGTCACCGATCATTCATGAACTCACCTTCAGCCGCTCAAGTCATCATCACCAATCATTTGCAACTCGGTTTGAAAGCAAATCTTCAACCCATCAACAACTAGTTGGTATCGTATCGAAGTAACCATACTCAGAGAGTCACCTACCACAGATGAGGTCATCCATTGAAGTGTTGTCATCGCAAACCTACCCACACGCTCTTATGCGCGCCTCGTACACTAGTGTGTGAGACACACACGCAAATAGCTCGACAACGTGTCCAAGTGCGCATAAGGTCCAGTTAGTCTATATATATATATATATATGTATATTTTTGGCTTGTTCATCTCTCTCCGGCAACTATTGTAGCAAGGGTTTTTATCTGTCAGTTCAACTTTCTCACTATTTTTCAAAACTTCTATGTGTCTTTCTCTAATTGTTGGGGTTCTTTCACTATTCTTTCACAATATGTGTTTTCTAGCTTTATTGTTGAGATAGTGTAGAGCCCAAATCAACTGATACAACCACAGTGGATTCAACCACATTGCTTCAACCACCATTAGATCAAACCACTATTTTGACTTAGCTCACTACTTGAAAGTTGAATGGGAACAATTAATTTAGTGATCTAAGGCTATTGGAATTGCTTTAACTAGTTATGGAAAACAAAACCACCTCAATGATCCATTGCCAGCCTTGACTGATACTACCTACGATACTTGGATCAAGCAGATACACATCTTGTTGGTTTACCCTCAAATTTTATGAAACTTCATATAGCTAATATTCGTACGCACTTGGATACTTATAAGGAAATTTGGGAGCATGTCTATTTGCTATTTTCTAGTTATTTGACTTGCTTATATGATCTTTCTCATGAGTTCTTTCAATTGCAGTAGTCTGGTAAGTTAGTCACAGTTTACTTTGCTTCCCTAAAATGAGTCTACGAGGAGTTGAACTCTATTCAGTCATTGTCACTAGATATGAATGAGATGCAAAAGTACTGCAAACATATGGTGTCTTTGGTTCCTTGCTGGTCTGGATCCTGAGTTTGAGCCAATGAGAGCTCAGATACTTGGTGGAGCTTCACTTCCTTCATTTGCCGAAACTTATTCTGGGGTTATGAGAGTTGTATCTTAAGATTCTTCTTCAGTTAGTTCAGATCCATTTCGCTTTGCTCTTGTTAGTTAGACATCTTCTTGTCATTCTGACAGTCATGGGTACGCATGGAGGTGGCTATGCTAGACGAGGAGGTCGTGGTAGAAGATCACAGCCCAAGTGTACACATTATGGGATTTTAGGGTATACTCGCGAGAAATGTGGGGATTTGTTTGGGAAACCTCCACATATTGTCAGGCCAGCCTTTGGGCAAAGCTCAAGAGGCCTGGGCCCCAAAAAAATTGTCCAAAAAAGGGGTCCCTACTAGTTTCTATAGTTAAAATGGGGTGGACTCTTTTTTAACCCAAATATGACTATTCAATGCAAGAAGAGTAATATTCAAGTGATTGTTATACGTTCTTGTGATGATGTATGTTTGATAGTCATGGGATCTCATGATAAAATGTACTCTTGAGACTTTATATTTTGTGTTGTTCTTATATACTGAAGATAATGAACATTTCTTATAGTTTTTCCTTCCCATATTGTGACTGTTTGTTATGTTATTGTTTTTAGCAAAAATTTTCCAGCAAGAGCCCCATTTTTAGGATTGGCCTTAGGCCTCAAAAATCTTGGGGTCGTGCCTGCATATGGTACATGCAGTCTCTTTTGGTTCTCCTACAGAAGTCTCAACTAGCAGTGATCATTCACAAAAAATGACTTTCAAGAGACGAATATTCGAGGCTCCTATAGTACCAAACAACTCATTTGGCCTGTCTTCCTATTGCCTCTCTTGCTACTACTAATAAAGGTAATTTTGTTGCATGTCTATCCACTCAAGACCAAATCCCCCTCTTGAAATTGTCTAGGTTTCACGATAGCATTGTAAGCCCTGCTGATGCAAGTTTAATAAGTTTTCAAGTTTGCTTTAGCCTTATCCCTCCTTTTATCCAAGGATTCTAAGACTGCGTGTCTGAAATCCGGGACAATTTCACTTCGAAGAGCAATTCTGGCAAAAGGAACTGCTATCTCTACTGAGAGGACAGCCTCAATGCCATAGACTAAGGAAAATGGGGTCACTTGGATAGATCTCTTTTTCAATGTCTTGTATCCCTGGAGAGCCCTAGGCAATACATGCACCTAATTTGTGTTATAATCTTTCATCATCTGACTTAATATGGTGAGAAGAGTTTCATTGATCACTTCTACTTGACCATTTCTCCTGGGGTAATACAAGGATGACATATGGTAAGAAATATCATATGAAGCTAGGAGTTGCCCCACATGGGAATTTACAGAAGGGCAGGGGTGGAAACGAATTGAACTGTTCACGAGCTATTCAAGCTCAGTTAGAAAAAAGCTCGACTCGAGCTTGGTTCGTGACTAAAACGAGCTCGAATCGAACTTGATTTGTGACACATCTTGGATTCAAGCTTGAACTCGAGCCTAAAAAAGCTCAATTCGAAAGATCGCGAGCAGGCTCGATAAAATAATATATATATATTTTAATAATATTTTTATATTTTTTAATAATATTTTTATTATAGATTTTTGTAATATTTTATTTATTATATTTTAAACTAAAATGATGTCGTTTTGATTTAATCGAGCTATTCATGAACCGAGCTCGAGCCTAAATTCTTTTTTATCGAGCCGAACTTAAGCCTATATAAAAAGTCAAATCAAGCTTGAGCTCGAGCTCAGTATAAATAGCTTAAGCCGATCTCAAATAAGTTAAAGCTCGACTATTCGAGCTCGGCTCGTTTCTACCTCTATAAAAGGGGTGCCATTATCAGAGAGTACTACCTTTGGAATTCCGAAATGATAAATGATAAATTCCCTGATGAAGTTGGATATTGCTGGCCCTGTGGCTCTGCGGAGTGGGATTCCTTCTACCCACTTAGCGTGTAAGTTTGTTGCCACAAAATCCATATATTACATCAGGAAGAGGGATTGATGGGCCTAATTAGGCCCATAGCCCAGTAATGAAATGGCCATGAGGTCCCCATTGCCCGAGGATCCACTGCTAGAGCATGAATGAGGTGGGAATACAGTTGGCAGGAATGATATCTTTTAGTGTAGTTCTTGGAATCCTCCTCCATGGTTGGCCAATAGTAGCCTATCTATAATAAGTGAGTGCACAAATTTCTTCCTCCTTGATGCTCCATTTCATGTCCTGTTACTAAGGCCTTTTGTATTTCTATTCCAACAAGGCATCTCAAAGGTTTTCCCTCAAACCCATGGGGGCATAGTTGTCCTTCATGCATGAAGAATAATGGTGCCTTTTTCTTGATCACTGTGGCATCCGCTTTATCCGCGAGGAATGATCCTTCCACCAGGTAATCAATATAATACTGCCACCAATCTGTGGGTGTGGAAATGAAGTAGCACTCACCTTTCCTGGGATTTTCTTGGCGCTTAAGACATTATTGCTGAATTATAGCCGCTTCCTTAGCCATGCTCAACCAATAACATCCTTACCTTTGAGCCTTTCTATATAAACTGACTTCTCTTGTTCCGCATGTTCTTCCATGTAACTTCACCAAATTTTCTTTAACTTCATTCTCCCTATATATCTAGCGAAAAAACCACTCAGAGCTCTGAAGTACAACAATGCTTGGTAGAGGGTGTAGTGCTTGAGTGCGGCCATGGGCACCTTTCCTTCGTCGAGGTTCAACTCTTTAATGATGGGAGTTTTCCAGTCTTCTATTTCTTCTTCTGGAAAGATGTTGTGGACTAAACAGGTTAAAGTTTGTTTCATCACTTCTATGTTGGTTGGCTCCTTTCCAGCCTCAACCTTGGAAGCTAAGGTTGCCAAGGCATCTGGGTGTCGATTGCTAGATCTCGGTGCGTGCTCCATTCTAATATTATTGAATTTATCAATTAACTGTTGGATGATTGTTCTATAAGATATCAGGGACGGTTCCTTGATTGCATATTCCCCATTAGTTTGTTTTATCACCAGCTCGGAGTCCCCTTTAATACATGCCTTAGTGATCCTTGTGTCTAAAGTCGCCATTAACCCTAGGATCAGAGCCTCGTATTATGCCTCGTTAGAGCAATGGAATTCTAATTTATGGGATAGATTGATTTTGATCCCAAAAGGTGAAGTTAAAACGATTCCTGCTCCTCCCCCTTCGAAAGTGGATGGTCCATCAAAGCCAAGTGACCATTCTTCATTTGCCGCGACTACAAGTTGGAATTCTTCCCCAGGTAGTTCCTCTGAGAGTGGCTCACACGGTCTTGAGGGGAATTTTGTTGACAAGTCAACCAGTGGCTGGCTCTTTACTACCCGCGGGGACTTACATGTGATATCATATTTTGCTAATAGTAATAGCCATCTTGCAGCCCTTCTAAAGAGGGCAGGTTTTGACAAGAAGTAATGGAAGGGATCACACTAAGTTAATCATTCACACGCACAAAATCTATCATTAATCACTTACTTATCCTTCAATTTTAAATTTCTTATCTCTTAGAAGTGCTATTCCTTGTTAAACCAACTATTATGGTGTCATCATGCCTTGACAAGATCCATTAAGATAGAGACTTTCTCATTAGACACATGATTATAATTGAAAATTTTGAGTACCAGGAAAAAGGCAGACTATAGATACCATACCTTTGATACATGTACTCCAAGGCTTCTGTGTACTCCAGAACACTTTATACATATAAATACTCCAAGACTTGTAGACCTGGAAACCCGCAAATGTAATGGTCATTACAAAAAGTCTGTCAATATATTGACCAAAATATGACATTTGAATAAATGCCTATTCCCTGAAAAGGTAAAGCACATATACACCCGAAGGCCATATTAAACTGGACTCCCAGTTTAATGGAATGAAAGAGTAACTTAGGAACTTTTAATGGGTTCGACTGTTTGTAAATTTCAATAGGAAATCTTCAAATAACTTTGAATTCTACAAATACATAGCAAATTTTGATTCCAAAAGAATACCACTTGCAGAATGGAACACATACAATAGTGTTGTTCTAGTATGGTATAAGATTCTAGACGTTACCATTCAGGGAGATTTTGCATATTCTAACAGTATAATGACATGTCTACCGATGACAACCATGATGCAAAAATTAATTTAGAAAATCTCAGGCACTGGATGGAGAACTTCAGCAGTTTTTTCATTTCATTGGTAAATGTGATATAAAAAAATGTAATATGTAATATAAAAAATGTATATGTAAATAAGGCTTCTATGTTGATGTAGAATAATTTTGTAAGGTTACGCAATTCAATAGACGAATGCCAATAAAAATTTGGAGATTGTGTGGAGATTTACCTATGAAATTTGTTACGATTTATCCACGTAGGTAAAATTAACCCTCCCAAACCGATATAAGGTTACATTTGGTTGAGTAGAATAATGGTGGAATGGGTATAAACACTCCCTTCTCTTATTTGGTTACATTTTTGGATGGTAAAATGCCATGCTCATTCCACTTTTTATTCTCCCCAAAAAAATAATGATGGCTTATTCTCCCATGGGAGGAATGAGTCTTGGTGGAGCACTTACAAAATTACCCTTATTTTTTTGCTTAATAGGATGCTTGCTTTTTTGTATAAGGGTAATATTTGCATTTAATCAAATTCTCATTCCATTCTATTATTTATTCGACTCTACCAACCATATATCACTTCCACCCTCAACTCATTCTTGGGATTACGCTCTCTTGCGAGCGCCCCCACTAACCCTGCCCTGGGCCAACATGAGGGAGGTAAATCGCGGGATATGCGACGCAGCAGCCAGGAATCGAACTCGCGTCGCGCCACTGGGGGTACCAGCGAAAGACGAGGCCCGCCTTTTGCCACTGCGCCATGTGCCCCGGGGGCACCCTCAACTCATTCTTCATTTATACCAAACTTGATTATTCTCACACTCATTCCATTCACACTCTCAAGCTTGCCTCATTCCCACTACCAACCAAATGTACCTAAGATCTTAAGGGGTCTCTCTACTTATTGCCAACTGGTTTTAAGTTGAATATTTTAACATAATATCAGGCAAGCAAAGGTCCTAAGTATCTCACCATCACCCAAAAAAAAAAATCAATAGTTTCATGTGTTTGGCCCATTAAAATAAAAAAAGACAGTCTAACCACAAGTAAGGGGCCCGTTTAGAAAAAAATAAGTCAATATAAAAAACAATTATCCCCTCCCTAATAATTTAAACTTTTAGGTGAAATGATGGCTAATATGGTATCAAAGTTAGGTTTGGAGAGGACTCGTACCCCTTTCACTCAATCTCTCAGTGTGCACTTCTCGTACTTTGTGCACTTTTCTACTTCTCCATATGTGAGTAGGGGTCACATGTGAGGGGGCATGTTGAGATTTATCCTACATTGGTAAAATCAACTTTCCCAAACTAGTATAAGATCCAAAAACGGCCTCTCTATTCCTTGTTGATTGGTTTTGAGTTGGATGCTTTAACAAAATTAAATAATTGTTACAAAATTTTACACACCTAAGAATAAAAAAATTATATAAAAAATAAAATTTAAGCGAAAAATCATCGAGGTGTTATGGTTTCTATTATCCACAAAACCAACTATCAACAACAATCGCATATCAAATTCAGATAATGTATATTATGGTAGATGTTGAAATTTAGAAAACAATCAACGTAAGAAAAGCAAAAACCATGTATTTACCCCCCCCCAAAAAAAAAAGATGCGTTTGATACTGAAATGTATTGGTTGATGGAGCAATAAACTAGAATAGAATCTGGTCCTTTTAGCTTGAAACAGTTCTAATGGTGGATGTTTAGACTCTTATTAAGCATAAAGAAAAGATGGAGCAAAAAATATCAATCATGACACTTACACCCATTTTGGATCCGAAGATCCACAATCTGCACAAAACCTATTGCCCGCTTGACACAACAGATTCTTCAGCCTCCCTTGTGGATCTGATTGATGAATACATGGAATGGATAATACAAACAATATAATATGTTACACAGACTATATTATGAAAAGTGAATGGAGGTATAATAAGCTTCAGAGAAAAATTAGACTAGCGTAACCATGATAATAGATAAGTAAATTACTAAATGAGACCAGTGTGCACTAAGATTTGTCTTTGGTGAGCATGAAAACAATAGAACAGAAAATGAGTTTGCAAAATCACCCAATAGAGGGAGTGGTTTGGAATTCCCAACGATATAGGCAAAGAAGCAGAAAATAATAATATGAAAGTTGAAAGAACTACTATTTATGCGTGTATAGGATAACTTAATCCATCAAAGCAAGACAATTATTATTGTAAGCAATTAGTTCATGTTAAATAGAGATAATTGTTTCATTAACATAGGAGGCTACATCTTTTGAAACCTGTTTCTATATTGTAGTTTGAGCTTTTCAGGAGTGAGACAAGTGTTTAAGGGTTTGCCATAGCATTATCTAGGTCCAAAAGTTATACTAAACAGGTATCAAAGTGCAGCATAAGGCAAACATTTAAGTGTGGTGAATAGTTCACACGAAGAAATGAGGATTACAATATCATGAAATTGTATTAGTGTCAAATACTATTTGGGATTTTATTTAGCGTAGAATGGGTTACATCAGCCTCATTGTGGACTTTATGGCTAGTTAGAGTTGCATAGTCCAAAGTGTAAAAAGAGACATGCTTGGATATCCTCCCTTTTTGTGTCATGTTTTGTACTTGGAATAAAGGTGTTAATTTATTTTGTTTCCTTATTTGGGCAATTAAGAGAGGATATACCTTATTTGTTCATCTCTCTTTAGTTAACTTTTTGGATGAGCTGAAAACACCTGCCGATAGCAGGCAGTTTTTTTTATTGCTTGGTGAATAGGGTTCACCCTATAAGGTGTTCTTTATTTACACAATCACTTTCTTACCGATAAATAAATAAAAAATATTCAGTTAATACCCATTATTGATGACCATCCATGGTGTTAAAAGTTTCTTCTTATGTTCTACCTTCTATTGGTTTAATGAAACATGGATTAGAAATTTGAATAGTTCATAGCATTTAACAAATTATTTTAGTTGCATAACTTTCTTGAATAAATCTAGAATTTTTCCAAGAACAATTATTTTATAAATATTTTGCAACACGTAAGACTTTATCTAAGAAGTTCATATTATCAAGTTTCATATTTGGGAACAATCATGAAATGAATTTCACTAGGCTTATAATAGTTTTAACCCTAGATTGATAAGTGTAAAAGCATTTTTGTTCAAATAATAATAACGAGAGGCAGATGAAAACTTAATGATAATTTTTTTTGTAAATGAACCCAAAATAAGGAAAAACAAGGCTTATAAAAATTACAGAAATTCTGGACTTAATAACAAGAAGTTGATAAGACACCTTAAACTTATCCATCCAAACAAATCCAAGACATTATTAAGCATAGAAAGATGGCATTCTGACAATAAGGAAGCCTGTGAAAGACCCTTAGTTTTCCAAGGTCATATGAGTCAAGCTCTTCTGCAAGCAAATTTCAGAATACAAAGGATACAATACCAACAAATACGCCACTAAAAATATTATTTTCAGGGCCAATAGACTGATACAAATAGATCAAATTATTTTCTGCTATTGATTTTTCTGATATATATCTTTTACTCTTATTGATTGCTCATCCATATTATCATCTAGTATTGAGATGAAGCAAATTAACAGCAAATTGGCTAGGGACATGGAAGACAGAGGAAAGACAAGATTAAAGCTGAATATACCAGAAAATATCTGCCCATCCAAATCCTGGCAATACCAATCTTCAGAGGGGTCTGCACATAGGAGTTCATAGAGGCTAGATCCAGACCCTAGAAATGCACCATCGTTAGTCCAAATACCAACATAGCTATAATAAAATATTGTGTTTATTTCCCAAGTACAATAATTTTCTTAATTTGTTATCCCAGGAGCATTATCTCTTGATTTTTAAGATGACTGAACATATAGAACTATAATAGGCATCAAGTTATGACGAACAATCAGAATTAGTAAACAATACAACATCCAGATGAGCAAGAAAGGGAAAACCAAAGCGTAATAGGATCAATTTAATCATCATAATAATAGAAAAACACTAACACTCAAATCATCAAAAGTTGAAAACAATAATGTAGAGATAGAGTGGGACTTGCAAAAACAATAAAGTCACCCCTCTAACGGTTTAAACTTTTAGGTAAAATAATGGCTAACAATTTAACATGATATTTGAGCAGGTAAAGTTCAAAATTCACCATCAATCCAATTGCCAATAGTTGCACATGTTTGGCATTAGTCTGGCCACACAACTAGTGAGGGGCATATCAAGAGAAAGTGAGACGAATATAAACAATAAAGTTTCCTTCCCTCGAACAACTTTAAGTTTTTGGTGAGACAGTGGGTAACAGTTTAACTAACAAAAATAAGCATAAGCAATTAAAAAGATTGACAATGTAGAAAAACAAAAGATTCACAGCCAACAAACAACCAAATATGTCATTCATTTGAAATCAGACATTCTACTGCAACCAAGTAAAAGGTTCCTTGACTAAAAGTGAGGTTCGAATAAGTACAAATTGCTTTCTCCCTGATAGAAACGAGGCCTGATAAATAATCATCAAGGTCAAGGAATGTACAAGAAGGTTCAGCTAATTAATATCAATAGAATCAGAAGCTGCAAAATGCAAGTTATTGCATTATTGATTCAAAATAAAAAGATACAATGAAGAGGACTTAGAAAAACTGATGAATGTTAATGTACAGGGTCAATCCTCCACAACCCAAAACTGCTGGCAATTTATAAGTATTCAACAGATGCAAACAACAAAAACAGAACACTCCACCAGAAGCACCTGAAGGCTCAGAACCTCAGTAGGTTGTATTAATGGATTAGACATGAAAGAAATAAACATTAAAGGTCAGTACATTCCATTGGTACTCGAAAAATTAGAAGCCAGTGACCGAAATTCGTAGGAGATCAGATCAATCAACAAAGTTCTAGCCAAAGAGGTTAGTTAAGAGGACCCTGAATGGGGCTCAAAGCAAATAAACATTGAAATCTGAAACAGGCCATTTTCATTTTTAGCAGATCCTACTTATCATTGAGCCCAAATTCCTAACCTCTTCATTACCCTCCACAAAGCACGTCAGAAGCATAACCACTGGTGATGAATAAGGAAAACTTGGAAGACTCTAGAAGGTAATGACTTATTACAACCAACGACAGGACAACCAACGACAGGACATGCAATGAGTTAAAATCATCCACTATTCTATGGTATCCAACATTACCAAGATGTGGACGGTCAAAAAAGCAACCACTGAGGCATCAGCTTCCTCTTATAATTTGGTTGAACCCCTTTGGTCTATGTTACTCGGACTTTCCATTTTAGGGTGAAGTTCTTGTGTCAACATGGCATGATACCAATATGGGTGTGAGATCCGTGTCAGATATGATGAAATTTTGTCAAACACATTTGATTTTACAAGAGATGAAGGTTGGGTTTAAGAAATATTTTAGACAACATGTGACTCCAAATTCTTTTGATCTTGTATAATATAAAAAGATAAAAATAGGCTTTTATAATTTACTTCATGAGTGAATTTTTATTTTTAAGTTCATTTTCATTCTAATGATTATCATTGGTTTATGACGTAGTGTTGTTACAACACTTTAAAAAATACTAAATCACATTTATCTCCTCTTTGTTTGTATATATTATTATAAATTACGCTTATACATGTAATATTATTTTATGTGTCATATTCCCATACCCGTATCCAAAATTGAACACTTTTTCAACGAGTCTCCGTATCCTAAAATACAAATAATAGGCGAATCTAACATCCAAATACTTACCGAGTCCGACACTCGCACACACGAGTCTAAGCAACGTAGCCTTTGGTAGTCCAAGCAATTAAGGAAACTAGAAGCACTAAAGCAGGTATAAATTGAATCTTTGGCTTTGGTGACACAAAATGAATGACCTCAAATTTGGCCATGTTCTTGAGCTAGATGGTCCAGAAACCCCAGAATTATATGCAGTAACATTGACATTGCAGTTATCCTCATCTACAAGATACATATAGGAAGAAAAGTTTCCAAGTTTCCAAATTCCCTAAAAAAATAATAATAATTCAATTTCAACTCCGCAAGAATTAACATAGGAAGATGCATAGCTCAAACCCAATAAAAGAATCTTTAAATTCCTTAAATTTACTCTACTGAAGGTTTTATTAAAACCCATTACCTTGATATTGGCTTTGGGATTTGTCTCTCCCCAGTTTAAGGTCCATGAGTTTATCTTCAAGTTCAACACTCAACTATGAAACACGGATACTTCAAATTAGATGCCGCACTCGTATCAGATACTCAGATTTGTTGATATGGCTCGGACACACCATGATACGTATCAAACACGCTCCTAATTTTTTATTTTTTATTTTGCATAGGATACGACTACAATACGGGAAGGATACGGATAGGATACGAAAGGATAATTTTGAGATACGACAGGAGTCCAAATATAATATTTCAAACTTTATTCGGGGGTAAAATTAATATGATAAAATTTAATTAGGGGTCAAACTATAAATAATTAATATATAACATATAACTTAATACAATTGTACTTGCCTTTAATGAGTTAATTGAAATTGAATCCAACTAAAATTTAGGAATTGAAAAAACTTTTTTCATTTTGGGATGTATAAAATTGTACTTGCCTTTAATACTTTTTTATATTTGTGTTGTGTGTATGAATAGTGTTGGTAGTTTTGAGTATGAATGATGTTGATTTATGGATTAAATGGTATTTTTCATGCTATATAATTGTTATTTATATAATGTTTGGTAGTATATAGATGCCATCTTCAAAAATATTTTAAATAAAATATATATATATTAATATATATTTTTTTGCCGTATCTTCACCGCATCCGTATCCTCATTTTTTGCAAATTGCCGTATCCTGTATCCATACCCGTATTTGTATCCACTCCCGTATCTATATTCGTGCTTCATAGACACTCATATTTGATCCATTATTCCTAATAAAAAAAGTTGCTTCTTTTCTTCACCTGCTACCAGGCATGATTTATTCGATAGTGCATCTAATACCTTATTTATCTTATGCGAGCATTACTCTCAAAATACCCTAGTAGATGACAACAATTATCATGCCTACTAAATGCTTTTGGAAAACTGCGTTCCTTCCATCTACAGTTTGTCATTCATTCACCCTGATTGACATTCAACCTCTCAATTTGAAAGTAGAATTCTACGGATCCTTTCTATGTATGATTATTGATTCTAGCTTACTCATCCATCGCATAATATCATGAACTACATAAAGAACTGCCTTTAACATCTCTACTTCCATGCAAAAAACAAACAAGAATGATAATTGGGTAGATTCATGAGTTGGAAAAATTCTGGAACAAATAGGACCTGAAGCTGCCATCCAATTTGGTGACTGATAATCAACAGGAGTAGCAGTTTGCAGTTGAAAGTTTACGAATTTATCATAGCTCCACCAAGAATTGAACAACATCAGATGGCTTTGACTAAAGAATCTCTCACAACACCACCTTGTATGTCATAAACTTCAATGGAAGCCCCACAATAGTAATTAACTTCACTAAACCTTTTATCTTTGCCATTTCTCACCTTCTTGTAGCCCCATACAGAAGTACCAAAATCTGGTCATTTGCTGCTTAAGTGATGCACAATTCTAAAGTAGGCATAACTAGCGATCAAAATTCCGTTTCAATGTTAGAGTTAGCACCAAACGGAAAAGTTAAGGGCATGTTTCGGAAGAGGCACAAAATATGAAATTCATAAAAATGTATAAAGTAAAATAAAATCCATCTAAATGAATAAAAACTAAATAATAAATTGATTAAACAGCTTATTATTTTGATATATAGTGATGCATTTTCGCGTGTTTTATTTTGTTTCAATTGAAACTCTAGAATTATTATTCAAACGGGGTTTCATTCAGTCTCCTAATAAACAAAAGTTTTGACAGTTTCATGGAAAAGAAATATGAGAAAATTGCTGGCTAACCATCAATCTCTAAGCAAAAATGCAAAAAAACATAAAAATAAAAATAAAACTATTTTCAACCTAAGCTACCTTCCAATGCTGGGTTAGCAACTTTCAGTCTTACCTGGCCATTCCAGGCCAATGTATAAATAAATGAACACATTTAATTCTCAAAACTGATTACACAACAAATGCCCAATCAGTTCCATTCCTCGTTTACCCTTCTAACCATCCTTATATCACCATCTGAACAAAATTATAAACAAAGTCATACCAAGGAAGCAACAAAACAATATTTAAATAACAAAAGCATAAATGTTCATCAACACAAAATCAATTATTACCAGGATTGCTCTTATTGGCATTGCTATTTCCTTCCTGGAAAGACATGTTGGCTCATGAATCCCAAACCCCAGATCAAGAAAAGCGGCTACAATCATAATGTAACCATGTTGGTTTCTTCTTTTCTGCATTAAAAACAATGGGTACTGAAGAAAATTCAAATTAATTGAACCCACAATCATAAATGAGCCAGAGAGAAAGCAAAGGTGAGCAAACATCATTCAGGAAGAAGATACTTACATTTTGGTTGAAGACTGAAAAAATACATCGGGCCTTGAGGTGTCTTGATGAAACTAATTTACATTGCAAAATAAAGAACCCGTGTATATAAATGCATAGCAGTGTGTACGTATATTTGTTGGAATAATGGAAAGAAACAAAACAAAATTCAAGATTCAGGAAAGATTTCAATGGGTGGGATCAGAATTCAGAACAATCCAAATATGGGTTCTTTCGTTAATTCTATAATTTTTTTCTGGACAAATAAACGTGAGTGCCACCAAGGAGAGGGAGTCGGTGGATAATCTGATTATGTGGAAAGGTGGAAAGAAGCATTCTGATTGTGGGTAAATGTGCGTGTCCCTTTCTCCTTATCTATGCTAATGTACAAAGGTAATATTATTATTTTTTTTTATTTTTTTATTTTTTTTATTTATGGGAAACTGTACAAAGGTAATATTAGAGGTATTGATATTTGGCTACGCTTTTTTATTTCTTATATAACTTTTTTTATCAAAATTAATTTTTTTAATTTATAATTTTTAGACATGTTAATCTAAAAAAATCAAAAAATTCACATCTATTTTAGTAAAAAAATGAACAAACTAATTTTTTTTATTTTTTCTAGTTTTTATCCAAACGAACCTAAATTTTTTGAATTTTTTTGGTGAATGCTATTAACAACCTTAAAAGTTATGTAGTTCCTAAAAAATAAATTTTGGTGAAAAAATCATATAAGATAAAAAAAAGTTAAAAAAAAAAAAAAGCTAGAAGCTATTTTGTAGTCAAATGGAATTGGGTTTAAAATTAATGAAGTTTAGCTTTTGGCAAGACTCTTTTAGGTGCTATTTGATATATATGTTTTGAACTTATTTTTATTTTGTGTTTTTAAAAATAAAAAAAACGGTTTAAAATGTATATGCCCATTTGTGTTTTTAAAATCTATTTTAGAAAATAAAAAATAAAATTACATGTGAAATATAAAATGAAAAAATTCATTTTAAGCGTTTTTAACCTAAAATAAGAAAAATCTCAAAACATAAAAAATAAAAAAATGTCAAATCAAATACGTTTTTTTCCCTTATTTTGAGATTTTCAAATACATAAAATAGAAAATAAAAAATAAAAAAATAAAAAAAATGTAAACCAAATGTCACCTTAGTTTCTTAAAATATCTTTTAACTTCTCATCAAATTTAAATTTTAAATAAAACAACTTTTCAAAATTATTTTTAATTAAGTCGTTTTACAAATTTCAATATTTTGACTTTCACATCATTTTTATTTTTACATTCCTAATTAAATTACATAAATAAAATAATAACCACATATTGTGTGTGCATCCTTTTGTTACCATTAGAGAAAATACATTTTCATAGAAAAATGATATATGATTTAAAAAGACAAATTACCATTAAGAGAGTTACCATGTTAAAAGAGAGTTAAAAAGGCGTATTATAATCTTATTAAAGTTTATTCAAATTAACGTAATTTATATATTTTAAATTAGATGACATTTTCGGTATGTTTGAAGTGATAAAAAATGAGATAAAGTAAAATAAGTTACGAGTTCATAATTCGTACAGTAAAATAAAAAGTAAATAACTTTTAGAGATTTTTAGAATTTTTTAAAGATTTTCAAAATTTTACGACCAATCAAACGGAGCCTTTAATGGTTGTTTACTAAATTATCAAGTCATTTTTTCATTTATTTAGTAGTTGTATGTATCTTTAAATTAAACGAACAGTTGTGGTCATTTTGCAAATTCTTTGTCAAATACAATCCAACATACCAAGCCGATCTTCATTTCTTTCTAATCGATGAGTAACAAATTTAATTTTTAGTATATAAATTTAAGATTTTAAATTATTATTATTATAACACTTAAGTTTTTTTATTTTACCATAGCTTGTTACACCATTTGGAGTGCCAACAAACAAAAAAAAAAAACAGCAAAATAAATCTCTAACAACTTCTATAAATCACTAAAACTCTCGATTACACATTTACACTTTCCTACCTTTACTAATTTCAAAAAAATTTAATATTTCGCTAAAAAAATGAAAAATTCGAAAAGAGGTTAATCGAGTTTCAAAATTTTTTTTAACAATCATATTTTTCAAGTCAAAAACTCTCAAATAAGTACTATTGTCACTATTTTACACGAATTTTTTTTAATCCGTTCAAACAGATTTGGAAAACCGTTAGTTTTGGCGTTGTGCGAGACTTTTTTAATCCATTAAAACGAATTTAGAAAACCGTTTTAACATTTTACCATTGTTGAGAGAAAGAGTAGAACTATTGTGTAGAACATTAATTGGTGATTGTTTGAATCCGTTAGAACGGATTTGAAAAAACTGTTCTAACAGTTTTAGCACTGTTCATTTATAAGAAATACAGTTTGGTAAAAAAACATCAAACACTAAAATTACCCTAAAATCACATTTTATCTTAATTTATCTTTTTTTATCACTCCAAACGCACACTAGTCTTTTTGTATTTTATTTTCTATATTTTGGCTTCGGTGAATTGCATGTCTCTTATGAGTAAGTAGGATGTATATTTTTATGATGTGATTACACATTTAGCGGCTCGTGATCGGATCACGAAATTTGGGTGTGCGAGTATCTGTGAGATATAATGTTGCATGTATACACTTTTTGATTAATTTGTAGCATGAATAAATTAGATTAAAAAATAGCAAAATATTGGGAGGACTAGGAAAATAAAAGTCTATCTCTATTTCTTATTTTGACTTTGATAATATTAGAAATGATGTGCCACAAATTAATTGGTTCAAAGTAAATTTATATACTTATTCAATGTATTCTAGCATATTATATTATATGGATATTATAGTTAAATTATTTAATATATCTTGTAATATAGTCGATTTTAATAATTTTTATTTCAAAAAAATTTCTTAACAGTTATTGGTATAATTAATAATTAATATTTTGTAGGCATCAAATGTATTTAAGAAAGAATCTAATTTTTTTTATCTAATCTAAAAGAATATATTATATTTTTTATTTGTTTGTGTTAGTACAAATCTTAAATATTTATTTAATTACTTATCTTTTTTTCTTAATATATAATGCTATATTATATAGAGTTTTAGATGATTATTTTATATAAAAATATAACATACGTAAAAAGGAGTCTAACAAAAATAACAGATGGAGCTCCAAAAGGTTAACAAATACTATTCGCTAGATACATTCAAACTCAAACTCTATTTATATATGTTAAATGTAATTGACTAGTTTTTTTTTTATTAACTATAACTATCTTAGATTTAATTAATTATTTTTTATCAAGTGATTTGATGCATCTCAAACTCTTAGATGTTATACATTCAAATTTAAACTTTTAAATTTCATGTTATCAATATATTTAGATAAGTTTTCCTATGATATTAAATTAATTAATTTTTTATATCATGTGAATAATCATGTTTAGATAAATTTGTATAAGAGATTAAATTGTTTTCTTTTTTATTACATGATAAACTAGATTTAAACAAATTTACATAGACATTTACTTAAATTTTATGGTTAAAAACAACATAATAAAAAAAAAATCATATATTGGTAGTGTGTGACTCTTTTAAGAGTTTCATATCGGTTTTCTCACAAATGGAGGGAAGTCTTGTGAGATTATAAATAAATACTCTTTTTTGTTTGGTAAAGATACACCAGTCAAAACTTTAGGTATTGAACTCTTTTGT
The DNA here is from genome assembly GCA_019916065.1 of Vitellaria paradoxa. Classification (NCBI taxonomy): domain Eukaryota; kingdom Viridiplantae; phylum Streptophyta; class Magnoliopsida; order Ericales; family Sapotaceae; genus Vitellaria; species Vitellaria paradoxa. Next base: position 28,045,432 of record CM034243.1, read on the forward strand.
GAGGTGAAAGTTAAACTTTGCTCGAGGAATTGTTTTGTGGGTGTCCGAGGATATTGGGTATAAGAGAAAACTCTGTGTGATTATAACAAATTTTCATATAGTGGATTTTCTTCTCTGAATGTATGTGATTTTTCTTCAATTTGAGAGTTCTTTACGTAAATCTTGTGTTCTTTCATTGTGTGCGATTTTCTTGTGTTCATTTGTGAGTTTACCATAATTTATCAGAATATTACCAAAAGGTGACCAAGGGTTTCTATATCAATATATATATACCCTACAAATACAAAATTATAGGACTTCTCAAAATTGTAGGGCTTAAAATGTTTGTTTTAATGGCTAATTAGTAAGATTGGCCCTAATTCCTCTCCCTTGTAAAATATAATTATAAATTCAATGTCACTATATTTCAATCTAATTCATTAATTTTTTTTAAGGGTGAGGATATTTACATTCCTCCATTAATTTCTTACATTCCATAATAAATTTAATGAAAAGAGTAATGTGGAGTGTGAAAAATTAATAAAGGAAACATTTATCATTTTTTTTAAAGAGGTGTAATACGACAAGCATCAAATACTGAGACTTCCAACACTATGTAATTATTATATATTTTTTCTCCTTAAATTTAAGCACATATTTTCTTTAAGAACATTAATTTTCCCCTTTTTACTTTTACTATTATTATTTAAATAAAATGGGCTAACATCAAAGTTGATGTTTATTTGATAATAACTCAATCTAAATTATTATATTAAAATTTAATAGTCTAAATATATTTATAAATTTTTAATTTAAAAATACAAAAATATGTTTGAACTGTTAATTTAAAATTTTAACTATCTAAATTGACTTTTTGCTAGAATGATATCAAATCCAATATCAATCCCGAGTTGTTATTATTTTTATTGGTTCCAACTATCTTTATTTTCGTGGAATGCGTGGCATGCATATTAAGGTACGGGGAAAAAGATAAGCAGGTGGGTCAAGAACTGGCCAGTGGGCATAATTCATCACCTTTTGGGCCAAGCTTTCTCCTCCCCTCCTTTCTCAGTGCGCATTCCACAAAAGTTAATGCCCTGTCATAAAGGAAAGTTCATGAGATTGCCTTTGTAATCCTTTTCATAGTAGGAGGTGCTGTGCGGATTTACCTCATATTTTTAAATAAACATTGTAAAATGTTTAATTTTTTTTTTTTTTTTTTACACCTTAAAGCTTTCTTATCCAACTCCACTCTAAATTATTTTTATTGTATTATTCATTTTCTAAATTATTACATCTCTTTTTATTATTTTTATTTTTGAAAAGTTAAATATAGTAAGAGAGAAAAATGTTTTTTTTTTTACTAATAATTTTTTTTTGGGAGATGAACAATACTCACGTAAATATAGATTGTGAATCATTGTACATGGTTCCTATTTTAACAAAATTCTAGATTTTTTTTGGCGCAAATAATACTATTACTGAAAAATATTTTCAATCTAATACTCTCTCCAAACTAATTTCTATTTTAATACTTAAAAAATCATTATAGAGATACGTACGTATCCTATATTAATGTTCACAGGTATATATAATTAGAGATATTGTCATATTATCTACCGTACGGGAGAGACTTTTAATAAATTTAATGTAATAGACATAATTAATTATCTTGCCTTAATTTAATCAATTTACTTCATAAATTCTTACATGAAACATAAATTTCAAATTTTTGATAAATAACAATTTATTAAAAAAATTTAACATATAATCCTATGTCATATTATTTGTTTAATGTTTTAAATTACATTTGTTGAAATAAAGAGAAGCTAAATAAAATAGAGAGGAAAATATGTATTCTGTGTACAAAATTCAATGTACAAAAGAGCCATATATATAGGTTTATAATGTAATGGGTAATGATCTACCTACCACATATATGTAATCTTACTTACTAAAATAAGAATGCAGAATATAATATTTACTAAACTGAGTACAGAATATCCTAATAATATATAAAATATATTCTAACATCAGCCCTCAAACTTAAAGTGGTAAGGCAGAGACTTGCTTGAGTTTGGAAATAAAAGATTAAAAACTCCCTAGTAGTAAAGTTTTAGTAAAAATATTGGTCAACTGCATATGAGACTCAATCGGAACAAGTTGAAGAATACACTTCCGTAAGTGATGGCAAATAAAATAGCAATCAATCTCAATGTGCTTATTACGTTCATGATAGACATCATCATGAGAAATAGTAATAACACTGCAACTATCACAATGAATAGTAGTGCTGGAAGGCTAAGAAACACCAATATCTTGAAAGAGCCACCGTATCCATAAAAGCTCAGAAGTTGTAATGGTAAGAGCACGATAATCAGCCGTAGGGTTGGAGCAAGCAACGACCGTCTATTTCTTGCCATGCCAAGAAACAAGAGAATCACCAAGCAAGAAAAGTATCCCAGAGGTAGAGCGATGATCAATAGTATCACCAGCCCAATCTGCAACTGAATAGGCCTGTAAAGTCAGTGTAGTATGAACAAAGAAATAATGGCCATAAAACAGAGTATCCTTCATATAGCAAAGGATCCGAAGAACTATAGCATAGTGGACAGACCGTGGAGTTGTCATAAACTAACTAACTAGATGAATAGCATAGGGAAGATCGAGATAAGTCATAGTCAGATAAATCGAACCCCCAACAAGTTGATGATATCGGGTAGGATCAGTAAGAGGCTCACCATCATTATGTCTAAGTTTAAGGTTGTGCTCTAAAAAAGTAGAGATAGACTTACTATCATAAATACCTGCTCGAGCGAGGAGATCAAAAGCATCCTTGGCTTGAGATAAATAATAGCCATCAAAGTTAGAAGAAACCTCAAGACCAAGGAAGTAGCTGAGACAACCGAGATCCTTCATTTCAAACTGATGTCGTAAATATTGCCGAAGCTCAAAAATTTCAAAAGAATCATCACTAGTGATAATCATATCGTTAACATATAGTAATAAGATGGTAATACAAGTAGTCGTACGACGAATAAAGAGAGCAGAGTCATACGGACTTGAGGTAAAACCCAACTGTGCAATGGTAGAGTTAAATTTGGAAAACCAAAGGCATGGAGCTTGTTTAAGTTCATATGGAACTCGACGAAGATGATAAACTTTATGTGGAGGAGAGTCATAGTTAGAAGAAGGTTACATAAAAGCTTCCTCAGTTAAGTCACTATTAAGAAAAGTATTCTTAACATCCATTTGTAATAAGGGTCAATGTCAAACAAATGCCACAACAAGAAGAGAGTGAACTGAGGTGATGTAAGTAATTGGAGCAAATGTCTCTTTATAGTCAATGCGATACTCCTGAGTAAACCAACGAGCAATCAGACGAGCTTTGCATCGCTCAATAGAACCATCAAATTTGTTCTTAATCTTGTATATCAACTTACACCCAACTGCTTTCTTGCCAAGAGGCAAGGCCATTAAGTCCCAAGTATAGGCATTGGTAAGAGCTTGAAGTTCTTTAGCCACTGCTTACTACCAGAGAGGGTTAGAGGAAGTCTCATAAAAGGAATGAGGCTCTTGCAAAGAAGCAAAGGTAGCAAAACAATGAAAATCACGAAGATAAAAAGGAAGTTCTCTTAACCGAGTGGAACGTTGTGACAAAGAAAAAACAGTGTTGGTGGGACCAACAGAAGGGTCAGAGTTGTGGGACAACGTAGGTGAAGCATTAAAAGAACTCCCATGATCTGTAAAAGAATTAGTAATATCGGGTAATAGATAAAAAAAAAAAACATTAGTGAACAAAGGAGTGTGATATCTTAGAGAAGTTGAAAGAAATGAGCTCATACTACTAAAAGGTTTTGTTCCCAAAAAATGACATAGCAAGAAATCCTAAGGTAATTACTGATAGGATCATAACAGCGATAGCCTTTGTGTTTAATGCCATAATCGAGAAAACAACACAACTAAGACTAAGGTTGCAATTTAGTATACTCATTTGGTTGAAGAAGAATAAAACAGACACAACCAAATACCCAAAGATTGTGATAATTAGGAATATGATTGTTCAAACGCTCAAATGGAGACTTTGATTAGTAACATGAGAAAAGAGTACAATTGATTTTATAAACAGCAGTAAGGGTAGTTTCTTTCCAAAAAGGTTCAGTTACAGATGCAGAATGAAAGAGTGCTCGCACAATATCAAGAAGATGTCTGTGTTTGCGTTCAACACTTCCATTTTGTTAAGAACTGCCAAATAAGATCAATGGGGAGCCATTTTGTTTTAAAGTGTTAAGAAAAAAAGTTTATTAGTATTCTATAGCATTATCAGAACAAAACATCTTGAAGCTTCTTGAAAATTAATTTTGAATCATTTTTTGAAATTCATAATAAATTTTAGGAAGTTTAGAATGGTTTTTTAACAAATAAATCTAAGCATAACAGGAAAAATCATCAATAAACACAACAAAATAATGACAACCACCCATGGTAGGGGTGGGATAAGTTCCCCATACATCTGAATGGACCAAATCAAAAAGAGTAGAAGAAAACAAAATTGCATTATTAAATGATAAAGGTGACTATTTCATAAGTTAACATGAAATACAATCAAAAGACTTCTGTTTAACATACCCTAATCTACCGTTAGAAATAAGAAGACGAACATGAGAAAGAGAAGGATGACCCAACCAAAGATGTAGGTGCAGATGTAGTAACAGCAGCAAAAACTTAGGCAAAAGCATGAAAAAATGTGAGTTCAAACAGACGCCCCACTTTACGCGTGGTCCCAATTTTCTATCCCATCTGCGGATCCTGTATAATAACACCATGATTGGAAAAAAATCAATTCAAAGCCAAATTCACAAAGTTATTCAGCAAATAAGAGATTAAGTGATAAATTTAGAATAAGATAAGTGTCAAAGATAAAAAAAAAAAAAAAGTAGGGGTAGACACAGTACCAGAATGACTAACTCGTAAGTGAGACCCATTGGCAGTATGAATAGAAGGTGAGTCGGGTAAAAGAGTCTTAGAAATAAGAGCAGTGGCATCAGGAGTCATATGGTTGCAACGAGCAGAGTCTAAATACCAAGGAGAATTACCTGAGGTGGTGGATGAAGTAGAGGAAAGATTAACTTTAGACAGAGTTTTGGTACAAAGTGCTTCTATATCAGCAATAGTAGTAAGTGGGCTAAGTGAGCACACAGAAGGACCATCTGATGATTCTGGGAGCATAACAGCAGCTGCATAGTGCATCTGTCCTCGACGCTAATGACCATATTGACGTTTTCGACACTCAGACTCTTTATGACCCCATTTTTTGCAATAGTTACAATAACCACTAAATGTATGTGTAGACTAAACAAGTGATGGAACAAACGGTAGAGCCGAATGAGTAGCCAAAACAGTCTCAGAACTCTAAAGTGACATGGTGGAAAATTGAGTTTCCTCAAAAAGCAGCTCACTTAACACAACTTCTAAAGTAGGTAATGGGGAGCGATGCAATAAAGAGGCCCAAGCACCCTCAAATTCTAGTCGAACAACAAAAAGAAACTTAACCAATCACATACTATCCCAATAAGCATAATACTTCTCAACATCAGTAGTGGTCTCAAATTCTGGTTCAAATAGGGATTACTAGTCTCAAAAATAAGTAAGTTGAGAATAAAAATCAATTACCGACTTCCCAAAGTCTGACGAAGATGATTCAGTTGCACTGAAAGTTGATACCGCTGAGAGAGATCAATGGAATAATAGCATTTAACCAGGATACCCCAAACAACTTTGGCATTGGTGGAGTAGCCAAAGGTCATACTGATGGATGGAGCACAAGTATTATGAAAACAAGAGAGAATTCGATAATGCATGCTTTTCTAAACATTGTATTTTTCTTTGTTAGTAACTACAGGGGCTTTCTTTGAGCCACATCTTCATAGCATTCGCCCAAGCCAGATAATTTCCACCATTCAAAACCACAGAAATAGGTTGCGTGACTTCCTTTGTTAAAGAAGTAGAAGCCAACATAATTGAAGACAATCAAAGAAAACTCATTTTTCTTTTGTTGTCATAGGAATGAAGATATTGTCCTTGTACAGCCAAAACAAAAGCTGTCTGTTACAAAATAGAGGAACTCGATCCGAGGCAATCGGAGACGACACAATGCCAGGAACTAGATAGAGGCGCAACGTCGAAAATTGGATAGAGGCACAACGTCGAAAAAAAAATTTTAATACACGTGACTTAGCTATACCATGTTGAAATAAAGAGAAGCAGAACAAAATTGGAGAAGAAAATTGTCACGCCCGAAATTTTCATAACCCGAATGCCCAAGGGTGACTTGTGATTATTTGTTGAGTATAAAAATAAGATGATAACAACACATTGTCACACCCTAAATTTTTCTCCAAACTGGGGTTGACTCGCAATAAAAATTTAAGGCATTCAAAATCCCTAGTTTATCCCAACTAATATTTATAAGTCATTAGACTGAATCATTTGGTAGGATTCAACTGCAGAGTACAAAATAAAGATAGAGAGTAGTATTATAGAGCCATCTAAGCGTCCCAACCACGCGATTAACATTATATACCAAATAAAAGCAAACTAGGTCTAAACTTAATGATTACCATTATTCAACAATTATTATTATAGACCACAATAATAAATAAAATCTTCCAGCACTGCGCAAGAAAAAAAATAGATAGCTCTTCTAGTGGAATATTGAAGAGAAATTAATCTCTTTCTAGTTCATCTTTAGTATCCTTGTACTTAATATCCTAAAAAAAATATTCCCACAAAGGGGTGAGCTACTAAAGCCCAATAATCAGAATCTCCTAGGTGTCTATAGCAGCGGTCATAACACTAAACTGTATTAGGTGACCCAATACAGTGAATGTGATTAAGTGGCATACTATTCATGCAACAAATAATTCAATAGATCCCAACTGAATAATGTAAATTATACTTATAACAGTTCGATGAGACCGTCACCGTAACTACTATTTTACTTACACATCAAATAGTTTAATATTGCTGTTTGTACCACAATGAAATCAGTGTCGTAGTGGTAGGGATCTCAGATTCAGATCTTTAAGGTCTCGGATCAAACCCCTATAGCGATACAGGTTTTATATATTATTTTTCTACATTTTTTTATAAAATATTCATTAAAAGGAATTTAATATAATTAAATAATTCCAACATATCATTCATACACAAGTAAGAGAAATTGCTAGTCATAGTAAAATTTGATAAAGGGGTTTAATCTAAATCCTCTTATGGTAATCATACTCCTATCATCCTCTACCCCCAGCTTTGGAAACCAGTGATTTTACGGGCTTAGCATCCAACGCACTCCGACGGTGTCACCCACCAAAAACTTAGCTGTAGCAACTAAGTCTCTGACTGGCTAGGTCAGAAGGGAGCATCTCCTAAACAAAATGCATATGTTCCCATTTCCACCTAAAAGGCCATTTCTACCCACCCATCACCCATTGCCAATGATAACTTTAGCGCTGAGTGCCTTAATTTCTTCTCACCCTTTTACATTTCCAATGGTACCTTGTATGGATTTATTCAATTACATGCAGTATATTCAAAGTATTTTATTTCAATTCATAATTCAATAATAATTCTCAATAAATCAAAGATTTAACATAGTCACCGATATTATTATCACAAAGGTAGGTACTACATGTAAATTAACAAGTAGCAAGTAGTTAGAAATAATTTAGAATTCGAATTAGTATTTTAATTTATTCTTTTGACAAGTTTATCGTACTATTTTTGATAAGAATAAAATTATTTCTAATGGTATATTAATTAAGCCGAGGTTGACAATTTAGTGGGAGGGCGACCTTAACACAATTTGAAGTCATGAGTTCGAACCTCATTGGCTTCAACCTTGATTTTTGCCTCTTTTTTCTCTTTATTTTATTGTTTTATGGAATATGAAGATAATAAATAGCTCTTCGGCTTATATTTAATTTTATAAAAATTTATAAGTTTTATTTTATTCTAACTAGATAGTAGAGTACATCAGTTGAACAATTAAGCCAATGTGAGATTACAAAACTAATACATTCTAAACTTTTGATTTGGTAGGAGAATAACATTATTCAAAATAATTTGAGTAAATTCCAATCATCATCTTATTTATAACCAAACCCTGATTATAGGTTTTCAGCTTCAAGATATCTACAAATGTTCATAGAATTATTCTAATTTAAAATAATTTCATATCAATTGGAAGATAACTAAGTAGTATCAACTTAACAGTCCACTTCAGTATTTCATCAATCAGTATAAATGCTTTACTAGATTAGGCCTTGTGAACAAAATTATACATGAATAAAAATCATTAACAAATCTATAACTAACAGAGGGTAATTGGACATTTAAATCAATCTATAGACATAAAATTCTTATATAAAAAAAATGAACAAACATCTATTAAAGGCTAAGCAGAGATAGCAGCTTGAAAGAAAATTCATATAAAATAGAGCAAAACTCCAATATCTATAAACTTTATATTTATAGAAACTAGACTTCAAGACCTAACAATTTCATGTTTTATACTTTTTAAAATTCTAAAGTCTAAAGGTTCAAAAATAGGCTTGAATTCAGTTTGTTCAAAAAATACAGTTTTACATGTGTTCAGTGTTTTGGGCATAACTTTTGCCTCATAAATTGGATTGATGCAAATCTTTTTGGGTTGGAAAGAAAACTTAAAGGGCTACAACTTTTATGTTTTAGCTAAAGCCTAATTCCACCATTTTAGGGGTCAAAATCACGTTAAAAGTTAAAAACAGTGAGCTGTCAGCTCGTTGTGTTGAACCGAACAGCACTCTATTCGAACAACAGTATACATTTTTCGCATTTTAATGTCCAGCTCTACTCTAGTTTCAAGTTTGATGCTCTGTTTTGTTTTCCAACCAATTCTATTTACTATTTGGTATTCTTGAGTTCATATATCATCATTATAAGTACATATGAACACTAACCAACCAAGAATGCAAACTCAAACATGTAAATAAAAATTCAATATTACAAGTTATGAAAATAATTAACTAAAAATTTTATCACCATCAAGTTTCATACTTCAAACCCAGAAAACGCTTCAACTTCAAATTAATCCTACACATGTTCATTCTAGTTCAAGTTGAAGGCATCAAACACATTCTAGGAGGTTCGTCATCCTATCTCAATGAAGATATTAGTGACCAAGTCTAAGAAGGAAGACGAGTTGAGCTTTGAACACCAACCAAACTAGAAAGCTCTAACCTTTTCTTCTTCTTCTAAGCACCACCAAATCTCCAACCAACACTTGACAAATTTTTTTTTTTAAAGCACACAAACCTCACAACTCTTTGAAAACCTTAGAATTTTTTTTTTTTTTTTCACAAAGAGGAAGCATTTTATAAGAAACTATTGGGTTGTAGGGGAAGTGTCGATGGAGAAGACAACCTCCACTTCCCATGCTTCAAAGATTTTAATGTAGAGTCTTAAATGTACAATAGGTGGTATGATCTGGGAATCTTGCTTTTTTTTTTACTAATTAACCAAATAATTCGAGAGATACTTCAAAATCTTTAATGTAGGGTCTTAAATGTACAATAGGTGGCATGATCTGGGAATTTTGCTTTTTTTTAACTAATTAACCAAATAATTTGAGAGAAGTATGGGATGATGGATGAAAGAAGATAAGGTTTGCAGGGAAATGATTGAGAGTTACAATTCATGAGTCAACTCAATGAATGATAAAGTGAGTTGAGGTGAGGCAAATGATGGGTTGACCTATGGGTTAATGGGCTTAGGTTGAACCACATAAGTAATGGGGTTAGGAATTTTTTGGATACAAGTTTAGAAATTTTACATTAAATTCCCACATGGTGAAATTAAATCCAAAAATCTTTCCAAGTAATTTTATCATTCCAAAAATTTTCAAATCCTCAATTTTTTAGATTTTTATTATAATAAATTTCACCACCACACTTAAGCAAATTAATTAAGAAAAAAATATTCAGGTTATTACAAAAATATGTATTCTGCGTATATAATTCAATGTACAAAGGAAACCTTTATATAGGTTTACAATGTAATGGGTAATAATCTACCTACCATGTATATGAAATCTTACTTAGTAAAATAAGAATGCAAAATATACTATTTACTAAGCTAAGCACAAAATATCCTAATAGTATATAGAATATATTCTAACAACATTTATTATTATTATTATTATTATTATTATTATTATTCATATTAATAACTTAAATTATTTAAAATATTGTTAAAATAAAAAATGAATTAATATAATTAAATACCGTGGCCACAAGATTTGCACTTGCCTATTTATTAGTTGGTTATAAATGCTAATGTAACATTATCATTATCTCATATATAAGTTGACAAAAAATGATTTTTCTTTTTTTTGGTAATTAGGAATTTTCATTGGTTTATTGCAACCATCAACGAGCCGCATAGTCAATAGGTAAACTGAAAAGATATATATTACCCTTAACGCGCATCCCGCTTGAGTTAGATGTTGAATTTATTAAGCAAATCATATCGAAAAAAAATCCTTAAGCCTTGAAAAAGCCTGTTCAACAATAGATTTAGGGTGGGTTCGGGAAGAATCTTAACTTCTCAGTTTCTAACTAGTCAACTTTTTGACTTTTTTTTTTTAATGATCAAATTTACCTTCTTATATTTTTAACTTCTTTTAAACTATGAAGGGCAAAAGTGTCAAATTAACAAAAAACTTAAAAAGTATCTACAAAAAAAAAAAGGCTGAGTTTTTACAAAGTACTAGCTAGTAGTAGCTAATAGTAACTTGTTTTTTTTTTTTTTTTCCCAAACTCAATCTTAAATTTTTTGTTTTTAATTATTAAAATTATCTTTTGACATTTTAAACTCTAAGATTTTCTAACTAGTTAGCTTTTTTACTTTTTTTTTTAAATGATCAAATTTACCTTCTTATATTTTTTACTTCTTTTAAACTATGAAGGGCAAAAGTTTCAAATTAACAAAAAACTAAAAAAGTATCTACAAAAAAAAAAAAATCTTTTTTTCCCTTCCCAAATACAAAAAAAAAAAAGCTGAGTTTTTAGCAAGTAGTAACTAGTAGTAGTTAGTAGTAACTTGTTTTTTCTTCCTAATCTCAATCTTAAATTTTTTGTTTTTAATTATTAAAATTACCTTTTGACCTTTTAAACTCTTAAACCATGGAAAACAAATATATCAAATGAATAGAAAGCTAAAGAGTTAGTTATTAGAAAATTAATTTTTTCCTTTTTCCAAAAAAAAAAATTAGCTATAGACATGTACTTACTTCAAGACCCTGGCCTTCTTGTTTCTTAATATAAAATGATATTTCAAATCAATGTGTTTACTCCATCGTTGATATTTACAATCCTTAGCATATGCTATGGCCGGAGACACTTCTTGTTTTGGTATCCTAAGTTAATATGCTTAATAATTCTACGATGTTTTGGATCTTTTGTTAAAGTAGAGATGTCGTGACAATAAAGTATAGTTTGGGAGAAAAAAATTTGCGCTTTTTAATTTGGGAGTCGAGAACTAGAAAAGAAAAAAAAAAGTTAATTTTCTTTTCATTTGTTTTACATATTTGTCCCTTTTTATTTGAGGAAAAGTATTAATACAAAGAAATTTTGATTATTTCACAAAAAAAAAATAAAAAAAAAGACCAAAAAAAAAAAACTTTCAGCTTCCAAATGGAGCGTCATTAACTCTAGTGGCTTGGTGACAATTTTAAAAATTAAAATTATATTTTTAATATTTAAATTTTTATAAAAATTCATCTAATTATTACGATTAAAATATTTTTTAAAAATAAAATATGACATAAACTTTTAAAATTATATTTTTAATTTCAATTTCAACATCCCACATCCTTGGCTGCAACTCCTATGAGCTGATAAAATCTTTGCAGCTATAGTACCTCTTGATCAAGCCACATACTCTACCTAGATGATAAACAAAGGTGGTGTTTGGTTTGCAAAAAAACTAATAAAAATTATTGAAAATTTTTTAAAATCTCTAAAACTCTCTAATAAATTTTGATCATCTTTTACTTTGTAAAATTTCTATAAATTTTTACAAATTTTTACTAACTCCAACACTTTTTTTTACAAACCCCGATAACTTTTCACAAATTATAATAACTTTTTAATAAACTTCAACAAATCTGACATAAATCCGTGAGAACTAACAAAAAAAATCGTTTGCACGATTTCTCTATCCAACTTTTCATGCAAAAGTCAAAAAGTTTAACGACTTTCAAGGAAATTTTGACATAAATCCGTGGGAACGGACCCAAAAAATCATTCCTACAGTTTCTCTCTCAAACTTTTTACTGTAAAGTCTAAAAGTTACATTATTCATCTTCAAAAAATATGATTTGGGTTAGAAACACTAAACGTTAAAAGTTATTTTGAGCCACATTTTTTCTTATTTTTTATCACACCAAACGCTACAAAAGTAGGGTTGTTTCTTACTAGACTAAGAAGGCATATCCTTGGTTAGGACATTTATTGTAGAGGCGTTTGGAGCTCTAAATTTTAGTAAAAAAAATGTTATTTGGGTAAATTTTTAGTGTTTGGAACTTAGCCACCAAATCACATTTTTTTGGAAGATAAATAGTTTCGTTCAAATGAATTTTCGTCTGTTCAAACAGATTTCAATAGAAACTTTTTTTACTTTTCTGTTAAAACTTTTCAAAAATTGTAAAAATTTTATTAGAATTTGTAGAAAAATTATTGAAATTTATAAAAACTTGAGATTAATAGACATTTATTGATATTTGTAGATATATATAAATTTATAGAGATTTATGTAAATTCATGCAGTTCACGGTGAGAAAATTTTGATAGAGAATTATAAAATTTTTTGGAACTTTTTTGGAGTTTTTCGGCACTCCAAACAGGCCTGTCTCTTGATGTGTTTTAAAAAAAAAAAAAAGAAAATTAAGTTATCTATTTTTGTTTTAGACAATTGAGTTATCTATTTAATTAAATTATTGTTCATATAAAATTCTAATTTATAATACATAAAATAAAAATATTATACTTATTTCATGTTTTTGTTAAGTAATTGCAATTTTTTAAACTATTTTTTTTTGGTAATTAATTTTTTTTTAAACTATATATGTGTATGCTTGGTTTGGGAACATTAGCTTCAGCTAATTTTTTTGTTATATGATTTTTCACTAAAATTTAATTTTTTGATAGTTTTTTAGCAAGTGTAAAAATGAACTGAGCTACTCGCGAGCTACTCGAACTTGGCTCGAAAAAAACTCGGCTCGAGCTTGATTCGTGAATTAAACGAGCTTGAACTAAGCTTAGTTTTTGGCTCGTTTCATATTCGAACTCAAGCTTTCGAGCCTAGTCTAGAGAAGTTAGGCTCGAAAGCTCGCGAGTAGGTTCGGTTAGAATAATATATATATTTTTAATAATATTTTTATTACATTTTTTTAAATATATTATATTTTATATCGACGACATCGTTTTAATTTAATCGAACTATTCGCGAGCCGAATCGAGTCTAAATTCTTCTTTATCGAGCCGAGCTCAAGCCTATATAAAAGCTCGAATCGAGCTCGAGCTCGAGTTCGGCTCAAGCTTGAACTCAGTATAAAAAGCTCGAGCATGTTAAAGCTCGGTTTGACTTGGCTCGACTCGATTCCACTCTTATTTTTTAGGCATATTACTGTATCTATTAAAAATTACCATAAATGATTAAAAATAGAAAAATTCATATACAATAAAAAAATTAGCTTTTCTCATTTACGTGAAATTTTTTATTTGAAATAACCTTTTTTATATTTTTTTATGGATGTGAATAATGTTGCCTAGAAAATATCAAATAAAAAAAATAAATTTTAATAAAAAAATCATATAAAACAAAAAAAAATTAAAATGAAAAAAAGCTAGAGTTAATGATTTCCAAACCAATCCCTAATATGATCATTGTAAGTAGTCAATTTCTCTTTTTTTTTTTAAATCTTTAATTTTAATTTTATTTTGTACCCAAATATTTTACTGAAAAAATCATATATAATATTGAAAATGTCGTTCAAGTACATTATATATTTAGGATGTATTTAGAGTGAGAAAAAGTGAAATAAAATGAGATTAATTATGGGTTCGTAATTCGCGTAATAAGATAAAAAAGTAAATAATTTTTAAAAATTTTCACTATTTTTCATCATTTTTTAGATTTTTTTGTCACTCCAAACAGCGTCTCTTACATATTATCATTAAACTAATTTTTCTATAAAATTAAATTACCAATTCACATAAAACTCTAAATACAACCCATTGTCGAATCTTATTCAAACGATTTTTCATATAAACCAAAACTATCTATTTATATAAAACATTAAGTCCTATCTGTAGAAATTATATATAATTTAATTAATTTAGTAAAAAAATCATTTTTTATTTTTATTTCATTCGTACATGTTATAAAAAAATCTTGAATTATAATTTGTCTGTATTTAATTTTTTATTTATTCATAATTTCGTAGAATGTAAAAACGTGATTTTATTTTATTTTATTAACAATTTTGAGTTTTTAGTGCAAAAGTGTGACAATTTTTAATTATCTAGTCAAACCGTACGTTATATTCCTTAAAATTACATAAAAAAGAACTTTAGTCAAATAAGAAAATTAAATAAAAGTGGACTTTAGACAAAATATAACCGTAAGTTATATTTTAATATTTCTCTTTAATGCTTATTTTTAATGTTTATCTTATTAACTCATAACTAAATTTTATGTGTTACACTTAATGTAAATAAGTTTTTTTTTTTTTTTGAAAGATCTAATATAAAATAAGTTGTATCTACGTAAAGGGGGTTGTAAGGACTGCGGATTTAATCAGGTTCATATATTTGAAGATATTCACTTGTTAATTTATTAAAATAGAAATTTCAATCGATTTTTTTAAATTTTTCTTAAAAGTTCATAAATTAAAAATTTTATAATATATAATTTTTATTATAAAAATAAAATATTTATACTAAAATACATTTTTAAAAAATTTTTCATTTTCTCTTATAATTCCCTGTTTAGAGCTACTAAGTTTTTTAAAAAAATTTCAAAAGAGATCTTGGCAAAAACTTTAAAAATTTTTAATTTTTGTTAATTAAATTTTATTATATATCACTTCCACGCTAATTTTTAATTTTTTTTAACCTTTTAAAAAATGTGTAACCCTCTCTTTGGCCATGTTTGGTTGACTAAGAAACTACTAAAAATTACAAAAAAATTATAAATATTTACCTACTTTTACCCACTTTTGTTATTTTCATTTTTCATACATTTATTTTTAAATTTAAATTTGTAAATTTTTACAAAAAAAGTTACAAAAAGTTGTAAAAAATTATTTATTTTTTCTCACGTTTTTCAACATTTGTCAGTTTTTTGTATTGATTTTTGACCAAAATTATTGAAACAGCTTATTTTCACCGTTCTAACGGATTACTTTGATGAATCTTAGGCACCGTTTGAAATTCTAAAAAGTAAAATAAATCTCCAAAAAGCTCTATTTTGTTTCCCGCCATTATTAATTTAAAGTTTTCCCACCTTTACTAAAAACTCAAAATTCGCTTAAAAAAACCAACAATTCAGAAGAAGGTTAATCTAATGCGTAAATTTTTTTTAATAATCATATTCTTCTAGTCAAAAACTTTTAAACGAGTACTATTATTGCTATTTTTTACAAAATTTTTTGAATCCATGAGAATGGATTTAGAAAACCGTTCTCACGATCTTGAAAAAATAAGTGACAAAATTTGAATCTGTTAGAACGGTCTGGTAAATCCGTTCTAACGGATTATTCTGTCAAAGTTAATCCAAATCACATTTTTTTTTATTTTTTATCACTCTAAACGCCACCTTAATTGATATTCTAAATACCAAAAAATAATTGATACAATCCACTTTTCCCAACTTTTTATCATTTTTTTTTTCATCCAAGCGGCCTCTTTTATGTTTTCACATCTAATTAAAATAACATTAAATGCATGAATAAATTAAAGACCCAAACATTGTAAAAATAAATAAATGGCTGCAGTGGAAGAATTCACTGTAAGATTGCAGTGAAAAATCAAAAATTAGGATTTATTTTTTTTGATCGAATGGTTCTAATTTAATTTAATTAAAATTATTTTTAAAATAAAAATAAAAATTAAAAAAATTTAATTAAAACATAATTAACATAAAATATAAAAAATTACGTTTCATTAAAATAAAAATAAATCACAACTTTTTATTCCCTCACTGCAAGTCCTGTAATCCGTGCATCCTGTTTATTACACTTCGAAGCTGCCCACTACCATTGCACTCCCAATCCAAACCCACCACGCAGAAAAGATCGATTTTTCATACATACAGCCACAGAGATGGAATCGTCGCCATCAATGGAGTCTCTGCTTCTTCAACTCCACGACATCTCCGCCGTAAAGTTCGGCAATTTCAAGCTCAAGTCCGGCATCTCATCGCCGATCTACATCGACCTCCGCCTCATAGTTTCATACCCCGCCCTCCTCCGCCAAATCTCACAGACTCTCATCTCCTCCCTTCCCCCAACCACCTCCTACGACATCGTCTGCGGCGTTCCCTACACCGCCCTCCCCATTGCCACCTGCATAGCCACCGCCGCCGACGTCCCCATGGTTATGCGCCGCAAGGAGGTCAAGGACTACGGCACCGCCAAGGCCATCGAAGGCGCCTTCAAGGAAGGCCAGAGCTGCCTCATCATCGAGGACCTCGTGACGAGTGGCGCCTCCGTCCTCGAGACCGCCGCGCCGCTCCGGGCAGCGGGTTTGAGAGTCACCGACGTGGTGGTGATGATCGATCGGGAGCAGGGTGGGAGGGAGAACCTCGCCGAGAATGGGATTTCGCTGCACGCAATGGTGAAGCTGACGGACATGGTGAGGATTCTGAAAGAGAAGGGAAGGGTCTCGGAGGAGACTGTGGCCTTGGTGTTGAAGTTCCTCGAAGAGAATCGGAAGGTCGCGGTGCCGGCTCCGCAGCCCGCCGCGGCGGCTAGGGTTAGAATCCCGTACGGGGAAAGGGCGAAGTTGGCGAAGAATCCGACTGGGAAGAGGTTGTTTGAGGTGATGGTGAAGAAGGAGACTAATTTGTGTTTGGCTGCCGATGTTGCTACCGCGGCTGAATTGCTCGACATTGCGGACAAGGTGAGCCAACAAAAAACCCACTGTATTTTCTCTTTCAAGGAAAAAAAAAAAAATCCCCACGAATGCTACCCGGAGCCATTAGGCTGCGTTTGTGTAGCAAAAAGCAGTTTTTTTTCCCCGTTTTATATGATATTTTTATCAATATTTATTTATTTTTTTATTTATTTGTTTTTCAGTAACGGCAGCTTTTATAGGCGTGTTAATGTGGAAAAAAAATTCACATCTATTTGAAAAAAAGTTTAAAAAATAAAAAAAAAATTAATCTTTTTTTTATGTTATTTAAAACAGATAATCCTTAAACGGATTTAAATTTTTTTATTTTTATTTTTTGTATAAATGTTATTAACATGTCTAAAAATTATATTTTAAAAAAAATCAAATTTTAGTAAAAAAGTAAAATATATTAGATGGTAAGAAGTTACAAAAAAATAAAAATAATAAATTAAAAATCAGCATTTTCTTACCCAAACCAAGCTTTAGTTTTCTATGGAAGAAACCATAGAGCTACGAAAAGGGGATGCAATGTTAGCCCGCGATAACATTGATTGTGGGACATTGGATTTTAATCCAACAGTGAATGCGTCGAACCATTGAATTTAAAATCAACTGCTCAGATTGTATGTCATAGATTACTACGTCAACTTCTCTAAATCCTAGAGCTATTGCTAATGGGATTTGTGTTTCGATACACAGTTTTGAAACTTGGTACACTTTATCTATGTTATATTTCGGAGTAAATTACACTTATTTTTTTCCCCCTCAACATTCGGATAGTTGCACTTATCATCCTTCAACTTTAAAAAATTACACTTACTCAACATTTAAAAATTAAACTTAATTTTCTTATTTTAAAATGTTATCATTGACTTTTTTTTATTAAATCAATTGTTAAAATTTAATAAAATTTTTCCTATTCTACCCTCCCTCCCTCCCAATTTTTTTTTTTTGTTTAACAAAAATCTCCAAAAGTAAGTCAAAAATAGGTAAAAATAAAAAAATTAGAGATTTTTATAAAGAAAATTGATGAAGATGTGAGAGAGGAGGGGACAAAATAGTAAAATCACTAAAGTTTTGGTCACTTTAATATTTTTTTTTGTTAAGTTGTTGATTTAACATAAAGGATTAATGTCAAAATAAAAAAGGTAAGTATAATTTTTAAACATTGGGGGTAGTAAGTGTAATTTACCCTATATTTTCTTAAAAGAAAATTTGTAAAAAGAGTCAATTTTGATAATAAATCATGAAAGAATAACTAGTTAATTTAAGCTTTTTCAAAAGAAGAATAAATATTTATAACGTTGAGTTTTATGAATATTTAGAACGTTCTATTTTTTTATTAATTATTTTCTTAAAAATAAGTCACTTTTATATATTAAAATATATTAATAACATGTTTGTTGACTCTATCAGATGTCTATTTCTCACCGTGTCGCATCTTAGAACACAAGTATATAACGTTCCCCTTTTTATTATGTACCAAAACAATCCACGTTTTAACATTGGCTTAGATTGGTCGCTCCTATCGAGGTTTTCTTTAGTGTGTGAGACATGCTAAAATTCTTACTACATACTCTTTACTTACAAATGGAGGAATGTTCTGGTTGACCGTGGTTGTGTATGTAAACATGAGGGAGACTCAGTCTCACATATTTAAGCATTGGTATTTTGGTTTATTTTGGTTTATTTTGCAATACAATTTTAATTTTACTCATAAAAATTGTTCTTGCTTATTCTATTTAAAGTACAGGTATTAAATTAGTTTAGTTTAATATAATTAGTTGACGGGACTACTACTCCACTGGAAGGAATTATATTTTCATGGAGTTGAGCAGCCACTGTATGGATTGAAAAACTTGTTTTTGACCATTTTGTATGGTGAGGTTTGGGGCAGGTTTTGGCCTAGTTTGAATCAATGTTAGGGTTCAAAAAGCTTTAAAGCCAGCCCGAGAAGGAAGAATGTGTGGGATGTGGCTCCTTTTTGCATTTTTTGGATTACCTAGAAGGAAAGAAATAGATGATGCTTCCGCTGGATGGAATTGCCTTTATTTAAATTGAAGATCGTTTTTTTTTTTTGTTTTTTTGGGGTCTGCATTTTATAGTTGCCCAGATAGTCTCGTACAACTTTTGTTTTATTTTCCTGTAAAAAAAAAAAATGTATGACGTATTAAGGAAAGCACATGAAATTGAAACTTTGGAAGAGACTAGATTTTCATGCATAGAGTGTCTGGGGGTTTGTATTGATATCTTTGCGATAAGGCAATACGAAATCATGGAAATAAGTATTTATTAAACTAAAGAAAATGTCACACCTTAAAGAAAGAGATTTAATAAGTATGGCCGTTACATATGGGAAACTCTAAACAATACCGTGACGTCTAAGTTACATCATATAGACAGAAAAGGGGAAACGGATTGGGAAAGAAATTACTTGTAAGAATATATTCCAGAACCTAGAAAATTTGTTTGGGAAGGGAAGAAAGAAATGTTTCTGTCTTGCTTTCCTTGGATTACTACCCAGCATATTCACCAACCAATCATTTGAGGAATGCAACTTGATTTAAGGTGCTTGCATGCTTATGAAAAGCAGAATACTAACGATATAAAAGAACTAATTATTTTGAAATTTGAAGTATTCATTCTAAAGAGCACACATATATGAGGTGGAATTGAGATTCATCTCAATAATCCTTCTGGATTTGGATTTGTTTTAGTGTACACGTGTTTTGTGTGTGTGTGTGTGTGTGTGTGTGTGTTTGAGTAGCTGATGATGTTCTGAATATTCTTGCAGGTTGGACCAGAGATATGCTTATTGAAAACCCATGTGGATATATTGCCTGATTTCACACCAGATTTTGGCTCCAAACTTCGCTCGGTAAATAGATGGTTTATATTTCCCTATGCTGTTTTGGCATGGTTAGCTAATTAGCTGCTTTAAATGAATTAATTGGTAAAAGAGAGTTTTTACTCGTTTAACATTTTGACGAATACGCGTGGACAAGTTTGGTGCTGTAGCATATACCATGGAGATTAGGAATGATTAACTTATATCAAACTTAGGAACAAAATGTACTATATCTACCTTTGGACCCAGAGGGATTATGAAATCCATTTAATGGGAGAATAGCAGTTAACCTTTTTAATCATCAAAAAAAAAAAAAAAAAAAAAAAAAAAACAAAGTTAGGAATGGCAGTTTATTGCTTCCAATATCATTTTAGTTCTAGATCCATTTTGCCCGCATACTCTCCAATTTGTTCACATTGTTCCTGATCTCAATTGGTGTCAATTGAAGATATTATAATTTGGATTGCTCAACAAAAATGTCCTCTTTTATCTCACAAAATCTTCCTGCCCAGCTATGCAGAAAAGAGAGCATGGTTCTTCAAAATTTTGACAAAAGACCCTTCAATTGACAGCACTATGAAATGTCCGGTAAAACTATCCACCCTAGTATCTTTATCTTTTTGAGTCCCCTTTCCTTTGGTCTACATTACTTGGAACTGCGTCCTCCTTTACCCACTCCATATAATATCATGTCACTTTTTTTCGGCATGTGCTACTTTTTACCAAGGCCCTTCATAATAGCATCCATTTTTTGTTTTTTTTTTTTTTTGTCGTTTGTGTTTGTGTGTTTCATCTTTTCATTTAATCTTATTAACTAAATTCCTTTTTTTTTTCGCCCTTTAACTTGAGCAATTTACTGGAGCTTAACAATTTTGTGTATCCTAGTTCATGCTACATTTGTCTTGCTGTGGGTTAGAGCACAACTAATGAAGTCGATTTCCTTTGATGGAATCCAACTTTTTTATTGTTTTCTCATGAGGCACTTAAATCCTAGAATGACCTAAATAGATGTTTGACGTACCAGCTTTATCTTACTGTAAAATAGCCTCTTCATGGCTGACTTACAAAGGTTATTCATTACTAACATACCATTAATTGATTCCTTAATGTGGCGTTGCCTCATCCTTTGTTTGGGCATTTATCTTCGTAATGCCTGTGCACATAATAAAAACTTCTTCCATGTTTTCCCAACTCTTCTTATTAATTTGTCAAATTGTATCTCATCAAGCAGATGACTTTACCATCATTTAGAGGCCTCACTTTTATTGCATGATAATTGACCCTTTTAAATGATATATATTTAATTTTTGATCAGTTGAAATTATTGCAAATTGCAGCTAATTATGCTTGGTTTTATTGAAGATTGCAGAAAAACATAATTTCTTGATATTTGAAGATCGTAAATTTGCTGACATTGGTAACACAGTGACAATGCAGTATGCAGGGTCAGATTTTTCTTTCTTTCTTCTATTCCAGAAATTCTCCTTCTTAATATTGCGTGTCTTGACTATTGACCCTTGATTGAGGGCTTTTGACTTTGTTCTTTGCAGTGGTATCTTCCATATATTGGATTGGGCGGATATAGTTAATGCTCACATTATCTCAGGTCCTGGAATTGTGGATGGTCTAAAGTTGAAGGTTTGCATAGCCTAACTTGATTTCAAGTTGGACCCATAATGGGGGGTAAAATCCAATTGTCTCTAATTTTTTTAACCCTGGACTGTACCTAGGGTCTGCCTTATGGTAGGGGCCTCTTGTTGCTTGCTGAAATGAGCTCAGCAGGTAACCTTGCCAAGGGAGACTACACAGCTGCAGCAGTGAAAATTGCTGAGGATCATTCGGATTTCGTCATTGGCTTCATCTCTGTTAATCCAGCATCATGGCCAGGTGGACCAGGAAATCCATCATTTATTCATGCAACCCCTGGAGTTCAATTGGTGAAGGGTGGTGATGATTTGGGTCAGCAATATAACACCCCATACTCTGTAAGTTCTGTTCAATGTTTACAGGATTTTCTTCAGATTTATATGTTCCTTGGTTTGGGCCTTTTGTTTTTGTCTCCTCTAATGTATTGGTGTTGATTATGGAGAAATGATGAAGTTAAAATTGTTAACAAGAGACGTAAAACTTACTGGTTGGGGGCGGATTAGTCAGTCATGCCAATATTCTATGTTGATGCTTAGGGAAGATATGGGGAAAAATGAGAGCATGCTTATACACACACACCCACACACAGAGATCGAGAGACTTAGGCCTGAGCGCATAGAGGGAAAAAAATTGTTAGACTTACAGCCGCCAAAATGTCGTTAAAGGGGTTACTGGACATGAAAAAGGATCTGGAACTGTAATACTTGATTCTTAGTGTTAGTGTTCTTATTAGTGATTACATGACGATTTGAACAGCTGTTAGCTTGACTTGTTTCTTATCTCCTGCCATCTCAGAGGGGTTCTGGGGCTCTGAGATATTGCATCCGGAATTATTTTAAGGGTGCGAGGATGTTAGTTGATCGTAAGAAATTTATCAGTTCAACCAATATCGATGAAGAGTTTTCTAAAACTTGGGAATTCATATCGGAACACTTTAAGATGTTGGCTAATCTTATTTGGATGTTATTCGTGTTTTTTATGACTTGAAGTTGTATGCTGTTTTTAATTTTTTTAATGTTTTTAAATGTTTAGGAAGTTGATGGTAATTTGGTAATTGTCAGATTTGCTGAAGAATGGATTGTATTAGTGCCCCTTTGATTGTGTAATTTTGTCTTTAATATTTCCAATCTTGAACTTTTTAGCCCTGCTAAGTGTAGAAATCCAACAATGCCTGTTTATCTATCTTTTGTTAAGAAGCATAGACAATTCTAAGAAGGTAGCGAGCACACCCATATCGGGTCGGACACTCACAGCCATTGGACACACTATCGACTCATGTTGTACATTTGTCTAAACGTGTTGTATTATTTTTAAGTTATTTAGAACTGAATACCGTTCAGAGTTCATGGAAAACACACGAGTAAATTACTTAAGACACAAAACAAATTTGAAATTAAATAATGAGATAAAAATAATATAAATTTATATTTATTAATTCATTATTCCTTAAAAGAATTTTTGAAGTCCTAAAACTTTCTTTCCTTTTGTTTTTTTGAATAAACTGTTTTAAAATGCATATAGATAAATGATAATTATATTTTTAATATACAAACAAGTTGGTTTTTTTTTTTTTTCAATATATACGTATAAGAACATATATTTATTCATCAACACGTTCCTTCTAGGCCTGGCCTTGATATTTTTTAAAACTAACGAATGTGTATGTCTGTGTCACGTTGTATGTATATTTCTTAAGATTTTTTGTTTTGAGTCAATAAAAGATTAGTTTAGAGAATGTGACTGAGAGCCTTTGCTATGTTTTGACATCTGTATGTGGCTAAGGGACTCGCCAAGTTTTGAGAATTTGCTATTTTAATTACAACCCGTGCTAATCATGTACGTCTTGCCTGAGTCTTTTTTAGCACGTTAAACACGTATGTAGTGGTGGTGATAGTGATGGGAAGGGGTTGTTGGGATTACTTGACTTCTGCTCTTGAGCATGGGCGGATTAGGCAAAGACCAATTGGTGCTGCTGATTTGGAAAATTGCGCAAAGACTTTACTGACTTTTTATTTTTGTTCCTACTTACTTTGAAAATGTAATTTTGTCCCCCCATTGATCACAAATCTTGGGTCCATCCCCACACTTGAGCACCTTTGCACGGGAGGAATTTGGACTGGAATTCATGAGAAGCACTTTGCATCTTTAATACTTCTTTATTTAGGCTGCGTTTGGTTTGCTAAAAAACTTTGAAAATCTCTGAAAATCTTTAGAAGTCATTTACATTTTATCTCACTGCACGAATTACGAACTCACAACTTATCTTATTTTATCTCACTTTCTATCACTCCGAACATACCCTTAGTTATATTTTTCTTTTTTGTCTTTTTATTTTTTGATAAAGTTGTTGAATCTTTCTGAAATTTAAAAAAAAAAAAATTGATGTTTCAGGTAATTTCTGATAGAGGTAGTGACATAATTATCGTGGGACGTGGAATTATAAAAGCAGCAAACCCTGCAGAGGCAGCTCGTGAGTACCGGCTTCAAGGATGGGATGCGTACTCTGTTAATTGCAAATGAGACCTCAGCAGGCACGATCCACTTGCCCCCAGTTTGTTTTTTTCACATGCAAAATTTGCCTGGTGGATTGAGTTAAGTTTCGTTGTCAATTTATTTTCACTCCATGTTCGACACAATATATGCGGAAACATAACACGAACTCGGATGATTGTGGTTTCAATGCATGATCATCACTCAAGGTTCAAATATATGTGGAAACATAATACGAAATCGGATGATTTTGGTTCCAATACATGATCAACACTCGAGGTTCAAATATATGTGGAAACATATTACGAACTTGGACGATTTTGGTTCCAATATATGATCATCACTTAAGCTCTGTTGAATTTGTGATACATGGGCTCCGTTTAGTTTGCTGAAAAACGTTGAAAAATTATGAAAACTTTTAAAAATATTTAAAAGTTATTCACTTTTCGTCTCAGTGCACGAATTACGAACTCATAAATTATCTCATTTTTTGTTACTCCAAATGCATCCATATGTATATATATATATATATATATATTATATGTCTGTGTGTGCGTGTGTTTGTGATTGCCATCTGTTTCTGAATCTGTGAGTAATTCACGAATTTCTGGTGTTTCTAGGTAAAAGAAGTAATGCATTGTCAAACAACTCTTATCAATTGATTCAGCTTCTCTAAACTCTCTCTCTCTCTCTCCCCCCCCCCCCCCCCCCCCCCAAAAAAAATGAAGAGAGAGAGGAGCAAAATTGTACTTTCAGCTTTTTCTATACCTGAATTGGATTTTATTGCTTATCCCATAATCAGACCCTAACTCTGTTTGTTCAAATTCCAAACTTAGTTTTAAAGTCTTCAAAGATTGTGTTAAAAACCAAATCAAAATTCTATGTCTATATTTGATCTTATTACTAAAATCCAAACCTATTTTTTCAAGTTCCAAGCATGAAAGAAACCTAATCAATCGTAGTTTTTATTATTTGTCCGGTTATCAAACCCCACAAGTTGTTTATTCAAAATCCAAAACCCACTGACGCGCGTAAATCAATTTGATTATGATGTGTTTAGAGTAACAAAAAATGAGATAAAATAAAATAAAGTGTGGTAAGATGTGAGTTCGTAATTCCTGTAGTGAGATAAAAAATAAATAATTTTTAAAATTTTTTAATATTTTTTATCGTTTTACAGAATTTTTTATCACTTCAAACGGAGTAAATTACATACTCTGATTTTGTAACCCAAATAAAAATAAAAACAACATAAAAATTGAAAGAACCCAAATAAAAATAAAAACAACATAAAAATTGAAAGAAAAAAGTGATACATCGATAATATTTCTTCCATCCTTGTCACACTATTATTGAAGATTATGGTAAGACATACTAGGCACCTACGTAAAGTTTCATAAACTTGCAAGGAAATGAAAAATAAAAAAAATTAGGTTAATTACCTTGTAACCAAACATGACTCTTAGCCAACACATAATTCTTTACTTGAATTATAGTGCAAAATTAACAATATATTAAATTTAATTAAATTTATACCTTGCATATCAAAGTTGATTAGAGAAATAAAATTTTACAAAAATAAATGGATGAAAGTACATTATAACCCATTTTTAAATATTAAACTACAATATTATTTCACTTTTTTAGGAGACTTAATACAAAATTTATAAATAAATTTACCTATAATTTTTTTCAATAATGTTCATATATAAATTTCTGACACGTCAACTATAATAAATACATATAACAGTACATCACAATGATGTGACATATTTCCAAAATCAAGAACTGAAATTCATTAGGGAAAAAGAGTAATAAAGTTTTACTGTACAAAGCTTTGGTTTAAATATCAAACTTTTTCTTAACTTCGGTTCAAATTTCAAGGGTTGAAATTTATTGGAGAGAAAAAGAAAAAGTTTTGCTATACAAAGAGTTGATTCAAATTTCAAACTCTCCAGCTGGTTTCGATTTTAAATTTAAAACCAGTGTGTCTGAGCAAAAAAATGGTGACAAGTAAATAATATCCCCAAAAATATTGATTTTGTATAAATTTTTCTTTTAACTTTTCTTAAAAATTATTTTTTTCTTTTTTTGAGTCCTTTAGGCACAGGTAATTTTTAATTTAATTAAATTTGATAAAATATCAATTTTACACCATATTATAAATCGCATAAAAATTGTTGACTTTTGAAAAGAACCAAGTGTTTTTAGCTTCGAGTAAATTCTTTTTCTACGACATCATACATTCAGCACCATGAAAGACAGACAATCACTTCCTAATAATCTAAATTGTTCTTCCATGCATAAAGACAAAAAATTAATGCATTTGATTAGAAGTGAAAATGATGCATTAGTCGAGTTTAGGTAAGAACAAAACAAACGTTAAAGTAAAAATTATATTTAATATGTTTGAAAAATAAATTTAAGAGTAAAAAGATAAATCTAGTAGAATCAAATAAATGGTAGAATAGAATAAAAATATGAAAAACAAATATGTACTTAATTCATTAGTTTTTAGTAAAATGCAACAAAAGTTGACAATGTATTCAATTTAGAGTCTAAAATTATTTAAGGTTTGTTTGGAGTAAAAAAAAAGATAAATTGAGAGTTCGTAATGCATGCAGTGAAAGAAAAAAGTTGATGTGATATAAAAATTTCTTTGGAGTAAGAAAAAATGAGATAAATTGAGATAAAATGAGATAAATTGTGATTTGAAAAAAATTCGTAATACGTGCAGTGAGAGAAAAATTAATGTGATATAAAGTTAACAGAGATTTATAAGTTTTTTGTTATTTTTCAACAAACCAAACGAGACCTTAATCCAATGATAATATCACACTTTACAGAGGAATTTTATAAATATTATATTAAAACACGTGCTCTTCATGAAAAAGTAAATCATTCCAATGACTTCTAGAAAAAGTGATTTAATTCTCCCATGAAGAGAATAAATGGTGAAACTAGCATAGTATTCTATCCTTTATAATTGTAATCAAACAAAAGAATAGAATACTATACTTATTCTACCCTTAATTTTCCCATCCAAATGCATCCAAATGTAACCCAAGGCCTCCAACATATCTAACTAAATTTTGCAATCACCACGTATCTTTCCACTCACCTAAGAACAAGGACAAGCAAAGAGAGTTTGCCTCCCAAAAATTCATAAAAAATAAATGAGCAGAAGACACCATTAAACAACCATAGAAACTACTAACCTACCTAATAAAAGGATAAGATGCCCAGTGCACAAGACTCACACTCCAGAGCGCACTTAAATGTGCGCAACTTTACCCCGTGCAGAGGATGTCCCTTGTCTTTCAAACCCATAGCCTTGTCGCTGCAACAAGGGTCCGCCCTCCTAAACTAAACACTAACTACTACGGTAACATAAATTAATAGAAGTTTAGGGAACAATACCATCACTGTTCTTTCCAAATTCTTCCAGTCACCCTGAGCTTCAGTTCCTTGCGATCTCCGCCCGAGAAGAAGAGAGCCATGTTGCGTTGGATGATGAGGCCATCAAAACTATCGCGAACCTTCCGGTGGCTGTCCCTTATACTTCTAGGGACCCCTTGCCAAATCAACTTCCTACCGTTCCCTCCAACTTCGAGACTGTAAGTGTAATTCTTTGCCTCATTATCGTCGCCCATGAACCGCAAGAATGCTATGTAGACAGGAGCCACCCCGAGCTGGAATGCTTCGAAATGTAAGCAGAAATACTGCCCAAAACAACTAAAAACCTGGAGATAGGACAGAGACAAGTGTTGATCACATGTCAAAGAAAATTGCGTGCAATTATGGGATTTGATGACAAGAATTCAGATAAGGATGACATTAAGTCAATGCAAGTATACTGAAAATATATATATTGACAGCTCAGGGTGTCTACCAACTTGTACACACCTCGATTAATCTCTAGGCCCTGAAATTAATTTCCGGATAAGTCTCCAGTGGCCCTTAAGAGACTCGAACTAGTGACCATTGACTAGCTGAGCTAGGGAAAAAGATAAGTCTTCTTTTCAGGGAAAAAATGCACAGGTAAGGTGACTAATTATGCTGAAACACACGTTCATAGAACCAAAACCATCCAGTCTATAACCCCATTTTGTTTTGTGGGACATGGCATTATGATGTTCCAACATCCTAAAGTTTTGGAAAGGTTTTCATTTATCAGAGTACCAAAACTAGCGACCTTCAGTATTTCACTCCTTGCACAATTTAACGAATGGGAAAACAACACCTCCACACTTGAGTGGAGCACGGTAAAGAGCGTCCACAAAACTAAACACCACACCCATCCTTGCCCAACCAACAAAAATGAATTAGGGAATCTGCAACAGAGAGAAATGTACCGTAAGCATCCATGTTGCATTCTCAACTTCATGTGGATTTGATTTGACATAACGATGATTAAAAGTACTACCATTGTGCATGTCAACTTTGTGATCATCTTTTAAATGGGCCACCAGGAATGGAATATCGCCAATAACAGTGCACTCTGATCCAGCATAGGGGCAGTTATATGGTCTGAATACACACTGGGATTCGTGTTTTAGCTTGCTGTAGTATGGGTAGATGCCCAAGCATCCGAAGCTCTGGTATTTACATGGAAGTTCAAGTGATGCAGCCACCTTCTCTAAAGCTAGACATCTGATGTTGCCAAGTTCATGCCTGCAAGTAGGGCACCTGTTGTGAACCCTAGGCTTGCAACCAGAGCACAATGTATGACCATTTGAACACTAGAACAGAAAAGGAGAAAAAAAACAGCAATAAGCAACAAGAATAATAACAAATAAAGTGTTCTATCAGACATGCAGAATGACCAAATTTGTCAAGCAACTGTTTCTTAAAGAGTTACAAGCATGCAGCAGAGATCCAAAACAATGGTTAGTCTCAATTTAGATTTTCAAAAACAATTCCAAAAATTAAATAATTCATAAAATACCAACACCCCCCCCCTTCTCTCTTGTAAAAGAAAAGGGAAGAAACAAAAAGAAAAAAAAAATCCACACCTGCCTCACCCCAATACTAAATGTTTCTCATCTCAAACTGCAGCGAAATTATTTTTTACCATGGCTCTATTAAAGTTCAGTTTTAAGCATCATTCAAGTTGGAAGGTATTTGCTATTGGTCAAAAGCCTACAAATCAAATAATGATAATTGGGTTTATTGTTTACATGCATGGTAAGTCTAGTAAAATAATACACCAGATGCATTGAGTTCAGTTAGAAAAGGGTGAACCAACACCATTCAGGGGTTATTCTACACATTTGTGCCGTGTATGATTTTCAAACATTTATAAAATATGTGAACCAGTAAGTTATTCAAGGAGTTCACTACCAATTATCTGTAACAAAGTTCTTTTACACAAACCAAATGACAAGTACAATGACCTAAAATTGTGAACTTATTCTTGGACAATGATGACTTTAATCTTGACAATTGAAAGCCAATGGTAACACCTGGAAGCTTAAGAAATATTTTTAGTACTGAACTGATATTTGTGAGTGAATAGTAATTATCATAAGCATAGTGATTCTCCTTGCTCCATATGCCAACCCAAGTAATGAACCAATTAGAAACAATTACATACAGTTGCAAAACTAAAACAGAAATCAACCATGTGAGTCATACCAAAAGTAAATGTGGTAGAAAAACTATGCTATGTTTGGAACAGGTTGAAAGGGAGTGG